>OY812998.1:13039188-13679188 GCA_963681545.1 Germaria angustata | reverse complement strand
CACAATCTAACTTCATTTTGAAATGCTTTTCCCCCTTGAAATTCATAATCACGGTGTGTGTTCAAAACTTAAAGTGGAAAAGAAAGAACGCCCTCGTATAAAACTGATTGAATGCAACACCCTTAAATTAGTTCATTAAATAAAGAAATCTCTTTAATAAAGTCATTAGTCTGCAGCTCAAACCTTCAAAGTATTTTAGAAACAAATAAGTAAAAAACTGAAAAATTAATTGCATTTCATTGGCCAACTCAAAATCAAATCCATCAAATAAAATTGTGGCCACTTAAAAGAGAGGGGAGAAAAGCGAGCACATGTGCAACATTTTTATTATTCCAGATGCATCTCTATTTGATGGTGGTCATTGTTTAGCTCAAATGATTTTCAAAAATATTTAATGCGCTATAGAATCGTAGCATTATAATTAAGCCGTTCACCGCCGCCGTCAAAATGTTAAAAGAATAAGAAGTTAAAGTCTTATAAAAAATGTGATCACTTTCTTAAAAGTCTTTTGAAGGTTATAAATATTTCTCGAAGCAGCCAACGTCTGTTGTATGTTACTGGCTGGATTATTATCTTCATCATCATTTCATAATGTATCTGCATGTTTCGTGCATCTGTGGCTGTAGTTTTAGTTCCTTATTCGTATGTGATTCTTGAAGTGTTGTTGCGTTAAAGGCGTGAAATAAATTGATAATTTCTTAAATATTGGAATTCGTTGTTGTTAATTTTCTGTCGCTGCTGCTGCTGCTGCTTTTGTTGTTGTTGTTATGATTACTCAATGGCTTGTGGAGTCGCTTCTTTCCCTTTTACGTTCGGCTTAATGAAACAAGTCTGCTGTAGGTCGTCACATTAATTAATGCTATTAAAATGGAATAATTCAACTCCCAGTGAGGAGAAACAAGGATTAAAACATTTTAGTTCTTTTCCGTTTAACAAAATTAATTTCTGTTCATCTTTAAATTTTTGTTCATTAGATCTTTTATGAATGTTGTGGAAACAATAATTTACATATTTTAAATCAATTTTGTTTCAGCTTATTGTGAGTTTATCAGTTTGTTTGTTTTTTTTTTTTTTTGGAAAAAACTTTTTTTTAGGGATTTGTACGAGGGTGAATAGAACGGTGAGGTGGTTAGCGACTGCACCATAAATATTTAAGGAATTGTGGTATTTGATCATATATATTTTGAACAATATAAACCAAGATAACTGGTTTTGCTTCTTAACAAAATTTTTCTGGCTTCGCTAATGGTGGATATTCTGACAATTTTTGTAAAAAGCATTTCTTTATATCAGCTGATATATTTCTTATCATCATTTCTTAATATAGAACATTGTCAAAATGTGGACTTAAGATTACAACATCGAAAACCTAGGAAGGCATCCATTTCTAAAATGCCAGTATTTGTGGAAATAAAAAAACAATTCAAAATATGTCTACGGTAATTATAATCATTTTTTTACATTTCTTAATCAAATACGCCAGGTAGCTGCCTGGCTATAGAAAATTTCACGGTGAAATATTTTTAATTTTTAATACAAGCACATAAGCCGACATTCTGAATGGATTAAAAACTAAAGTTGAGGCTATCAATTCCGGGAAATTCCAGCTGATATCTAATTACAAATTAAAATTGAAGAAAACCAATTTGACAAGAAATTTCGGAGTTGTTAAAAAACAATTTTTGTGAAAAAGTAATCGGATCGAAAAAATCCATTTTGTGTGATTATTTAAGTTATTTGAAAAAACTTTTGCCAAAAAACATTATCTCTCGTGCGAAGCAGTGAAACGAGAGCATATTTATGAACGATTTCGTATGAATTTTCTGAGTTACTAAAATTTATTTTTTTCGAATTTGCTCCATAATGTATCTCACGAACGAATCAGTCGATTTTCATGAATTTATTTTTAAGAGCTGATTAGGTGTAAAAATTTACTGCCTGGCCCACGATGTCGAACGACATCGTTCGCTTGCATAAATACGTTTAAAACAGCAACAAATTTTAAAATGTTGTTTTTGGTTTGAATGTATTTAAGCATTCGAACGATGTCATTCGACATCGTGGGCCAGGCAGTTAACCTTTTTGTTACAACTATATTTTACAAAAATCTCAGAACCCCACACGTCGACTTGGTTCAAATTCATAAGACGTTTAATTGAATTAAAAATTTTTATTCCGTCACGAATTTCATTCCGAATGGTCATGAGAAATTTCCATATATGTAAGACATACAGCAATACCAACATCTCATCTCAAAGACATGCTGGATAGCGAGCACAAAAAACCGAGATGAAAACTAAATTTTTGAATATCAGGGTGAAAACTTTTTTCATTTCGTGATAACGAGGATTTAAAAAGTAATAAAATATGTATCAAAATTGAATATGAAACCTGATGCCGTCGAATGTTGATTTCGTGAAGCGGGGCTTCAAGCAACTCCTGAGGCTCTATGTATAATTAATGGGGTTCAAAATCTTAAAATATTAGAAAGTTTAGTTTGGAAAAATTAATTTATGGGCCCTCGTTATCAACAGGTAATCAATTAATTATTGAGTATTTAAAAGATTTATATTTTATTATTAATACTATTTTTTTATATTACAAAAACCACCAAATAAATCATACTTTATACGATCCCCAAATACATATTGACACGCATACAAAGTAATAAAACTCTTTTATATATTTTCATGCCAAAATAAAACATAAATTCTGTAATTTACAACAAAGTATGAACATAATGTTTCAAAAACAGGTACCGTTTCCCTCAGTTACTACGTCTTGCGACATCGACTGCAACAAAGTCGTAATCGTGCCGGCTTAAAAAATAATAAAAAATTCGATTTTGAAACTGTTTTTAATGACAAAATTGAAAATGATTTTTTGAATTTACAAAATATTTTGCTCATGACTCAAATCCGTATTCAGTGCCAATGATTTTTAAAATATTTTTTTTTAAATTCATTCCTATGAAAACAAAAATTAGGGTCTCTGTTTCATGACAATCGTGACTAATTGAGGATGATATTATGTACTATTGTTATTTAGCACATTTTTTGTTAGAATGAATTTTTGAAAAAATTATACTCATGGATAGTAAGTTTAATATTTATTTGACATCTTTAATTAAATTTTAATCTATCATTTATACATACTACACAGTTTTCATTAAGCAGTTGTATCAAGTAACGTAAATTTTTTAGAATTTCATAAGAATATTGGTTGTGGCATGCCTGCAATAACAATATTATGTTTGATGCATGTAAGATTACGAACACGGAGTAAAATTATTAATATTATATTTAATTTATATCTATTCAAATAGTGTTAATACAATTACAAATTATAATATAACTTGGTTTCAGCGAACATAGCAACAGAGACTTTCATTCGTTTCGTAGTGAAGCAGACCGGACGTGGAAATTGAACTCAAAATCGCCCTACTGACAGTACTAATATTTATATGAAAGTGTGTATGTTTGAATGTTTAGATGTTTGAACGTTTGTTGTCTAATCATGCATAAGCGGCCAAACGGATTTTAGTGAAATTTGGAACACCTATAGCTTATAGCTTAAGTTAATGTGGACTAATGTCATAAACCTTTTATTTTAAAATCATATGAATAATATTTCAAAATTTATGATACTTTTTATATCCATAAAAGAAGTGATTTAATCTATTTTGGGAAAACATGGTAATTCTAAAGAGGTTTTTGTCTTCTTACTAAGGGGATATTTTTGGGACCCCAATCAAGAAGATTTTCTGGACAAAAGTATTTTTTTAGTTTGTGTAAGCTGGTAGATAATTCGTTTACTGCTGTACACTGGCAGATAAGATGTATGCGTCCCTAAAGACATCACCTCTTCGGTAGAACGTTCGCCTTAAGTGCAACATAAGTAATTAACATATTAATGATTTGGTATCTGATACTAATACATCAAAGTTGCTTTAAATGGGAGAGGATCTGCCTATCAGAAATAAATGGTAAAATTTAGTTTACCCATGATTTTGCGTTGATCCCTCGAATGCAAATTATCCTTAAGAATTTGTCTTTTACATTTAATTGTCCGCAATTCAACCTACATTAGGCATTTACAACGATCTTTGATAAGTCTCAGGACCGAACGTTGAAACTGGTGGTAATTTATTTAGGATCTCGTTGCTAATCACATGCAGAATTTTATGTTGGCTGCTCAAGAGCATCAAACCTTATCAATAGAAGTGTATTAACTTGAAATATGTTCCATATATTTGCGGATGCAGAAGAAGTTGCCGGTATATGATATTATAAATATATATAACGATATTTTTTCTCTTACGATTTTTTATGAACTCTTCAATTTCGCATGAAGATTTTTCTCCATATTTTTGGAACTGAGAGCCCGACTACTAAAGATACTGAAAAGTAATTTTATTTATACTTTTTTGTAAATCAATCAACAAAATCATAAAACATATGTTGAGCTATGATGCGCTTTTAAATTCATATATAATGACGTATCTTTAGAATCAGAGTAAATAAAAAAAAATAGTTCTTGAAATTTGTACACATACAAGGTGGCGCAAGGAAATGTCAAAATTAGAACTTGCTGCTATTTTGTTACAAATGAGAAAAGAACTCTGTTTTCAAAATAAGTTTAATTAGATGACATCAACTGGAAACAATTATATCGCTCAACTGTCTAACTCCCAAATGGGTGCACAACTGTGTCCGTGCAAAAGCAGTGACGTTCGATGCCATCAGGAAAAATGGTTCCAATTTATATTATGATATTACTTTTGTGTCACCTTGTGTAAGTACTCGTATTCAAATTGATTAAGATTAGTGTCACGGAAACTGAAACTTTTGCTTTGGCAAAATTTTTCGTTTTGAACTTTTAAAACTTCAGCAGCATTTGTTTTTGATACATCACGAATAAAAAAATTTTATGTATTAACTTCTTAAAATATATAAAATCAAAATAGAAATGAATGCAATCATAATGAACTAATATTTTTGAAGCCATTTATTTCACCATGATTTAAAAATGCTTTATTAATGCATTCATTTTGTCAAGGTTTGAATTAATTTAAAATTTTACTCAATATCGTAAATATATATTAAACTAAAATTTTAACTCATAATGAGTTCAGAATTCTTATTTACTAAAATAATTAATTTAATGATTATTTTATGAGAAAAAACTGTTCAAGGAATTTATGTATGTTTTGCAACAAAATTAATTGAATTCAGATTTATATAAATTATCCAAATTAATTCAATTAATTAATATTAATGGTAGTCCATTTATCTTAGTTTAGCTATGGGCCTGGCAGCGTCTCCATAAAACTTTCATTTGTTATTTTGGCTCGAATATTGAATTTGGGTGAGATGCTAATCATATGGTTTTATATTTAAACCATACTTCTCAATTTCTTTTGGGTCTTACATATAGTCTATAAATGCAATCAGCCAACTAGAAAAAAAAATAAAACCTAAAAAGCGTTACACTCTCTTTAGAAAAGAAATTTCTTCTCGTTAAACGGCTATACGATCCTCCAGAAAAATTTTCTACTTACGCCAATGGCTTTTCCTTTATGTCAATTTATGCAAATAGGAATTGAGAAATATTTAAAATAAGCGCGAGACTGAAGTAACTTCTCTTTAAAGCGATAAATCATTCCATCATTCCGAACTATTTATAAAAGTTTATCTTTGTTAGTTGTAACTTTACAATCAATATTATTCAATATTAAATGAAATAAATTCAATTCAAATACCAATACTAATCCAAACAACTTACTTTACAACCATGGAGGTCTAACAACAAAAAAAATATGATGCCTAATGGCCTGTTCAGGTGTTTTAAGGGGAGACGTGGTAAAAGAAGTCACTTTATAAACGAAACGAATGCTGATCAAGAAACCGGCAAAAGCAATCGTGTGCCAACCGAAAAACAAAAACAACAAAAAAAAAATACAAGACCAATAAAATGGCACAGTTTGAAATTAGCTGCGCTCCACATTATTAACCCAAAACGATGTTGAGAAATGTAAGGACGCAGCCAAAGTTGCAAGCAAAGTAAAGAAAGAAAAACGATTTTAAGGAAGTGGGGCCACAAGCAACTTTGGCAAGAAACAGCCAGCATCACGTTTCCAACGATGAAACGCTGCTGTAGGTAATCGATCGCAGTAGAGAAGGAAGATGAAGTGGTAGATTTTATTCTGTTTGTTTTTGTTTTTTCCTTAAGCCAAGAGAAATGTTGAAATAAGTTGGCGAAGAAAAAAGTAAAGCTCCAGATAGAAAGAAGGTGGTGTTTATAGTATTTGATGTTTCTTTTGCTGAAAATTCAATGTTCTTATTCGTTAGTAATACATTCACTGAAAGAAATAAGTTGGTTTTTATAATAGACAATGAGGCAAAAGCTTCGTTAAAAATTTGACTGCAACTAAATAATTTAATTATAATTTGCTTCTCGTGGATTACCATCTTATGCACTTTTGTCATGATTTGGTGCCCTTAAAGACTCACGATGGACTTCAAGATTACGTTATGTAGGCTCTTGATGTAAGGCTCTATTGCCTTACCATAAGCGCTAGAAAAAAAATATGATTATGAAATCATCATTACGGTCACTTTGTGTTCATTGCAACAATACATAATTGAGCCATTGAAATATTCTTATTAAAAGAATATTTAAAAATTCCTTTTTTATCTTGAACATTTTACTGTATGATTTTATACCATTATATTATCATGACTATTTCAATTTTCACTATGGTTGTTTCAAAAATATTATAACAAAAAACGTTTGTCACAACAAAGTATTTGGTTACATTGAAAGTGTAGAAATATTTTTAACAAAACTATTAAAAGTGAAATTCTAAAATAATTATGTAAAACTAACAAGGAGCACATCAAAAATAATGAGGCAAAGGCCACAAGTATGTATACAAGGACGCACATTAGTATATGTATGTATTTATATATTGTGCACATTGCTTGTATGTAAGAATGTAGGCAAATGTGTTTCAAAAAGATATATGCGAAATTATTCAAACATCAATAAATATCATAGTATGTTTGTGCGAACATTTTACTTATTTATGATGAGCATAAAAATATTTTTAATATAACTATCAGGACTAACATTAATGATAGTATAAAACAAGTTTTTTTTAATGTCTAATATACCCAATTTCATGGATTTCATATATTCGTCACTTCTAATATAAAACCCCTCTATAAAAAGGAGAATATTTTTTACTTTGAGTTCTAAAATTCTTTGCATCAATTTCGGAATTCGTACGATTTTTGAAATTTATACGGTAGAATTGTAAAAATGTTTTTCTCTAAGTGTATTTTATAATTCTCTTGCTGAGATTTCGGCATAATAGTGCAGCTGCATGTATTCAACCATTCATTCATTCATGAATTACTATATTATAGTAAGGATAGAAGGCAAATGAGGAGGAATTAAGGATAAGGAGGTGGTACAGAGCACGTTTGTTTGTACGTGCGTTTTATTTGCATGATCTCTACTAAATAAAAATATAAGTAGGATGCCTTGGCGCCTAATATTATGCAATTATTTATAAAGGACCAGAGACGATCGTTCGTTGGGATGTTTGGTGGCGGCGGCAATGAGTAAATGTTCATGCACCATATAATTGTTTATAGCATGAATTAAAGTTCGAAACGTCATTGTTAAAGACCACCTCGGGCGATATCAGTAATACATATAAGAATTTCATTTGAAATGTTTTATTGTAATGTCATTTGTCAAAATAAATTAAATGTTGCCCAGACAAAAGAGAGGCACAGATACACAGATGAATGGCATTGTAGGGCAATTAAATTACAGTTTATTTTCTTCTGTTTTGCCTCTACGATTTAATGCCGAGAAACTCCTACATTTTGTTATTGTTGTTGGTTCAATTGCTAGATGATGATTGTGTTCAACACGTGTTCTAATCTTGCGCACCTCTAAAACAACAACATTTTATCAATGCAAACCTCAAAAAAAATATTGCGGATTTTTTCCTATGGCGGCTTCATCAAACTCTTGTTGGCGAAAATCATTTGTGAGTTCATTCATTAGCCTAAATTTGACGTTATTAGCCAGAGCAAAAATGTGTAAGTGTAAATCCATGGAGTAGCCAGCTTATTGGGCCTTTTCTTCTTTCTTTATTTAATTTAATTTAGTTTTAATTTTTTTTGCATCAACAATACAGAGATGAATTAGTCCCGACAAAAGAAGAATAATACGATGTAAATTGTTTTAAAAGATTTGTAGGCTTCTTAATTTTTTCCTTTCTTTTTTGATGATATTGAATTTTATCATTTTCCAATACACACAAGACACGCACACACATTCACGCACACTTTGAGACAGACAGGCTTAATGGAAGGTAAGAAAAAAGAGAGCGACATCACACAAAGGCATCAAGCTGCGGCTTTTTCATTTATTGGATAAGGTGTAATTATCCTTTGAAGCAAAGGCGCTAAAGAACAACACCTTCTTAGCACCTCAGATTATACGTACTCGTACAACAGCGAAGGGCAGCCAGCAAAAACACAATCTACAACACACAGCAACATTATTTTGTTGCACGCAAAATGTTATGAAAATTCACACAGCAGATTTATAAAGTACAAAAACGATTAATAATGTTATTCCAAAAGAGGCAGGTAAGCATTTATTTTATGCAACATTTATTTCTCTTCAATAAAAATTAAATACCCGTAGTTTGATGTCCCGGCTTAGTTTCATTTAAGATTTTTTAATTGAGGCAGTAAGTAGATAATAAAAAATAATGTGTATCTATGAAGAACTTGTGATTTTTGGATACAAATTTTTTATATGGATGTAAAATAATGACTGTGGCAATAGGGAAATTCAGAAATATCACACGACAAAAGTTAATTTAAATAAAAAATATATTGAGTGTGCTTTTCTGATAAAAATTTCGAAAATGTCCTTCCTGTATACTCGTGTTCTTTTCTAAAAGAAACTTACAATAGTGCGTAAAATGATTTGTTCTTTTCTAAATATGTTGCAAACAAAACGTGTAAATATATAACATGGTGCACTCAGCTTTACATACGGGTTAAATAGTACCCTTTTTTCAAATATGTCAACTACTTTAGTCATACAAATAAGGCCAGCTCATCAGTAGACTTAAAAAAATTTATGTTTACAAAAATATTTTTAAAAACTAGACGAGAGTAAAAGGCGTATTCAACTACCAAACAACAATTTTTTTATTTAATTTCATTCCACTACATTTATGCAATAAAACTGATTAGGAGAAAGAACAAATTTATGGGTCATCTTGTCCCATATTATTGTAAAAGTCATTTGGGCACGCCAGTAAATTACTGGTTGGTGTAAAACTTTTTAAATCATTCAAAACATGATCAGGTATTTCCACTTTTTTCCTTGGACATTAGAACTTACATATTCGCTCCAGCTGCACCACATGTTATTAGAAATATTCCGTTTGTGAAAATGCTAATATTGACCACGAGTGAAAGTATTGAGTAAAATCTTTTTTCGATTGTTCGTGGGTGATGTAAGCTTAAATACACTCTCGCACATATGCAGAGGGCTCAAACCTTCATACATTTTTTCTTATCAACCGAATGAATATAATTTTTTTTATAGACTCAAGTTCAAATCTCACCATACTCCGTTAGAAAATGAATTTTACTAATGCATTTCACGATCAGATATGACAGGAAAAGTAAATTTGACTACTAGCTGAAACGTGCACCCACTCATGCATCACCCAAAATTAATGAAAAATAGAAATATCCCAATAAGTAGATGAAGCCTTAATAGAGTATACAAATTTCTTACAAAACTAAATAATATGAATGGTGAATAATGTAACTTTCTGGTACCCTCATTCCAGTGAATCTTATTTTAAATACTATTGATGTTTTAGTAAATGTATGTGGTGTATGGCGTCACCATTAATGTAGATAGGTTTGTCGAAGGGAAGAGGCTTGGCCCCTTCCAGAAAAAATTATTCCTAGAATTTTTTTGTTTATGAAGTACCAAATAAATGGTAAAATTTCTTGTGGGTTAAAGGCCTTTGTAGCCACTATCGAAAATTTTTCTTGTTAAGCCTATGGATGGCACCGAAAACGTTTGCATATTCTTCTCATGAATTAAATTAAAAATTAATGAACATCATTTTCAAATGATTAGATTTGAACTCGAACCCATGATGTAGAACTATGTTCATTGGGTTAGAAACAAGTAGCAAATTTGATTTCCCCCTATCAACATGGGTTTCCTAAAATATGTTCTACAACTACAAATCTCCTTCATCTTACGACTGCTATTTGTCGTGGATTTATGCAACAAAAACAAACTGATGTAATATATACTGACTTCTGTAAGGCTTTTGATAAAGTTAATCAATAACTAAACTATATTTACTGGGTTTTACGTATATAAGTACTAAGTGAATTTATTTATATTTAAGCAATAAAAAACAAATCGTTTATTTTAACAATGCATTTTCTAGATGTGTTGATTTTCTTTCTGGTGTTCCTCAGGGGAGTCACCTTGCTCCATTTCTTTTTACATTGTTTTTCTTTCATCCAGAGTTTTGATGTAGGCTGACGATGTAAAAGTTGTACTCTGTTATTGTCAAAGATCTGAGCAACAACTTCTACAAAATGACTTAAATTCGTGTGTTGCAAAATTAATCTCATAGAACTCAACTTTAAGAAATGCAAATACATGCGCTTTGTTCATAATTGTCCTATAGCTGCTTGTTACTTTGTTAAAAATTATCAGCTAGAGTTTGTTGACAATATAATGGACCTTGGAATTTTGTTGGATTCAAAACTCAATTTTATTCCTCATATAAATATGACGGCAAATAACGACAGAGGTTTATTTGTTTTCATAAAACGATGGGCTAAAGAGTTTAATGATCCAGACATTACGAAAAGTCTCTATACCTCGCTTGTAAGGCCTGTGCTGGAGTATGGTTCGGTAATATGGGACCCTATTTATAATAGACATTCTGACGCTATTGAATCGGTGCAAAAACAGTTTTTGATTTACTGCCTTTGTGAACTAAACTTTAATCCCAGCAATCTACCATCTTATTCTGCAAGGCTTGCTCTAATTAAGCTACCATCCATTAAAAGCCGTAGAATCGTGCTGAACATCTCGTTTATTATATGCTCTGGATTTTTAATCAACAATCTAAATTTTAATGTTCCACAACGCCCTTCACGTCATTTAATTCCTTTATCGGTTATATTTGTTAGAGCTAAATATGCTAATCCTGAGCCACTGAGAAGAATGTGTAACGATTTCAACAAATTTTATAAATTCATTGATTATTCTACATGCCCCACTGCTATAAAAAATAATCTATTAGTACATTTAAACTCATAACTTATTGTCTATTGTAATTTTTGTAATTATTTTAATTTTTGTTCATTTTTGTGTAATGTGTATTGTTTTGTGAACATACATATGTATTTGTTAATTTATATGTCTGTAAGGATTATTTTTCCATAGACAAATAAATAAATAAATGAAAAACCTTCTTCTGTTGCAAATCGTTAAAAATCCAAAAAAAAAATTATCAAATTTGCAAACGAAAATCGCCCGTACCTAAGGACATGTAGTTGGTATTGAAGAGGACAAAATATTTTACCTTATATAACTTAACAAATTATTATTACTTTTTAAATGTTCATTAAATGTTTTAGCCAGGCCCACCCCTATTGATGTTTTCATGGGAAATCACTTCCAGTAATCAAGCTCATGTAATAGTGCTAGTATTCAATTAAATTCTAATTAAATGCAATCAATTGGTGTATAATTCAACTAAAATTAGCTAACACAGATTTCCACTCACTATTTGTAGATAATAGAACACAACTACAGCAGCAACGATGGTATAATCAAAGTAAAAATATAATTTTAGGTGAGTCAATTTATTGGAACTTCAACGCCACTGCCACACCACAAAACACCAGCCCACGAGACCGAAAGGAGAAACAAACAAAAAACGACCTCCAACATACAAGTTCTCTTACTGATAATTAAGAAACCATTTTTGTAAGAAAAAGTTAACGTACTCCATTTTTGATTATTGTTTTGGGGAAAATGAATTGAAATGAACAAAAAAAAAACATCTACAAATGAGAAATTAATTTATCACAAAATGAAGGAGAGTGCAGTGTGTGTAAGTTGTAATAAAAAAATACATTGGGAGCAATTAAATATTGGTAACAATGGAGCCTTAAGTACAAGGTGACATACATGGTGGTCGCTTATAGTTCTTATACATATGCAACGAGGTGACTCATAAGGAGCTGTTATTCTACCATATACAACGAATATTTTTACTTAAGAAAATGAACATCTTAAGACTACAAACAAAAAATTGTTGGAAATGTTATTTGAATTAATTAATTACTAAACGAAAAAATAGTTGATTTGCTTAAACTCTATAAAAGAGTTTTAGAATATTGCAAATTTTCTACAACCATAAATAACAGGAAGGCATGGTTAACAGCTTTCAATTTATTTTTATTTAAATTCATAGAGATACACAGAGAATAGTAAATCACTGTGATAACCAAATTTGTAACCAATCAAAATTTGTCAGCGTAACGAAATTAATACGGAGAATATAGTGGTATGAACAACTGAATGGTAATAAAACATTAAAGAAGTCTTAATTAATTAATTTATTTCTTATTATATAGAAAAACATAATCTATAATAAATACTACTTCAATATAGAACTCACTTAAATTTAATGCTAAAAATTTTATTTTACAGCCCATCAATCAAAAAATGATCACTTGTTAGCGGGGCTTAGCTGTCTATATATCTGACATTTCCTTGGAGCTAGCCAACTCATCAGTACACTTCCACCACTTGTTTGAAAAGCATTCAGCCTCGTGTTCTCATTTTGTCTAAAAACTTCTTCCCTTTGTGACCTTGTAAAGGGGCAAATTAGTGAAAGTTGTGAAACAAAAGAAGAGTGGAAGAGAAAAAGGGACAAGAAAGGAGCGATTTGACGAAAAAGATAATAAGGAAGGACTTGTTAGAATCCTGCCATCATATTGTGGCACCTTACTCTGTAGGGGGAGTCAGCGTCGAAACCATCCAGTACGCCCTAATAAAAAGAATGGATATCATTCTCAAGGAACGACATTTTCATTGCTTGCAAAAACCGAATAGCGCATTTTTCAACTTCCCGAGAAGCCAAGTTGGCAAAGTGATACTCGTTTTTAAAATATTTTTTTTATAAAAAAAATGTTTCCTTAATTAAATTGCTTTCACATACGGCAAATGAAATCGTGATAACTGGGAAATTTTTACACTTCCATATGTGAATCTTATTTCAACTGGCAGATAACCAAACCTAATCTAATATAAAATCACTTTTTTTGCAGAAACAAACATTAGAAATTTTACTTTTTTCAATATAATGAAGATAATTTCCGAATCTCTGAATAGGAGTCAAAAATGGGAACATCCTGCAATGACAATCTTATATTAAAATTATTGCAAATCATCCAAATTTTCATTTGGTCTGGATCCTAATCCTAGCATATTATTATCAGTTTTTTAATAGCCCTTTTTTACTGGGCCCTAATGAGAGTGTTGATAATTCCCAACTCGTTGGCCGACATATCAGACAGGCTATTGAAATACTCTTGCCAATTAGGTGAAGACTACATTCCTCCAGTACATCACAGAGGCGTAGAGGATAGATTCTCGACTCTTCCTCGTATTTGTCATTACCTCTACGACGAAATTCACTGTAGAGAAGGCCCAGGCTCTTACTGTGGATACTGAATCTGCAATGCACCGTGACCGTGGCCGTATGATCTTGCAACTACGTGCTTGGAGAGTCAAAGACTTTCGCTGTATTGTTCTTGCTGATGCGAGGTCAAAGGACTCTCGACGTGATGCAGGCCGGCTTTGTACCACATCCAATTTGAGCCAGACGCAGTAGTGTATACCATGTACAGACGATATTTTCAATTTTGTAAGAAATTATTTTTTGATTCGATGCTCTTTTCCGACTCAACAATTGCATTGTCACAATATGAACAACGACATGTTGATCAAGTCTCAAAATATAAAGTCAAAGTCTTAATATTTTGGTTTTTGTTGAAGTTAAAAGCAATTTGATGTCATACTCAGAATTTTTGGATCTATATTGAGTTAAAAGTCGACCAATAGTTGCAGTCAATTAAGCATTTTCTTTAGGATTGTGGACCACCCTGTACTATGGGTATATTGAATTGTGCTCGCCTTTTGTGTTTCAATATTGTCTAAAGAATTATTAACGCTAATTGCAATTAATTATTATTTTGTGCTTAATAGTTTTTCTTAGCACGCATCGTCAAAGACAAAGTCTTTAATGGCATATAATTTCCTTATTTTGTTTTTCCAACCAAAACAATAGAAAGAAAAATGTTCGAAAATTATTTCGTTGATAGAGGAAATTTTTTTATAATCGCCGACGTGTGCTTTTGTTACTTTATGTTTTAATCAAAATGCATTTAATAATTTCACAAAAGGTATCTGCCATTATTGTTATTTTTTTTAGTCCAACAACTTAATTTTTCAAATTCATTTGTTAAACGATCACACACAATTCATGTGAAAAATTTGTTACAATTTTTAACCCAAAATTTTTTTCTTTTGTTTGTTTTGTTGAAAAAAAAAAAACAAACACCTCTTATCACACTCATGGCGAATTGAACTTCTGGGTGTTCGTTCCTTATTTTCAAACACCAAAAACAAACACAATCTTTCTCTCTGAAAATTAAGAAATAACTCAGATAATTCAGTTAATTCAGACAATTCACCATAACAAATATTATTGAAACCCGTACCGAAACATAAATGAAATACCATCTTTGTAAGTATTTGTTGTAGTACGAGTATCTGAATGAGTTAAATGATTTTTATAATTTTTTTTTAATATAGTACTTGTGCTACTGCCACCACCAGCCACGTACGACCACGACCACCACCAAATGCCTGCAGCCGCAACATCTGACATCAAATTGTTTTTAATTATTAGAGCCATACTTTGTTTTATGGTTTCAATAGTTGCATTTTAAATTATTAAATGTTGTTTCATATCGTTTGTTGTATGTTGCTTAGCAATTTGTTATGTAAACGTGCAACAATTACAATTTGTAGTCGTTAATAGCTGGGACCGTTTGTCAGTGTAGCTGTTGGTTATTTTATGGCTGTTTTACATTAACCGAGCGGTTAAAATTAACTTATTGAAATGTTAATGTTTGTTAGTAGACGTTTTTGTTTTCATCAGGTTTTCCATGGTCTCTACTATAAAATTTTGCATTATTTTATAACTCATATGTATATATATATATAGAAAAATTAATAAAAAAAAAGTTCGATGGCAGATAGAAGGAAATTGATGGCTGCTGCATGCAGAGCCAAGCCTTAGTGGCAACATTGTTGCCCCAAAATTTATGAAGATTTCTGTATAACAATATATATTTTTGGGACAACTAAATTTTAGTAATATTCAAATGCTTGAGAAATGCAGGGTTCTGGCCATGATTAATAATAAGTTCTGGCCTATTAGTATTTACATAAAAATTTACAATACACTTGCTTTAGATATACATTTTTATTGTCTAAAAAAATGTAGTATTTGTAACCATAAAATGGTATTTATTAATAAGAAAAGTGTATTCAATTAAACAATGACTAAATGGAACAATATCACAAAATTATTACTCACCTTTGAGTACTTTATACTAAATTAATATGCGGTTTATATACGTGTAAATCAGAATGATAAAAAGATTTATTTTATAAATTTTCCACATGGACTCAACTGTTTGGTTTATTTACATATTCATGTAATATTTTTTTGATTTATTACGTCGTTCGTGTGCAATACGTTGAAGAAACTATTACAAATGATTCAAAAATTTAAAGGCAAATTGAATTAATGTAAATAAAACATTTTACTGCACTCAAACGAAAAATTATGTAGCCCATACATAATTCAAGCCAAAGCGATATCAGAAGTTAAATTAAGAACAGAACAATTCACAAAAAAAATTGATTAGCCAATCGTTAAATTCCTACTTTAAGCCACTGCTAAGCCTGATCAAGTAAAATAAAATTTTTCAGCCTGAAGCTAAAAATTGAGACACGGTTTCCACAATACACACGGTGAACTTGACTTGAAATCACTTAAAAAAAAACACATGAAACAAATATTACGTTACAACAATTTTATAGGAAAAAAATTCAAACGAAGTTTTCTATTAAATTTATGTATAAAAAAGAGAAATCAGTACAAGAAAGGCAGGCTGTCTACTGACTTGATTGCTTTAAAGATGCGGAACTTTAGCTAAAAACTTACTGCGTATTTTATAAGGTCCAACAAAATGGTCCTTAAATTTGTGGTTTATTTAATTTGCGGACATTCCACTTGTCGTCTAAAAAATTTATGTGAAAGACATTCAATCTCTTGAGTGATTCCCACTTAAATTTGCAAACGATACGACTGTCTGTTTTAGGTAAACGGCACTTAAAGGAATTTAAAGAACAAAGAACATATTTTTGAATTTAAAAAAGTTGTTGGATTGATCAGAAGGAATGCTTTACATAACCCAGACCCGTCTAGAAACTTCATGTAGGGATAACTCCAAAAGGTTTCCTAAATTTTTTTAAACCAATTGTTTTTCTGGTTATGTATAATTTTATAAATTTCCTTATGTGTTTGATTTTTTCATGAAGAAAATTTTCCACTTACACTTTCAAGTAACAGCCTGAAAAATAAACCCCTTTCGTGCTTTAAACCATAAAAATGTTTTCTTTACCAATGAAGACCTTTTTGTTGCAATATGACTTCCTTTACCTTTACCTTTTTGTTTTATTTTTTTTATCATACAAAATTAAAACGAAATTAAAGGATTTTCCGCAATATTAAATATAATTTTCGTTTTTTATGGCTACTTATAAAATTATCCTTAAATGCTGTAAATGAATGCAAGTATTTTTGTCTTTTAACCACAAAAATTTCATACTCTTATCGAAAGTATCATGTGTTGGACATTTAGGAGCGTTTAAAATTGGTTTGTTTAGACAAATGGTTCGTTTACAGGAAGCATAATAATGATGATGATGACTGTAACCATTAGAGTTTTTTTTCGTTTGTGGTTTTTTAAATTAAAATGATGAATTTAAGTGACCAAATGCTGTCTTAATAGTGTGTAAGATATACTCGTATACATTTATTTTTCATAAACTATGAGCTAAATGATTTTAAAAATGCTATTAAAAAACGTTATTAACAAATGGACTGAATTATGCTAGTTAGAATAACATTTGAGATTATTATCGCTTAGACAAACACGCAAAGACAAAATTATTGTTGAGATGATAATAATCGACCTAGTGCTACTGATTTATATACATTTTTGCGGTAAAGTTGTATCATAATCAAATCCAGATTGTTCTGTTATGCATTTTACTGTTTAAGATCATAATACTCGTAATATGTAAGAATGCAGCCATAACCTTAAAATAAAATAAGCATTTATTATTGTCATATACAATCGTAAATACAGCCTGCCATTTCATTATTTTGTGATCGCGTGCGATTTTTGCCGGTAAGAAAGGGCTTCTAAAGAAGACTTGTTCGAATCTATTCGAATGATTTAAAAATTACTCTTCATTACTAGATATTCTCCTTTGTGGATCCTCTTCACTGGATCTGAAGTCATGTGCCAGATGTTATGAAAGCATGATTTCTTTGGAAGCTCTTCACAAATGCTACACACTGTATGTTACATTTAATTTTTTTTCATACAATATTTTTGTTGGCTGAGCTTCAGCTGGTACAAACCACTTCAGTTTAAGTTTTAAGTTCGATTATAAAATAACAAAGTTATTATTTTCTTTGATTTATATTGGAAGAAATGGTCAATACTCTAAGAGTTAAAATCAGGAATTCCTACTTACTTTGTGAGAGCATGTTGAGAAGTTCCTGAATGTAGCACTTACTTCATTGGAGAGCCTGACAAAAGGACGCACTATCCTTGCCATATAAAATAAAAGTAAAAAAAATAGTAACTGATGTTCTAACCATTATGCAATTTTAATAGATGGCCTTAATTTAATGGTAAAATTTAATCAAATGTAAATTTATGTTTGAAATCTTTTTTTATATTGCTGTTATTGATATTAATTTTCATCTCAATAAAAGAACAATTTATATTCACCAATTACAAGTTTTATTAATACCGCTTAAGTATTTGCAATTTCTTGAAAATGCTGTGACTCAAATAATTTTACTGTCTAACAAAAAAAAAATATTTACGGAACTTTATGAGGATTCTAAAAGACTTCACGAAAAAAAAAAAACAAAAATAAAAAGCTTTATGGCAACGGAGCGTGTCACTTTCAGTCACCAGCCCGAAACAACCAGACGGACAAAGAGACAGACCGAAACGCCGCAAAACGATGAAAATAAAAAAAAAAACAAGACAAAATATTCAACCAAAAATTGTTGGGGAATTCTAAGAAATTTGTCATAAGTTTTTATTAACAATTGACAGATACACAAACATTTAACACTCATACAATTTGAGAACTTAAATGAGACAATAAAACCCAACGTTTTTCAATATGAATAAAATAAATAAATTTAAATGAAATTACAGTAGATAATTGTGTATCATTATACATCCATACATACAGCCCGGAGCATAATATAAAAATGCCATGAATTTGGAAAAAATATATTTGCCAATCTCTGGCCAACAAATTGCCAAACAAGAACCTGACAAACTCGCAACGGTTACCGCTTTGTTTTTATTCCTTAACACAACACATCTACTATTTGATATAATTATCTATATTTTTATAGGTCTTAATACCTTGAATTTGTTCAATAAAGCATATTTCTTACATACGACCATGCGCGTATGTTCTTTAAATCGAGCCGATTTCAATTGCTTCGTCTTCAAACTTCTAGTTCATTAATTGGTTAAATTTTTCTTCGAGCATGAAATTAACGAGTATAATTTAATTTATTTATTTTTTTAGAAGGCTCAATTTTAATCGAATTGTTTGGACGAAAGCTCGATATATTTCTTTGTTTTTATTGAAATTATAGCACACAAAATTATTTATAAATATAAATAATAGTTTTCGGGATATTTTCGGATTAAGGACTCATCTCACTGGCCTTGCAACAAGAAGGTACATATTTAAAATAGCAGACAAGAATAGTTCCCTACAGCAAAATCAATATAATAATGGATTATTCTAAATGAGACCAAAAAAAACTACATTTACCTGTATTGTTATTTTGAAAGTTTACATCCGCGTTTCATTTTAGGCTGGAGTGAAGTTTCCTCTTTTACATACACTTAAGGTATACAATGTGCTCAACAAACTTATGAAAAATACTACAAAGGAAAATTTCTGTTTAACATCTTACTTTTTGGGCAATTGTCATGAAAAAGGTAAAATTATCCTCAAAGAAATAATTGTTCTTTCTTCCCACTATATTTTTTGCCAAAAAATTGTATGTACTGTAAAAAATTTGCAATAAATTAATTGTTATCAACTACCCGTCAAAAAGAGCCTCCCGAAGAGATAATGAGAACTTATTATCAGTTAGAAGTGTAAATTCATATCATTGATATGCCGTGTCATTGCAACATGTGCACTTTTGATTCTTATTCCCTGAAATGAAACTTACTTTCTGTATGTTGGAATAAGTATATTTTCAGGCTTATGTCCCAAAATTTTTTTTAAAACTAATAATAGATCTTTATTGTTTGACAAAAGCTTATTAAATATTATCGAAATGTGAATATATGATTATAAATAAAATTGAAATTTTTACCTGTTTAATAAGAAGACTTTGTGCTAAAACAATATGCAAATTCGAACTATTAAATTAAATTAATCTATTCTGAAAAAAATTTGTGTTCTATTCTAAAAAGTGCAACAGTGCAAAAAAAGAACATGTTCTCTTCTAAATACATGCATGCTGCATAAAAGATATGAAAATGTGCAACAAGTCTTTTACTCAACCATATGCGTATATAGGTCTGTAACAGTTCTTTTCTTCATATGAAATTTCCAATATACATATGACATAATTTTCCTATTCGTTAAGGGTTTGCAGCCTCCCCTCAAAAAAAGTTTTAGAAAATTTTTAAGCTGCATAAATGCATTCAACTTTATTTCAGGTTGAGACATTAAAGTTTTCCCAACTGTGCTAAATTTGACTTGAAGTAACTATTTTTGTTCTATTGTGAGTTTCAAAAAGACACCACTTTGCGAGAGTGTCGCTAAAATATAAGACATGTTTCATATTTTAAAGGTAATGGAAAATTCCTATAAGTTACTTACCGTAGGAAATGAACGTACGTCTGGAAGGAATACGAAGTTGTTAATAGTAAAATATTTTTCTTATAAATATTGGCGAAAACGGGTTTGTAATAAAAACAAACATATTGTAAGAATTTTCACAAATTTTAACACACCTGACTAGAACGGCACAGGTAGTTAAAATTTAAAAGCGGTTTTTACATTTTGATATCCTAGAAAGACGAAAAAATTCACTGGGTGCTAAAACAATGAAAATGTCAGTACTTAAGAACGACTTCCATTTTTTTACTGGGTTGTTCTCCTACCCTTTTTTATTTTTCTCAAACTTCCAATCATATTTTGTTTCTTGGCAAGTGACATAATCATTTGTTAGAAATATTCAGTCAGCAAAAGCCAAGGCTAGTCGGAGATTGGGGCCACGAGGCGGATAAATAATTATACACTTCATCATGATCCTGTAACAATTTCCGAATGGGATCATGCGGATTGGGTCGACTTTAATGCACGTAAGACCCAGTGTTATATGCTTACGTGTAAACGTATGACGAAACCTAATACTCCATCTGTAATTATGGCTGATATAAGTATCGAGGATGACGTGATGTCCGTTGGAGTGAACACAAGAGAATAATTTAATTTCCTTGATTTTTTAAGGCAGTGTAAGAGATACTTCATTCCCTCTGATCGCCATATTGGTGCTTCAAAATCTATTTTGAAGTTATTCGACTGCGTACAGGAGAGGGCGAAGGAGCTCGAAGGAGCCAACTCTAATGACTTGCTGAAGCGTTATCGTAACGTACGGTGTATTTTCACTATTTTAACGGTACTACAATGGAATGTGTTCTAATGAAATGAAGAAACTTTTCCCGAAACCTGATAATTTTCAAGAACAAAAAATTTTTCACCAAAAGCGCATCCTTTTGTTGTCGACATGACAGTAAACCGCCCTTCGCTTTGCAAACAAAATTCGTTATTTAGCCGAACGATTCGTAGAACATTTCTGTCACCTCGCAGAGTGGAAAAGATCAAATCGAATGTCCACAAACACTACTCCTGCTATCCTCCTTCCCATAGGAAGTTCTTCTAGCTCCAGCAGAATTCATTGGATGAGTACCGGTCCTATATACAAAAAAGTGCACTCTAGATGTTTCATTGTATTTCTGATTTAAGAAAAATCGAAAATGGTAACAATTGTTTAAGTTACTTTTCGTGTTCTCGTCACAGCTTTTTATACAATTCGAACTTTTCTTGTTTTGTATTGGGCGGTTATCTTTATTAAGGCCATTTACAAATAAATTGAAATTTATTTCACTGTATATAATAAAAAGAATAGAAAAAATACACTTTATATGAAACGTTCCATTTGAGATGACAATCCAATTAGTAAACATTTTAAATTCTCATAAATACATGCCGGATGTGCTTAAAAAATAACAACAACATACAAATTTATGCGAGTACGAATAAATTCATTGTTGTTTGACGATCATGCCACAGATAATGAATGATGATGATTTGAATAATCAGACAAAAAGCCACAAAAAATTATATAAATAAAAGACAAGAAGAAAAATTCACCGCCCATGTCTGTGCGGTCCCTGTGTTTGGATGTGATTGTTCTGCTCAACTGAAAATTTTCAAGAATTTTATGAACTGTTAAATTTTATCAGGGTTTCCTATAAATTATCAACATTTTGCCAAAGCACATGAGCTTTTTAGTTATTCTTTTTTTATTAATAAAAGTTTTGTCAGATTGAATTTAATTTTTAACTCAACTGAATTTTCGTTTTTGCGTTTTCAATAGACTTTTGGCATTTAATGTGTCTCTAGTTAGTAAAATTTCGCTTTAACAAGTTTTTTTTTATTTATTTTTAATTAATTTTCATAAAATTCTAAATTAATGTTAATTGTTTATAGACTTGTTGGCATCTTTTAATTTATTTTAATGGGATTTACGAATAATATAAACTTTATGATTTTTTAAAGATTTTTTCAAAAGGTCGTGCTGATAAAACAGTGATACTTTAATTATAAACACAACGTTAATTGAACTCATATGAATGTATTTTTAACTTAAATATCCACTTTATTAGTTGTTCTAAGGAAATGATTGAAGATCTATGTCAGTTGAAACAAAAAGATTTTAATTAAAACCACTAAATTTCAACAACGACAACGAAAATCTCATTAATTTAAGCCACATCACGTGAGACTGGCTGAAAAGGAGGAAATTAAATTTATAGAAACAATTCTTAAATGAGATTTTACTTCCACTGAAATTGTACCACAAACATGAGCAAGACCCTTTAGAAACCATATACTATATAATGTACATACTAATACACATTTTACTCTAGCATGTCGCCCCAATTGTGTTTTAGTACCCCATAATCTGTTTAATTAGTTTTTCTCTAGCAAAAATAAATTAAAATTTTCTTCGATTAAATACACAAGCATTTAAATTTTAAATACATAATTAAAAGTCATCAACTCAAGGATGTAAAGACAATTAGCGCCCAGCATTTGAGCACACAAAATTTAAAAACGTGAAATGAAGATTTTCAAAGAAAACAAAAAGAAAAATATATTTTTTCTGTTCTGTGTGTCATTGCTGATGGAGCGAAACCGCTTAAACAAATATTGCTAATTATTCAACATGTTGCTAAAAGCAAACGAAAACGCTTTCAGTTTGACTGAAAGTGAAAATTTCTTCTCGATTGACATTAAAAACGGGGTCTCATTAAATTGTCACGCATGTTGTAGTTGCTGGTGTTATCTGAGCGTTTCTGCTGTATTTCACATTTACAATACAGTGAACACTTTGATGTTACAAAAATTTTAAATGCACAAATCTTTGCAAAAGGGGTGACGGCACAATGTATTATATAGTCTTTTTTAGATGCCAAAGTAGCATTTAAATTAAAGTTTTTAGAGGTACTTTTTTTAATGGTACTTTTTTAATTAGTTTTTATTTCAAAAGGTATTTTTTTTTGAAAGGTACATTTTAAAAGTTATTTCTTTAAAAGGTTCATTTTAAAAGGGACTTTTGAAAAGGTACTGTCTAAAATCTTTAACAGAAGTTATTTTTATTTTTTATTTTGATCATTTTTTTATACAAAGTTTTTAAACAGTTTTGTTATTCATTGTATATTATTTATTATTTACTCATTGCGTCTTTCATACTTTCTTTTGAATTGAGTTTATTTTTTGTTTTAAAATAATTAGATGTAGTTTGCTTTGCAATAAATGTTTTGTTTTGTACTTAAAACTGCATAAAAGTGAAAATTTTATTGTTTTCATAATATGTTCTTGAGAATAGTATATATTTTTTGTCGATAAATAATATAAGGCTTTTCAAAGGCGAATAGGATTTTTTATATTTGTTCAAGTCTCAATAAAATAAAATAAAATATAAAGGAATCAAGGTCAACTAGGACCTTTAAGTATAGCTTGAACCCCAACTTTTGTATACGAGTATATTGTTAAAGTCTCATCTCCTACAAACGATAATTTTGTATAAGCTTTCTTAAAGTGCATTTCTAAAGGGACCCCTATTAAAAGGTACATTGTGAAAAAATACCTTATCAAAAAGGTACTTTTAAGGAAAGTATTTTTCAAATGATAATTTTATAAAAGTCAATTTCTTAAAAGTACTTTTTATTAAAACGGCTACTTTTTTCAAAAGTACTTTTTCGAAGGTGCTTTTTCAAGAGGTAAATTTTTAAAGGATACTTTTTCAAGATTTACTTTCTTGTATTTAAAAGGTATCTTTTTCAGAGGTATATGTTAAAAAAAACTTTTTCAAAAGGTACCTCTTAAAAGATACTTTTTAGAAAACAATTTACTAAAAACAAATTTATTAAAAGTTGCATTTTCAAAAGATATTTTCTTAAGAAATACTTTTTCAAAATGTGCGTTATTACTTAGTGCTTTTTTAATAGGCTAGATTCCTTTTGAAAGGTACTTTTTCAAGCGATTCTGTATTAAAAGGTACTTTTCGAAACTTATTTCTTAAAAAGATAATACTCTTTAGTAAGAGTATTATATTAAAATTTAGATTTTAAAAGTTTAAAAAGTAAAGCAGAGGTATTTTTGTAAAAGTTGCGTTTTTTAAGTTACATTTTTATTTCGAAGCGTTGCTTTTTGAACGGAAAGGTACTCTATATTTTTAAAAGTAATTTTTTAACTGATATATATTAAGTCCAAAATTATATTGTTAAAAGTATTACAAGAGCATTATACTCGTACGTACTTATATTAGCACCACATATGGTATAGGGTACATATTATAAAGTTTGGCTCGCAAAATCATTGCTTTACTATGCAACATGAAAAAAATAACCCAGATATTAAAAAAATGAAAACAGAAAAATTATAACAAAAAATATATACACGTCTATTTTGTGTTTCTGCATCTGTCTAAAGTCCTTAAGGATCTTAACAAAAATAAAAGCGAGTAATTTAATTTTAGTGTTTATTGTCACTATTTAATGTTGACACAAGCGTAATTGTCACATCATTTATTCGAATCAAACGCTTCCCAGCACAAGGACAATAGACACAAGGTCTAAAAAGAGCGAAGAGGAGAAACATTCTAATGATGATCATATGTCGGAAAAAATCTGAGAACTAAAAAAGGAATTACTAATAAAAATAAAATCTATTATACAGATTAAAAAAAATCATCCCCAAAAAAATTAATTTTGCGGTTATTTTCCACTTGCCTGTATTTAAGCGAAAACACATACATACTGCCTGATCTCTTGACTATGATTGTGTTTGATTTAAAACAAGAACTTCAAACCTTTAAAAGAGTGTTTTAGTTATTGAATAAGAATTTGAAAGAGAGCGATATTCCAAAGGATCCAGAGCAGGACTCTGAGAATAAAATACTAAGTGCGCTTAAGAAGTTGAAAGACTTTAAATTTCGCGGTACATTCGAGATTAGAAGTTTTTGGTGTGCTTGACGATTTTCAATGCTTTTAAATATAATGAGTTTGATATAAAATTAATTTTCTTTGCCGTAGATAAGCTAGTCTGGAAAAGGCTGAGCCAACCCCAGAATGAGGATAGCAGCCTAAGGCCACAAAAAATTTTCTTTCCTATTGAATTTCTAATTCATGATAGAATATTCCTGAATATCTGCACAATCCATACTGTTCATCAAATTGATTTTTTTCTCTTAACTATTTCAAGAATGGATCCCTTTACATCTCATCTGAATTTTTGGCAGATAAAAACGTGCCCTGTTTTAAAATGCCAGTCAGGTTTTTCTATTTGGTGTTAAATCGTTGATTCGTGTGCGTGTGTGTTTTTTTATATTTTTTTTTGTGTTGAAAATATTTACACACAAATGACAGGAAACGCCATTTTTGTTTCCCTAGACTTGTGACAATGAGGATTCTAGTGCCACTGTAGTGGTTGGTGCTGCAGTGCAAACCAAATTTTAAGGACATCAAACGCACGAATAAATTTTATTGCTAAAGCACACAAACACAATAAAAACTGTCACACATACTCTTACGGAGACTATGAGACCAAATAAAAACAAAATATTTCTAGGGGATTTTACAATTCCATTATCAACGTGGCCTTTGGTGGTGGTTTTAAATGAAAATGGGGTTTTGGGATTGTTTGTATAAAAAAGTAAAAATTAAATTAGATCACAATGGAAGTGGTAAAACAAATACAGCAAAAAAAAGAACTTTAAATAAACATGGTTGAATCTGATGAAGGTGTCAAAACAAATGTTTGTTGTTCACGGCTTAAGGGTGAAATGGATGAAAATCAAAATTTTGTATTCTAAACAAAATATTGATTCGATCTGTATGTATAGTGAACTAATTACATAGTTTGTTCTATTAATTAAAATATTCTTATATAATGAACGTTCCACTATACAAATTTTTTATATATTTACTATCTAAAAATGATTTTAAGATCGAAAAGAATATAATTGTTTTTATAATATACTAGCTGACTCGGGCAAACGTTGTTTTGCCTTCAAATTTTATTTTCACTGCAAGTCTGGTTTCGTTGCAAAGTCATGGCGGATTAATATTTCGAAGAAGAATGAAAGGTGCACTAAATCGACATAGCAATTATTGTTCAAATACCGGTATCGGGCTAATTAACGCCACTACACGCTGATTAAGGACCCAACGCCTTCACGATAATCTCTATCGGGCAAAACACAAAAAACTAAATATTGCGCCATCTGTCGGACGAACTTCAAACTACACAGAAACATTCCATACGCCCCATAGAGCTTGTATATAAAGTTTGGTCAAAATCGGTGCAGTAGTTTTTGAGTTTAGCGATCACGAACATACACGTAATTTTTATATATGTAGAGATATTTTATAAGTATAATTAAAAAGATTAACTGCCTGGACCACGATGTCGAACGACATCGTTCGCGTGCTTAAATACATTCAAACCAGAAACAACATTTTAAAATTTGTTGCTGTTTCAAACGTATTTATGCAAGCGAACGATGTCGTTCGACATCGTGGGCCAGGCAGTAAATAAAAGTAATTAATTAAAATTAATTATGTAATTCTCTAATATGGATTACGGGACTCAATTAAGGACGACTGATTTAAGGGGCATGAAGAAAAAAATGAAAAATAGGCAAATAGTTACAACCACCATTGTGAATATAAAGAAATTGATAATTATTTAAAAAAAAAAATATATATATATATATATATATATATATATATATATATATATATATATATATATATATATATATATATATATATATAAACAAAATATTAAATAAAGACTTTATATCGCTATAAAAAACGTAGGGAACTGGTTGCTCAGTCCATCAGCTGATTATCAAACTATTTGTGTCCAGGTTAGTCCCATTATGTTGAAAAAATTGTGAATACTGCTGCTCTATAACGAACGCTAAAGATATGAAAGGAAATAATTTTTATGAAGTTCTAATTAGATTAATGAGATTATTTTGGTTTCTATTACAATAAAAATTAACGCACAATAAATTAAAAGAATAAGGAAAGTTTTACTCAATAATCAAAAAAAAAAAAAAAAAAAAAGTATGAAACGGACGCAATTATGGATAAGTTTGGAATTCGATATCATTAATTTTTATATTATATTTTACTGCCAAGGAGTATTGAAATATCTTCCTGAGTAAAAAATTTAAGAATCGGTTCATAAATGGCTGCAATATTGTCCTTTCGATTTCCACTTAAATTTTCATGAAACCAAGCTGCAAGCAAACACTTTAAAAACGTTATTTTCAAAATCCATCCAAAACTTGAGGGATTATGTGTATGTCCGACTTTCCAAAAAAAAATTGTGGGACCAAACTTCAAGCATGCCCTCTCCAAATTGATAATCGGTTCAAAGCGGTTCTTAAAAAAATTCAGATGGAATAACAATCTCTTACTCTTTCAAAGTCGGTTAAAAGTAGATTTATTTGTTACGGATCATGAAGTCTAACATTTTGGAATTCGATGAAAAACAAGATTTAATAAAACAAAAAGCATAAATTCAAACCTTTTTAAAAGCAAGTTCAAAATCTTGCGCCCATTATTTAGCGCTTAATGATGTTATAATTTAATTCAGGTCAAAAGTATAATTTATGCTGAAAATTTATAATAATAAACATTTATGGCCATAAAATTAATATTAAAATTTTTACATCTAATAACATTTGTTGATTGAAAACACATGCTGCGTGATATCACTTCTAATTGACATTGATTAATTCAAAGCACATGCAATCAAATTGAATATCGATCGGTAAACACTCATGTATTCCTTTATAGCAAATCAAGTCGGTTTTCTTC
Organism: Germaria angustata; assembly: GCA_963681545.1. Taxonomy (NCBI): domain Eukaryota; kingdom Metazoa; phylum Arthropoda; class Insecta; order Diptera; family Tachinidae; genus Germaria; species Germaria angustata. Next base: position 13,650,974 of record OY812998.1, on the reverse strand, counting down.
TAGATTTATTTAATATATTAAATTATTCAAACAAGTTTTTTTTTATTTGAAAAAACTTTGTTAGAAATGAAACAATATTGATTTGTCTGTACAAAGTGTTAAATGGTGAAATCAAATAAATTACAATTAATTACAGGTTTCTTTATTGCTTTATTTCAATAAACAAATAAATAAATTATTTAGTACATAAAATGTAAATTTTTTGTTTAAGCTGGTTTTGAAATCGTCAAAAGTTTAATGCACGTACACTGGCATACGAAAGTGTGTTGGATCTGAAAATTAAGTATATGTATGTCTTCCCACATGCGAGTACGTATGTATGCATATTCACAATATGAAATGAGTACAGGGCGTTTGGGCTCCCCTGGTGTCAGACCAGTGACCGGCAACTATTAGCCGGAAACAATTCAAAAGTTATACCTAAAATGGTTAGAATACAATTTTTTTTAACATAAAATCTAACCGACTTCAAAAACAGGCTCTAAAACGTTTGAAATAAATTAAATATTAATACATGCGTTCACAGTAGGACATTTACAAAAAAAAGTTTTCACAAATTGTAATACGATGAATCAAAAAAAAAAAAAAAAAAAAAAATTCACGTATTCTATTTACAGTGAAAAAGTTTGTATAAATAGCTGAAATATACATCAACTGACACCACAGAAGTGGACCAAACACAAGAACGCTGATGATGAAAGTGTAGCGGCTTTCGAAAACAGCATGTTGTTCCGTTCTGCTAGTGTTTGTCAGAATGATTTACACATGTGTCTTTGGTGTAATTTGTTCTTTGATAACTATCACATGTAATTTGGCTTATAAAATACAATTGAACTAACTAGCCTATTTAAATTTAATAAAAAAATCACAAACAATAAAAATGTTCGAAAATAAAGAGAAATCTTAAACCTAAAAAAACACGTTCTCATTATTATTATTCTGATATATAACAAATCGAGTAAAAACTAATATTGTTTTCCCTTTTTTGCAGGAAATGCACAAAATTTTTCATAAATGAATAAATGTTTTTATGTCTCTCAACCATTAAAATCGTACTCTGCCTTCCACTTTATCATAGGTTAGGTTAGGTGATGTTGATTGGAGGCGTGTGATAGCCCATGTCATACGACATAAACTTAAGCCAGTGAAGCCTAGTTGTGCGCTTACTGTTAATTATCAGACACAAAAAATATTTTTGCAGGTTTAGAAAATTTTAACAATAACATTGCAAGTCGCTTTATAGGGCTTGACTTGAAGAACAATAATAATTATATTAACAAAATATTTACTTGCTTATTTTTCAATTGTTATCAATTTTATTAGCTAGTTTTATTTATTGTTAAGAAACGGAAATCTGATTACGTTAGTTTCCTGTTCTTAGCTAATCAGGCCTAATATGTTTTATGACAATAAATTACAAAATTATTTATTTCATATTTTCCCGACGTTTCGTGAATTTTTTGTTCACTTTATCAAGGGATTCGTCTATTTTATTAATAAATATTAAAAACATCAAGATTTAGAATTTTTTTGTAACTAATGGTGAGAATTTTAACAATTACTTACAAACACAGGATTAATGTATTACATTAGTGAGTTAATATCTTAATATTTAACATCATCAATAATTAAACTATAAGTATAAAATAACAAAATTTTTGAAAAAAGCTTTTATCAAAAAGGCACACTGTTTTTCATGATCATATTATAGTTACTGCTTAAGTTGTCCGTATCTTTCATTTTGTTCATTGTTTTGTTGATTTTTTGTTGAATTCTTAAGCTTTCTGTTATACATCTCTTTTTTTATTATTTTCTATATTTTGTGTATTTTTTCTATTATTTTCTTAAATTGCTTATTGTTAGTAACAAAATAAAATGATTTAATAAAAAGAAAAAAAAGTAAAAATATTAAATTTAGCCAATTAATCTCTCCAAAATATTCTGTTATTCCTGGCCGCATCATCATTTATTGCATTCCCTCCCTTAATAGAATATTAACAACTAAGCGCCTCTTATTTTTTAGTTAAAAAAATTTTAGTGCCCTAGTAGAGTAGTGGCTAGTGTACTAGGCCGGCAGTCTGAGTGTCGCAGGTTCAATTCCTGTTTCTACAGACAAGACAAATGGGTACGCAGTTTGTGTTTGTTGATATTAAAAAAATAATAGAAAACAAAATGTGTGTGGAGTTTTATTTTAAATTATTATATATTTTAAAGGTTTATTGATACCAATATGTATGAAATATGCAACGAAGTCAGTTTTCCATGACTCTGGTGCATGAATTAAGCTGCTCGATATCAGTGGCCAGTTTACATTACCTTCACGTTAGATGAGCATACCCTCAAATCACTCGAGCAGAATGTCTAATGTGCTATGAGTTGTATGGTATGTAGGGGCGGTCAGCTGAAACCACATTTTGTTGGTAGCCATATCATCCAATTCAGGCTAAAAAGCAGCTGGTAATTATCTACCTATAGCGCTCGCCGTTGATAGTGAGGGCCTTGCCAAAAACGATATAAAAAAATATGAACACTTTTGGATCTCATGTGGATTTTGTTGGTGTATTCGTTCATCTAGATATTGAGGACGATTATATCGACAATGAAATGGGCGCAGCACACAGAAGGTTGCCCGAACACAAAACTTATTTTGATAAAACAATTTTATCATTTGCACGTGTTGTTGAATGCTATACCCGTCCATGGTGATTTGACAAAACAGACGGAATGACTGCGATTGAACAGATGAAGCTTCAACAATAGTGACGTTATCAACTCTTACAATTTTAAAGCCCCTATTGGAAGACCCAATATTATGTATTACCTGAGTTCTCCAAGGCCTCGTATGTTTCATACGAACTTTTAACTTTATATATGAACTTTAGACACTTTAGTTAACTTACCATAAGTGCATTTTAAAACTTTTCTATCGCACTGTAAAAGTTATTGAAAAGCATTGTTAATTTATGAAATAAAATAATTGATATTTTGCATTTTAATTAAAAACCATATTTTTCCACCCCTCTATATAAAAATCCACTAACTGAAATATTACATGAGGATATTAGAGATTTACGTACATGCACCGCTGTAGATATCAAATTCAGCACACAATTTTATTTTCAAATCAAAAGTCTAAATACGTGCGTATAAACGTTTCAACATCCATTATGCGTTCAATGCTAAAAGCTTTAAAATAGTTTATTGCAAAAGCAGCAGCCTGACATCATGTTGAAAATTGTACAACGATACAAAATATTTCATTAACACTTCATCAGACGGTTTCAATTAATTTGTCAAAAGATTTAATAGAATGTTGACATTTATTTGAGCATTTCTTTCTCTTTCTCTCATGTTTCCTAAGTAAGGCTTTTTCTATGAAGGCCATCAGTTGTAAATTATTGTTTACAGACATATTCAATTATAAAGCGCTAAGACTTGTAAAGTAATTGAATTAATTAACAACAGCTTTCATAAAGATTTTCATTATTAAATTGTTCATTAGGCGAACAATAACGTTAACACGCCATCGTAGCAAATCCAAACAAAATGGCTGCTAAAATAAATAGAAATTGTATTTTTTTCTTCAAATGCCTTTGAAAAAATGTGGCTGCTTGCAGCTGCCACATCTACATATACTTATCTGCTTTCCCTCCACACTCTCAATAGTATATTCAAGATAAATTCCTCATACATCAAAATGCTTGGTTGTGTACTGCCAAACAAATTAGTCAGTTTAATCTTCAACTTCTTGCCTTTTCCAAACACAAACTCCATAATATGGCTGGAGTTTCTGGCTTGGCCAGCATCACTCTGCTTACAGCGCAACGAATATCGTCAACAACTCTCTTTCTTTGTTTATTATTTTGGTAGTTGTTTTGTTCGTTCGCTGCATTTGGTGGCATACAGCATTATTTGTAGCAGTTGTCTTTTGATCTTTTGCCGAGATCTTTTACTAACCAGTCTTGGCCTTTTCGACCAATCACAGACAGCCACACTTAAAGGCTCAAGAAAACAGATGAACAGCAGATGAACAGTGACTCTTAAAATGACTGCAGCCTAAACTTTAAAAAGTTATGAACTTGAACGAATGGAAAAATTTATATGATATATTTGGCCACTCATTTGGTTGAGTCATTAGAGGGGTAACACATATGTATGTGCACTCGCTAAGTTAAGTTACGATATGTATGTCCCAATGGGCAAAATACATATTGTTGTAGCCACCAACTATTGCTTATCTGGCCAATTTTTAATTTTGAATTAGCGCTCTAAAGGCCCCAGGTTCTATTCTGGTCAGAGACTCTGAATGTTTCTGTCGACAAGCCTTCGCAGCTTGTGATTATTTGTGAAAAAAAGAAAAAAAATTTCCAAAAGAGAATTAAGCTCAAATCATGGGATTATTGTAGTATTTTACAGCCTGAGATATCGGCCACTAAAAGGCAACAGGCTGGGGGAAGTAAAGTAGTATAACTGTTGAAGATGTCTTAATGTGTACGCTGCCGAAAAGCCTCTATCAGCTGTCTATATGACACTTCATCTACTTTACGAACTCCTGGTGTCTCCAAGTGAGTTGGCGAGATATTCTCATCATGAACTAATTTGGGTACAGAGGCACTAAAGTGTACCTAGAAACATTATCATAGACGCATTAGCCAAGGCCGGAGCTCGAGTAAGTGATCGGAATATAGATCAACTCAGGAGTTACTTCTTCGGCTCTTACAGAGCTGATTGCTTAGTGCAGTCACCTGCGAGATATCAAGGAAAATCTGGTCTCGACATAATTATAACAAAATATCTGCACTCTTAGAGAGGATCCTCTTACAAAATTGTAGCGATTTCGACTGGGTTCTACCATGTACTATGTAGAAATTTCAACTGTAGAAATTGTCAGAACAGTCTAGCATTGGCCTGCTAGTAAGCTTACAATAGAGAGCGTTTCTCTCTTCTCTATTTCACATCTCCAACACAAAGAGAACAATACAGACTCACGCGAGCTAGTTAATGTTTTAGGAATAACCTTACCTGTGGGAATAAGGATAGAGAGACAGTTTCAGGAAAGATGTCTGCAATCGATTTCTCCCACATAGGAACTGTTCGGCTTAAAAGCGAATTTTCTCTATAAAGGGTGGTGCTACAATGGTTTGTACTCTTAAGGAAGAGTGTGTTGTTTTCAAGAAAGCTGGAATTCCTTGATGATGGATATACGAGTTTATGTTTGCATATGTAAATATATCCAAAAATCGTTTAATTAGAAAACATAGAAATATTGCTCTAAGGAATATAACAATATGTTTTGCATATTACATTTCTTAATCCTGATGAATATATAAAAGTGTTTATTGTAATTATTAGAACACAAACCAATGATAGTTTGCGTTTGATTGTGTCAACCATGCGTTTTCTTTACGTGCCTCATCTTAAAAGATTAAGGAATGTAATCATTCCATAGAAAATCACACTTGACTTACATGTCAAGAGTATATGAAGCTTCCATTTCCTCATTCGAGATAGAGCAGTAAGATCGATCACAGGGCTGTGCAAAAGCAAACAACACTGATTGGCATGAGCATTAAAATCGCCCATGTTCGTTTGACCCCAGTCAAAGATTGTTCAAATGGTATCTCTTTACAAAGGTATTTCTTAAAGTGTTGTATTGAACTACGCCGTTTAAACAAGAGAAGTCATATTGACCGTCACTAAGTAACCTGTTGGACTTAAGAAAATGGAAATTTATCATTACTTCGGAAAGATTACAACAAGCTGCAAAAGGTGGTAATTTTCAGAATTGATAGCCTTATTTTCTTTGGGAAATGTTGTTATACCAGCAGCATTCCAGAAGAATGGAAATTCTTCAGAATGGAAAAGGTTGCCAATGGACGCACTAGTGTCGAAGAGCACTAGTTCAAGAGCACCAGTGCTGGAATTATTTCATCCGGTTGAGGAATCTTATTTATGTTGACACTTTAAGTTGCATGCTGAAGCTCACAAAGAAGTTGATTGTTTTCCCAACAAGTTCTGGGAATACTTAGCCATCATTAGAAAGTGTATGAAATGAGGAATAAGGATAATTAAATGTCAAAATATAATAATAGGGTGTGATATATTTGAAACCAACCATTATTTGTTTACCATAAGCATACCTTGTTGCAGGTGCTATAAAATAGATATGGCCACAATCTTGCTTAAACTTGATGGGCATATAAGAGTTTTTTCACAGTCTTAGAGTTTATAAACATTTTGGAAAGATCCATATAAAATTTGTTTAATGTTTACTGCACTTACACTACCACTTAGACCAATTTGCTTCGGTCTTATCTACTTGTGGAAAATAAATCACAATTTTCGTTTATGCCACATAATTGAGAAATTTCTTTCTTTTAAAAGCAACGACAACAGCTCCAGATAAATTTTTCAAAAGTTTTACATTTTCAAAGAGACAACAGAAAATTTATTCATAATCACCATATAATTTCCTTTTTTCCTCCTCAAATGCCGCCAAATCATATCATTAAGCATAATGGTGCAAGTAGGAAATGAAAAACAAGTTTAAAAAACATTATTTATATGAGTGTAATATTTGTCATTTGAAAAAACTTTTGCCGCCTGCTTTTGTTGTCTAAATGACATAAATCATCGTACATAAATCATCATCGTAAAAGGATTTACAAATGACGGAGAGAGCACTTTGACTTCGAAAACCACGATTGACGGTATCAAAAGAGAACAAAATGTTTGTCTTAAATTATTTTCTTGATTATTTGACTTAAACAGACTGAACGGGTTAGAGCGACAGACATACAGACTGAAAGTCATACGAAACATGCACAAACTGGTAAAATAGACAACAATGATGGCAATGTCGATGATTAAGGCAAATGAATGTTGCAATAAGAAAAAAAAACAAGAACAATAAAATGACAAAATGGCAAAAAGTCTGAATAAAAATCACTGAATGCATTTTGACAATTACGATGATGACGGATTGATTGTAATTTGTTTATTTACAAATCAACAAACAAAGAAATAAATTAAAGAGCCAAGTTTGACATGATAACGACGGCATTCAAAAGACAAAACTTTGATTTGCAACACAGCAAAAACTTTAAATAAAAACGAATGCAAACAAATCATTAACAAAAATTAAGGAGAGTCTATTTAACAAAAAAATGTTTAAGGAAATAAATAAATAATTTGCATATTTGAGTTGAAAAACGAACAACGGGAAGTAATTATGCAACACGAATAAGTATGTTGCGTCATTTCTATAATTTCTTTAACTGATGACCTCTAGTCTTTCGATAACGTATAGAAATAATTAGCGCAATCGAAATTTTGTTTTGTCCTACAACAGGTGCTGCTTCCTTCCATAATTAAAATTAGCCCTCCAGTAGAAAGAGATTAACACATAAATTTAGAGATAGTGATCGGGAAGTGGTACGAATTCCTAACGTTTCCAATGAATTTATCACTGCAGGATGATGTCTTTTTTAATTCTTATTCACCGAAGTGGAAATTATCTTCACTATATAAAGAAAATAAAATGTTTTATTTCTAATGTTCAATTAAGTATATCATCAAATATTTTTATTGACGGAATGGATATGAAATCCAGACGGTCGATTTGAGTAAAATATTTTTGGTAATCAAGATCAATTCTTATTTTTGATGGTACATTGATTATGTCTTGTTAGTTTTGACAAATAACAATGTTTAAAATTGTTTTCTGTACTTAAAACAAACAAATTTTCTAAATCATACTAATGATTCAAGATAAGATTCCAAGCTAAAGATTATTTAAATACAGTGAACTCACGCTAGTATGAACTTTCAATATATAAAATTATATGTTATTATGAATTAAAGTGTCATATTTCTTATAAATTATATCCATTTTCATATATTATTTCAGTAATGCCTGAAGCTTTGATATCTTTAAAGTTTGCAGTTGAAGAAGAAAACATATTTTGACTTAATCAATTTTCATAATTGATATTTGCGAACAAATTCGGAAAACTTTGCCGAGATAACTTTATTGGTTCATATTATCGGGAATTCACTGTATATATATATATATATATATATATATATATATATATATATATATATATATATATATATATATATATATATATATATGTAAAGTTTTTAAGGATATTTTAAAAAATTTATACAGAGTCTTATATAGAATGAGGTGCCTTGACTTTTAATGGATCCATTCTATATATTTTATGCCTAATTATAATTAAGAAGCAAGAGCAGAATTTGACCTGGCTATAAACGATTATAAACGAAAAGTTACATTCCTTTATACTGTATCACCCGACTTGATGAATATTTGCCTCTAATAGAAGGAACTACCAGTCTGATCGCACCTTAATGAACTGAATGCATGTCCCATATACAAATAAAATCGTGAGAGCTGATGTTTGAAATGTAGCAAATGCTAATTAAAAAAAATGTAAAAAATAAATGACGTGAGTCAAATACAATCGTCATGGAATAAAAATATGGCCATCTACTTACATTTTCGTAGTCATATAATTAAATTCTACCATCATTAAAAGCAACATTTCAAAACAGGCGTAGAAAACAATGGCAGTCTTGTTATTAGCATTTGTTTCTACAACACATTTACCATGTGAAAACGAAATGCATAAATTATGGCCACAATGATGGCGAAGAAAAATCGAAACGGTGAAATAGAAATAGCAACACCTTTTCCAAGTTTTCAAACTATTTATTTTAAACTTTTTTATAAAATAAAAATTTAAATGCTAAAAGTCTGAGTGAGGAAACCCCATTTTAATTACTACTTCATGCCTCAAACTTATGTTGCAAGTTTGTTTGTTGCTTTATGAGTTTTTTCCTTTTTTAGTTTTATGTTGAAGTAAAAGTGCGTGTTTTTGACGGCCAATTAAAGTAATAATTTCTAACAACGATATGAGTACCACCTGTAATTACGAACTGTGATGGTCGTTAGTACTCGCATTTGAAATGCTGACGATACTTGTAATAGACTTCCCTACTGGGCTTAACTTCTTCTGTTGGTTAAATATTTAAGTAATTTTTTCCATTAATTTGCATTTGTTTAATGCACGCATGGTGATAGGAGAACATGATTTACAGTCTGGAGCATTTGAAAATGAACTCATTAGACATGTGGGCCCGTCATGCCTGTATGACTCTTTTATGAAATATAAAGGAACATGTTAAAGCAAGTGTAAGAATAAACTAAGACTGAATAAGAAATTTTGTTAAAATTATTTTAATAATTTGGCAGTTTTTCAGAAATAATCTCAATCTCAATATTCTACAGGGATAAAAATTTGTTCATATTGATATTGGAATAAAATTAATTAAATGGCATGCATACGAGTATTAATTGCTTAGAGGTCTTGAATAAATGCTTCTTCAATCTCGTTAGTGTATTGGAAGCATTAACAGAGCTAGAAATATTTTGGTACCCCTTGGTAGGGGCTTACAAGATCGGAATTATTGTTCTAAATTATAGGAAACAAAATAAAAAACTAAATTTTAAAAAAATTACATATTTTTTAAAATAGAACCACCTCTGAAACATACCCTTTCATTTCAAAATTTTTCAAAATCGGTCTAGAAATTACGAAAAATCGCTACATAAGCTACACCTTTTATTTATTATATGGCAATTTTTATATACACAAAATTATAAGTTTCTTTTATAAATTGATCAATATAATACAACATTTTGTATTATTTTCAATTATCACTTTGTGCCGTATTATAATAAGTTCCGACAAAACTATGCTTATAAATCATTAAAGTGTAATAAGACGTTATTATGGTATCATGAAATAAAAGTAAAATTTTAAAATTTTGTTTTTGCTTATCAAAAATCTATGATAAAACTTCTAATAGAAAAAAAGTAATAAACTTTTATGAGAAACCAAAGCAAATTTTCAAGATTTACGAAATTTTGTTTTTTAAGTACTTAAATTCTTAATTCTTAATAAATATAGAAGAATTTTGATTTCAATTAGAAAAGTTCTTACAAGCCAGGAATCAAAGGAGCATTAATATGAAAGGATATTAATGTACAATCGCGCTTAATTAGAATTTTCGCTGACTTAAACCACAAACTCCTGATAATCTCTTCAGAGAGGTCAACATAGTAACTTGTCCATAATTTATAACAAATTTATAGGTCGCTTACTATTCAGATGACCGATTTTTTTCTGATGGTGCAATATGTATGGAGGTATTCTCTCATAAAAAAATTAAAAAAAAAATGCAACTGTCAAATTCACATCAAATAATAATATTTAAGTTTTATTAGTCACAAAACCAATAGTTATGGTTTATATGTAAACAAATAACACCACGCAAGTATAATATACCCAAAAGAGAAAAATCAAAGTATAAAAAATTCCAGACGTTAGAACTGCTTAGAGTCAGTGTCATTAGACGAAGTAAATGATTAATCATGGTAAAAAAATATACAAACGTATAAATTATATTTATTAAAACAAGCCAATTTGAAAGTTTTATATATTTAGTTTAATCATATAAACAATAACGGGTGTTTTCTTTGAAGCCGAATGATTTTAAGTCCGATATTTACAATAAAGAGCTTGTGTTTTTATTTTTTAATTGGAGAAATTCATCGGCTCCTTCGCTTCATTGTTACATGTTTAATTCTCAAATTGGTTTTGGGATGGGTTATTCCGATAAAAAAAATTTTCTACTAACGATTTTGTCAAAACATCCGCAGATTCAGATCTTTAATGGTATTTACTTTAAGTCAAAATTCATTTGAGAAACTTAACTTGTGAGGCAGGTGGTTTGGATGAAAAACAGTTTGACTTGCAATAATTAAATCCACAGTTCAATTCCAGTCTCTTCCAAAAATTCGTTATACATCTTTTCCTCCGAATATTTTTGCAAATATACCAGACACTTGTTTATAAACCAATTTGAATTACTTTGCACAACAACTTTCTCAGAGTTGTACGTAAATGATCGATTAAACATTTAGTGGCGTAAAATATAAGGTGTCATTAAAAGTAAAATATTCGAGGTTCTACTGGTATATGCCCATACATACCGATATGCAGAGAGACGGATATCGTTAATTCGATTTCCCTGCTTGTAAGCAAATAGAACATATACACTTTATGGGATCACGAATTGAACCAAATGGGAATACTGATGAACAAATCAAACAAACAGAATGTATGCAGCGCGTACAATTCACATACCGTTTATGTGAAAGTATATGGTCTAATGCCAGTTTTGCAAGAAACTATTAAATTTATTTGTACAAAATAAACATACGAGTAGTTTGCATGTAGTCCAATAATTTTGATATTCGTAGAGATGGAAATATTTTTGTGGCAAAATATACCATAAAGGCGTACTTGCAGGATATTGCAACTATTTTTCAATATCTGAATATGAGAAAAAACACCCAATATTCAATAAATGCTGGTAAGTAATAGAAACAATTTGAAAATTAGAAAAAATTGGTTTATTAACCATAACAAAAGCTACGAACTGTGCACGTTTATGAAAATGTCAAACCATTTAGACACCTGCAACAAACAGCAATGAAGTGGCGGATAAAAAAAATGTGTCAGACGATGAGCGGAGAATATAAAAAGATCTTTGTCTGTCCGTCTGTCTGTCTGTCTTCATTGGCACAATACCACTGTCTGAGAATTGCAAGATCTTAAATGTTTTTGTTTTATATTTAAAGAAGATAAAAACAAAAAACTAACGCCCTCATAATTGACCATTGAATTGTTGTTACAAATTTGTTACGTGGCATCCTGGTATTCTGGTTTCATCTATTGCTCTTGGTCATGTCGTATTGTTGAGTTGTTGGCCTTTTATTATCATTAAGGCCGACATATTAGCAAAAAATATCAAATGCCTTAGAGTAACAAATTTAAAAGAGATCATGTTCAAACACCATCATATTCGCTTTGAAATGTTTGCCAATGTTGACTCTTCCAAAAAGGTACAACTTCTAAATTGCCTACAATTATCCAAACATTTACAAACTATAGCAACAACAACAAAAACGCTAACGGCCATTTTTTAAACACATAAACAGTAGAAAATAAAACCAACTACATGTAATTTAATTTTAGAGCAGGCAATATTCATCGCCGAAAGGCCCTGAATTGATGCTAAATGCAGTGGCAGAAGTTTGAAAGAACTAAAAAGTAATAGAATTGATTTTTATTGGAAATGGACAAACACCTCTCAGCATATGCGCGCATAATCACACACCGATTTTTGCTTTGGTCACGTGAGGCTGAGCCATATCCCGGATACTTAGACACATCTTGAATAAGCAATATCATCCCAAGTGCACGTGACACATATAGACATTAGAAGGGCTTGTGAATTCATTAGGTACCATTACTTCTACATATTTTTCTACCAACTGTTGCATGAAATTCCCTGCGTTTTCTGCAAATATTTTAGTTTGTTATGCATTCTTTTTGTTCCTTTTTAACCCACACCTGATGTGCAAACACTATTTAATTTAAAATATGCCATAATTTTATAAACATTTGTAATTTTTCAACTTTGAAACTCACGCCTTCTTCAGTTGCTGTTTTTTTTGCCTGTATTTCAAATGCTCATCAACACAAGGTGTTAGACTGACACCTAATGAAGCAAACACGAAACCCACGAACATTCTCAAACAAAAGATCTTCTTGTAGCCCGCATTTTCGGCGATCCTTATACTTTAAATGCCTCCACAGCGGCAACATTAAGTTGTTTTTAAATTTATTTATTTAGTAATTTATTTATATACTCATAAAGCGAACATTTGATTACTCGTGTTAGAGAGGATGTTAACATTTTTTTCGTTAGTAATTCGTCCACTAATATCCTTTTATTGTAATCATTATTTGTGTTGTGGTGATACGCATAACAGGTGTTGCACGTTCACGAGGAAATTAAAGGATTATGGCCAAAAAGGTTTAAAAAGGGGTACTTACTATAAACGTCATTAGACAGGTGAGTCGCCAGAAAGAACATTTTTTAAATAAATTTTCCTTTTTTTAGGAGTTAGAAAAATTTAACAATGAAATTCAATGGCTTTCATTTTAATTGATTTGGGAATATTTATATAATAAAAGGGGTTTAACTAAACATAATAATTAATTCTGTTTAATATTTGAAACAAATTTTTCCACCTGTATTTGTTTTAGATTATTATGATTAAAAAATTTTAATTATTATTATTGAATTATTATTATTATTTTTATTATTATTATTATTATTAATATTATTATTATTATTATTTTTATTGTTATTATTAATATTATTATTATAGATTATACAGAGTTAGCACGACAAGTGGACCACAGTGACATGAAAGGCAGGTGGGCCGCAGGACTCATTGCAAATATATAGAAGTAGGTGAATAGGCGATTTGGAGATGAAACTTACTATTTGGCTCAGATGCTGACAGGCTGCAGATATTTTCGAATATATCTGTATAAAATGAAAAAATATGCCAATTCGTGTTGCTTGTATGAAAAGGAACATGTCATGTAAGTATAAGGTGGAGAATATTGTAGAAAACATCTGATGTGACCAAGTGGCGAGGAGTTGCAAAGAACTGCTCAACATTCTTACAATAGGAAGAAAGCTGTCTTAGACACTGTAGGATGAATGGGAAACACAGCTGTGTAGACAACAGTCTAAAGGGGAGCTGCTATAATCAGGGTGGCTGATATCCGACCACTGGGGAACCACCCTAAAGTAATGCTAACGGACTGCCGGCGTGTAAATAATTTCTCGGAGAAAGCTGGTTTTTTAGTCGGTATATCTCTAAGGTGAGCCCGACATATCACAGTTGGTGACGCTTCTCTGTGGATGCAGCAATGCATTTTGCAAGTTTCCAAATCTTCTGGGTCTCACTCACATGCAACTGGTACTCTTAAGAAAACTAAGCAAGAAGAAATGGCAAGCGGGCTCCTGAGACTCATGTTAACAATTTATACTGGAATACTGCCCTACTGTGTCCAAGAGAAGTTTAATCTTGATCGTATCAGCCGTTTAAAAAAGACGGTTTTATCCTCAGGGCCATATTAGCAATTACCAAAGTATTATAAAATGTTTAGGAGCAAAATCTTGTATTGAAGTATATTTTATAAGCCCCTTAAGGCTACATCTCCATGTGTTCCAGACAGCATTTCTATCCGGACAACTGTTTTTTTTTTAATTTGAAATAAAAGTATTGAACACTGTAACTTCGGATCTAAAGGAGAAGATCAAAACTAAAATAACTTTAAAAAAATTCAGTAAAAATTGTTATTAAATCATTTTCTTTTTGAATTTCCAGAGGTATTGGTACTCTAAATCTGATTCATTTGCATATTCCATTTAATAACGTTGGTTTTCTGGAATAATGTATTGATATGTGTGAATTGTGTTGAGGAAAACTCTCAGTCAAAAAAATTTTGGAAAAAAATTGGTCATTCCACGTGTATAAAGCTTATACTCGTATCAATTATTGTGAATCGGAAATACGACATTTAAGAAAATGGTTTCTCCTGATTTCCTTAATTCAAAGAAAACAATATTTTGTTATTGAAATTGGGATCTTCTCCCCAACTAATCATTTGAACAATTAGAGTTTAAAAGCTTTATTTAATTTATTTAAGCCTACTATGATTACGCTTTTTGTAATTTTCACTATGATTAATTCTAAATTTTGGTATTTGTTGGCTTTGAGAGCCGCAGCTTAAGAAAATTCCACGACGTAAGATCACCATACCCTCAAATCACTCGTACTGAATGTCTAATATGGTATGAGCTGTGTGGCACGTAAAGTTGTCCTGTCGATTGTGTCCATATCATCGTATTCAGGCAAAAAAAGTTGATAATCATCGACCTATAGCGCTCGCAGTTGACGGTAATGGTCTGGCGTTGTCTATGGTCGTTTACTTATAGCTCCTGGGTCAGTTGAAATTTGTGCCGGTGCAGGCCCAGGTAATGATGCAAAATTCACCAAATGATCGGTAGGACGGTTATTGCGACGGTAAAGATAAGTGAACGTAAAGTTTCCGAACCGAACACCCACTTTGTATAGACCATTTAATCATTTGCACGTGCCATTGAATGCTATGCACTTCCATGGTAAAGGGCTAAATGACAGCCAATTTGATAGATGCAGCATCTGCAAAATAGAGAACATCGAGGAACTTATAATTAGCTCCCTTTGTAAGTCCTTGGTACCCACTTTGCCAAATCAGCAAAATCACAAAATGTTACACTTTTTTCAGAACAAAAACTCCATTATTGCCAACATAAAATTTTAGGGTAAGTGAAATGCAATAAAACAATTTTATTGTGCAACAGAAGGTGCAAGGTAACATCATTATTTTCTTCTGGCAGTAATTACTAAATTAATAATAAAACATATAATAAACAAAAATACAATGTATTTCTGCACGTACATACATTCATATAAATACATGTCTACAAAAACAAAATTTAAACTCCTTATTATTCAAACAAACACGTTACTAATTTATGTTCTTTCTTTAGCATTCAAGTTTTGTATTCGAAAAAAAATAAAGAAGTTACCGGAAACCAACCACAGAAGTTTTCATATTTGCCACAGTATGCCACAGTATTCTAAAATACCTTTTTCCATTAATATTTCTTGGATGGCATTGTCATTTCCATTTCCACTTCCATTTATTTTTTATTGCTCAGACAGTTTTTCATTCTATTCATTTATTTGCTTGTGAATTTGTTTAGTTTTTTATTTGTTAATGACAAACAATGTTTATATATTGTTATACATAATAAATTTTCATTTACTTGTCTGCCTGGTTGGCATTCTATTATTGAGAGAAACCAGTCCTAAAAGGTCCTTTTATGATACATAAAAATTGTATAATTTATTAATTTTGAAAACTTTTTGATTTAAAGACGTAAATACGAATATTCATGTTTTATGATTTAAAAAAATAATTTTTTATTTATTGTTATCAGTTAATATGAATAATTTCACCTGAAGAAGATAAGAATTTCTAAACTTAAATAAAGGCCTTAAGCTCGAATAACTGAATATAATAATTATTTATGATCAATATCATATATTGATTTCCATGCAATCAAATTTATTTTCTTAATTGGCAAAGTTTTTGAAGAAGACAACGCAACTTTATTACATTTAATATTAAGGCGATCATAGAATTAAATATATATAACGATTTGACATCATGATTGAATAAAAAAATGACTTAATGGACGATATTAGAAGTACATGGCCGCCATTGACTATCAACGTTATCCTGCCTTTCGTGAAGAACCCTCCTTCTGTCCGCTTATTAAAAAACTAAAGCAGCATTTTTTAGTTCGTTAACAGACATTTCCAAAACTTCTCATTCCTCCCTCTTCGGCATTTTAAAGCAGTCAATTAAGTTTAGTTAGTTTTGTTTGTTGGCCATAAACACACCAAATGGTTGTTAACCACATCGACAATGCGACTGGTTTATTGACATCAGGAATCTATTTTCATAGAATGTGAGGAAAGGAGGAAAGGCATGGAAAATGGCAGCCATCTTCAATTGCATTTGAAAATTGTAGATTGTAAATTGTGTATTTTATATTGCGGTTGCATTCTTAATGTAGTTGTCAACTCTTATTGGATTTTTATGATTAAAAAGGGTATAATTTCGAGGATTATTTCTACGCAATTACGACAAACTGTTTATTTTTTAGTCAATAATATTAAATTTTTATGCATTTGTCTTTTTTTATTAGCAAATGGCTAATGGTTAAGTTTTCTTTTTTCTCTTTTTTATAAAATAGAAATAAGAAACAATTTGTTTAATGGACAATTCGTATAAAAATATTGTTTGTAACTACGAGTATTGAATATTTTTTCAATGTGGATTAATTCTAAGGAAATTTTGCTATGGCGAATAAAAAGGGTTATGCAAAACCATTATCTTTATAAAAGGAATATATATGTTTATACAGTTTTTAAAAAAATTTTTAATAAAATGTTTTACTTCTTTTTCGAGTACTCACAAATGTCAGTTGGCCATAAAGAAGCCAGTTAAGTAGTAGAACTGACATCCTTCAGTGCTACAATACATTGGTATTATAAGAAATAAATGCAAAACTTATAGAGACGCATTTTATGACAGATAATTTTTTAAACAAAACGCAGATTTTGCTCCATACCTTGAAGTCGGGATTAATCAAATGGAAAAGTTTAGATTTTTTAACCTTATTGATGCGGTAAAAAGACTCTACTTAAGGTTGGGAAAAAAGATTCTTCAAAACTCATTATGCGGCAAAAATGTCAAATTCGTTACGAACTAACAAAATATCATCTATATTTGCTAAAAGGACTATCAGGCATATTCTGAAGAAAAGTCTAGCAATTAGGTCGAAAAATTAACTCCTTTAATTTCGTAAAATCTAAATTTCAGCTGTGAAATTATATATATTTTAAATATTCCAATAGTTTAAAATTGTCTCTCATTTTCGATATATTACTCAACTGAAAACATTGTTCATTTATTGAATATTTTGGCAAATTACACCCCATTGTTCATAGTTTAAGGACACCATATGCCAAGCCGTACAATTAGAGATGAACAATCCCAAGATCTTTTATATTTACAAAATAATAGTGGAAAGCTTCTAGATCTAGCAAGTCTAGGATAAAAGCTAAAGTTTCCTAGACCATACCAACAACATGCAGGTATTTTTGATCTCATAAAGTTGAGAAAAAACCCTTAAAATTTATGGATCTTATATACATTTATAATTGCAATCATTGCTTCAGGGATGTAAATATGTATATCATTGTATATACTTCTTTATATTCAAAAATATGTATTGTGAAAGTAAGTTGAATTATTTGATGTTCTTAAGCTTTTGTAAATGCATATCAGCTTAAATATTTCATATATCCTGCTCTTAGGCAGCAGTTTAAAAAAATAGGTTACATTCCGGTTTTAACATCTATCTGCATATTTGTGCGATTGTAGCAGATTGTGGCAGTGTAGCTCTTAAACGGTTGAAAAGATTATGATTTAGTTGTTGCTAATATACCTGTTTCGAAATTTTTTTATAGTTCTATTCTTTCATTTGATTAATGTTAATTTTAAGGCATCTGAATTGAGTTAGGGATATATATCTTGAATTACTATTTCGTAAAACAATTACTTTAAATTTTATTAAAAACAATATAATTGCAATCAATTTTCAGTACTCCGAAAAGACAAAATATATCATTAGAATATTATAAGTTTCTAGTGTATATTTATGTGTCTGTATCCATTTTGCCTGCGATAAAGCAAACGTATCATATTTCAGCATTACAAGCACCAACAAAGTTGCTTCTCAAAACGTTCTAATGAACAGTGCCTGCGAAGTTTCAAGGAGGAAGCAGACATCACTAAAAACGTCAGCGATCGCTTTGAATTGAATATTAAAATGCTTAAATAAATAAAAATAAAATAGTGAACATCAAAATTTCAAATTTAAATTATGATTTTAGTGACTGTGCTTTGATTCCATTACGGGCTGCCTCAAAATGATGATGGTCAGCAAGAAATTTTTTAAATTTGCAAAAAATAAATTTCTATTCGTTCAAACGTCTAAAATCAGATGTGATATAAAATTATTATTTTATATATCCTTAACTTTAAAATCTAGTATCCGCTTATGAGTTTTATTAACTGATGAATTCATCAATTGGCTTTAATTTATTTAAGGACTCTTAAGGAATTAGATTTTTCGATTAGTTTTCTTTATTCCTGAACTAAACTTTTAATAAACGTAGTAAATGACTAAAAAGTTAATTAATCTGTTTTAAGATCGAGTCCTGAATTTGGCAATTTGTGTTAAAAACTTAAATAATAATACGAATAATAATAATTATTATAAAATACAATAAAATAAAACAATAAAAAGCTAATAATAATAAATTTCTTAAAACATTTCGTTCAAGTTTTCATTCATTGACCACAGATGCCTGTCAACATAAATATTCTGAATTATGATTTTTGTGGTTTTGTCGTAAATATTGTGTTTTTGAATAGAACTTGACTGAAAAGAATTCCTCAATAACATCAGAACATTTATTCTATAAATGCTCTTATATAATAAAATATAGATTCCTCGAGCATATCACACCTTTTTATGGCTCAGATATAATGTTTTTCACAATTACAATTTTCTTTTGATAATGTTGCATGTCATTATTAAAACACATTCACACATACACACAAACACAAAAAACTACGTAAACACACATTACTCCTTGTTTGTTGTAAGAGAAAGATGGTGCAAACACAACACGAAAATGTTGTATGTTGTTTGTGATGAAAGCTAAAAACTTGCTGACAATATTTGCAACAAGCTTGTAATTTGCGGTTTTCTAAACATGATTACATTTTTCTACGCTATAGTTGACGAGGTGGTGAGTTAAGATCGTCGACAGGACTGTATCAAAAAAAGTAACGTCTACTTTTTCAAACGAATATTTAAATTAAATGGTGAGAAGGTACCCATAGACTACACGATATTATTAAGAATTTCATTTCCTTTATTATTAATGTCGTTGTGCTAAACCCCATAAGTTGGGTAATATTTTTAAATAAAATATGTTGCAACTTTTCTTACAACATGAATAAAAGTAATCAATAACCACATACATTCATACTTGTGTTTTTAAGTAAGTTGTAAAACTAACTTTTTTATATAAAAACTTAAACAACTTAAAAAATTTGGCTTTAAATAATCTTAAAAAATATATAGAGATAATGTTGTCCTCTATTTTAGGGGAAAATCGTTATTGTGCAATGTTTTTTTAGCACAATAAATATATTCCCTTTGCGCAATATAAATCAAGACTCTTTTGATTTCGTTCAATAGGAGTATATTGTGCCACCTACGAATTGAATATACACACATACAGTTTTATTGTACAATAATCACCCCTATCGCCAATAAAATGTGAAATTTTTGTTCCCATGAAATTTTCAATCCCCATGAAGGGAAATTTGCTATCGTGAATTTTATGGGAATGTTTGTTCCCGCTATCAATAGGTAGTGAATGTAAAATGAGAAGAATGTATAAACAGGGAATAAGAATATATGTATGTATGTAATTTCAAATTGTATGTATGTACATATGCATTTAAAAAAGTATTTTGTTTTAGAAAGGTAAATAAATACAAATATTTATGTCTCAAATTAAATTGTAAAGTATTTATTTAAAATCAATAAATTATTAAATTAACAACTCAAGTTTTCTCCTCCATAAGTCTTCTGGCAAACCAAAGCTGAAGGAATTTTCTAAGCCCTCTACCGTCTCTTTCATTCCTATTAGTTCATATATGCACTGCTCGCTAGCTGACAAACTTTTGGTATTGTTTTGTCCACCTCCTTTTTTCCCATTGACTTTTCAAATTAGCGGCAGCCTTTGATCGGACATACCTTTTTTGGTCTATCCACACCTAATACAAGTTATATACATATGTACGTATGTATAAAAATATACAATATATAAAATAAGACTACCTTCTTCCACTCACGGATTCTTTTTAGAGGTGGACAAGCACTATTTAGATCCTCTACAAGAAAACTCCAGAATTCGCCCATCACATCTTGGAAACTTACAAAATCACTAGCAATGGGTTGGTTGTTTTGCTTTCTATTGAGTAGGATGTCGCTTTGCACTTTATTTGTTAATTTCGACCTAAAAAATAATTTTATATAATCAGAATATTCGAAAGAAAATAAAAATTACTTACATTTTTATTCAGTTCCCTAGAGAAAACAAAGTGAACAAACTAACACAAAAAAGGGGAAAAATAATTTTGAAAGAGTCGTTCACGATATGGCGAATTTTTTTTAATGGGAATAATTTTATGCATGTTATTCCCCACTGAATTACATTTCGCACATTTGAAGGGAAAAATTATTGACGATTGCAACTTGGGGAAAAGGGAAAATATTTCGAGGGAAAAGACCGTTCACGATAGGGGTGAATAATTATTGAGCATTATTATTGCAAATAAGTGGATATCTTTAGTATCAGGTACAGCTAAAATTAATTATTCGGTTTGAATTTCCCTTAGAAATTTTATGAATTTCATTAACATCGAATAGTTTTTGCGTGGAAAGCTTAACTCAATTATGCCGCTATTATTATTTCTGTTTGCTATTCACCTTTGGAAGTTTATATTGGGTTTAACAGGCAGTAGTCGTTTAAATGTGTCTAAGATGAAAGTTACTTTATAATATCTGTGTAAGATAGAGAATGAAAAATTAGACACAGAAGGGTAAAAAAGATATAAAGGAGAAATATCTAAAGTCCATGGCAAGAATCTAACCTGCGATCCTCCTGTACATTAGACACTCTTCTGAGAGAGCACCCCAAGCCTTAAGGGCTCATATTGAGTCGTTAATACCGAACCTTCAAACCTTTCAGCGTAAAATTTAAGCTTTTACTGCTGCTTATTTTACATCGCTGTTTTTACCACAACCAGTCAAAATGGCAGTCTGCTTAAAGTAACGAGCCTGCTTCCTTTTCTTTGCCTTTTGTTAAGTTTTAAACAAAAAGTAAAACAAATGATCGACCGCATTTTTATGCATCTGAATTTTGTATCGTTCATACGAGAATGTTCTGGTGAACAAGTATATGTTCCTTCTTATCTTTTGTGTGTTTTTGGCCTTTAAATAATGTGTCGTCGTGCATTTTAATGGATTTTCCATTGTGAAACTCATTAGCACTTATTAAATTAAATGTTGCATGCACCGCATTGTTATAAGAAAAAAAGCACACAAAGCAACAAATTACAACGCGCAGAAATAATAAATTGCACTACTTGCCGGTATTTATGATTTTTTTGTTTCTCTTTCTACTAGCATGAAAGTTCATGTTTTAATTCATTCTTTTTTGCTCCTTCCTTCGTGGTTTTTCCAATTCACTGCAAATATTTTATGGACCAGCCGAACATTATCCAAGAAGACCTGATATATTATATGCATAACATTAATTGGTTGCAACAATGTTTGCTAAAATATTTTCAAATCGCAAGAGTAAGAGACTCATGTCTTTTAAAATATGTAATTTTTAAGAAAAGATAGATTTTCTAATTAAAAATTCACACACACAAAAATTTATCAAAACATTTTTTATCACAGGACATTTTCCTTATAGTTCTTTGTAAGTCAACTAAATTGTTATTTGCTATTGGTTTTTTAATTTTACGTAATTTTTTTTAATTAGTGTGGCTCGTGTTCGATTACTGAATTTTTCAATTTGTATGAATAACTTTTTCGAATTATTTTTACTAAAGAAAATATAAGAGGAAGAGAATTATTACACTGTCAGAACGGAACGATACTGTTCCTGATGGTCGCTCCATAGCAAACGCAAAGAAATTTCTTTCCAACACACGATTATATTGTGGTTAAAAGGTACTAGTAAAATTAACATGTTGTTTCTTGTATTCTTTCTTCGTAAGAAAGTGTGAAAAGTAATAAAAAAAACGAACATGTGAACTTTGATTATGATGGTGTAGAGAGCATCGAAAACAGTGCTGTTCCGTTCTGCTAATGTTATTGGCTTTTCCTTAATGTTTCCTTAATCAGATTAATTTAAAAAAGCTATTCATCTGAATTGACCAATTCAGATCCGTACTAATTAATATCAATTTGAATTTAATAAGAAAACATTATATCTCCACGTGTGACAATCAAATAAGTTTGAAATAGAATATTTATTATTATAAAAGATCAATAAATTGTTTGGGAAAAATATTGTAAAGATAGTGGCAGCATCATACTATGACGGATTGCATCTAAGTGTTAACTGGTAACTACAGACTATATTATAACTTTGTTTCACTCTTCTCTCTTCGTTGCTATTAAAACAGATCAGAGTCTCAGATGGGAAGCGCACCCACAACATTTTGCTCTGTTGTACCGCCGCACTATTCACTAGGCGTCCTAATATGGTTGCAATGAAATCATTTAATTATAAACTGAAACCATATTAAAAATCATATTGCTTAGCTCATCAATGATATTTAGACATATAACTATATTATATTTAAAAATTATTACATGTACTATTATTATATGTGCCATTATCAAAACTATATTTTTCACAGTAAATACTTATTTGTATGTTGGCGTTAACATAAGAGAAATTATTATTAAAAAAAATCAACAAGATTTGTCTGAGAGGACCACAGCCGACTAGACAAAAAAAGTTCGAGCCTTTATAATAAAATCTAGCCCGGAAGGAATCTTTAATATACTGCAGACAGGAGAAGATGCAGTGGAAGGGAAAACTCCTATATCACTTTTTCTACATTTCAACTTTAGAATTTTTACACTCTATCCCGACTTTTAATATCATCAGACATTGGTGTTTTAAGGTTCTAGAAAGCTATTCTGATTATTTTCGGGATGATATCCTTGTGGTTGTCTCTATATTTGTTTGTATGAGTAAAAAATTTATTTTTAAATTCAATTTTAAGCTAAAGCTTTAATCGATCACAAAATGTATCCAGTTCCGAATGTAGAAAAACAATGCTAATTGCGGCAAAATTTATGTTAAAAAAAGAAATAATATGTTTGCTACAAAAACAGATTGTTGCAGAAAACCAAATACAGTTGTTCCCATTCATGTTGAAAATACATTTTACAGTCATATATAAATATATATATATATATATATATATATATATATATATATATATATATATATATATATATATATATATATATATATATATATATATATATATATATATATATATATATATATATTTTATTTTTTTTTTAAACATGGGTCAATGAGTGAATTTGTTTTTGTTTTAATTTCATTAAAAATAATTTTCATCTTTACATTCATTATTATCACAGCTGTCATTGAGTCCAATCTGTAGTAAGTTTTTCAATTTTTTCTATTTTTTCTCTGTCAATATAAAAAGTTTCGAAACAAAATACCTTCTTTTTAAAACCTAAAAATGTTTTGCATGTGAAAAAAATCTTTGTTCTGAAGATTGTTCATAAAATCTGGTAGTCTTAATGGGTTAGTATATTTATTGGGAAATTAAATTATTTTCATCTCGTTTCTGAATTACGAAATGAATTTTCTCATTTTACGGAGGACAGAAGGGCAGTCATTTGTATCATTCAATTGGATCATCAGATTTTGGCTTTATCCCAAAACACTTTGGACTTGGTGCTGTACTTAGCTTCTCTATATCTAAAGCTGCATTAGATGGAACTTAGTGCTATATACCTCTCGTTAAAAGAAAAATCCTGAGTTCAACAGCATGAAAAATTTATTTAAAAATGCGACTTGGAATAATTTACTTCCCACCAACAGATATTTAATTGTAACAAACCTTTCAAGAGGATTGCTCTATAAAATGATTCGAAAAGAAAACTGTCCGACTGTCTTTGTTAATAACAAAAAGTTAACAAACACAAACATGTAAAAATGTGACATTTTTGAGTCAAGTGAGTTCAAAATATGCTAAATCTAGCACAATATATGCTTAATTGGAAACAGTGCTTCAAATGCACTTTCATAAAAAAATTCTTTTCAAAATGGCAACCGTAATAGACGAAACTCATTAAATCCAATTAATTTAGAAAAACAAAAATGAAATTGAAATGGGAATGGGAATGATAATAAACACAAAAGCCATTTGATAATTAGTTGCGGCTCATGAAACTCATGCTTCATAAAAAACAAATACGTACAACAAAAAATTGTGACAACCATATTTAACTTAAACAAAATGTTTGTATGTATTCACATTTACATTTACATTTACATTTACATACAGAGACTTACACAGAAGAACAAAAAAAAAATGCAATTAAAAAACATAACAACAATAAAACTAGACGAAAATTACAATAAATGAAAGAGGAAAATAATCACGTACAAAAATAACAGAAATCCACAAAGAAGAGAAATAAAATGGAAAACAAATTTAACAGGGCCTATTTGTACGAGTATATAAATATGTATTTGTACGCACATATACAGGGGGTGTTTTTTGCCAGGCGAGGATTTTTCATGCACGGGATCACTGTTTTATTGAAATGAACATGAGACCATTCGGTTGTTTTTCTTAAGCAACTTTAGCAAACTTGAGCGTAAATAAAGAGTTTCATCGTTAGGCTTAGCCTCTCCTTCTAGATTTTTTTCCCTCTTGTGGAAATTCTAATAAATAACACAAGAATCCTCCTCCTTAAAAGATTGTAACCCTCAAAAAAAAAACTCTCCTAGAAAATTAACTACGCCAATAGTCGTAAAATATTGCTTCGTGCGACTTGTCAGCTCTTATTATAATTTAGACAGTAACTTTTGCTATTTGTAGAATTAGATAACTCCCTTCCCTGTTTCTCGCTTTGGTTGACCTTGACTAAAACTACAATTTTTCTTCTATTTTCAATAATCTCACACTTTTATTTTTTACAAAATTTTATTATTATTATTTTCATATAAATTTGTGGATCGATTATGGATGCCATTGGAATCCCTGTTGAGTTGTCGGAGGCTAAAAATGATTATACGGATGGCAACTCATAACTGAGAGCTATCAATTTCAGTTGCTTGTCAGATCCTTTCTGACAGCCATAAAGTTTTGGTTAGCAGCTGTCAAATCCCGCTAGAGCGTCCTTGCAATTCATAATTGACCTATAGATGTTATATGCATGTAATAACAGGATCTCATCGTAGGACAACAGTGCCAAAAATCGTAACATTTCGGAAATCGCCAAAAAAATCTTGCGCACAGAAAATTGGCTGTTTTATAGGACAAACAATAATGCAGAGTTGGGAAATTTACAAGGCATGCTATCAGTCATATTGTCATAAAATTTTTTCAAACAAATTATTTTATAACATAAAGAAAACATTAGAAAATATAGAACTTTACGACAACGTGACTGATAGTATATCTTGTGAGTACCCCAAAGTATATTATAGGAATAGTTCTTTTTAATTATTCAAGTATTTTGAATAAAAATTTGTTTCCTAAATTCTCTTAAAAATAAGGAACGTGGCTTCCATTGCAGAGATATAAGGTTGGCCATATCTGATGTTTGATTTTTTTCATATTTTTCATATTTGTGATTAATATATAGTATTTTATTTGAAGTTCATTTAATTTTCTGAGATATTTTCGGTCGAGAAATTTCATTCTTCTAAATTATACGCGTTCCCGAACTATGAAATTATAATATTTAGTATAACTTAGAATAAAACAATAACAATTTTTAAAATGTACTGTTTATTGTTGGCTTAATAAATAGTTTTTTCTTAAATATTTATTTTGGAGAATATCTCGAATACTGAATTTAGGTTTTGAACTTTTTGAACTTATAAAAATATCCATTTCTCTGTGTTTTCACAAAAATCTGTTTTCTTTTTTTGCCTGTAAAAAATATTTCCTTTCAGACCTTCAAATACCAACTCTAAAAGAAAACATTTGATTTCTTCGCACATCGCTAAGAGGGAGTGTAATGGGCCTGTTACACTAAAATAGATCTAAAAATATAAATTTTGGGACTTATCTTCCCCGTTTTAAGAGTTTCAGGGTTCAATAAACAAATTGTATGGTTTACAGAGTTTACGTCTCTAAAAGTAGTGCAACGTTTTTCGACCTTCCAAAAGGGTAGCAACAATCAGGCAATTCTATAAGGGAGCTAAATTTTTTAAATGAAAACTCGATTTTTTCAAATTAATTTTTCAAAATTTTGTTAAATTTTTTTTAGAAAAGACTCTAGGCAAAGAAAATGGTAGTGATGCCAACAACTTGTCCAACTGTAAGGGGCGGTAAGTAAAAAAATGGTTAGTCGTCAATTTGAAAAATTGCCGCTAATGTAAAATCGTCACTTCTGGCAACCTTAATGATTGTGATTATCATTTCTTTCTGTATTTCAAATACTCGATATAGGAGCTGTTATAAAACAAACTATTTTTTGATCTAAATTTATAGCATTTTTATTCGATATATTTTTGAAAAATAACTATTTAATATTTTATTGTCTAAAATGATAAATTTATAATATTTTATTTGTTTGTTCGCAAGAAAAACTACGTAATCAAATCGAGCTGTAAATGATTTGTTGGGGGAGAATATCCTGAATAATAAATTTCAATAATAAACTATTTTCAAATTTTATTACAAAATTGGAACACTTTTTCAGGAATATTAATATAACAATAATAAATTGAAATTGTTTTTACAATAAATTAAAAGAAAAGTTTTAGACCTCACATTTAGTAATAAATAATTATTAATTACAATTAAGAAAATCAATTAAATAATATCAAAGAATTTGATTAAAATAAATTTTGAAAAAAGTACTTAGTTTTTTTTTAAATAATTTACCGATGCCATTTGTTTTGACCTCTACTGTAGCAAATGCAAATGTACTACGTTATTATTAAAAATTATTTCAAAACAACAAACAATTCATTTGTCACACAAAATTTGTTACAATCCATTTGTTTGAAATTACATTCGATTGTGTTACGGAATAAACAAATTACCGCGACTAAAAAGAGAAGGAGTGAATTAAAAAAATACTCATTTATGTACGTGTAGGAACGAGTGTGTCTCATTAGTTGTCATTATACGAGTAAAACAAAAACATAATTATTTAATTAGAGATGGACAGCTGTCACGCAATTAATTTCAATCACATATGATCGCGCATGATCTTGGGTAATTTGCTTTTCAAATCACTTCAGCATGCAAAAGAAAGCAAATTGAAAATTTTCATTGACTCTATTAATCTATAATTTAAAATTTTTAGTTCAGCAAATTAAATCAAAGCAAGAAAATGATTTAGTCGATGAAAGTTAAAAAAAAATACAAACTCTAAAATTGTAAAAACGTATAATCTTAAGCTTTTTCACACATTTTTAAAAAATTGTTAACAAAATTTAAATTTTTTTACATTGTGAAAAATTTGTTTTAATTTAAAAAATATTTAAATTTTGGAAAAAATTAAAGAGAATAAAGAAGTTCTTAATTTTTTTTTATATATTCAATAATAGTTAAAAAGATGTTGCGAAAAATAAATGTTTAGTTACTGGCTGTTTATGTAAAATGAAGTGAAATCTTGTTTCGTTTATTTCTATTGAACGTAAAAAAGAATTTTGAATTTCTTATTACTATTTTCAACACAAATAAGCGAAACCAATTTTCCCTTGGTCTTACATAATTCTGAAAATGAACAAAAATTGAGATTAAGGTTTTTTTCAAAAACCATATATTTATATTCATTTAATTATTAATAATAAAAAGACCTCAAGCTCGATCGATAATTCACAAAATTATTAGCAAACGTTGTTGAAACAATTTAAAGAAAATTAAAATTTTACAAATTCTTAACAAAAAAATTACAAAATTTCAAAAACAAGCAATAAAAAAATTATATGAAAAATAAATTGAAATATACAAAAATTTAAAATATCAAATACTGAAAGGTGTCAAAAATTTAAATAAAGTGTTTCAACTTAGAAATAGGCCTAAAAATTATTACCAGAAGTAATATTTAATTGACAAAGTTTTGAAGACTTAATTTAAAAAAAAATTGAAAATTTATAAGATTAAAAAAAGTTATAAGAAATAAGTTGCAGTATAAGAAATTTTGTTTAATTTTTAAGAAAACATTGTGAGAAATTTTAATTTCTTTCAGCTCTAGAGCACAAAAAACGTTTAAAAACTTGTGTCTTCACTTCAAATTGCAAATGCAGGTGCTCCATGATTTGGTTGCTAGACGAAATTATTATTAATATTTATGTATATTTTGGTTTGTTTTAATTAACTCTTAAGCATAAGAAAATTAACAAACAAGAGGGACCTTAAATTAGCATTTTTCGTGTTCATGCACTTTTTTGAATAAAAAACCACTCACGAACTCCTCTCACATTGGAAATACAATGCAACAGAGTCACCTACTGTTACTTATCTCGTCGTTGGGACACAGTCAGCCAGTCAATTGCAATTTAAGCGCAGCACCATTTACTGTCAAAACATTTAATTTAATGAAATTTATGCTATTTTTGGCACATTTCCAAAAAATAATTATCACTTCCTTCAAGGCAAAAACTCATTCGTAGCAAATTCATAGAACGAGCATAAACACATACAATTGTTTGTTGTTGTTTTTATATCCCTGTAAAAATATTTTAACAAAGTAGACATGTTCTCATTACAACAAAATGAATAATGAAAAATTAAAAATATGATAAAATTAAAATGTTTTTCGTTACAATCGTTTGGCAATCGTTACGATCGAAATGAGAGCCACATCAGCTCCACGTTTATTTCGAGTGGAGTGTACATGAGTAAGAGAAAAAGTAATAAGAAAAATATGATGCAACTTTAATATGCCATATATTGAAATTTAAACATAATTTCATATTAAGTTGCCTATTCAAATAAAAAAAAAAATAAATAAAATTTCATTATACATAGTAGTGTCTATCGTTTAAATATATTTTTTATATTCTTCCTTATAAAATTTTCTGACAGTGCTGCAAAACATTTTTAATTTGCCCCTTGTTGTGGTTCCCTCTACCGGATATTTAAAACACAATCATAGTAAAGTCATAAAAAATTGCTTGAACTTTTTCTCAAGTACAGATGACGCAACCACCAAGTTTAGTTTAAATACTCTCCAATGCATCTTCAACTGGTTGAGGTGTATGTCCTGGGTAAAGTCTCCAATGTCTGCAGACTATGCTGCCTTGTTGGCTTATGTAAACACTTTGAAAAGTTTGTGTGCTGTGTGTTTCTATAATCCAGCCGAGCGAAAAATTTTAAATTTAATTGAGTGGAAACTTTGGGGAATAAAATATATAAATGTCTTGGAGATTTTTGGTACTTTGTTTCTCTTTATTAATTTTTGAATTAATAAATTATATAAAACTATAATAAATATTTCATGAAAAACTGTTCACTTTCTATATTATTTTTTATTTACCCAGCCAGAAAATTCTGTGGGAGTTCAACAATGATATGGATTCTGAATAATTACAATATTCATTCGTACTGGGGATATCAAATAAATAATATGGTTTTAAAATCGTGGTACTTTGTGAAATCAGCAAAATTTCGGATCAAAGACTGCAGTCCGTTCTTTGCATGTCAATATGATAAAAATGGAATGAATGTTTATTATGTTAGTAATTTATTTTATTTATTTATATGTTTTAGCTAATTTGGCATAACGTGTTTTATAACAATAAAAATGCAAAGTTTTTTATTTTATATTTCCCAACGTTTCGCGAATGTTTTGTTCGCTTTATCCAAGGACTCGTATTTGTGTTACATTAAAAAAGTTTTTTATTTTCTTTATAAAAATAATAACTTATTTTTTTAATAAACACAATATATACCAATTGTATACAAATTTTGAAAAAAAATTTTTTCTAAAAATTTTTGTTGTTTTATTAAAAGGTTTATTCTTGAGGTGTGTATCGTTCCATGGCTGATTGAAAACCAAATCTCTTTATTTCTATTTTGTTCCGTTCTTATTTTTTATTTATTTGTTTATAACTCCATAATTCATAATATGAACATTTTATCAAATTAATTTGTAATTTCGATTGTGAAAGGTTTGTGATGCTTTTGTCCTTAAATGCCCCACCCTTAATAAAGTAAAGCAACATCGTTAAGAATTCGAAGAAATTGTATTGAGTTTTTATTATTTTTATTTTATTTTTATTTATTATTTTATTTCGCTTTTGTCTCTGTTTTTTCCTCTTTGTTTATTTTATTTATATTTATTATATTATATATTCAATATTTTTTAATTAAGTTTTTTTCATTAATTTTTTTAGTCTCATGTTTAGTATAATTGTTTGTTGTGCCATACAAACAGCAGCTTCCTAAGCCATATATGATAGAGAATTCTCATATGGTATTTATTATTTTTCTGGCATAAACATACCAGGTAGAATGTTTTCAAACTGCTTAAAGTTCACTGATGATTTGGTTTAGCCCCCAATGATATACCGGTATATGAACAGCTAAGGCCATAACTAACAATAAAAATATTATATTGACTGTATATTATTTTTAAAATATTATATTAAAAAATATGTATATTTTATCAAATTTACTGTCGTATTTGTAAAAACATAATTTAAAAATTTAATGAGAAGAATTTATCATTTCGAATTCAAATAAGATTTTGTGAATGGGTCGGTTAGTTTCAAATCAAATATTTAATTGCTTTATTTAGAAGGCTTTTGTATTAAAAAGCACATTTAACCAACTATTTTTTTTATTAATGTACATACGAGTATATGCATACATGCCTCTTGTTAATATTTTATTTAGTTTTATTACATTGTTTATATGTACACATATGTGAACACTTGTGTGTGCAATATACATAAATAAATATTTTTAATTATTTCTTTTTGTATTGCTTGTTCTTTCATATTTTAATAAAATTATTAAAAATAAAACCCAAACTCAGATACTCTATGAAAACCGCTTAACTGGGGTTTTTTGTTTAGTCCAAAACCGTATTCAAAACTGGGTTTTTTAGAAAAAGTTTTATTTCATATCATTCACAGACCGGTTCTTGAGAAAATCGGTTCTTGGCATATTCTACAGCCAAGGCATGCCTGGCTATTAAAAAACTGCAGATTTTCTAGAATAAAACTGTGAAATATAATTGGAAAATTCTGAAATGTAATTTTATATTAAAATTTCGAGTTTTATTGAAAAAATGATAAATGTGAATCTCCGCAAAAGCGGCTAAAGATTTTGTATTTTCTAAAGCTTTTATTTCCCCACGAGTGAAAGGTTACTGACTATGCCCCGTCTAGGATGGACTTTATTTTTATTCGTTTGCCTTGTTTATTCTCTATTGAAATTGTCATCCCTTCATTTTGAGGTATTTTTATTTCAAAAAGTGTAAAATGCCAAATTGGAACTCATTTTGCAAGACAATTAGCGGAAGAGGCCTCAAAAAAACTTTTTGTTGAAATAAAGTCTACTTAAAAATTTTGTTGAAAATTTTCTATTCCAACTTTTTATAAATTTAAGATGACATTTCTATCCGACAATTACATTAAAACACCAAATTAAATAAGGAAATAATGACTTTGGCTCAACCACCAGATGATGCAAGAGCTTGACAGGAAGACAAAGAAGATGACTATCATAAGCAACGAAATCTTTAATTTTAAACAACTTAATGACAAGCTGATTTAAATGCCAAATAAAAACGATTATGCAAAACGTAATCGAGCGATCCTCTAATTTAAAACAAACAAAAAGAAAAACAAAAAACAAAATATAATAACAAAACATTTAAACAACAAAAGCAACAGCAACAATAATAATAATAATAGCAACAGAATAGCCACTTTATAAAAGTTCACATGAAAATTTGCATCATTTCCGCCAAAAAAAGAAGCAACAACTGCGGTCGATCGGTCGGTTGTCATACCAAGTGAATCCCGATTGTTGCATTGGACACGTTTCGTATTAACAAAAACATCATTACCATTATCATACTCAACGGCAACAACAATTTAAAGTTTTTAATAATGGCAACAACAGGAGAAGAGCCAACTCTTTGTTGAGTTGCGGGGCGAAACTCGTCTCTGACAGCTTCAGCAGGATTTTTTTTAAACAACCACAACCAATGCTTTACATTCACCATTCAAAAACTAAAAAATAAAAAAATATTTTTTGCTTTAAAATGTTTGTGTTGTTGCCATTGTTGATGTTGTTCTTGTTTGAAGCCAAATGGTAAATTGTTAAGAAAATGGCTGGCTGTTTTAGTTGACGGCTGACTTGGTTGGTTGGTTGGTTGGTTATTTGCCACAAAAGCTGCTTGCTGCATTTAGCATCATAACTTGAATGGCTTTCAATATCTCTGTGTACGTTGCGACCACATGTAACCATTTGAAAGCTACAGTCGCTTCACGCTTTAGCGAATACTAAGTTTGAATCATATATCAGTAAATTAAAAAAATATGGTTGATCTTGCGCTCCACTCCAGAAACTTCCCACTGATATGAAGCTCTTTTGCGGGACGAGTCTCCGGAGTAGTTTAACAAACAAAAACGAAATTTTTCACAACGATATCTTCTGATAAAACTTTGGTAATGGACCATATTTCTCAATGACCGTCTCTGCGAAACTTCTGATCCCATTTAGATGGGATCAGAAGTAGTAGTTTGCAGATGGCAGCAGTATTTGCCATTCATATTATTTCGGTAATAGAACAAATCCATCAGAGATTGAGGGTATAGGACAAAATATACGTGCTACAATCAATCAGGATCCTGTAACAATGTCCGAAATGGGTCTCGAGAATAGTTACGATTGTAATGCTCGTAAGACCCCCACTATTAAATGCTGACACATAAGCGTACGACCGATCACGATGCTCTATTTGTAATTTTGTGGGTGATATGAATATTGAGGTATCAGAAGCTGTTGATATTGCTGACATGAATATCTAGTGCGATGTCCATTGGACTGAAAAAAGTTTTCCATGTCGCCGAAGAAGCATTTCTAAAGCGGCATAAGAGGTACCTTAATCCCTCTAATCTCCTTACTATTTACACCATCTACATCCGTCATAAACTGGTAAATAAACTCTCATATGTGGGCCGGGGCTTCATAGCATATTTTGTGGTTACTCAACCGCATACTGGAGAGGACGACGAAGCTCATATGTGACATCTGTGACTTACTGGAAAATCGACGCAGTTTGGGGTGGGTCTCCCTGTTTTATCGTCGCTATGTTCTCTAACTAAATCAAGGAACTTCTGCCCCTTTTTCTTAGGAACAACTCGTTCTTCATTAGAGCGCATCCATTCGTGGCCGATGTGCCAGCGAATCGCACTATACATTACAGAAGGAATTCATTCTTTAGCTGAAAAATTCGTATGCGGATTAATCTGTCTGCAGACCCCAATACGTATCATTTTGAGCTTAGACATATTAAAATCACAGACCACAGACTCTACTCGGTATATTCTCCTTCCCATAACCCATTATTATTAAGTTTTCTGGCCTCCCATGAAATATAATAAAAGCCTGGTATAAATATATTTCTACCTTTCCCACGAATTTGGCTTCCTGATGATATGGCTCAATATCAGTGAAAATTATATAGAGTTAAGCCCACCATCTTCCTAACCAATATCAATAAGTTTTGAAAAATTTTTAATTTGGGAATTAAAGTTAAAAACAAAACTTTCTAAAATTTTCTCTAAAATTAAGATGCACGTCAGGAAATGATTTAAGTTAGAAAGTAATTTCTCTAGTGCAGCCCCTTCATTATCATCATCGAGAACTATACTTAATTAAAAAAAGGATATTACATCCATTAATCCTCTCCATTGATATATTTACAGAATTTGACTAAGAAAATCCTTGCCGTGCAATTGGTGTTCCGATTTCGTTATACTTACAGGATTTTTATCTTCAACGTATGTCATTAGTTAGAGCGGGAATCCACTGTACTTGTATATTTGTAAAAAAAACCAATGCATTTGCCGGAATGAATAATTCACTGGCAAAATGAATGTCTTTTGTAGTCATACGTAAATGTATTTCTATTCAACAGCAACAAATCAATTTCAAATCGCAATCAACTATAAAAAGCGAACTGAACAACAATAACAACATCAATATTATCATGTCTACACAATCATTATTATGATAAGTTTTTTTTGCTTTGTTGCATGAATGAGTATCTTTCTCCATATTGAGGCTTCTAAATTAAAATCAACTATTAAATATTATTAATGTTAAATGGAAACGAGAAGAAAAAAAATTAATAAAATAAAATAAAATGAGAAATACCCATCTTAATGTCAGATACGGGATGTAATAATCAGTCATGTGAGCGTGAGTATAAAAAACTATCCTGAGTACACGTACGTGAGCTTAATTTTCATATGGTTATGACGTGATTGTGCTTTTCTATTCATTTTCTAATAGGGAAATTTTCGATTTTTCTCCATGCAAGATGGCATAATTGCGTCAAATATACTATGTTCTCTGCAACAATACATAGTTGTGACAAAAAAATTATGGTTGGTTCATAACAGGTGCATGCATAGATTTTACCATGACAATAAATACAATCTTATAAAATTGCAGTCTGTTAGTGATACCAGAAAACTGTTCTAATAACAGACTCCACTAATGGTTTTTGTTGTAATCGAAGACAACAAACACTTTTTCGCAGCCTTAAATATCAACAGCACATAACAGCTCGGCTCGAATATGACGAAACTTTGAAACTAGTTCAAAATCAAGGAAACTTTAAAGGATAGTGAAATTTCAGAATAAATCAATTTTGTTGCGAAAACGAGAAGGAAAAAATTGCAAAAACCAGCCCTTAATTGCTTATAAATACATAAAAATTTAGAAATCAAGCATAATCGCTATTAACACTAATATTCCGCAAAAAGTCCTATTTTCCGATTTTCTATCATGTTTTTTGTTGACGATTTCATCTTGCCGAGATAAGTGTAATTTTTTTTTCTCCAAATTTTTTTACTCTGCAGTCTTTGCGGTGAATAATTAAATTTAATGGCTGTTTCCGCATTAAAAAATTATCTATTTTGTATTATTGTTGTTATCTAACTTTTTTCTGCAATCTTTCATATATTTACAGTCAAAGTTTTACTTCAGTTTTAATACTTCTTTAATTTTTTAATGGTGCATTTACACCTGAGCGAAATCTACTACTCGGAACTCGGAACCCCTTGGCTTTGAACAGATTACAAAACGGAAGCAATTGGGGTTGAGATCAAAATCCGATATCATTAACATCTAGTTGATATTTTACTCCCACTTACTTTACAACGCCACTATATTGTGGCAAAATTTACTCAAAATCTAATAGCAGTGATGCAACTTTGGTAAATGTACCATCTATCTATATATATATAAAATAGGATGTGTGTATGTATGTATGTATGTAACGTAATGGCTCCAAAACGGCTGGGCCGATTTTGACGAAATTTTCAGGGAACCTTCAGAATACTCGGCCGGGTGACACTGTGAAGTCTGATTTTTGATTTGATTCGGTCTGTGGGCGGAAGGGCGTGGCAAAATCCAATTTTCATATTGCACCACCAATGACATATACATATATTTATTTTTTGTGCTTTTTTATTTTATTTTAATGTTTTTTGGAAAGCCGTTGTCATTTTCTTCAAACCGAGATATCAAACTCTTAAATCGGTTATGTAGTTCCGAAGATATTTTGAGCTGACGGTGTCAGCTATATTTACATAAAAATTACGTGTATGTTCGTGATCGCTAAACTCAAAAACTACTGGACCCATTTTGACCAAATTTTATATGCATGCTCTATGGGCCGTGAGCAGTGTTTCTGTGTAGTTTGAAGTTCATCCAAAAGATTGCGCAATATTTAGTTTTTTGTGTGTGTTTTTGCACCGTAACTCAAGAACTACTGCACCGATTTTGACCAAACTTTATATACATGTTCTATGGGACGTGAGGAGTGTTTCTGTGTAGTTTGAAGTTCGTCCGACAGATGGCCCAATATTTTGTTTTTGTGTTTTGCCCAATAGAGATTAGCGCGATAAGCCTATGCTACGTTTTGCTGAAGGCGTTGGGTCCTTAATCAGTGTGTAGTAGGGTTAATTAGCCCGATACCGGTATTTGAACAATAATTGCTATGTCGATTTAATGGAAATTTGAAGGCAAAACAACGTTTGCCCGGGTCAGCTAGTAAGATATATTTTGATTTGATTCCAATAACGCAACTTGCAAATTTTTATACATTTCGTTGTTTTTTCCACAATCTTAGTGGCGAGTTCAAAATCACGAAGAAATTTACAGGTTCCTGAATTTTTTCGCTAGTCCTTGTCAATTTCGCTATAAAATTAATTTTGCAAAGTTTTGTTATTTATTTATTTAATTGCATTTTCTTTTGTGAAAAAAAAGTATGAAATATGTTGTGATTGTATTACAAGCGTTATCCTCTTAACGGTGACGAAAATTGTGTCACATATTATAAATGCCATAAAAAAGAAAAAAATTCTGAACAGGGCTAAATTTATTCTAGGGTTGGCGTTGCCCGTTCTCCAGATAGAGCTTTTTTCCGCTAATGGTTTTCAATCGTTCTTCTACAAATTGTTTCTTTCTTATAAGATAATTTTCGTAAAAGGATTCAATATAATCGCTTTAAGGGCACGAAAGAATAAATATACTTGATTGTGTTTTAATCTGATGAGATCTTACGGCGTCCTTTAAAAAAAAATATACAACATTTGATTTTAATTTCCAAAGAAAAAAGTGGAATTTGCTGTTCTTTAATAATCGCAAATTTATTAAGAAAGAGTACGCAATCCTGTGAATTAATTTTTTTTTTTAATTTAAAGCGATAAATAAACTTTTTTTGTAATTTGATCGACAAAATGTTAAATTTTTTCAGAAAAGAGAACACCATTGAATACCAACATTAGATAGCAACTCCCTTCCCTGCCAGCAATGCAACGAATGCAACATCTTTGAGCTGATGAATACGTTTTTAAATTGTTTTATTAAAATTAATGTTATGACCGAAGATAATGATGTTTTACAATCTATTCAATTGTTTTGTGGTCATTGCAAGCTACGAGTACGACAACAACAAATCAAACAAACAATTGCAATTGTAATTATCTTCAACATTACTATTGCAGCTATTGTATTAATGTTATTGCTATTGCCCGAGTACTCGTAGTATTACAAGTTGATTGAATTGCAGAAAAATGAAGTGAAAAGAAAATGCCATTTTGCAAATGTAAGAGTATGAAAAACAAAATCAGATTAAAAGCGGAAAGAAACTATTTACGAAAAGCCTCATTTGAAACAAAATCTTTTAGACAAATGAACCGTAGAGACATGAAATCGGTGGCAACATTGTTGCACAAACTGAAAAGTGCTTAACAAATATTTACAAAGATAAACGAACAATTAAAGATAATTAAAATGGGAAGTGATTGAGGAAAAATCATTATTTGTTGGCTTTAAAATTTTCCTAATAATAACAATTTAATATGAAGAATAAGCGCATTTAATCATGATTTAATTAATTAAATGTTCACCTTAAAATTTAATTTTAATTATTTCAATTACAAACACCAACAATTTACAATTATGGCGAACGTAATAATTTGAAGGGAAGGGGGATGATATCAGGCCATGAACAGGGGTTGAAGGCAATAAAAAGATTTAATAACTGTGTATTATTATGTTTATCATCTGGCAGTTTGGATGTCGCTGCACGGCACATATTGTGTAAATATCCCTGTTGCCTAAAATTTCATGAATTTTATACCAGCAGCAGCACACGGGCATATTTAATGAACAGCGAGCGATAACGACATTGAGAATGAGATTGTAGTTGAATGAAAATGAACCCCAACTGTTTTACCAACTAAAGCCGATTTTAATGAATTAAACATGGGATCCCTCTCCCCATTTCGCGAATACAATTTGTGTTCCTGTTATTGTAGTTGAAGCTGCATGCGTAAAATACCAATGGTGGAGTTTCCGATTTCTTTTTTCTGCCACTTGGTGTTGTACGGAAAACAATGATTCGACACCCTTTCAAACACTTCGTTTATAGTCAATTGGCATGCAGTTAGTGGTACAATATGTAGAATCCAATTGAACATGATACTGGAGGTTTAGTCAGACTAGGCAAATATTTAACGATATAAGCGCAGAACTTAAATAATGTTTTAAGAAATTAATAATAAAATAGGAAAAGTAGCTCATTTAAATAATGGTGAAAATATGTCCTTCTTCTATAATATGACAAGGTCTTTCTAACAAAAAGTTTTTTCCAGAACTTACAGTCAGTGGGCAGTCAGTTTAGGCGGCTGTGAACCTGTTAATCTGTCATCAGTCATCCACTAATGTTAGATCATTATGACAAATTACATAATCCATTATTACATATAAATGATTTAGGGAAAGTTGTTTAGGGAAATCTTTGCTCACGATTTTTCGGCAGGCGCACAGTGTCTTGCTTTCATGTAGAGAATCAAAAAATTAGATTAGTAAAGAGATGAAATCAGTGTATCAACTACACCATTTCAACGTCTGCAGTGTTGAAATTTAATTTAAAAAAAGAACTTCATTCATTAAATCTTATTAGAGCTTTAAGTTTGTTTTTAATATCGTAAAAACTAATATGTAAAAACTAATATTGTGAAACCTTTAAAATAATATTTTCAATCATTTATGAATTTTTTCTTAGTGCGTGGAAGTGAAAATTGAAAATTATCTTTTAAGCTTTCTGAAAATATCACTTGTAACATTTTGAAATAAATTTCAAAATAATAGAAAATACATGTAAACATGTACGAAAAAATCTTTTGTATTTGTATATTGAATATGTTTTAATTTTTCTTTCGATTGATTACAAGTTCGACTTCCACAATTGATCTGTTTTTTCTGTGTAATAGTAAAAATTCGGTTAAACATTATTCAATATCAACATTTCATTAATATCTATTTTTATGGCATATATTTAAGAAGAAATGTTTGTCAATTTTTTATATTTTGATATTCTACTTAATATTTTAGGATTTCTCGTCTTCGTCCAAAAATGAACTTAGTATTCCTTAAAGTCACTCAGAAAGCTTTTTTAGGTCCATGTTAACATGCCCCAAGCCGTACATTTTGTTTAACACCATTGCAGCAGCGGCCATCTTTATTGGAAAGTCTTTCATGGCATGTAAGATGCAATGTCAAAAAATAGTTTCTGTATTTAGTTCATCGGATATTCGCTCCATATGCCCGTACTTCACACATTCATATACATTAGACTGGTCCTTATTTGGCTTAAAAAATTTTTTTTCAATATTTTTAGTGCAGGACCCTCTAAAATTGTTAATTATACCAAACATATGAGTATGTAAAAATTTCAAGTCGATATTTTAAAATTAACACGTGCCGCATTGAGGTTTAAAATATTTATTTGCATATGTATGAAACATTAGATGTTCTACTATGCTAATAATTCAAAATGCCGTTATATTTTCTGCTAGATTTGTGTTAAAGCAGGCGGGAAAGTTTGTTTTTGCAAACTTAATAATAATGCCAGCTTTTTTCTGAAAAAAGAAAAAAAAATACCATACAAAATCATTTTTTGTCCAGCGGTCAGTTAGGTTACACGCATTTAAAATGCCAAGACAAAAAATTTATTTAATTGGTGCAATGAAAAATCAAATTCTTGGTAGTAAGCTTCCCTCACAAATAGATTGTTTAAGAGTTTTATTTTACAATATGCGCGTAGTTAATATGAATTTATCGAATGCAGCTAATTTAGTTATAGACGAGTGTTTAATTTTTTGGAAGAAAGCACGGATTCCAACAAAAGATCGTAGTGATTGTGTGAAAAAATTAAAAAAACTGTATGAATATTGGAGGAATTTAGAAAAAGGGTGTAAACGATTAAGTGAAAATCAAAAATCCAAAGAAATAATGTTTGGCAAAGAATTAAATAACTTGTTCGACATAGCGCATTCAAATGCATTAAATTTAATGTCTATTGAAGAGGATAAAGAATTTTTAGTTGCGCAGAGAAAGCCAAATCGTGAAGGCTGTATGATTGGAATCGATTTGAAACTTACTGGAGCGGAAAAACGAAAAGCTGAAAGGAAAAAAATAGAAGAAGCAAAAATAATGAAATATCATTCACAAGGTAAAGTATATCAAAGAACTATAAAAGTATCGATTATCTATTTTATATATTAATGTCGGCAAGTCACTCAATATTAAAACTATAAAAGTCTAATAATTATTCCTCATTCTTAGTTCCAGAACAGAGAACTTTCAGTGAAGATTCAGAAACCTCGGATGTTGAAAGAAATACAAGTTCAGAACAATATGAAACACGCCTTTCTGATGAACAAATTAATATTTCATGCAATTCAGAGCTTTCTTATACTATTACTCAAGAACCATCTAGTTCGGTAGCTACCCGGGGCAGAAAATTAATTGTGAATCATAGACTGTCAGCTGCTATGGACAAATGTAAAGTAAGCGATAGGGATGCTGTTCATCTACTGAGTGCATGCGTAGAAAGTTTATGTTTGAATCCAATGGATTATGTTATAAATCGATCTTCAATCAAAAGAGCCCGTCAACAATATCGCGAAGATATAGCGAGAAATATTCAGTCCGAGTTTATGGACTTAAATGATGATTTTGGTGTGGTTCATTGGGATACAAAGCTTCTTCCAAATGTGACAGGAATGGAGAAACAAGATCGTTTGCCCGTTATTATTAAAACGCCTTCTACAGAACAGCTCTTAGGGGTTCCAAATATTCCATCAGGATCGGGTAAAGAAATTTCTAGTGCGGTTTTCGATACTTTGGAGAAATGGGGCTTGCTGAAAAAAGTTCAAGCTTTCGTATTTGATACAACATCTTCAAACACCGGCAGATTTAATGGGGCTTGCACACTGCTGGAGATGAAATTAGGACGTAGTATGCTGTTCCTGGCATGTCGCCACCATATTTTTGAAATAATTTTACAAGCGGCTATTTCATCTGTGAAATTATATTCTTCATGTGGTCCCGACATTCCATTATTTAAAAAGTTTAAATCATCTTTCCCAAAAATTAACGCCTACAATATCTCAGACTGCAATACGAGTAGCGAACTGGTTCGACTTATTGGTGAAAACCGACAGGAAACACTTTCATTCTGCCTTAGAACCCTTAAACATGACCAGGTGCCTCGTCATGACTACACAGAGTTCTTAGAACTCGTTGTTATGCTTTTGGGAGGAATTCTTCCAAATGGAAATAAAATACGGAAGCCCGGCGCTTATCATCAGAGCCGATGGATGGCTAAGGCTATTTATTCAATAAAAATATTTCTCTTAAGAAAAGAATTCCCAATTACAGAAGGTGAGGAAAGAGCATTATGTAGTATATGTGGTTTTATTGTAGTTAATTACATAAAACCATGGTTTAATGCAAATAAAAGCACTGAAGCACCATGGAACGACATTCAACTTCTAAAAAATTTAAATAAATATAAAGAAAAAGATCTTGTAGTTGCAGAAGCTTGCTTGCAAAAATTTTTAAATCATCTTTGGTACTTAGCTGACGAACCAGTTCTCTTTTCGCTTTTTGATGACAATGTACCACTTGAAGTTAAGCAACAAATAACCAAAAAATTGCGGGAGTTAATCAGTAGTAAAGAAATTGAAGCTGTTGAAGATGACGATTTAGCTCCGAAAAAATATTTGCTACCCTATAGCGAATTGAATGATTTTTTGGAAAAGGATTTACCATGTAGCTTAATCACCAAAAAGTCCTTGATGTTATTTGAACGCCTGAATATAAACACATCGTTTATTGAAACTGATGCCAGTGAATGGTCTTGCAATGAATATTTCAAAAAAGGAAGGGAAATATTAACGTCGATAAATGTTGTTAATGACTCCGCTGAAAGGGGAGTCAAATTGATGGAAGAGTTTAACACATCATTCACTAAAAATGAGAACCAAAAACAGTTTATTTTACAAGTAAGAATAAAATATTTTCAATTTAATTTTTCTAAATAATCAGTTTCTCATACAATTTTTCAGGTGGTGCAAAACTACAGAAAGAAATACCCGCAGCATACGAGAATAGCTATGATTGCTCCTTACAAATAAAAACATAAGTAAATAAACATAAATTATATTTACAAATTGAGACTTTTATTATAAACAAGCAAAAAATAGTCTAGATACAGGAATATGCCAATGGCATGTGCCAGGTATACTTCCATAAATACATTTAAATCTCAATGCGGCACGTGTTAATATTAAAATATCGATTTGAAACTTTTACATAATGAATTTTATGCTAAAAATAACATTTTAAGAGGGTCCTGCTTTAAAAATTTTGAAGTCAGAAAATAAGGACCAGTCTAATATACATGTGTATTTATATTAACAAATACATTTGGATTTAGGCGACGTACAGTGGCATTGTAGTAGACGAAAAAGGAATTATATATTTGAATAAAAAATATGTAATGAACATAATTTTTTAAATTTGTATATATATATATTGCTTATTTTACATTAATAATTAAATTTAGAGTTAAATCGATATGTTTCTATTAAATTAATAGCGCACATATATAATTTCTTAATATATATTTTTGAAGACTCTCAAAAGCTCCATATTCAAACATTAAAATCTTTATAACACCACAAAAATTGTTGCGATCGGCTTAAAAGCTTACAATCACACACACGTGCAAACGAGTTATGTGAATATCATTCCAAAGTATACAGAGTAGCTTCCTGGAACCTCAAGGCGACAAAATATGGTGGTAAGAAAATAGTTTATTGAATTTCGTTGGTGTCGCACAAGCACAATCTTTCCGCAAGATGAGTGCCGCGTTTGCTCACAATTGACCGCAAATGCCATCGTATGACAATTTTGCAGGAGTAGTTTGCATCGTTTAACCGCAACATAGACAAGTTTTTCAAACGTGGATCCACCAC
The DNA here is from genome assembly GCA_963681545.1 of Germaria angustata. Lineage (NCBI taxonomy): Eukaryota > Metazoa > Arthropoda > Insecta > Diptera > Tachinidae > Germaria > Germaria angustata. Next base: position 13,607,407 of record OY812998.1, on the reverse strand, counting down.
AACACACCAGACACCAAACAGCAGTAAAAACAGTGGGTTTCTCGGAGTGAATCGAAGGTGGGTTTGTCTGCCAATAAAGGTTTGGCAACCGGGATGCACGCATTACAATCCACATTGACTACCTTCCAAAGGGTAGACAAACCAGTGGCGAATATTATACCAACTTATTTTGTGATTTGAATGTACGGGTGCAAACATGTGCAGTTTCTTGAAGAAGGCTAAGAATTGCTCCCGAGCGACTATTTCTTACTTACAAACCTGCAGAAATGGCGTGGCGGAAAGAGATTTGACTCGAATGATGAAATCATCTCACAAACAAATACCCATTTTGATGACCGCGACAAATCTTACATTATTGAAGGGATAAAAAAATTGAAGAAACACTAGACAAGGAGTCTATGTTGAAAAATAAAATGATTTGTTATCCAAAAAATAAATAAATATAAAAAAAGTTTCTTTGTCATGTTTTTCTTACATATAGATTTGAAGGAGCTGACAATCATTTTACTATTTTTTTTTTTTTTAATTTGCTCAATGAAACTTATGCCGAATGTTATTAATTGCCAAACTTCAAAGATGATCCATTATAAATAAGACGAAATTCCTTTTGTTTCCCAACAATACACGTATGGCCATTTATATTTAATTTTAATTATTTTTAAAGCACCTACATATATTATAACTGTACCACTGTGCGAATTCTGTTAAAATATAACAAGCAACATTAGAATCGAAATTTATGATCACATTAGGAGGAAACTTTGTACATTTGTTTCCCATATGCACAACAACAGCAGACAAAAACAACAAGAGGTAAAAAAACTTTTACTTGAGGATTGTGTGGTATTTATGGAAACAATTTGCAATGATTTTTATTGTTCAATTTCATTGTTTTGCCTAAAATGATTTTTATGATCTTCCCCCGCCTTCCAATCAATTCAAACCAACACACACTCATACACACACACATGTTTATAAAATATTAATTTACGAAGAAGAAAAAAACAAATTAAATTTTCTCTTCATGGTTGTTATTGTAGAAATTATTTGCCAACGCCATTTATAATGCAATAAAAACACCATTAAACGTTTATAAAATTGTTAATAAAAATTGCAAAAACAAAAAAGTTGTATATGAAAGTCCAAGCATTTGTTAGTTAAAACTTTTTACCCATCTTTTAGACATTTAGCCATGCATCAGTATTTTGCAGGCCTTCACTCAATTTAAGCTGGGATTTATTGATTGATTAGATTTAACTTGAAGGTATCGCGCGTATATGCGATCATGTGCAATGGAAGTATTAATCACACATCTCCTGCCATACAACGTTTCCCCCTTAAAAATGTGTGCAAAATGTATTTATTATTTAAACTCTTGTATTTCGTATTCTTCGACTTCAGCTCTTCAATAGCAGCACAATCAACACGTACGTAACGTAATTTACTGGAAAAGCCATTTATTTGAAATTGAAATTGGATTTCAAAACGTTTAAAGTTTAAAGTTGTTGTTATTTCACATCACATATCAACAACATTAACAACTGCAACAATAACAATAAAAACAAAAACAACAACAACAACAACATTAATAGCAACATCATTAAAATCCATCCATTATTGTACATTCTATCAAATGAAGTATAATCAACAACCGCAAAATCATTCAAATCGAAATGTTCGTTCGGAAACCCCATTAAATTTAACTAAATAATACTTGCTCATAATTTATTCAGCCAAATGAAACGGACAAGTTAATACCAGCGTACAGCAATCAAATGGAAAACAAAAGAATTGCCAAGAAATAATTTAAATTAATGGTCGATGAATGCAATGGTGTCTAAATTAAATTTCTTGCAATATAAATGCAATTCAAAATGATTCTGCAAAACGAAAAATATTTTATTAAAAAAGTAACTTTTTCCATGATAAACAACACTTCTAATGAAAATCTTGAAAGTGGATTTCACAAGGTAAACTTTCTAAATACTTTATTATAGTGTGAATTGTTTGGAATAAAAATTTTAACTTTGATTTAGAGAAATGTACTTCTCTGCCCTCAAAGGTATAGACGTAATAAATTTAGGGATAAAAATTTCCTTCCGAAAATTCATTAATTAAATAAAAATTTACATAATTCTAAGAAAACTGTTTTTAAATCTAATAGAAATTGAATTAAAAAATAGTTTTGTGAAATTGAATATCTTACACTTACGAGTACAGGGTTTTTTCTGACAAAAATGATGCCTCAATATTGCTTTTGCTGCAAGTCTTTTCTTTAAGAATGTGCAATAGAGAAAAAAAAAAAAAAATATATATATATATATATATATATATATATATATATATATATATATATATATATATCGTGTTCTTTTCTAAATATGTTGCAAAAAAAAAATATAACAAAAATATAAGTTTAGCTTTTTTGCCTTTCAAAGTGAGACAAGGACTTTAGTGTCCTTTAGTAAGCGCAAACTCATAAGCAAATTAACTACATGTAATGGAGTTACATTTTTCAAATTAAAGCGAAAAACACATTTTTTTATAAATAGATTGATCCCGGAATCGAAAACACTTTCAACTGCGGCACTTACTTTCTTTATACAATTAAAGATTTTCTTTCTTTTATTTTCGTTCACCGAAATAAATTGTTTATTTTTGGAAAATAATTTATAAAAACTTACAAACTTTAGTACAAGGATGTTAAATATTTCTTAATTAACCAATAATTACAAATATATTCATAATTTTTTATAGTTATAAATTGCTAATCGCTTGAAATTGTAAATATTGCCAAAGATGGCAACATTTTTATTTTATATTCGCAACGCTTAATATATTTATATAAACATCGAACAACTATTTTTGTTGTTGTACCTTTATGTGGATGCAACATATTATTTTTTTCGAAAAAGAAAACACTGTTAAGAAAATTTTTTTGATTTGAAAATTGTGTTTCCTAAAATTTATTGGATGCTAAGTAAGCTTGATTAAACTTTAAATAATACAGCAAAGTTGTTTTTAATTAAGTACAACTTTTTACAAAATAAAGAAATTTTTATTAATTTTAAATAAAATACTAAGCAACAGTAAGAAAGGCTTTGGAACAATATGTATAGTTCTAAAAGCCTTGAAGAAAATACGTATAGTCTACAGTAAAATGTACTTCTCAAGGGATTGTTGATACTCCAAACCAACCTATTTCAGATATATAAAGTAAATATGCAAAACAAAGGACTAAACCGAATGCCTCTCAATATAACCGGTCCATGGGACACTCATATAAGGAATAATTAATTTAATAGTGTTCAGTTCTTAAAATTTTTAATTAAGAAAGAACTAAACGCGACATAATGTGCCAAAGGAGCAAGGAAAACTTAACTTAATATCCTAATCTGCTCAGCAGAAAATAACAACATCATTTTCGGTGGCAGCTACACCGCTCATCTCATGTATTTCTATCATTTCATCATTTATTATGTGGCAATGGTTGAATGTAAACTAAAATCGTTTATGCAAATCATGTGCAGAAAAGTTATACGGAACGTTATATGATTCCAACATGGAAAAAGTTCTCACATCATTTCACAACTCGATTAAAAGCTTTAATTTGGCATTATGGAAATAATCCCAGCCACACTAGAAGTGTTTTGGAAATCACAAGAAAGATATCCTGCGCACAAAAAGTTATGATCATGGGATTTTAAGCGACTTAACGACTTCAGTTGCTTCCAATTACAAAACATTTGCTTACTTTCTCGAAATTCTTCTTTTGTTTGTGAAAAATTTCTTAAATTATTAATTACTAATTTATTAAATATCTTATGAGAAAATAAAACTGAAAATTTCAAATTTTATAAACATTTCTGTCTCGTAAAAAATGTTATTTATTTTTTTTTTCTTCATATTTTTTTTAATATGTATATACTTTTAAAATTTTAGTTATTTTTTTAGATGTCCTCTGATGGAGGCCTTTCTATTCATACATATTCATGGTTGCCGCCATCAGCAGCAGGAAAATTACAATCGTACTTTAAGCATATTAATTCACATTAATTCAGGTGTAATGTAATGTAATGGGGGTTTGGCCTAGGATGGCCTTTTGCACTGCGACCATTGTTGATCTATTGTGCTTCCCCTGTTCTTAGCAGTTTAATACGTTCGCAAATAGGATCAGCTCCTTCAGTGGGAGCATTAGGAGATCCTCTTCACTCAGCGTATATGCATGTAGAGTCCTGTGTCTTCTGTGGCACAATGCCCCACAATTTACTATCAAGTGTTCCATCGACTCCTCATCTTCACCGCAAAATCTGCAGATGTCCGTGTCAGATAAGCCCATTCTGTATAGGTGGGCTTTGCAGGTATAATGGCCTGTGAGCGCCCCTACCAGCATCCGTAGGCTTTTCCTGTCCAGTCTTAGAGCCAGATCCGCCCTCCCAGCGTCAAAGCGTAGGAATTTCTTGGAATGACATAATCCACTGATGTCATTCCAATGTTGTGCAATCCTCGACGATGTCCATTTCGAAATCTCCTCTTTAAGGAGAATTTTGTTGAACCCAAAAGAAGGGGTGGGTCAACTTTCAGGTGTACTTTTTACACAGACTGTATAACATTTTTTCTTAAGAAATTTTATAAATTTTATGCATCATATGAAATTAAATTAATGACTTTAAGTTAAAAACTGCCTCTTTCTTATTTAAAAAAAAAAAAAATGCAACAAATTTGCTACAAATTGTGTAGATAAATTATGAGCAACAACAAAGAATCCCCAAGGATACAAACAAACACAATTACACTCAATTTAAAAAATAAAATAAAAACATTAAAAAATTTCATTTCTCATAATTTTAATTGTATTTTTTTACTCTTCATCTTTGTTTTATAATAAATGAAGACAAACAATAATGGAATGAAATTAAAAATTACAGATTCATTTATTACCTACAACAACAAATTGTAATAAAAATAAGTTTACAAAAATGAGAAAGAAAAATAATAATAATAAAAAAATAAAGAATTATGACAAGTAAGAGAAATTTAAACAAGTCATCTGCTAAAAAGCAACAAAATTAATGAAAGCACCAGGCAATACGATAATTTATTGCAAGTTTTTAAAGAAAAATTTCAATTAATTTTTCGTAAAATAATATGAAACACGGTTTAAGGTAAATATTAAAAACAATTGTTTTCTTTAAAATAAAATCCATCTCGAAAGCGGCAATTTCATGCATAAATTTTTAAACTCACGTTTGAATCTTAAATTTTACTATCGCAGTAAAAAAATCGACTTCATTCTAAAAGAATGACATTTTCATTACTTCCAAAGTATGCATTAGTGCATCTTCAGCTTCTACAAAAATTTCAAGTGAAATTTAAATACTTCTAAAAATGATTGGAATCGTATATTTTTAATAATTGAATCGTATATTATTAATCATTGAGAAAAGTTTCTCAGGAATTTATGGAATCGTGGAATTTTCTGAAATATACCAGATCGATGGGTGGAATTACGTTTCAATAGGCTGTGGTAATTAATTTTTTTCAATGAAACTTAATCTACCTTAAAGAAACACCACCATTAACACCATACCTTTTTAAGGGTTCAAAGCTTTCAATTAAATTTAAGAAATCACTTTCATGGTTGTATTAGAAAGATAATTATATGCCTTTAATGTTCGAGTATGGTTTCGGCCAAGTGGCTGTAGTTGCTGGCGTATAGAGAGCACAATATCGATATACAACATTTCAACAATTTTTACAGCGATTGCGATTGCATTCCACTAACAGCTCCCCGATTGTTATGTTCCAAGTGTTCAAGTATGTAATCTATCTGCGGCGAGAGGTGACTTTTCATATTCAGAAAAAAGTAGTCTAATGACTACAGATCGCTACAGACCTACAAGTCTCTCATACCTCTTGCCAAAAGCACAAGAAAAGATCATCGACATCAATAGCAGAATACCTCCCTGTCAATATACCTACACCAAAGGAAAATCTCTGTGGACGGCACTGCACTTAGTAGTGGATTACAGGATGTGGACTTCTGAAAAACATCCTTTATATTAGGTGTATAATTGCATTACAATAAAAATAAATATTTCATTATGTAATATAAAGTCTTGAATTTTTCTTTCAAAGGGGCTTGTTTGAATTCGGAACGAATTTCCTTTATTCCACGTCAAATATGGCTCGTAAACAGTCCGCGTTTCGGCTATTCAACATATTCAGTGTTCTTTTTAAACCCTCAGAATAACAAATAATTAAGACCAGTCTGTATATGAACCATATTTGATACAGGATTGCGGAAAGTCGTTCCAAATAATAGAATGTAATTTTTTTTTTGCTTAATAGATTTTGCTTACTTTTATATCATATGGCGTTTTCGTTTCTTAGAAAATGGCGCCTTTTTTCTCCTTCAAAGAAATAGAAGGGACTCAATCCTCAATGTCAAATTTTTTAAGGTAGAGTGATAAATTTCTTTTTTTTTATAAATTGGTTAAGAAAATATTGCAATTTTTCAGAAACGAAAACGTTAATAGTGTTTGTTTTGCAAGCATAAAAACAAGCGGTCCTCTTGTGTTGCTGTAGGCCACATGTTTGTTTAGGGGCATCGGCATATTGTTTGCCGTACCTTATGTAAAGAGTTTGCTTGCCCTAACTATACAGAGTAAAACAATTTTTTGCTATTTTCGATAAGAATACTAATATTTTCAACCATAAAATTGTGATTCATAGCAATATTATGTTTGCATATTACTATAATATAATTCAGACGTAAAATATTAAATCAGACATATGATTCTTACAGTAGCCTTCATTTTGATAATTATGTCGTTTAATTATAAAACTTCAATTATAAAAGTTAAACTTAGACTACGATCACTTAAACAATGTTTGCCTTTATGCAGAGGAGGAATCAATTCTAGTGCTGTTTTGACCTGTTTCAAAAAGGTACGTATCGAAGGAGGTCTTCCTAATTTGAGATAGCAATAGCAGAGGAGTGAATCACTATAAAAGCTGTCAAGTCTAACCACAACCATTAGCAATTGGTATTTTTTGATACCATTTCCACACTTGCTGTCCACTGGCAACAAACAGCGAATTTGAACAGGTGATACAACGAACAGCTCATTATACATGAGATTAAATATTAATTGAATAACGCACAAAATTATAGATATTAAACCAATTCTTAGCCAAAGTTTATGAATTATCAACTCATGTCAACTTCTTTAGTTCATTGGAATAAATTTAGAAATGAATTAAAAACATTTATATACAAAATATAAAAAAAGGCAAGTAACACCTTTTCGTTCGCTCCTGCTTAAACTGCTGTTTCATTAAGTAACTTTAACTGCTGCATTTTGTTGTAGCTTTTCTGAAGTACAAGGGGACATTTTATCTTAAATATGCCCATTAAGCGCTTAGTTTTTTTCAACTTAATCATTCACTTTCATTGGCGTAGATGTGCTTATCTGGGGAGGTCTAAGTCACCTCTGCAGAATATAAAGCCTCTACCCCACATCATTTTTTCCATTTTATATGATACAATTTATCTCTTCATTAAAGAGCTAAAGCCCCCTTCAGAAAAATTATCTCAACACGCCAATGCTCGCTTTAGAACTTTGGACTCGTTGCAATTACGCTACGAATAGTTAATTATTCATGTGTAAAACAATTTTTGTCACTATCACACATTTCGAAACAGTTCTTGAGATTTTTTATTATGAACGAAAAAAATTTTCAAAGGAAACAAAAGAATTATTTATGAAATAGTAATATTTTAGAAATTTTTACAACCCATTTCGATAACGCGTTTCATTGAAGTTTGTCGCTGTCTTGGCAGCCAAGAAATGAATGAGTGGAAGGGAACGTACGAGTATGAACCACTTAAAAGAGTTTTTTGAATTTCTAATATCAAATAATTTGTTACCTGTTGACAAAATTTTAAACAAAGAATAAAAATGAATTAAAGAAATTAAGAGAGGCAGAGGACATAAATCGTTTATTTGAATGTTCATAATACGAGAATTGATGAGTGGCACACAAACTAGTCATTAAAATATTTGGCGTCAGTGTTTGAGAACAGTGAGTCATAAAACAATAACTTCGTTTTCGATCGTTTTGATCTTCTAAGCACACACTCACCTTCGGTCGGTTGGTTGTTCAGTTGGCGGGTTAGTAAGTCATTGAGTTCTTATCAAAATTTTAGAGTCTCACTTGAAAGACTGACGACTACAGGCCAGAGATGAAGCAAAAACAAATTAAAAATTCTTGTTTCTGCTAAAAGCACAACTTGAAATTGTCATTTACAGAGCTTATCAAGGTGGAGGGACAAATGGACAGAGTGACTGACACACAGTGTCACAAAAAGTTTTCGTTTGCAGTTCATGGAGTTATTTTAATAAGTATCGCACGAATATGTAAGAGTGCTGGACTGAATAAATGGTGTTATTTCAATCAATTAGCTTCTCAATTTTGTATATTAATTGATCCTTCTGAGTTATTTTTAGTTGTCGTCATTAATACCATTTTTCTTATTCGTTTGTGTTGTTGTGACGTTTATTTTTTTGTTTTTTTCTTTTTTTTTTAATAAAATCATAAAAATTTTAAAAGGTTTTTAATTTTTTAATTCGTGTGTATCATTCTGAATAGTTTTTTTTAGTTTTTGTTGATGCCCCCAATTAAAATGGTACTTAAAATGTTAATTAATTTGTGTTTATTGCTGTTTTACATTAAAAACAGTTTTATTGTCGCTTTCAATCCCACGAAATCCAATTAAAATTGCATTTAATAATTTTAATATCAATTTGTTTAATTTGGCAAAATTAGCAAAATCAAAAGAAATAAAATGTTTTCGCAACATAGACCCCAAAAATTTATTTTTATCGAAATAAAATTGATGACCACTGATTCTATTTAAGATTGTGTCAGTCGTTAAATTGTTGGTGAACTATTATATAGAGGCTACCGGTGACTAAACTATAGGCAAATGAAATTTATTTGTATTAAATTGGATTTCAAATGTTTAATGACGCAATTTGTGTAAAAATTCTCAAGAATAATCATTAGCGCAGATAAGCCTACTTGAGTAGGGCGAAGCTTTTTTCTTGATATAGAATTTCACAACTTTTCTATTGGTTAAAGGGCTCCAGCCCATTTCTAGTGGTAATAACACTGATAATAGCTCAAATTTTAATGCTTTTTAAATATTCTACTTAACAGTTTTTTTTATTATAACAATACACGTAAATAATATTCATTACTTTTTAAAACAAAGATATTAAGAAACACTTACAAGTACTCGCAATACAACTAAATGTATCATTCCATTTAAAATGGCTTATGATGTATGAGGTGCACCAGTTAATTGCCATACGAATGCATTATAATACACCCACGCTTACACTCAAATGCATTCTTAAACTAAACAACAACATCAACTAACAACATGAACAACAAAAAACAAATCTCAACCAACTTTAGCGTCAACACTTAACAAAAAGAGAATAATAATGCAAGCCACGCAAAAAGGTAGACGGACAGACAAATGACAAACACAAAGGCTTTAATTAACAAATTATTTAAAACAACAACAAGATATCAGCAGCAACAATAAGCTGCTAAATAAACGGATTACAACTAAAGGTTGTTGACGATGAGAAGGCAAAACGTTACCAACAATAATAATTTGCGCAAAATTTACAACTGTTTAAGCCAAATAAATAATGATTGTGGAACAAAACAACATATTAATACAACAACAAAAGAAATCAGAAACTTGAAATGAGAAATACGGGTACTTATCGTTGATGCTACGCAAACGAAAAATCCAAAAGCAACAGCAACATGGACAACTACAACAAACGACAACAATAGTAATAAAAACAAGCAATTAGAGCAAGGTAAACAAGGGGAAAGGGATATAATAACACTAAAAGGAACTTGCAACTGCCTCTTTTGGGGCTAATTGGTGGTGATGATGCTGCAAGTAGACTGTGTTGGGGAATACACGTATGTTCGTGGCCTGAGAAAAACGTAAAAGCGTGTGACAAATTGACGCTTTTTAATTCATTGCCTGCCTTTTAGCATCAGCAAATATTGTCGCTTTTCATCCACTTCTCCACCGTTTCATCCAATCAGACTGTGTTCAATATTCTGTAGACAAAAACTGATTGATGATGATGGCGTGATGTCGATGACGTCGCAAAACGACGTTGGCGACAAGTTGGATGATACATACTCTCCAACAATATGTTGGCAACTGTATACGAGTACTTGTCGAGAGTTATGGATGGACAAGGGCGTGTTAAAGAGCGCATAAAGAAAAGGTTTTTGAAAAAGGTATTTTAAATGCTTTTATTACCAAAGACTGATTAATTGCTGCAACACAATCACAAATCAAGAGAAGTTGTCAATTATCTAAAACAACTCACACACATACACAAACATTATACACATACCCATTCATTAAACTCCTCACACAGATGCATACACACATAGAAAAGGTAACATTGACTCGTGCTGCTTCCTTATGCTCATACACACACTAGTGATGTTAGAAGGAAGAGTAGTAACCATAAGATCTTAAATCAATATATTGTAAAAGTCTATATATGGTGAGAACTGAAAAATATTCGATAAAGTGTACCGATCCTGTTATAAAAATATAACGAAAGTCTGATCAAAAATGTAGATAAAATTTTGTTTTTTATATTAAGGATATATGACGGAAAGTCCTGCCGTCGACTGCTTTGGGAACCCTTGAAAATTTTTACAAACAATTTGGAAATAAGGAGCTAGAACAGACAGGAATGTACTGGTGCAGCACAAACAAACCGAGTTTATTAAATAACTATACAAGCCTCCACTAACTGATGCTGCATTTCAATCACAACAGCAGCTAAAATTATTATTTTTTAATTAAGATATATCCTTAATAGAGATAGGCACTGAATGAAATTAAGTTCGCTGAAGAGCTTAAGAACGAGATTTAAGGGCCAGGTGGATATAATTTCAGTGTTCTAATCATAAATGTAGCGAAAATATAATATTTCAACATAAGGATACATGGGACTTAAGCAAGCCCTTGCAGCGAATAAAAAACATTTACCACATAATGTAGAAGTGGAAATTAAGAGTCCTTTGCTAATCTTTGAGGTGTTATTATCTTAATGTAGTTAATGTATAATATTTGAATGTAAGGATATATCGTGACCTGGCATGCTGTTGTACCGAATTGAATGAGATTCACAGCAGAGTTTAAGAATGTAACCTAAAAACAATTTTAAATTTCTGATAATAAATGCATCGAAGTATGTGATAGAGTTATGTGATTTTCTAAAAAAAAAAATTACGGGGCCAACCTGCAAGCAAACTCTTTAAACAAACAAACATTTTGAAATCGTTTCACAAACGATAAAGTTATGCCTGTAGAAATATTAAAAGGAGGTCCAAAAAAATTGATAAATTCGAGTGTATTTTTTAAGTTACTTAAAAGTAAGTTAGGAGACATATCCTTGCGCCTCAGCGCAGATATCATAATTCTTATTTCTTATCGTAATTGTAGCTGAAACTCAACTTTTAAAATAAAAGATGCGGAATGGGGTGTAGGGCGTGCGCCGATTTTCATCACACTCAATTAAAGAATGACATTTACATTCATAATTATTATAAAAAATTTAAAGCACAACAGCTTATAGTGGGATTTGAGCTGGAGCCCACTAAAATTGGTGTTACTAAATAATGCAGTTGAGTTGCCCAAAATTATGTTTGCTAAATGAATATAATTTTTTATTGAAAAAATATACTAATATTTTTAATTAATACAAAAACATAATTTCTTTCAATTTATTATATTCATGTATTTCTACTTTCAGGAATTAGTAAATAAATTTTTTCAATTTAATATGAAATTATTTTATTTTCAAAAATCACATCTAAAGGGTACTTGTGTTAGAATCATTAGAAATGAAACGAACTTGAGGCTAAATGAAATAACGCTAAACGAAATAACTCCAAATGAAATTGGACCAAAAATTTTTAAAAGTCCCGAAAAATTTTATGAAATACGAGTAAATCCTGAAGAAAATTAAATTTTTCTCAAATCTGTAAATGAAAAAATTATACGTGTGAAACTCTTTCATCATTATATAACTCCTCATGCAAGAAAAAGTATCAGTGAAATAAGAATCAAAATACAGAAAACAACTCCAAAATGTAGAAATAATCTACAAAGTTAAGCCGAGTTTGGATATGGCTCAGAAAAAATCCTTGAGCACTATCGATGACCATTTATTATTGGGTGAAGCCGGAAAGCTACCAATACGAAAAAGCTTTAGAAAGCAAAGGCGGCCTTCTACAGACTACAAAGAATTAACAAAAGTGAAATAAGTTCCAAATAAAATGAAATAAGTGCCAAATTTCTATTTATATATTTATATATTTCGGAATAGAAAATGGAAATATTCACAAGAAACATTGGCTGTTATTTCATACAGCCCATCAGGATCCAAATTTTTGCATTTTCCTGACTTCGTCGAGCCTTTAGCAACGCTCATGGCTGAGGCTTTAGCAAAACTCGTTCCACCAGAACTATTCTCAAATTGTTTTAATATAAAATCCATTTCAAGCCATTGACATTTTTAACCAAAATTTTGCATATATTTTACCCTTCTTGCATGTTAATGTTGTCTTCTAATAAAATGTGCAATAATGCAAAGAGGATCATGTTCTCTTTTAAATATGTTGCACAAAAATATGTATATTATAAGATATCTTACATCAAACTTTATATCAGAGTATTTTTTTTGTGCAAAAATTCAAAAAAGTCGACACATAAACGATTACTTTTTTGTTCCGATTGCGTTCAGAAACACTAACATGAGTCCGTACGTGTTTAGATGTTTCATTTACAAATTGTGCTTATGTTGTGTTTTTTAAAGAAGTGATAAGTCCATTTTTTTAATTGCTTTCTTTCTTTGCATTTGAGCAAGATTTCAAAGTAAAAGAAATATAAAATTAACATTAAGTGCTTGTATATTGATGTCAACTGAACCGTAAAATAATAAATGCATTTATGATTTTAGCTGGAACAAAAAAAAGATATATTCAATTTAACTTGTTTTCCAGGCAGACACTTAAAGAAATTCTTATAAACTTTTTAAGCAGTTCATCGAATTAATATTTTGGTACTGCAAGTACCGGTCCCATTCATAAATATTCGTTTTTAAGGAACAACATTTTGTTTGCATGAATAAATCCATGCATTCCTAGAAATCAAGTTGACAAGATTTTGATTATATATCTGATTGATTTGATTATATTTCTGAAAATTTTTTATCGGTATTGAAAATACGTTTTTCATAAATTAAAAGAAAAACTGTGTATCTCTAAATCTACATGAAAACCGTCCATATTTTCAACTTACAATTAGCACAACCAATTTATCATAAGAAAAGAGAAACCATCACTATTGCAAGTTCCTACCCTCTTCAGACGTAAATATAAAATCATAATCATATTTATAAAAAACAATATTTCTTTGTTTATTTGCTTTAGCATAAGAGAGCTTCTCTATAAAACCAATGAAATAAATTTTAATGAAATTTTAAATATAGAAATTTCTTAATCTTCTTAATTTCTTCAATTTATAAAATTTGTTAAATTAAATTTTATCAATAGTTCTTTCTTTCAGTGTATTCCAGTTACTCTTTACATGATTGTTGTGTTGTTGTTGTGTCTTAATGGGCACAACAAATAAAAACCTTTCAAGATATGGATGATGATGATGACGATGGTGATGATGGCGATGGTGATGATGACGATGGCGATGGTTATATTTGTTGTCTTTGGCATAAGTTGTGTGTTCATTTTCATATTCGTATAACAAAGTGTTTCCAATCAACATGCCAATGTCATTCGCTTGGGATGCCACCACCGGTTATCAGGTTTTTAAACCTAGTTCATACTTTTACTTCAGATACTCATCCATTCATGCATCTGTGTGCTTGACTTCGCACACATTTTGGCATGTGTGCGTAGATGTGTTTCAAAGGATTTCTTTCCTTGTATGAGAGAATACTTGGCGTCTGGTCTGTTAAATTTTGCATTTCAGTTGTCATCTCCATTACTGTTCATGTCGTCTTAAGTATTTAAAAAATAGTTGTGACATTTACAAAGTATTATTGGTTTTAAGATTTCCATTTTTATGTTAAATGTTTCAGTAATATTAGATCGTCTTGTTGTTGTTAATGTTGTTATTTTTAAGTGTTGTGAGGACAATTTATTAGCTTTTATTGCAGTCGAAGGGAGCCAATTAAGCCAAGTGTTACTTATAGAGGAATTGTGAATAGTAGACATTTTCGTAAGGCTATAAATGATCCATTGTAGCCTGCTACTATTAATTGATTTAAAAAATTTTATTTCAGATTTATTTTTCCTACAACATTTTCAAACAACCTTTTAGTTTTTAATATTAATATTAAAACAGTCCTTACAAATATATTTACCATAATCGTGCTTATCAATTCTTCATTATATAGGATTTTTATATATTTATGCTTCGCTACCCCCATCATCATATAATAAAATGAGACTTTATAAGAAAAGGTACACAAATAAGTGCTCAGAAGTTTGTTTTTTCTGCTGTTTTCAAACAAACCAATATGATAATTTCATTCGTTATTGTTGCTCTTCCGATAAAACAATGTTCTTGTAGAAGAGTAAAAGCTAAAATATGGTAAGAAGGTTTCCATCAAATTCTTTAATACAGCTTTTTTGCCAGAGCAATATATGCGAAGAATCTCATTGTTATAGTTCTACAGATATGAAATAATTGATAAATATTTTGTATGGAGACTGTAACTATTGCAGTTCTCAAGATATATAATAATTAATAATTGTTTTACATGGTCCGCTCCTCTTGCACCGCCATACTCTTATAGTTTACGAGATAATTATGTGTATGCGGGGTATCCTTCTCTCCTTCCTACACATCCATGCTTATATATATATATATATATATATATATATATATATATATATATAGATATATATATATATATATATATATATATATATATATATATATATATATATATATATATATATATTTATTTATATTTATATATATGGCATATAGATAAAACTAGACAATTTGAAAAAAAAAATAAATTTCTTAAATAAGAACATATTCTCAACAGTATGAGAATTTTAAAACAAACCAATGTAATCAATTAAAGCTTTAACAACAACCGACACATTGCCATATAGAGCAGCAACCCATCCCATCAACATTTTTTTAAGTTTGATATCAATCGGAACAAACTAAAGTTTTAATAATGTTTTTTTGAAGCAATAAAATGAATGAAAAATAAAAATAAATAAATAAAAGTATCCTGATGAGAAAATAATAAGTTAATGTAGGCAGAGGAATGCAAGCATCTCAATATAAAAAATAAATATATGTATGTATTTATGTAAAACTTCATATAGATGCATCTGTACGACAATTCTCTGGAGGGATACTTAAATAATTCATTTTTCACTCAACATATTATTTAAAGAGGATTTGGAAATCATTGTGGTCTTCCTGGTGGTTAAGAGAGGAATTTATTTCAAATAATAACTTTTTACAACTAATACAGTGAAAATACTTCACCGTAATAATACACAATTTAATTCAAGACAGGGATGGAAATGTATACATAACAAATAAAATTCAAGTATGAATAAAAAAAAATCATAATTTTATAAAGAAAGTCAATAATTGAAAAACTCAAATAAATGAATAACATTAAACAGGTAAAGTTCAAAGAATTATGAGATGTAGCTTTTGGACAAAATTCATCTCCAGCAGCACAAGGATATGCATACCTGGAAAACATTTGTAGCTTCAAATATTAAAGTTTATCTACATTCACTATCAGAGCTCCACAACAATTGCCAAGAGATTCTTGAAGTTAAATTATCTGATTTTTTTCAAAATATATCATAAGCTTTGCAAAACTTTTCACAGTTACGTCTCTTAGTTTTCTGAAGAATTTAGTTTAATTTGGTGCAAGGTCCCACACATCTTTATTATCAAAAATTAAATTTTTACTACACTTATGAACAGAATAGACAAATATTTCAAAAAATTTTGTTTTTAGTCATTGTGACATATTTCGACACATTCGTTGCAATGACAATCCTTTCATCACAGATCCTAGTTTAAAATATTTTTGCTATTGTACATTTCTGAATGGAATGAGTATGTGCATGTTATTTCTTCTAATATCTAGAATATTTAAGCTAGAGGATTTCGGCACAGAGTTAATGGTCCTTGGCCACTTGCAATACCAACGTAATTATACGATTGTCTTGCCGTTTTTCTCAAAGAGGCTCCTTTATTTGCTCATGCGTAACAAATCAAAGGATTCTGACCGTCGTCAGGATTATTCAAAGTCATTGGGGTACTGAATGCCATAGATTCATGACTTCTATTTTTCCAATCCATTAGAACTACTATTAAAAGCTTGAGTTCTTTTAGTTGCGTTATTTAGCAAATTACCGATACGTCTTACTTTCACTTACTTAACTTGTTTTCAAATAATAAAATACATGAAATTTAATATGAAGAAAATAATGATTAGCTTATACGAAATTGTTAGTTACTATTCACCCTTATGGTGTTGATAGAATTCTCATTAAGTTTATATGAAAAATACTTAGCAGCGACTTTAAAAGTGCGCGCGTCGAGTCAATTGCATTTTCCCTGTCGTTCAAGTCAAATTTTAAATTAGTAGCTTGACTTACCGGGAAAAATTATATTTTATTGATAATTGATCATAATAATAGAAATTTCAAACTATATTATGATCATAGACGAAAAAACGTAAAAATGTTTTTTTTTTGGCAAAAAATATTATTATTGGAGATTCTTACAAAAATTTAACTGAATTGTAATATCAAAAAATGTCTAATCAAACCATCTTAAAATCTCAAGCTTTTAACACCCCGCCTACACAGATACTTATTTCAAAATAAAATTAATACAAATCGACATGTATAATTTTTATCATCACGACAATAAATGAAACTTGTCTGTGAAAGACAAAACAAGATAATAATGACATGTCATTCAGTCACAACATGCCAACGATGACAAAAGATCATAACGATGACGTTAATGATGATGATCATGTGTTAAACAGTAAAGAAATTTTTTATTAATAAAAAGTAAACACTGCGCAGAAAAGCTACAGCATAAAAAGCTGAAAGTATTTTAAAGTAAAAAAATTTCTAGTTTTGAACAGAAAATTGATAATCACCAACCGGATATGAAATTGATGGGAATTCCAAAGAAATAAATATTTTTTTTGTCTTATGAACTAAACAACACCAATTGTAGAATATTTACGATGTAAAAGACAACAAATTATGATAAATTTGTTTTTAATGGAGGTGTAATAAAATAATGTTTGTTTACACAAGTTGTTGATGGATCTCATTATCCTTTTTTCAAAAAAAAAAAAAAAAAAAAAAAAAAACAAATTATAAGCGTAAACTCCTTCATTCGCCGACTATCCGCCTCAGTTGCTACTGTTTCTGTTTGCATTTCACTTTCGAGCCAAATAAAATAAAAATTAAAGCAGAAAAACAAATATCAAGAACCAAAAAATAGACACAAACAATCCATTTGTCATTAGGGCACCACCTCTCGTTCATCAATAGTTTCCTTATTTCGTTCCCTTTTGATCATTTACGGTTTGTGGCTTTTGAAATGCCGCAATCATCATCACTCTGCCACACACATGTTACAATCAAGAGCAGCAACCAACAGATACCTATCGGCAATAATTCGAAATCGGCAATAACAACAACCATAAAAAGTACCAATTATGTCGGTTTCATGTCAAATTAAGAACACAAACTTGCAACTTCAACATGAGTACGAGTAAATGTGTGTGTGTGTTTGTTTTGCTGTTTAATTTTATTGACCACCATTCAGTAACGTCGCATTACGGGTACACAAAATTTATGGCGCTGTATTTGATGTTTCTGTTGCTGTTACTGTTACTGATGATCATCATTGTGAAGATCTACCTCGTTTTTCGTACATCTCTGGTAACAAAGTGACGATTTGACGACGATGGCCATTAAAATGCTCCAATATCACAATATTTATCAAACGATAACAACCAACACTTGATAAGAGCGTAACCAGGAAATCTTAATTAAAGACAACAGCACCAACTCAGCTCGGCTTGAGTGTGTTCGCTGGTTGCTTCAAGAAGCGGCATCAATGTAAATGATAGAGCACGAGCTAAGCAGAGTAGATTTTGTTCGTTGTTTTGATGATGGCGCCTTTATATTGGGCTCATAATGGATCGCGTTTATAAATAAAATGGGATTTTCTATCCGCTATAATCGTTTTTTTGGAAGTCTTATCGGAAACTGTTGCAAATAAGTGATGTGTGTGTTTTAGTTGATTTATTAATTATATTGAGGAAGAGCAACATTTTGTAAAATAGTTTCAATGAATTTTCAGCGAACATCTCTTTATACATAGACTTTTCATGGTTCTAAAATTTCTAACAAAAGTTAATAAAAATCATTTTATTGATTTAATGTGTGACTTGGAGCCAAATTCATGCATTCGATGTCAATCAAAATTTCAAATAAATTTCTAATGAAATACATTGAAATTTCATTTAATATCAAATGCCGTAATTTGCCCTCTGCTGAAACCAAAGTTTTATTTACTTAAATGTTTTAGTGAATAAATTTATATCAATAAGGAAAAATTATTTGATATACGAATATAATCAACAAAAGAATATGTGTTTTCTATAATTAAAAATTAAATTGATATACAAAGTACATAAATATTTATTAAATTAATTTTGAAAGAGGATTCTCACGCACTGCGCCTCTATTCAGATATGTTTACAGAAACTAATAAATATTTTTTCTATATTTTTCCTTCATTAGTGATCTTGCTAATATGTCTGCTAAGTTTTCCATTTTATGCATATATGTTTGTGGTGTTCATATCGCCATCATATTTACATTGCCAACTTTATTAAGACAAAATAGCAACAAAAAGCAACTGGAAGAAGCTAAATTAATTGAACTAATGGTGTTCCATGCATGCCACATTGAATCAATATATTTTGCATGAGTTATTGAGTTACACAATGTTTGCCCAAATTCATTTAAACCTCTTTTCTTGACCTAATCTATTTCTTAAAGGCCAGATTAAATACACTCTTGTACTTTTCTATACTTTCGAGGACAACAATCCACTCAAGATTGTTTTATAAGTTTGGAAAAATGTTTGGTTTAAATAATGCAATTCACTTTTAGGTTTTGTGAAACTAGACCTTTTTTCAGGACCTAAGCAATTTAAAAGTAAATTGGAGGAAAACAGTAAGGAATTGGCAAGTCTTTTTGTTGGAAAAGAACTCAAGCAAAATGATACGAGTCAGAATCAATCGAAAAGTCTAAGTAAGTCTGTCGCGAAAAGACCTGAGATGACATCACTGTCATGAATAATTTTTTTTTTCATAAATAATGATATCGAATGTCGAGACGTTTACTCTGAGACTCATGGAAACTGGGCTCCCTTATTGTACAAGTATTATTATTGCTTTTGTTTTCTTTATTTTAAGGATGCGGTATTTCAATCAGGATCATGCATTCTCACGATAGAAATTGGTTGATTATTGATCACTATATTCATTTGATATTCATTCCTTCCATATTTAATTGAGGCAATCAAATATTTTGATTGAAACCGTGAAGGCATGAGTTTATACCATTATATGATCGTCACTACTAATCCATGTGATTGTTACAAAAGTGCTGAAAGAAATTAAATTTTCTTTACAACAAAGTACATACACAGTAAAATGAAAATATTGGCACTTCGATCCGGTAGTTACGAGAATCCGGTTTATATCCATTGACTTTAACATGAGCCTGTCATTGCAGGATGTTATCTATTTGGATTCCTATTCCACGATTTGGAATCTACCTTCATTATATTGAGAAATTAAGCTTTTAATGGTCTTTGTTTGCAAAGAACTAGTTTACAATAAATTGTAATTTGAAATCCGCCAAGAGGAAGGCACACAAATTTAACATTATATAAAATAAATTTATTTAATTATTTGATTATTGATTGAACAAAAGAAATATTAAAAGAAAAATAAGTATATATTTTATAAAGAGTTATATATATAGAGTTATACATATATATTTGTTAAAGTAATTAATATCAAAATGCATGTTTATGCCATACAAACAAAATGCAATATTGCTTTCAGAGTCACCTGCTATCAGCCATGCTGTTATTTCCTATTTGGCAACATAATGTCCAACTCTTAACACTTTTCCATCTGACCAAAGCATCCATTTATAAATCATATAGTGGATAAATTAAAACCATCCCAAAAAACGTTTGCATGCGACAATACCCGTAGGCTATGAAAAATTTTAATCTGTCTTTTCTCAATAAACTATTGAGCTTTCTTCCTTTACAAACTCTAGAAACAAATTAATATTTATAACAATCAGTATATCCTGCCACTCATTCCCATATTTTCCTTTGTCAAACACACCAGGTTAAAACCATAATTTTTTGCCAGTTTTATAACCGAAATTCCATTACATTATCGGAATATCAATAAAGAAAATTTTAATAATTTAACGGCGAACCAGTATGATTCGAACCCAAGAGACGAACGACAAAATTGATTTGGAAAAGAAACAGAAGAAAGAAACGTTGCCAAGAAAAAAAAAACATCAATTTCAATAATGATTTTGCTACTGGTTGATTGGGCGGTTGGTACGGGTATTTTAGGAATCGAAATGCTGCATTGAATGATTATTTGATTTGGGCATATGACAAAAACAAAAATCCAAACCAAATGTAACCAGGTGAAGACATTTTGTATAAGTATTTGGTTTCTAGACTGTTTCCTCCTTGTTGCAATTTTGTTTTTCAGCCGCAAAGAGACAACAACATAAAAATATGTTGGCTTAGTTGGTTAAATATTACATGAATTGAATAAAATTGGCTAAAAGCAGGAAGAAAAATGAAGCAAAAACGCAAAGTATGTATGTAGTTTTTGGTTGTATTTTAGCGCACAATATTAAATAATTATTGTTGTTTTTGACTTTGAATTTCTTCCAAACACAATGTAGCAGCATCTTCCCAAGTGTTGTTTTATATTCATACCAAGTATTAATTTCATTGTTGATGTTGATGCATGTTCAGGATCATGCAAGAATTTTGGTACTTTTCCTAAGCAGAAATTTAATTCGCTACTAAAAATGTGAAATTGAAGAAATTTCACCAAGCGCTAAATCAAAATATTGCTTACACATCTTTTCCACTCAGAAATTTTAAGTACGCCAGTTTTAACTCAACTGGGGCAAGATGGAGAAAACATGTATTTTTCAAAATATAAATTTGTGCTACATTAAAAAAAAAATAACATGTTTCCTGTGACTAATGGAATCTGTAACCAAAATATGTTTGCCAACTTTAGCGTACTGAAACAAAAATTTAATTCTAAAACCAAAATAATTTTTGTTTCCAAATATTTTGTACAAGTGAAAATGGTTACTAATTCTGTTGCCACTGCCACCGAAACTGTTGTATGTAGATATTGCCCGATGTGTGTAAGTGTTATTATTTAACATTAAAATTGCATTGCCATCGTATTGTTATTGCTCTGCAAATGGCTTTTTAGTTACATATAACTTCTTTTTGTTGTTGTTGTTATTGCAGTTAAGGCAAATATGAAATCCAATTAACTTCTATACTGAAATAAAACGAACTCTCATACTATACATGCATACTTTCATAGTTGCAATTATTAGGTAGGAGAAAGTGTAATTTAATACACATCATAAGTCACACGGATTTCATATGAAATAAAACTATAACGATATAAATTATTGGATCTGTAAAAACAAAACCATACCATTTAATGCTTTAAAGAGTCCGATCCCCGAGTTTTTTAAGGTTGGCCATGCTCTCCCCAGAATGGTCATATTATGCCAATCAACATAATGAAATATAAATGGGGTCTAATTATTTAACAATATGAATTACAGAAGTTTTATAGCACAAGTATCGCTTTAAACGCTGGCTTTCTCCAGAGACGGTTCTATTTATGTATGCCTGTAGTTCAAGGTTTCTTTAAATGTTTAGTTGGTGCCCAGTTGGGCAGTGAAAAGAAAGATTTTTTTAAAAATTATCTTCCGATCAGTGGGTACAAGAGCAGAGAAGAAGTTTGGCAAGATCTTCAAATTTATTTCGGAAAACTTTCTACATTTCGAGAATCATAACATATTTTATTCAGTGATCAAGCACAGATTTTGAAAAATTCATTGCGAATAGTACAATCAGGAATGAGCGGACAAAAGTATGTGTAATAACACTTTCGTGTCGTAATTGGAAGGCGTTACTGCTGAAGGAAATATTGGATGAATGAATTAGTTCATGTAATATACAACTGAACAGCATCTTAAGACAGTTTGAATATATATAAATATTTCCGTAGTATTGGTTTTCAAAAACGAAAATTTTACAATTAAGCCCCTTTTAAAGCTCCTTCGAAAAATTTCACTTGATCTTCGCTACTTTTCAATGTCGATAACTTTCCTGTTTAGAAGCTAACTTTACTGCCTTTATTGCTGAAATTCAGCCTGTGAACTGAGAGAAGAATGTGAAATAATATTCGACTTTCACGTGCCCAGAGTTTTATCCTATTATTAGTTCTGTAAAATAAAGTTTTAATTGATACAAAAATCATTTTTAAATGAGCTTAAATCATCTCTGCATGTACTTTATGATTACAAGCACAAAAAATTTGACAATTGACAGTTCTGTGGATTACATGTGTGAATGAGCAAAAATGTGTTCATATCGCTTTTACATTGCGGAAGGAAATGCATCCTCATCCAACTTAGTCAATTTATACCGCAGCACAAAGCATTCAAATTGATCGTCGTTTAACATGAAGTTCTCACATAGACGCTAAGTTGATTCAAATGAAACTAAAGGCTGCTGAAATTAATTGGCTTATGGGGGTAAATGCAACACCAAGCAGAGATTGCAAAATTTTGCTATACAACGTGATCCGAACACCAATATGGAATTCAGTTGTAAGACACCACCTCAGCATTTAATATAAGACAAAATTCAAAGGCGCCAAAATAAAATCATTCATATGATTGCAGCCACATCATATTATGTTAAAAATTCGCACATTCAAACACGTGGTGACATACATACATAAACTGGAGTACCATCTAAGCTGACTAAATCACAACATTCTGAATTTGAGAGGCTACACTCGGCTGCGAAGGAGGGACACTTTCTTAGCCGAGAGATTCAAAGACAACGGACAAGAGCCCGAAGAAACTAATGTTGTCTGGCATTGGTTGGACTTAAATAACTATTAATATTAGATTTAAGATGAATATTTATTACAAGTTAAATTTACATGGAAGAGCCAAAAATAATTAAAAATAATTGTATAAAAAATCTCTTCATGAAATGTAATGGAATACAGGTGTTGGGAGAAGGAACATTCGATTGGATTATTTCCACACTTATTACAACGTAACCAGTGCAGTGGCTAAACGAGAATCGATCCCTGATTACATCAGAGCACATTATTGGATGATAAAAAAGAAAATGCAAACATCCTTAATTTAATAAAAATACATAATTTATTTGATAATACATCGCGTTAAAACATTTGCCTACATAGACCTTTACCCATACCCATTAATTAAAAGTACGTATTCACTTACGCACACAGCAGCAAAGTGTTGTTCATTTGATTGGTGTAGTTGTTGCCCGTTGTTTCATCAGATGCCTTCGTGTTGCGTATTTAAATGCTGCTCCTCATGCTGATTATGTTATTGTTGTTGTTCTTCATTTATTACCAAATTTAGAATTAAAGTGAATATAAATGTATTTACTAACTTTGATTCTTTTTTTTATTTTTTTTTTCCGTTGCGAATTCGCATTTAAATAGAGAACGACATACAGAAATTAATTTTCACACTCACACATTCTCAAGATCTTACGAACGTGGGTGGTTGTTGCTTTGGCTGAAGTTTTAGATGTTGTTGCATTTGTTTTTTATTCCAAACCAGCAGAATATTTTTCCCCATTTTTTACTCCCATTATGTTTTTATTGTTGTTGCTTTATTATACAATTCTGCTTTATCTTCACAATACGTTAAATGTTTTATGGTCTCACGTATAAATAGTTGGAAGTAAATTTAATTTTATTTGTTGACTTCGAATGAAAAAAAGTATAAAATATACCCTGACTATAACAACAAGATAGTAAAGACTACAAAGCAATGATAGCCAGCAACAACAACACTGTTGTTGTAGTTAATTGAAAACATCTGCATGCAAATATTGCTGCTGTTGTTGTGAATAATTGGAAAATAATTTAAATTAATTATTTTTAAGTTTATTTCAATAAATATTATTGCAGCATTGCAAGCGGATGCAAAAATATAATGGTGGACAACAAGAACGTGCAGTAGAGTTGGGATAAATTTGTTTTCGAAAACGACGGCGCAAGCATAAGTTATCATCTTCAAAAGCATCAAGTGCTACAAGGGACGGAAACTGATCATAAGCCAAATTTCGCAGAAAACACATCTTGATGTTTCATCATTATTATGAAATATATATATATATATATATATATATATATATATATATATATATATATATATATATATATATATATATATGCAACAATGGTAGCAGCAAATTGATAAAACGAACCAAATGGCCAGCCACATTTCACAGTAAATAACGGCCAATTTGAGTTAATAAAAAAAAAATCAAATGAAAATCCAGCAAATAATATCACATCTCAATTAGAAAACACTTTTATTAAAAATCCATAAAGCACATGCATTCATTTAAACATTCCTGCAAGAAACTACGGCTTAAAAAAAGATAAATATGTCTCTAAAAGTATGTACGGAAAAGAGTATCGTGGAGCTTTTGTTTCAGTTTATTTATTTGACTATCATTTAAATGGCAATAGTTGGATGATTACAAATTCGTTGAACAAATAAAACCAAATAACAAGACCATTAGAAAGCAATAAGCAACAACAAACAACAAAACCTATCAAGTCAAAAGACATGCTTGAAGTATTTAACCAATGAAGATCTTAAAAAGAAAGACACTTAAGCATAAAATTGCAAATGAAGCAAAAAATGGAAATGAATGGCTTGTTAAATTTAGGAGAAGAGGGTAAGAAGGGTGTTTCCAGGAAAACGTATTGAGTTGTATGGTTGAGCATTGTACATAGTATCAAGGGCGGCAATCTGAAAAATCTGTTAGTACATGTTTGCGATTAGAAGTCGTATTAACAGTATACTTTTTTATTTCTCTCAAAAAAAATTTTTTTTTTGTAATTCGTGGTCAATTCAAGCCAATTCAAGTCTGGCAGCCATTTTATTTTACGGTGATATGAAATTCATCAGTGACCAGCATACGCGAATGATAATTTTTTATTATTGAAAATGCTGCTCGCCATTGTGTGGCAAACGCAGTGGATTTTTAAGTAATTTCTCGAACATACATATGGTGACCATGGTCATATGACCTGTTCGTTAAATAATCAGCCAACACTGCAGCAAAAGAACGTCAGATTGCAATGAACATCTTTTACCCTTCTTTTTTGATTTTGCATTGTAACAAAAAGGCCATTCTTCATTTAAACTAATAGTGTTTTATACTCAGGTATTGCTTTTGGGAAGTACGTCAATGCTGAAATAATTAAAAATCATAGCTGCCGGTACTATGAAACTGTGGAAAATTCCATTAAGTGCTTGAATGGTCTCATGTTGGCATACGTAGGACATTCAAGTAAAAACAATACTCACACATGCACACTTCATTTCAATATCGACACGCCTTCATTGGAATATTCTTTATGGATATAATATTTTAAGCTCAACTAGTTCTAAAACCCCTTTGGAAAAAAGCTTTCAGCTTAAAGAATGACATCTGCACAATATAAGTTTTTTAATTCTTTTACGAGACAACTTTTTCGCTTACCCTCGTAACTATCATGTCGTTAGAATAAATAAATCTATCTATTAGTATGTGTGTGTTAATGGTATTTGTGTATAATTTAAACGCATGTTAGACAGAAAATTGTTCAATCACAGATAACAACATAAAAACCAAATCGATAGACAGGCACTTACAAACATTCACGAATAACCTCGTCTATTTCAACAAATACATACACTACGTACTTATTACATACATACATACATATATACACATTTAAGCTCTTTATTTAAAACCCAACCCATTTATAGCAAATGGCACTCAAATGATTCGCACCCCAGTAAAAAAAACATATCAACTAAAACTAAAAAGCAAAGACTGACAAAATGTTGCTATTACCAATTGTGCTATTAATCTGCCACATTTGCACTTTCCACACCAATTTCAGCATTTAAAATACAATCGCAAGCAGGCTCTTACGTATGCATGTGTGTATATCACACTATCAGGTTTAAGCGGCAAGGAAAAGAAAAAAGAATGGGAACTATAACTTGGAATACAGGAATACAAATAGAACAACTCCCACCTAGAAGAATTAAAAGTTTTGTGCACATGTGTGTACGTATGTGTGAGTAAATGTTTGTGAGAGCAGATGTATGATGGGCTTTTGAAAAAATAAGAAAAACCCAAAAGCAAAACGTTTTCTATTTAAAATGTCGTCTCAGGAAGACAACTTACGTACACACACAAGCCCAATAACGAAATACAAAAACTATAAGCAGCGAAGGGTTGCCAAGGCCATGCGAATATCACGCGCACAGTCCATTTAGAAATCCCTTAAAAATACAAACAATGACAAAATGACAGTAGTTGTGCAAGCCCCTAATAACTCAAATTAATGATAGATTTCTAATACAGACCGTGGTATTTAGAATGATAATTTGTATCCAGTGCTCAGATAAAATACCCGTTAACATATAATTAAGATTTAGTACAAGAAGTATTTTCATATATATGGGATTATTCCTTCAAAATAATTTTGAAAAACAAAATTTCTTAACAAATTTTTATATAAAAACTTAAGAAATAGATTCACAAGTTCTACAATTTGATCGTAGTTTTGAAACTATATTTTTAGTAGCATTTTCTTGAAGCTTTCTTAAGATCAAGGACTCCGTGAAATCAATGTTATTTTCAAAGCCATTGATTGCATCGAAGAGCTTTATTTCCTGCCCCCAATTTTTAGCGATGAACTTGATTTTCTTCATACAAACTATTCCAGCTTGAAACAAAAGCACATAAAATTAAGCAACTGTAAAAATTATGATACATCTTCTTCTGTTCATGTGCTCTTAGCTAAATCGTAAAAAAAATATCATACAAATGTGTACAATTTCATTTTATTTCAAAGGCAGAAAAGTATATTTGTTTCAAAGCTACAATACGACCAAAAAGGTTTGATATAACATAGATGGTCTGTGACGAAATTTTGGAATGCTTAGTACATGATTACATTACAGCAAAGACACACAAGAGCACATGGGTATTAAAAAACTTGCTCTATATTTGTAAGTCTGTACATATTAACACAAGACAATTTTGAATGCAGTAGTGTTGAAGTTTTATGCAGTTAATTTCAAAATATCTACATTGACAAATTATTCTATATCTACAAGGCTTCAAAATTACACACAAAAACGGTTCAGAGTGCTTTTATGAAACATTTTATGAAATATGATTTTATCACAAACTATTAATGTGAAAATTAATTTATAATAGCTCTTGCTAAATAGTTATATTTTTGTGTCATTTCTATATAAATCGCAGAGGTAAATAGTTTATCGTTGTCCATAGAAGTAATATAAAACCATTTCTTAGAAAAACATTGAATTGCTAATAAACGCCACTGAATTAAAATGTGCATATTACAATATATTGCAAATGGAGTACAGATCGTTGAATAAGCATAAAAAAGAGAATATCTTGTAAAGAAAAGCTTATGTTAAAATCATGGGACCATTTACTTTCTATTCAGCTGTTAGAAACATAGAGAAATTATGTACGCATTTTGGATATGCCTTAGAATTTGTCTTACATATTGTATAATAAAGCCACAAACAGCTCAATAAATATTCCAACAATATTCCTAGATGATGATTAATATGGGCAACTCTCAACAAGTTGGATTTTAAAATGAACACTAACACTAACAACAACAACACCAACTACCCCCCATTAAACAAATAAAAAGCCATTCATACAGGTCATTAGCTTATTAAACAAAAACAACCTGAATTGAATACAACAAAACACACAAATTATCAAGCCTGCGTACAACCAACTGCAATAGAGCAACGCCCCTTTAATAATGTCAAGTGCTGCCAAGTTTTCAATCAATATCTCTCATAATAAACCAGTTTATTTCCTAAAGCACAAAGAAACAAAAAGAGTGTGTATGTGTGCTTAAAAACAAAAATCCTCTCTGGTTTGTAAGAGCAAAAGGCGGAGTTTTCTTATGTGGGGTGTGTAGCTACTAAGCATTGCAATGATAACACATTTGCCCAAACATCCAGAAAGCAAGTGCCATTATTATCGTAGGTTAGGTTTAATTCGACTGCATTTGTAACAACAATAACAACAACAACACAAGCATTTATCCAAACAACACAATCAAACAAAGGAAGGAAGCAGTTAAACTGGTCTAACAAGCTAAGGAGCTGCTGGTGTTTGTGAAGGATGATCGTGATGATTTTGGTTTTTTTTTTTGGGCAACGTCCACTGTGGTGGTGGTGTTTGGTAATATTTTTGTATAACTACAAAGCAATTTAAACATCATTAGCTTCTGCTAACAAGACGAGATTCAATGTTAATTTGTAGTGGATGTGGATGGAAGTTGTTTGTGTTTTTATATAGTGGTATTAGTATACGAATTGTTAGTTGCTTTTGGTAGCGGTAGTGGTATGTTAACTTAACTTGTATTGGTACGGTCGGTTGATGTTTTGCAACGGGGAAGTTTAGTATTCAGTTGACGTTAACACCTCAATTTGTCGAGTTCGTTAAAGGCGCTTATATGTTAAACGGTTCCTTAATTATTTGCCTCCATAAATAAAGCTTTTTAAATTAAGCGGTTTAATATTTGAAAACTAAGACAAGCATAATTATATATGTACCTACCTACTTAAATTATTAAAAAAATTGTTAATCCGGTCTTCTTAATATATAAATAGCGGCGGGTTTCAATCTCATGTAAATAAACACCCATGTTTACCTAGTGAACTACTACATACAATAAATTAACTAATAGAAACGAGATACAAAGTTTTAAAATGAAATACATAATAGCATTTCTGTGTTGAGAAACAAGAAAGATTTCATGTAAATGAATATAAAATATAATTCAATAAATAAATAAATAGCTTATGTAGGCATATTGTGTCCACAACTGCATTTAAAAACTCTCAACATTAAATGTGCATATAAAATCTATTTACAAAATAATATTAAAATTAAAAAAAAAATTGCTTCAAAGCTCTTGAATAACATTCTTGCAAATTGGCTCCCTACTGCTCCAACATGTCATCGTCACATGAAGAAGAGGATCGTGATGACATTGAAGATCAAGAGATACACGTCGATGTTGATTCCGATTCCCGCTTGTCATGTGGTACGGGCTCAGATATCGACATGGACGGCGCCAGTTGTTATGATGAATCAGAAGCACCCTTAAGGTAAGATTTTATGGTTCAAGACGGACACGATCTTTAAATCAATTTGTATAATTTCACATAAAGGATATTGTTGCTATATTCAAGCTATTGCATGCAAGTCCGGTTTCTGAAAATTGCCGTCGGTCCATATATGTAGTTCGATGCGGTTCACTTATATAAACATGCACACATATTATTTATTAGCTGAACAAATTTCATTCAAGTATTGACGGATGAAATATTTTTAAGCAAGATCCGACGGATAAAGTGCCATCAATTTCAAGTATTCAGTAACTTGAGAATTCCTTATGGAAAGTAGCGTCCCTTTCACTTCTTTACACGACATTATTGGTTATAATTATTATGCCTATAACTTTTCTCAAATATCCAAATGAAAAGTGGATTAAAAGCCTATTTAATAATTGATAATGATATATTTCACGCGCAGAAATAATATATTTCATGGGAAAATATATATAATATTAAATAATCGCATGCAAATCTTAAAAGATCATTTTTAATTGATAAATTTTAAAATTAGAAAAAAGCTCCTGCTTAAATCAGAAAAAGCGGCTAAAAATATGAATGTAAAGTGAAAAATCGAAGAAATATCACATCATAGCGATAATCGGCAAAACTCTACTAAATTATTGCTAACAGCTTTATCGGCGGCAAGTTTATTTTGCTTAAATTATAAATGATACAATAGATAAATGCGACTCTGAAGCATTAACGTCTTTATAACTATGAATATGTGTTAGGTGAACTTGCTCATTCTGCAGGTATGATCATAATCGACTCACTTGGGTCCAGAAAATAATAACCGGAGTTACGGAGAAATGGGTTACTCTGCGATATATTCATGTATGCTTAAGAAAATGGTTAAAAGTCGCTTTATTGTAAAAAAAATTTAGAACTCCAAAATTGATTTCATGTTTTAAATTAGACAGCGCCATTAGGCCAATATGTCGAATATATAGAAATAAAAAATAAATAAATAAAAGTGTGTAATTAGACAAGAACATGTAACCATAGGACAAAGCAAAGATAAATAGATCGACTCGGAAAGAAAGTAAAATGTTTGGAAAACAGCTAAAAGTTACTTACGCATGAAGTCAATAAAAATCTCGTTGGTCGAAAGAAAGTCGCTTGTACCAAACAGCATACAAATACATACACATATATAGATTGATTACTCTTTTATTTATTACAGACAATTTATAGCAATCTTATTCACTTTCTTAGTTTGTAACATTACGACCCGTCATTAATTTCTACTCTCTTTTTTGCTCTTGCTCGCAAGATAATTTGGAAAGATAAATTATTTAGTTGCGATTGAATATTATATAATCTTGGAGTACTTTGCATGCGGGTTGTAAAGTTGTTATGTTTTACGAAACTTTGAAGTTGATTTAAATATAAAAATATATGCAACACATTCATATTGAAAAAAATAATTACATTCTTTTTATAATTTATTGAAATGATATCAAGAAATATGTAATTACAATCTTGCTGTTTGTATATTTTTTTAAGGAAAGAACTAAAACTAAGACATAGATTTTCTGTCCTAAATAAACTACAGATACAGCCCTAGGGGTTCTTTTAAGATATTTTGTATGCATCTACCATTTTATATTGCAAATTAATATCATCGCGATATGCCTACAGATTACAACACATTGAAAAATGTAAAGAGCATATTCTTCTAAATTTCGTTCGAAAAATTTTATATAAATTTTCTAAGTTTAGAAATTATATGACTTTTTTATACAACTTTCTGATTTTTAGAAATCATTCGCTTTACAAAATGATACTGTATGTAAATACTCGAAGGATATACTGCATCCAAGAGAATTTTATATATTTTTGTTCAAAATGGCATTGCAATTGGCTAAAAAGCACTTTTTTTAGTTAAAATATTTTATTATATTATAGTATTGATATTTGAAAGAAAATTTTTATCTCTTAGAAATTTTGTTATCAATTTTGAAATAAAAAAATTTTAAAAAACTTTAGTTTATTTCAAATTTATTTTATAATTATTTAAATTTCTAGTTAAAAATTTTACTCAAATTCTTTAATAAAACCTAAATGCAACTCAAGACTCTTCCTAATTTTCCTAATTTCACAAATATTTCAATATGGAAAAATGCAATATGGAAAAAACAATATGGAAAAGACAATAGTATGAAAGCCCAAGATAATTTTGTTTTACAAAATAATTTTTTTAAATAAGTTTGACGAGAAGGTTTATTCATTGAACGAATGTTACGCAAGCGATATATTTCAAAATGAATTAATTAATATATTAGAGACGTTTCAAATAGTACTAACATGATAATAACCCTTGAAATGAAAAACCTTTTGACTAAAAATTATAATACAGTCGAACTTCCATAACTCGAACTTCTCTAACTCGAACTAATTTGGTTGGCAGTAGCGTTAAAAGAACAAATTACATACAATTTTGCTTCCGTAACTCGAACTTCCATAAGTCAAAGTTCTCCCTAACTCGAACAGAAAACCTACACATGAACTCTATAACTCGAAGAATTTTGCTTGTTTAAATAGTTTTTTTGTTTTTTTAGTTATGGTATGTTTGTTTTACTCTCTTTTGTTGCTTGAGCTGGTTTGAATATTTTATATGCTATTTTTTTGCATGTTTTTCGGGGAATTACAATTTTGTCTCTTATTGTTTACGTAATTATAAGTTCTATGCATAATTCGGGCTAGATGATAAATGTTGAAATCGATATTTTTATCACAGAAATTTAGTTTATGTTTTTTACTGAAAATAACAAAAAAGTGAATGTCAGTCACTTATTTCAGAATATTTTACTTAACTGTAATTTTGTAATTACATATGTATGTACATATGAGTACATATGCTTGTTCTTTTAATATCTGAACTATGTAGTTTTCCATTAGAGGCTATTTAAAATAAAAATACATAATACAAAAACCTTTTATTATATTTTGACAAAAAATTCTGTAACTCGAAGTCTCCGTAAGCCGAAGTTTTTTTTTTGGGATAATGGTGATTCGAGTTATGGAAGTTCGACTGTAGTTGTATTAATAAGCTACTCGTAGCTTACCCGAACGGCTCATACGCACAGCTTTTCAGTCCATATTTTATGGTTTTTTTGTTGCTTGTTTTTGTGATTATAAGAATAATAAAAAAATTATTAAAATCAAAAATGTTTGTTGTGGCTTTAGCTCTTCATATGCCGACATTTCATTGGTTGCTAAAACCAAATCGTCAGTGAAGTTTAAGCAGTTTGATAACATTCAACCTCGTATCTTTATGCCATACAAAACAAATACAATATGAGAATTTCAACAAACATTTTTGATTTTTGTATGCATTTAGCAAAAGCTCTAATTGTTTCTAACGATTAGTTGGGGAGAATATCCCAAATAATAAATTTCAATATTAAGTATTTAAAAAAATTATTTTTCAAATATTGTAACTGCTAAAATATGTAGTTTGTATGGAACTGCCACGCCCACTTTCTTAATCATGATTATTTTTTATTCGTATCTATGTATATTGGGAAAACTTTATCACACCGAATTTAAAGGTTCTCACTCTTAAAGTTCTTTAGATATTGGATGATATCTTTAGGTAAGCGTAGGTGTCACGCCCAATTGCAATATTAAAAAAAAATATATTGCTTATAACCGCCCAAAAGTCCATCCTAAGTATGGTTTAAACAAATTAGGAATTAGTTTTGGAGATTGCATCCCTCCTACATACAAATAAGCTGTTTTTTCCAGTTCGAACATTTTTGTTATAATAAAAAATAAAAGAGACTTTGGTGAGAATTGAAGCCGAATGAAACATGACTACTACACCAACTTTTTTAATTAATATCCTTAATAGGTTAGGTTAGGTTGATTGGAGGGGTGTGATAGCCCATGTCATACAACATACACTCAAGCCAGTGAAGGCTTGTTGTGCGCTGCCTTTAATTTTCAGACACAAACTGCCATAGTTCTGCGGCAGGATTCGAACCTGGGACCTTCGCACTACGAGTCTAGTACACTACCTACTAGTCTACGAAGGTCAGTCCTAATAATAATTTAATTATATAATAATTTAAAAAAAAACTGTCCCTACACAAATTGCTCATTCGCGTCATTTAAAATTTTTTTAAGATCGCATTATTTTATCTTACAAATAAAATCTACTTTCTTCAAATGAATTAAATATTTTTTTTGTATTAAGCGATTATGTCTAAGCATATGTTATCAACAAAATTAGAAGAAAAAAAAAACAAAACAAACATGACATAAAGAGATTATTTAAATAAGTTTTAAAACTGTAGTTTAATTAATACGATTGACACTTAAGACAAGACAAAACATTGTGCAACAACACGGAACTGTGATTAAATATGTACATAAATGGAAAATATTAAAATAAAAACAATAAAAAACACCAGAATGAAAAAGTAAAGCAATGAAATCTAAAACAAATAGCCTGTACTTAATGTATCACACACAATAGCTTTTAATGGCAAATTTATGTTTTGTTTTTTTCTCATTATAAAAATACTTATTTTTTAATTATATAAAATACACATTAATCCTAAATATAGATTAAAAAGCAATCAATAGTTTAAATAAATAAAATTATTAGTTTTATTGAAAAAAAACCATTAGACATTAGAAGCGAATGATTTAATAAATATCTGAAATGTTTTTAGATCGATTTAAGTGATTGTTATCTCGTTAAAAATAATACGGTCTTAAAAGCAATTGTTTGAAATGTGTGGTTTCGTTTTTGTTAATATGCGTGTGTGCTGTAAGTTTAAAGTGTCCTAAGATTAAAATTTTAGTTACTGCCTAAATATGTATGTACGTAAGCACATACATATAAGCATTTATGTACATGTGATTTAACAAAAATTTAGTTAAATAATTTTTTTATTAGAACAAACCTTTGAAAGAGTTTGAAAATCGATAATTTCAATCTTAAGTATTTGCTTTGTTTGTAAGTTTTCAGTTGTCTATCTTATATTTATATAAGCATAGTTTTGATATTTGAGCATAATTGGGATATTCAAAATTTAAAACTTCATTTATGAACTGTAGCGAAATGTCAGATACAGTCGCATTCGGATAAACGGACGGCGCAAAATTGAAAATTGGTTAATTTAAATTCAATATTCTTAGCTTTTATTTCTAATTAGTTCTAAAGCAATTTAGTTCGCTTAAAAGTAAATCCGCTTTAGCGAAAAACATTTTAAGCAAAAAACGTTTTATTTGTAAAACTGCAAAATTAAATGAAGCAAACGCTGGTTAAGAAAAAAAAATTATTTGCTTATCTTATGCAGCCATAAAAGTATTTATTTTTTTAATAATGTGAGGAACATAAAAAACAAAAGTAAAAAGAACATGTTCTATTTTTCTTTGTAATTAAATATACTAATATATGTTTTTTTCTTAAATATATGTTTGTTACAGCTTACAAAATGAACTTGAATATGAAATCAGCCTTAATTTCTTTTATTTATTTATTTATTATTTTTGTACTATATATTGGATCCTTGTTTCATACAAACATTTAAGGAATTCTCAATTCCTTTTTACTTATCCACAATTCTTTTCATTAAAAAACCTGCATAATAGATCAACAATTTCATATATTTTCGACTAACCGAATACATTTGTATATACATACAATGTTTCATATATATTATTTTAAAAATTAAAAATTTTCTAATCAATATTTTTATGTCATTAAGTTCCATTTTTTAATTTTTTTGTGCTACAAATAATGTTAGGACGCTTGTATTTGTGATTTCATTACTTTTTAGTGATTACTATCTCTTTTTAAAAAGTTTTTAAGAATTAAAGCCTGTATATAACAAACAGTTATTAAAATAGTTGCTCAGTTCATAATTTGTGAATCACTCCTTCAATGCAACATAACCATATCTGAAATAACAGAATTATATCTGAAGCTAAGCTAAAGTTATACCAAAATATGTTGATATGAAAGCTAAAATTTTAAAAACTTTAATCGCATTTGACCAATTTCGATTTTTTGTGACTATGTTGCATTAAATTTTCAATTTATTCATGTTTTCTAACTTTTTCATACGACACAATAATATTCGTAATAGTATTTATTATTCATTCATTATAACCTTCACAGTTATGAAAAAGCATTTAATTCATTAAGAAATAATAAAACACTAAAAACACATACTGATTAAATTCATCAATGGTCACGCAAATGTCTCAATTTAATTTCAAACATAAATCTTTTTAAATTGTTGCTGTTGCTACTGTATTAAACAATCATGATCTCTAGTTGTAGTTGGTTTTGTTTTTCTTTTGTTGCTCCTTCACCAACAAAAAAAAAACAAAACTGTCATATCTGCACACATACAAGCGTAAATTTACAAAACAAACACATACGTTACCTTATTGCTCTACGAATGTTGCGTGGGATTACAAAGCATGTAATTACCATATGTATGTGTATGCGTTTGTAACTCTCTCAGAGAAACATGTATAAATACGTGAGTGTTCACAATCACACAAATGTTTCTATACATTTTAATGGAATTGCAGTATGATTTGATTTAACAATTTGATTTTCTGCATGTGCGCTTAAATAACGAAATTAATTAACAATATTTTGTAGTTGTTGTTCTCATAATACAATTATGTGTCACATGCACTCTCTTATACACACGTAAAAGTAGGCACGATCAATTTAAACAAAATGGAAAAACAACTAAAAACAAATTTTTATGAATTTATTTTTTATCAGTGACATGTTCTTGTAAAACTCATTAATATTCATACATACTTACATATGTACATACATATGTAAATATGTACGCATGCATGTATATACACAATTCGTTTTTGTAAATGAACGATGAATAAAAACGCTAATAAATGAAACTTTTATAATTTTGAAGGGAAAAGAACACGCAACGTTTGGAGATTTTCTCTTTTTGGTCACGTTTTCTTCAAAAATAAATTTTAAAAGCTTTAATTTGATTTATTGTTTTATTAGATGAAACTTTTTCAACTCTAGTTCAAATTATCGTCAAAATAGAAATATGTATAAACATAAAGAATTAAGAATCAGTTTTCAAGCCTTATGAAAACTCAAGTATTGACATATAGAAATCGCATCATGTAAAACAAAGTTTCTTATGGAGGGTTGTAACATAATGGCCCGCTCTCATCATTACGCAATAAAACTTTTTGGTATAATAGTGAAAGAATTCAGGTGAAAAATTGAAGATAACAATTCCAATGACTTTTGGCTTGTCTAATTCAACATAGACATATCTAAAAAAATCAACTTCCGGAAAATGAGATTAAAGTTTTTAAATTTGTTATCTTCCATATCGAAACTTTTTGACTCCACTTCGGTTAAACTTCAGATACAGTTTTGATCTTGAGATATGTTGCACTAAAGGAGCAAATATTTTTCTTTTAATGATTCATACTTCAGAAATATATGACTTACAATTCTTTCCTCACAGTAACGAATCGAAGCCTGGTTTGACCAACAAAGGCAAATTCCTCCAGATTAAAAAAAACATTATTATAAGAGCAAAAAAAAAAAAAAATAAAAATAATACATGGACTTTGGTTGTAACCCACATCCGCCTTTAACGAACAACTTTCCCAGTCACAACAATTTTGTACAAATATTTCATACAAATCATTATGGTTATAACGAACATCGGTTATAACGAATTTTCGCTAAAAATGGCCTGTTTTTTAATTACCGAATACGAGTACAAAGATACCTGCAAACTTTTACGCTTTTAACGAAAAAAATCGCAAAATTGTTTCTCTAATTTCTCAATCCGTTAAAATAATTAACTACCATACCTGAGATTTGTGAAAAGATATATAACATGTTGCATAAAGATATCGAACAATAAGAAGTGTATATAATCGACATCAATGTTGCTCGGCCCCGCAGAGATCGTTATAAGTGAATCCCACTGTATATAATTTAAATGTATATAATTACTGTATATAAATTATATAATTTAAAATGAATTTATTAAAGTTATAAATTTAAAAATCTGTATATAATTTAATCTCCAGATCTCCAATATGAAATATTTTTTTCCCGAATTTTATTTAATTCAAACGTAGGACTAAACAAATTTCTTATTTGTTGTAAAAGCGTAAAAAATACAAAATTCTATTTTTTCCTTTTATCCTTTAGTGAAACACAATCAGAGCAAACCCGTTCCTCGTCTAGTGAAAATCTGCCCTTTAGTATATCACGCCTGCTTTCCAAACCTTTCGAGCATAACAACAATATTCACAACAACAACAACAATAATAGTACCATCAACAACAATAGTAATAAATCAAGCGAACAAGATTTACAAAATGAACAGGACTTAGCTGCCTACAAATTGGCGACAAGTTTAGCATCATCAACATACGGTGGCGCTACTGCACTTTACACGTACCCACACTTGTATCCATCAGCAGCAGCAGCAGCTGCAGGACATGTTCTAAGAGTACCGCCTCAGCGGACACCACTAACCTGGGCACTACCGCCTTTGCATCATGCTGCGCTGGCGCATCAAGCTGTCAAGGACAGACTGGCAGGTGAGTTAAAACAATTTTACACTTTTTGTTTTTAGAGGTGCTTAAAAAACATTCTGCAAATACGAGTATTGTTAAGGTGATACCTATGCCTGTTAATGTTTAGACAAACTGGGCTTTAACTCACAGTAGGGTGCCATCAGCTGGGCCACAATTAAAAGGGATGATGGCTTTAATTATGACATAAAGTATAGCAAATTTTAGCGAATAAGAAGGAACGCTTTAATATTTTACTTCCGTTCCTACTTGTGTTTATCGGCAAATTAATTGTTGTATTCGGTATTTATTAGAGTAGAAAGGCATAAAATTTAACATTTTGTTAATGGCATAAAAGCCACTATATAAACGGAAGCAACTTGCACTCATTTAAATTTATTCAGACATAAACAAATATTGATATTGAGGAAAAGGGTTAAAAAATGATGAATTAAAAAAACTGAAGGAACTAAGAAAAAAGATTTTAAAAAGACTGGTGTTAAACACATGTATTTTGAATTATTAAAACCAAATTTTCATACTTAACGATATAATTAAGAGAAAAAGCTTAGAGATTATTTTGAGAAAAGCAAAAATGAAAAAACAAGCTGCGGTAACAACATGAACTATGACCTATTTATGTACGTTCCGAACGACGTTTATTATTGGAAGTTTTGTGAGACTTTTTTAAACAAGAAAACAAAAACATAAATTTTTACAAAAATTAAAGTAATTGGTTTGGTAATAAAATTTAATAAAATGGTTAAAAAATATTGTGGATGGTGTAGCAATATTGGTCGTCACAGGTGGCAGCGGTTTATAAAACTTAGCCATTCCGTTGATGATTATTACAATAATTTTGACCCAATTAAGTACCAAAATTATATGCAAACATTGTTAATGACAATTATATTATGGTCTCTGTAACTATATAGGTTTATTGAATGTATATCTTGCAAGTAAATTGTATGAAAAAAATTCGTTATATAAGTCCATCCAAAATTTGGCTGTCATGTAATCATAAATATTTTAATGGAAAGTAATAATGTAATTCTTAAACGTATGTACCCCAAGTAATCATTTAAAATTTTCAAAGCCATTATTATTTGCCTGGTTCCAATATGCAATGTTGACGTGAACATAATATAATTATTCAAACTGTGACATGACTAGTGTCTTTGTGAAGTAAATTGAGGCTAGTCAAGTGGACTTTTCAAATGAAAATGTAGAAAAATATGCAAACGAAAATAAAACAAAACAGAACCATTATTTGTGTAAACACACATTTGAATAGAGGGTAATATCTAATCCTTAAATGGAATTGAGTGCAAAATATGCTACACATCGTATGTGCAACATATTTAGAAGGTAACATGTGTTTTGTGCTACTATATGTTTTTTTATTTAGAAAAGAACACAAACATGCAGGAGGGGGAGATAATGTGTAACATTT
The DNA here is from genome assembly GCA_963681545.1 of Germaria angustata. NCBI lineage: Eukaryota > Metazoa > Arthropoda > Insecta > Diptera > Tachinidae > Germaria > Germaria angustata. Next base: position 13,567,593 of record OY812998.1, on the reverse strand, counting down.
TTGACAGCAAATTTCCATTTGAAGCTACACTACGCTGACAAAATAATAATAATATTAATAAAGAAAGAAAACTACAAACCATCTATAACAACTTCCGTTTATCATTCAGAAAAGCCACTTAAACCGTCTACTTCTGCTACCAATATCGGCATCGACATCGCCATCGCCATCACCAACAGCCAACTACGTCATGACCACCTACATATAAGTAAGTTTATTACTCCTATTTAAATAAAAGAAATGAAAAGGAATAAAAAATGCTCATAAATCATTTTCGACAAAAGAGTGGCTTCGGTTTATGGAAGCTAAAGAATGAAAATATACGAAGGCGCCAGCTTATCTTCACAGCACCAGCGACACAAAAACACATCCAACCTTTGAAGGCAACAAAATTAAGTTGAGTGCTGGAAATCAAGGCAAGGAATATGCTTACATACTCACACATTTAAAGTTAATATGGGTATTTGAATGATAAGACATTAACCCTTTAATGGCCAACAAAGAGGTTTAAAAACAAAAAAAGAAGAAAACTTGGCTCTCCTTAAGACTTAGAGGGAAATAAATGAAAATATTTCTAATAAAATATTTCATACGCTTTAACACAATTGACAAAAGAAGAATAAAATACTGAAATGTTTTGGATCTGTGCTTTTCACTTTCTAATTTTTATAATTGAAATGACACTGATGACCACGATGTGGCTGATGATGAGCCAGATAAATCTTCAAAAGTCACGGCAGGCAGCTTTAAATTGTCACAATCTAACGTCATTTCCCACTTCAATATTCTGCCAATTCTTCAAAACGACCCCCCAAATGGTAATTAATTCGGTATACAGGTTGCAGGTTGAAATTAAAAAGTCGTGTTAATCACATCATTAAAATAGTTGCAAAAGCAACAACAACAAAAAACGAAATAAATGAAACTCAAAAAAAAATTTAATTTAAAGGCTGTTGTTGTATGCAAATGAATGAAAGCAAATCGTGTGGATGCCACAATAAAAAGATAAATATAAAAATGAGTGAGTGTATTAGTGCGTGAGCCGATGCTTTATGTCAAATCGGTTAAAGCGGCAAATGTTTGATGCCTTGAGAGTTTTTCAGAAAGGAAACTTTATTTGTTTGCTTTAAAATTTTCTTTTCTTATAAAATTTCGAAATTCGTTCTTCATTCAAATCAATACGAGCTCAAATGTTTATTGAAGCAGTAAAGTAGAGCTTAAATGTATTGCGATACGGACTCCAATCACAATCAAAAATATAAAAAATAAAGATTTTGCTTTATCTTCACCATCGTGGAGGTCACTTTGAGGACTTAAACCGAACATTGTCATTTCGTTATTGATACAATTGAAGCTTATACCAGAACAAATTATCATTTAACAAATGAATGAAAATTAAATCAATTTTGTTATTGGCTGTATGGTGAACAGTGTTACGAACAGTGGTCAACAAGATGATTTATGTGAAAAAAATTATGGAATTTTAAATGTTGTGAAAATCTTCATAATACGAGTACACATCCAAAAATAGGGACATGGAGTTTGCCCGCTAATAACAAGCTCCTTTTAAAAGAACCATTTTTCGAAAACAACATCAACATTACTTGAAGCACCAAACCGATTTCGGGTAATGTTACGGCCTTCACCATAGTATCTAAAATATATAAAAGTGAGCTTTAGGGAATTCACACTGTCGTATTTAAGTATCGTTAAAGTGTTTAACGACTTTTCGTTGTTTTCCAGTACATTAGCTTCTTTTGCAAACGCTTAAAATTAAATTTCAATTCATTTCAAAATGCCTAAAAGTCAGAGTTCAGGTAGTGACTTGAGGTGTGTTCAGGTTCACTGAACACGTTTTAAAAATGGCTGCACGCCATATATTAAATGTAGTTGCAAGAAATGTACTGAAAATGTAAAAATTTAATTTTTCACATAAAAATTTATAATGTATGGGTATTATAATTGAGCTTTCAAGATTTCTTTGTCCGTTTCAAGACCCGAAAAGATCAATATGGAATACAGTCAAGATATTAAGGATAAAAAGTTTAAAAAATTTATATTTGGTACCACAAGTGGAGGCAAGTAAAAATTAATTTCAATAAATTTTAAGGAAATTTTGAGTTAATTAATACTATTTTTCACTGAGGAGTTCTAAATTCCATCGATGCGCCAGCTTAAAACTTATTTTAAAAAATTTTTTTTCGAAAAATCCCAAAACTTTAGCATGATAAGTCCTTAATATTGATACAACATTTAAGTGAAGTCATAATAAAATGAAAATGATACAAGTTTTTGTTCCACCATTTTAGCCGTTCAAATCTTCCAAAAAGGCACATGCTCGCACACACTTAAATATATACAGCCATATACTCGTCATTACGAATTGATAGTAATTTTTCTCAATTCCTCGAAATACAGAGATTTATGAAATTTTGATTATCGAAAATCAAGCTGAAATCATCAACATCCCATTTTATGATAGCAGGGATGCCATGGGCATATTCTGGATCTATAGCCCAATCGGTCAATGTTCTTTACCAAATCTTTAGATTATAGTTTATCTATAGTTGTCATACCCTTTCGTAAAGGTTTGCCTAATGGAATAATTCCCTTCACTTCTTATGTTTCAAAATTTTGGGCTTCCGTCGTTCCACTTAAGGCCATTTTATATTGCTTATGATTGCTCTAATGCTTTTAGTTTCCGATTGGTGTTTGATTATGCTACGGCATGCCGTATCAGATATAAGCTGTCTTAGTTTACGATAACAGTGGAACTGTTCGTAGATTCATCATTGTGCTTCATCAGTGAAATAAATTTTCATTACGATGACGACACACCTCAAATTATGAGCTTTTTACGACTTTTATTTAAGCTAAGAATTTAATTTTTTTCTTTTTCTTTTATTTCATATACGTAAAATTTTTTTTCATATCTCAATTTTGAAAACTTTTAGATTTATGTGGTTCATGTTTTTTGAAATAATTAACACTATTTATTTTCGACCTTTTTTTTAATATATGTATATGATTTTTATATAAATGAACTTTAGGTCTTTTGAAATATTAAAAAATTGTTTATGTTATAAATATAAATTCAGAATATTTTTTTTTTGTGTGCTATATATAAATAATTTTTCCTAAAGAAACTACCTACAGCATTCAAGGATAATAAAAAAAATACTTATAAACTCTAATAAAGACATTAAGCTCAAATAATTAAAAATAATGAATAGTATGAGGATTGAAAAATTTATATGATGAGATTGTGGCAGTATTAAGATTATGAACATTTAAATTTTTCTATGTAGCGCATTACTGCATTCAAGAATGGACCCAGTATTTTAACTATACAATTTATTATTTTATACCTCCTGTTTTCGGCTTACCAAAGCTTCGTTGGTCTCTATAACCCCTTTCGTCTGGTGATTTTCATTTTGCAGTTGACCGTCAACCATCATCTTAAAAAAGTACGCAACCTCGTATGTTTATCCACAAGCTGTCAAATTATAAAAATAATATAAGTGTAACGTAAAAATTCTTATTTACAAAATTTCATAAAATTATTCAAGACATTTTTTAATTATTGTTTCAAAAAGCAAGTGCTATAGATGAAAGTCTACTGATGAGTGGGGCCAAGCATCAAAGAAATGCACTCAGTAGAAATTTTTAATTGTGTTTTGTTGTTATTATTCTGGTCTTAGATTTAGAAGAAATACAGTAGAGTTTAAAGATTAGGAATCAAAATTTAAAACAAAATAAAAGGAAGATGGGCATTCGCTTCTCATTATGCAGGGTTCTATTCTATTAGATTATTTCTCCACTAGCATAGATGCACTCATGAAGAATAGGTGTCCCAAACGACACTGGTATTGCAGTTCTTATTTAAAATATAATGATCTGTAATCCTCTATGAAGTTTTATAAGTGAATGACGATGGTGTTAACATTAAATTCAATTCATATCTCACTATTCTGCACCACTGTATGCGTATCGTTGCAAGACTAAAACAAGTGCGTATAAACGATCAGCAAAATATTATGCAAATTTTGTTCATTTAAATTATAAGAAAGAGAAAAAGCTCTCAGACTAAAACAACCACAACATGAAAAACATGTAAGACTTCTGGGCGGTTAAAAGTATCAGGCTTAAAAAAAAGGTGAGATTGTACGCTGAAAGCGAACATGTTTTCCTACTTTACTCAATGAGCGAAAGGATTTCAGTACATACAACGACACCGGCAACAAAAGGATCCTTTTGAAAAGATATATGTGCCACCACAGCGAACCACAACTGTAGAGGTTGCTACCCGGTAGGTACCGCTGTTGCTGTGGCAGCGTACTATTTTTCGTTGTAACCGAGTGTATGACATGCCGAAATGCTTGTTGTCTTAAAAGACTTCTCTGATCATACTTATTAGCAGAAATAAAACTAACAACGGCACATATAAATTTTGAAGACGGTGAGGGTAGTATTATAGACTTGCAACAATTTTAATAAGTTTAACAAACAAAATTGGTTGTTTTTTTTTGTTGATGTTGTTCATGCAACAATCAACAGTCTCTGGAAATCATGGGCAGACTGTTGCAATTCAATATCAAGGGTTTCATTTCTGGTAATTGTTAGCTCTTTTATTTTTGCTACAATTTATAGAGTGCGTGCCTTGTGGCAATCATTGCGTCTTGTCTTTTATGGTTTCTTGCGTTTCAAATCCTCTTTTCATTTCTTTGGCCTACAAATGCCTTGTGTCTGTTTGGATGACGATTCGTTTGGCTCTCACATTGATGTATATGGTGTTAGTTTGGAATTTACTGCCACAGTCTGTCTGCTGCAAGTACTTGCTGTTCTGTTGCAAAATACAGTAGCATTTTCCGCATTTAAGAGAACAACGTTCATTTATATGCTGCGGCATATTTTTGTTCATTAAATTTTTTGTGTGTGTCTTTTTTAATGTTTGTGGCACACGTTGCACGTGATTTTTAATGTACAGATGCTGAGTGGAGTAAAATAATGAAAGGAAAATACTCGTACTTGCATTTGGCACTAATAGAAAAGGTGGAAAGTAAACATTTAAGAATGCCATCATCATTTAACTAATTTATCTTTCTTTCAGTTGACTCCAGATGCTCTGAAAGACATTTTAACGTCTCTGTAGCATTAACATAATTAAATGTAAAATTTTTCAAACTGCTAAGACAAAGCGATCTATCAAATGACAGATTAAGGAACGTTTAATTAAAATTATAATAGTTGTATGATATTTTTTTATTATAGCAGTATTTTCTTTATGATATTTATGAAATATATCAATGAAAATGTATGGTGCCTCGACAGGCTAGTGAGTATTGTTAGTGCGAAGGTTGTGGGTTCGATTCCCACTTAAGGCTCTAGTCTTATGCTTCACTACAAGTGAATTAAGGCCTCTGCTACTATGTGAACATATATACATATGTTAATTTTTCATTTCCAGTGAACTCATTTTGTTAATTTAAGAAATTTGAACTTGATTGCCAATAGTTCATTTTGTTAAAATAGTTGAAAAACTAATTTTTACTATTGGCATCACTGATTTTTTTTATAAGAGAGCAAAAATTTACTTTTCGCCAATGAGACTTGAACGCCAGACCACCAAAAATAAATGTTAATTAGATTTTTGTACAGATACATTTTTACCATTAATTCTATTTGAAAATATATATTTTTTAATATTTTATTGTTTGTTGTTGGCTTAGCTGAGTATATGCCTCCATTTCATTGGCTCTAAGCAAATCGTCAATACCCTTTAGCCAAATCATAATTGAAAAGCATTTATACTCGCATACTTATATGTACGTAAGACTACAAATACTATATGAGAATCCAAACAGAACTCAATGATATTTTTCTATTTGTAATCAACAAAACATATAAGCACAATAGCTTTAGAAAACTTTTGTACAAACATAACGCAACAAACAATTGTGATTCACAACTAAGTCCGCTACATTATCTTAAAATTACAGCCACTAGACTTATTCGGATCGATGATAAAACACTTCCACAATCAGACGAGCTTAAATGCACTCCTAGCCTCAACTAATGTCATCATTAGCTTAAGTAGTTCTTTATTTCTTATACAATATGTGACTGCGCATTAACATCTTTAGATTTTGCGATTAATACCTTCAATTGCGGTCCAAAAGTGCCCTCTGCCAAAAAGCGAACACGGAAATTCGAATTCTATAAATTTTTATAAACTTTTGAAGGTTTTCTCGCAAAATATCCCACAGTAGGGCGTGAGTCTTTTCATGGTTAGCTATAGAACCAGCCGACTGTCAAAACGACCGTCAGAAAGAATAAATCAAACTAACAAATATTTCAATTTATCAAACCGTTCGTTAAACCTGGAAATCACTGTGTATTTAAAAATATACATGTTTATTTAAGTAACAAAATTTTTTGTATAAACAGGGATATTTATAATTCATGTTAAAAGCTTTTTCCATTACTTGGCTTATGGTTTATAACCCCCCCACACATACACATAGACAAACACTCGTTCACATTTATTTTCCAGCATGAAACGTTTATATTTGTTTGTGTTTTTAAGCATTCAACATTTCTTCAAACAATCGTAAGACATCGCTTTAGAATATATTGGAGAAAAAAAACTACGAGAACAATTTTAGCAAGGAAAATGCAAAACAACCCTCCACTTTCCCACCACAAAAACCGCCCGGAAGTTTAAATTATATGACGAATAAAGAATATGGTTCTCATGCCCCAAAACAGCGGCCGTAAATACTTGCATCTACACGAGATTATTGTATGTGGTTGCTTTTTTGAAACATGTTCTCTTGGAATTTATATGCAAAACCCTTTTTGCTGCTTTGAGTTATAAATCCGCATACAAGAACATGTGGCCACGATTTCATGTGTTACTTGTATTTATGGCTCAAAAATGGCTTTTTATTGAAATTGATATTAAAAGTTATTGCTGTTTGGAAAAAAGGCCCCAAAATGAAATAAAAACAGTTCAGTTTAAATCATCAGTATTGATTTTTATGCCTTTAACATGATACATTTTTAATACACAATTTCTAGTCTATATTTTTAGAAGAAATCCTCAATAAACAACATGATTTGTCAGGTTAACACTTCTGTTGGGGTTAGAATTTAAGATATATGTGAGCTGTGAGCAATAAAAATTTAAAACATTGAAAGTTTAACAACGAGTACACTTGACGAAGGAATAAAATATTTATAAAATAGATAAAATAGACTGACGTGTGTATAAAAGTTGAATTAATATTAACATTCGATTTCATAGAATTACGTTTGATAGAGAAAAGCCAAACATAAAATAACATCTGGTGCTTAAGAGGCACACTGGACTTGCAACTTATCTAACTTATCTAATATTAATATATAAAATGTTTTTATAATATATTTGTTTTACCGCCACAAAAGGTTGTTAAGTTCTGAAATTTTTCCTGTCATTTAGTGCAGTTGGAAAGAAATTATTTTAATTTTTCTGTAAAATAGAATCTATTTTTAGAAGAAACACTCAACAAAATAATGGATCATTTTCGTTTCCAAGCATTCTAAACGACAAACAGCTGATTTGCGGTTCACTAAGAACTCGCAGCACAACAAATCGAACGAACATTAATTTGCAAAACAATATAAAAATTTTCGTTCTACTAAGAACTCTCAGAAAATTGAAAAAGGCGAACGAAAACGTTAGCATTTCCATACAAATTTGCGTTCCACTAAGAACTCTCAGCAATACAAGTCGAACGAAAATGAAGGCGAACGAAAACGTAAGCATTTCTATACAAATTTCCGTCCCCATAAAAAGTTTCTCCGTGAAGTCAAAATCAGTCACATAAGAGCATGTGTAAGCATTTGTCAAGACAATATGTATTAATAAAATATCAATATAAAATATTCCAAAAAAATATATAATAAAATCAAGAGTAAAAATGCAACATAGAAAACAAATGGCAGTAGATAATGTTTTATATTTATAGGATTAATTCAATAACAAGAAAATATATCGTTCTAGCAGAAAAAAGTCAACATTAAATCAAGGTGTACTTATATACACAGATTCTTACATGCATATATTTATGGAAGAAAACACTGAATTTGCAAAGGATGCGTTTCATTTTGTATAACAACACATCTATAGTTCTTACATAATAATTATACTCACCAGATTTTTCCAATGAAATAAAATTGTTGCTTTTGAAAGTGATTTATTTGAAGGCTTTTCCGCTTATTTTATTGAATGCACTTTTGTAACAATTTCTAGGAAAACATATGTCATAACGATGTAACAACATACGTACGTGTATACACACACTCACGGACTATTTATAGGTTTTGTGCTCAATAATTTAGTTTTTTGTTACCATTTTGCTGTCACTGATTGCAACGTATACATTTCAGCGATTTTCCTGTTTAATTGACGATTTATTTGTCGAGTAGACGATTTGGCAAACTAATGAATTGGCAATGTTCAAAAGTGTTACGTTATAACGTAAAGCTTAAAGTTCATACCATCCGTTCCACGCATATGCGTTCTGTGCATTCTATGCATTTCTAAATTCAAGTGAAAGTTGCATACAATACGTTGTTTGTCAGCTGTTGTGTGAATATTTTATCAAATGGAAACAATTTTGGCAAAAATGAAATGTGAAATTGTGATTTTAAAAGAATTTGTGGAATTCACTGAGTTTATATACATAATATTTTAGGCCTACGAAAAGCTGCAGAAGACATGGTAATTTATTTAAAAATAATATGTACAACAGTGGTGTCGCTCAGTACATAAAAATAATCGATAACTAGAATGTAAATAAATTTAATCAAAGAACTATGTTAAAAATTGATTTTAATGTATTTTATTCTTGAAAATAGTTGTAAATTTTATTACGAAAGCTTCTTCGTAATAAAAACTTTTTTAATGCAAAAGAGAAAAATGAAATGCACCACACAAATTGTTCTATCGATATCATTGAAAATAAGATATAATTTGTCATCCTTGGGTATCAAAAACAGCTGAAATTTTTGCATGAGAAAGTAAACATACTTTATGCGTTCTATGCGCCTACACATTCCATGCGTTTTGCCCTGTAACTTGACACATACAATTACCCTGAATCTACTCTTTTGACACATGCATAAAACGGATGGTATGAACTTTCAGCTAAAGACTGGGCTAACGATAAGTCAAATAATAATATTAGGACGATATCGTGAACTTAAGTAAGTGACTGTTTTTCGTTCGCTTCGAAATCGACGGACTGGCTATATTGTAGCTGTCATTTAAAATATAAATTGGAAATATATTATGTGCTCTCTTTTGAGAATTTAGTAAATATGTTGTTGTTCTTGGTAGCTTAATTTAGCTTGCTTAATTTTTTTTAAACGATATATCGCGGGTACCAATATGCATATTGAGATTACAAAAAATTTTATATGCTAGTGAAACCATACAAAGTTTTCTTGTTCTTGGGTACTCTGAATTGCCATTTTTTAAAAGAGGGTATATCGAAGGCACATCCATTCTTGAGCGTATTTTTCTTAAAAGTTGAATTATATCTAATCTTTGTGATAAGTTTATCAAAGTAAGTTTTTTTCTTCTATATTTGTCCAATTTTATTCCACTGTGTAGCAGCAACTGGGCAATTGTGCGTCTGTAATTAAAAGAAATCTTTCTGGTTCTCAGCTTTTTATTATTAAAAAATAGCAAAATAAAGTAAAAAGGGGCAAGAAAGATAGATAGTTTTGATGTGAGCAAAATTATTTCGGAAACAGTTTTATGGTATATGTATGTACCTGTGCATCATTTGAATATTGGTTTAATTTTTTTGTAATTAAAAAAGTTACATGGATTTTTTTAAATTAAAATTTTAAGGAAAACAAAGAAATAAATCAAATAAATGTCACCAATTAAAATGGATCAGCGTTATAATTGAAGCAGCAAATAAATACAACACTATATTCTAATATTTTTTTTCTCTAAGGTTCTGTTAACATTTGCAGTTCATAACAAAAGTTTCTTCATTATGATACAATCCTACAAAGTCTCCTCAATTTATTATTTTCGTCTCCTGCTGCTGATATTCAAATGCAAAAATCATCTTAATATTTACTCGAAACTGAAATCGTCTTTATTCAATACAAACTCATATTCGAAAAGAAAAGGTTTTATAATAAAACAAGTATTCATTATCACTATCAGAACCTCTTCTACTCACTTTTTTTCTTTATTTTACAACGCTTTCATAATTAATTGTTGGATGTCAGCGTATCGTTTAAGCAGCCACTTCAGGCTGCAAGCAAAGGTAAAAATACAAACAATAACAATAACAACAACAACAAAAAATTTATGGATGAATTTGGACTTTTAGCCGAAAACAAAAAACGTAACGCACACCATCATTGCAGCAGCAAGCAGCAGTAAGGGGGGATCTGGCATGTTTTCTTCTTGTTTTTGTTGTGGTTGGTATTCAAATTTATACCATTTCCGCGGAGGCGCCAATTATTGTACTTCGACGGAGCTATTAAGATAAGCTGGCGACAAAACACTACAAGAGGACACTAAAATATAAAAAACCCACAAATGATAATGGAACAAACAATGTGAATAAAAATGAGAAACTCCGAACAATATGGAGGAGAAAGAAGTCGAGGCAATTTAGTCGTAATAAAGAATTAAAATTTTATTAATTGTAAAACATTTTTAAATGCCATTTGAGGCTCTTTATAGAGCAATGACTTATTAAAAAATAAAACTAATAAAAGTAAGTGTTTTACGTTCGTACGTACCTACGAGGTTTTTATAAAAATTAATTTAAATCTTTACTCTTTAATTTATTCATTAATATTCATATTGTTTAAATCAAAGTAGTCCCTTCAATTGTTCAATCCAACCTTCGGAACACTTCTGGTAAAAACTTTTTTCGTAAAGATTTGTGCTCCTTCAGACACGCAAATACATACTATTTCCTCAATCGTAGCAAATCTCGTTAATTTAATTTGTCTCTTCTCTTTTGAGAACGAAGAAAAGGCGCTGCCGGTGAATGTAATGAAAGTGGGATGATTGCGGTATTGTACTCAAGACAAAATTGACTGCGAGAAAAACTTATATTACTTATATTATATTGAACTTATATTATATTGAACACACCTCGTATATGTCCGAAAACACTCTAATGTTTTTCGCCAACTCATTTTGTAACCTCCAAATACTATATCTTAAAAAAAATTAAAAACAACTTTTATTTCTACAAACATTTCCAAGATATAAATGAGAATTCTTATAAGAAGGTTGGAAAACTTCATCAAAACCGCAATTATTTATTCATTTTAATATATATAATAATATTGGTTCTTACGTAATTTTTCAAGAAATCTTAGTAAATCTGGCTTCGAGTCCTGAATTTATCAATTCACGTCAATAGTTTTTTTAAGTTACAATTAATAAGATTTTAAACCAAAAAATAATACATTTCAAAAGTGAGGAAATACACCAAAAAAAAAAAATAAAATTTATGACTTACTGTCTGAAATAAGATTACACGCAGGTAAAAAATTAATTAAATTCTTAATTGATTCATTTGGTATTTTATATCTCATTTCATAAATAATTTGTTTAAAAAACGGATATTAATCAAAATAGCTTTAAAATGGAAATTAATTGAATCAATTAATATTTTACGTAATTTGGAATAATGATAAAATTTATTCCACTGAATAAAATTTGAATTAATTAACATTAACATGAGTTGATTACAATTAAAAAATAATAATATTTAACTAATTTTTATTTAATAAAACAATATGAAACATAGAATAACATTAAATTTTATATTATGTAATAAAAATTTGAATAAATAAAGACAAAATTAATTAAATTTAAGTAAAATATAAGAAAATAATACAAAATGAAACAAAATAAAATGACATAAATAAAACAAAACATAATAATTTAAAAAATTAACATAAAAAAATAATACAATATAAAAAATGTATAAAATAGAATAGAATAACAAAACAAAACAAAATCAAATGAAATGCAATAAATTAGAAAATTATGCAAATTAATAAATAAATAAAATGGAATAATATAATAATTTAAATAAATTTAACAATATAAATTAAAATAAGGTAAGGTGAAATGAAATGATGTTAATTAAAATAGTTTAGAAAGAGAAATAAAATAATAACAAAAGTAAATTTAATTAAAATAAAACTAAATATTTTAATATAAAATAAAGTAAAACAATATAAAAATAAATAAAAAGAACAATAGAATTAGGTTAGGTTAGGTTAGGTTACGTTGATTGGAGGGGTATGTCAGCCCATGTCATACGACATACACCTAAGCCAGTGAAGGCTTGTTGTGCGCTCCTTTGAGTTTAACCATAACACATTGACCCAAAGGCCTAGAGAAACTCCGTGTCACTCACAAAGTTCCTTAGTTTCCTCCAGCATATTCCCCGTAATCGGCTTATGTCCGATAAGATGTCACCCCCAAGATATCGGGATCTTATTTGTGAGAAGGCGGGGCATTGGCACAAATAGTGTTCCAATGTTTCGCTCTCCTCCCTACATGCTCTACATTCATCTCCTCCCGCTATTCCGACGCGTTTAAGATGTGCCAGTAGTTGAGAGTGCCCTGTGACAACTCCCACTATTCTACTTAGTTCGAGCTTACTAAATTTTAGCAGCTCTCTCGTTCTTCTCTCGTCTGGATCTCCCCATAGAATTTTTGTATTGATTCCCATGGTTCCGTTATTCCAGAGAGTTGAATGGGCCCTATATGCCCAAGTCTTTAGCTCGGATTTAACTGCATCGAAGGGTTTAGCTTATATTACCTAACTCTATTGCCCTAGAAGCAAGTGAGTTTGCCCTCTCATTTCCAGTTATCCCCGCATGCCCTGGCACCCATATGAATAGAATTAATATCGACTAATAAATTAAATCAACTAATAAATAATAAGATAAAATGATGATTAAATTTTATTTTATTGTTCTTTTCATTAAACTTTATTTTAATTAATTTTATTCTATTTTATATTAAAATATATAATTTTATTTTAATAATATTTATTTTTCATATTGTTTTATATTGCTTTTTAAACTATTTTATTTAACATCTTTTCATGTCACCTTATATAATTCTATTTTATATATATTAATAAAATGAATTAACATAAGAAATAAAATAAATTTAAATAAAAATAAAATATGCTAGAATAAAAGAAAATTAAATATGATAATAAAATAAAATAAAAAAACAAAGTTTCTGTTGTTGTATTCGAGCTGTATTTTTATTGTTGTTTTTTCCAACAAAAATTAAAAATAATCGCATTAAGATAATGCAACCCTTAAACAAAACGAAATATAATAAAATAAAAGTGAATAAAGTCAAATGCAATAAATAAATTAAAATTTAATAAATTATAATAAAAATATTAAAAAAAATGAAATATGTAAATTAAAATGAAATGCTGACTATGCTCCCTCCAGGAGTGAAAGGCGCATATATAAAGTGAAATAAAAAATTATTAAATAAAACAATCAATCAAAATATTGATTTGATATAATGGTCAATAATGCTAAACAAATTTAATTAATTTCTTTTTAAATTATTGTATTATTAATTATTTATAATAAACTCTTAAAATTTCCCTGGTACGAAGTTTTAGCTTCTCTTGCCGGCTTCTGTGATTTTCATTAATGTGGGCAACTCTGGCTCGTATTTTGTTTTAAACCTAAAAATTCAACGCGTTTCTTATCGCACCTAATAAAAGCCAAACATACACATAAAAAGGCAAATATAATGACGACAATGTTATGAAACGCAACAACTATGTGCCACGAACTTAAAGAATTTTAAAAGGTTGGCCTGCATGTCTGTCTGTCTGTTTGTTCGTCCATATGTCCATCTGACCATCAAACCAGCCAATTATCAATGGTTGAAAGTCTGTCCCCTGTTTCTCGGCGCTTAAGCATATTTAGTAACAGAAACTTTAGTCTGGGTCAGTCAGTCAGCCAAACTAAACAACCAACAGCTACTCACTCAATTCATTCATTTCTTTCTTCCTTTTTTTAAACAAAGCAAATGTTCCTTGAATACTCTTGTTGTTGTTTATAGTTTATGTCACTAACAAATGACTCAACTCCAGGCATCTCAAATCGTAATGCAACAAATGAAACAGTCGCGTGCATTAATATACAACAATAATAATAACAACAACAGTAAAAATTGAACACATTGAATGTGGCATTTTAAGCAGGACATTTTATTTTCTATTTGAACACAACATACTCGTACACACACATGCGTGCAACAAACAATAACAATTGCATGTGGGACAACTATTGTAGACCATTACGAATGGGTAAATAATACCAGAACTGGCACTATCGTTTCTTAAATAGTAACACGGCTAATTGATTTCTCTACAGGTAGAGTCACTCCTCCACTACTACTCGTTCGCTCAGCGACATCGCAAGGCAGGCAGTAATTAAGTCAACATTTGTGTCGGCACAAATGTTTGTATGTGTCACCACTTAAATAGTTTCGTTTGCTGTTAGGGCTTCCTTAATGGTTTTACCATTCCACTGCTTCTTTCAATCATTCTCTGTCCACTTTCAAACACTTGTTCACGCACCCCAGGTATCGACTGGGCCAACACAATTTAATGTGTTGTTGTTATTTATTAGGGCCGGAAGTAAATATCGGAAATTGCTTGTTATCTGGGAAAATTTATAGTTGCGTTAATAGCTTGTACCTTTTTGAGCGAAAGCAATTAAAGGATAATTTTTTAAATACTTTTATTTGAGGATTTTCTATCTTGATTATTAAGTTGTAGGAATTAATTTGTTTATGAAGAAAAATATTTCTGGATTATTTACAGCTGCCTTTCCTATTGCCCGTCGCATTGGTCATCCATATCAAAATCGCACACCGCCAAAGAGGAAAAAGCCAAGAACTTCATTTACACGCATACAGGTGGCGGAATTGGAGAAGCGGTTTCACAAGCAAAAATATTTGGCGTCGGCGGAAAGGGCTGCCTTGGCGAGGGGTTTGAAAATGACTGATGCCCAGGTGAAGACGTGGTTTCAAAATCGCAGAACGAAATGGAGGTGAGTTTTTATAAATAATATTGTTAAAAATTTAATTTGAAAATTATTTTAAGAAATAATATAAGTTTGGTTCATGTATTAAATACTTTTGGTGTGGGTCTTTACTAAAAATCAAGTAATTTTATATAAAGATTTTTTAATATCGATGCTTAGCGAATGAATTTTGACGGAAAATACTAAGCCTCTTGATAAAAGTTACAGGTGGGATGAACTTGCCTTTAGTTTATCGCTCACTTTTGGGTTAAAGTGGAGTTATAATAATGAAAGAAATGTTTATACGTCCGATAAAGTCCTACCTCTTACTAAGGCCAAGTTATAATAGTGGCTATTAAACAAAACTTTTTCATGGCAACTTGATGCCTAATGCATCATTCCTTGTCATTCTGTGGTACATAGAACTTTTCTTAGGCGATATTTCGGAACTTTTTGGGAGCTTGCGAAGATTTTTCCTGAGTTGCTACATATAAAATATTATTCTAGATTATTAAAGTTTTATCATATCAGTTTTGTTTTTTATAACATCAGATAAGAGTGTTTTACTCCAAATAGCGTTCTTTGTTTTGGGAAATTGAGACAATTTCCACACTTGGTTTGGAGTTTTGAGAGAGTAGTTCACATTTTTTGGAGACTGAACAACATTTTTCATATTTTTTTACATTATTAAAATTGTATGACTACTTCAATTGTTATTTTTCTTCTATTCTCAGAGGGTTTATCTTCAAATCAAGTTTGTTGTTTTGAAATTTGTTTTGAGATTAAGATCAATTATTATGAAATTTAGAATATTTTCAGTTGGATAATTTTGAAGTCTTGGTGACTTATGAAAGTAATTGAAAAGCTGTAATCTATTCATTCTGTTATTAATTCAACTATCAATTTTCCTTTTACATATGATCAAAAATAAATTATATAGTCATGGCCATAATTTTTTATAACATTGTCTCTCTATCTTGCTTATTTTTTACATCTGAGCTTGTATTGATACCTTACTTGTCCTTAATGCGATAAAGTAAAAATTTGCAACCACACGGATCCATATAATTTTTTAAGAGGTAGTGTCTCTGAAACCCTCAAGTGTGAACGATTATGAATTTGGAAAACTCAACATTGACATTTTTTATTTCCGGATCGTTTTCAACTAATTATTTGATTAATTAACTTTGGTTAGTATTTCAAATATCGATAACTCATTGGTGCGAACCAAATCCACAAGGAACTACAACTCATTTCTATACAATAAAGTTCTTAGGTTTATACCAAAACTTACATATCCAAGTGGCAAAAAATGGAAGCCATTCACAAGTAACGACATTTTCATTGCTTCAAAATAATCCAAAAGTATATTTAAACAACTTTTTAGGAAGTCAAGTTGAGGAAATTTTGATTAAAAATATGAATTAATACTTAATATGGAAATTCATTATTTGGGATATTCTCCCCAACTAATCGTTAGAAACAATTAGAGCTTTTGCAAAATGCATAGAAAAAATCAAAAGTTTGTTGTGGCTTTAGCTCTTCATATGCCGACATTTCATTGGTTGCTAAAACTAAATCGTATTTGTTGTAACTCATATGCAATATTGAAATTCTCATATTGTATTTGATTTATGTGGCATAAACATCCGAGGTTGAATGTTTTCAAACTGCTTAAACTTCACTGACGATTTGGTTTTAGCAACCAATGAAATGTTGGCATATGAAGAGCTAAAGCCACAACAAACTTTTGATTTTTTTAATATGAATTAATTATACAAATCTGTTAGGCTGTATTTGAAAAAAATTTATAAAAACAGCTGCTTGGTTTTTTAATTCTACATGAAAGCCATATTTGTTTTTCTTCAATCGATAAAAGTGATAAAGTTACACATAAGAAATAAAAATCATGACTAGAAAGAATTAAAGGACTCGGCAAATATTATTTAATTTTTGGCTTTTACTAAGCCATGAATTTTTATTGTTGTTGCAAGCATTACTAGAATAATATTTTTCAAATTATGCAAGATGGTTACCAACTTCCTTTATGATCTCAAAACAATATTTTTAACAAAAATTTTGCTTTTTAAAATATGCAAAACGAAAATAAATTATGGGAATGTAGTGAACAATATTCACGCATTATCAAATTTTTTTTCAAACTCTTTCTTATTTACATATTTTAGTTTTCGTTTTAAGCTAAATAAGCTTGCTATCCTTACAGGACCTATACCCCTTATAGGAGCCAATGGAACCAATATACATATATATCCTTAAATTAAAATAAAACAAAGTCTGTGTGAGATATTAGTATATTTTTCTATTCATTTGAAATATCTATCGATGCCACTATGTATGGAATACGAGTATTGTCGTAACATAGTGCAAATATACACCACGGCTTAGCCGGGTGGCGCGCACCCGAAATGTTAAATTTTCCGCTAATCTGACATATAAATCAGGATGAGTTCGACCGATGGCATGATCTATATTGGCTTTGAGGGCCGCTGTGAGGAAACAAATATGCTTGTGTAAAAGACGGGTCTACTTATATGGTGTACATATTTATATCTCTTCTCCAAGGCAAGTGTAACATTTCCTTCCATTTCAAGGATCAAAAAAGGAAATGGGAAAGAGCGTGCAGGTTAACACTTTCTAAGCGACTAATTTTTTGGCTCTTGAAAATAAACATTAAACGGCATTAGTCTTAGTCTGGTTTGCCACAATTTTAGATTCGTTTTGTTTTTCCCCTCCGATTCTAATGAAACATTAACAGAAAATTGTTTTAAAAAACCTGCAAATTAACGGAAGCCATTTTATCAACATTAATTTATTTTCCTCACTGAAAAACAAAACAAATAAAATTCAAACAACCCTCATTAGCGTTAATGAAATAAAATTAAGGAATTTTCAGGGGTAGTGAAACATAAATTTCTAAACAAAACGTTACCATTTTTTTGTCGCTGGCTTTTAAACAATTTATAAAACGAAACAAAATGGCAGCAAATGAAATTTATCCTCCACAGTTGTAAAAAAAAACTAGATTATGATATGGGTCGTTATAAAAATAATTATAAACGTGGCATTAATTTGGGCTTAATTGAGTTGATTTCTTTTTTATCAAGATGGAGTCCAATAGCTGCCAGCCATTCTATATAAACATTTACAAAGGAAATTGATTTGAAATATACATATATTTTAGTTAAATGATATAAACAAGCATTTAGATGATTAAGAAATTAATATATTTTTTTATTTATACACGAATTCAATTTTATTAGACAATCATTAATTCAATGTACATAAATATTTACTTGTTGTCCATTTCAATAAAATATTTTAAATATTTTAACTGATGTTGTCAAGAAGATAGAAGAATTCCTTGCCGCTTGGAATTCCCAACATTTCAATTATTTATCTGTTTTGTTGTCGTTATTGTTGCTCTGTGTTCATTGTTTGCAAATAAAAATAAAAATTTATGGCTAAATGGTAATTAGTTGAATATTACAAAATCATTACTTCAATTAATTTAATTGTCAAATATTAAAACGTTGAAATGAATGAATGAAATACCATTTCGTTATCAAATGATGTTTTCAATTTTAGAAATCAAACAACAAAATAAAATTACACATAATTACACCAGCATTCATGCAGTTTACAAGTTTTAACAAAAACTTTCATTAATTTTTTTTATTAACTTTTCGAAAAAGGTTATAAAACAAAAATTCCATAAAAATTTCGTTTTGACTATAAACTTTTAATAAGTGTGTGTTGCAAATAAGGGCAGTATTAATTCAGTAAGTAGTTTTTTAAATAAAATTTTCAGATCAATTTAATATCATGTGTGTATATATCATTTTGAAATTATTAGATTTTTGAAATTATTAGATTGTTGCCTAATGAGTTTTGATATAATTTTATTTATTACCAAACGATTCGAATGTAATTTACAAAAGTGATCAATAAAGCTTAATGAACCACTTTAGTATTGTTGCAAATCCATTTGCACGAAAAGTATTTTATAATTAATTAGTTTTTTATACATAAAAAAATTAACAAAATAAAATTATGTTGAAAAACTTTTTGTTTCTCGTTTAGCTGTCTATACTCATATACCTGGATTTCATTGGTGCTAATCATCATGTTTTAAAAGCCTTCAATCAGTTGGAAGAATATCCTGAAAAATTTTAATGAATATTGAAAAAAATAACACAAGTAGACACGGTTTTGGATCTAAGCAACCAAAAGCTGTTTCTAAGGTCATTTGGGGTGCTGAATTCGTATCTGCACTCCGTTTTTTGATACTGGTTCTAGTTTTCGAGATATTAAATAAACACATTTTTACAATTTTTGACAATTTCCATTTTATTCATTAGAAAGTGTTAAATTAGAAATGAAGAGCAGTCGAACTGAGTCGCTTGTACTGTTTGGGATCTGTTTCACGCATTAAAGTCCAATAGTAGTCGCTCATCATGCCCTCGTCCTTGGTATCGTTTTTCGATTTTCGCCAAATCTTGGTGTAGTCGCTCTCCTTGCTCGTCGCTTGTATCACCCAAGTTTTCAGGAAAAATTCGAGATGGGAATGCAGAAAATGTATTTTGAGAGACATTCGAGCTCCAATCTTGCAATAATTTTGCAACAAACTGTCGATTATCTGCTTGAAATCCGGGAATTTGCGGTTACCGAGAAAGCTGTGAACAACATCTTGAAATGATACTCATGCTGCTGCTTCGTTGGGCGTTAAACATTTTGTAAAGTTTCTGTCGGCCATTAATTTTCGAATATCAAATACAAATATTCCCTCTTTGATTTTGGCGTGCGACAATTTTGGAAATAACTTGGTCAAGTACTCAAAAGCCGGTCCTTCACGGTCGAGCGCTTTGACAAAGTTTTTGATAAGGCCAAGCTTTACAATTCTGTCTTTGCATTTTCACACGTTTTGGATTAAAAAAAAACTTTAAAGATACAAATTAAATAATGTTTCTAGCGACGCCAACAGCTGAATGTCATTATGATAGCGCAGTGTTGCCAACATGCGCGAACTCACAAACTAGAACCAATTTTGAAAAACGAAACCCGGATTTGAATTCAGCACCTGAAATAACGTCAAGATCTGTTCTCATCTTCTCTGATCCAAAAGTTGACCGGAATTTGTAAACTTGTGTAATTCTTATTTATTTTTTTAAGTTATGGTATTTTGAAACTTTAATTATTCAAAGAATTAATTATGGAGAATATCCAATATAATAAATTTTATTATTGGAATACAGCGAATACGAGAATTTTTCCAACTATGCAACATGTTGGTATAGTAATTTTTGCAACATGCTGAACGACTTCCTACATTTTTTAGCTTCACAGAAACCGATGACGTCTTAATGGCTCATTTAATATATTTGTGTTGTTTCAAATAGAGTACACGCCATTGAGTAATGATTAACGCAGTGCAAAAGGCCATTCTGGACCAAACCCCCATTACATTACATTACAATGTTTCAATTATTATATCGCTCCTTAACTGCAAAAAAAGTTCAAGGGACAATTACAAAATTATACAAGAGAAATGGTTTTATTACCTTCGCACTAAATTTTATGGCTATTGCAAAATTTAATTACAGTGACCTCTCGGTAATGTTAACTTCCAATATAATGAACTATCCAGTAATGTGAACACCTATTTTTTTATATGGACGCTCTAAACAGTGAACAAAGTTTTGTGGCTCTAAATAGTGAACAAAAATTTTGGCGATTTTTGTTTGTTTTCTAATTTTGGAAATCCCCCGATGGAATAAAAAACTCTAAATTATTGTACTTGCACACTTTAAGTTTTGTTGTGTTTCGTCACGCGTAGAAACCTGTGTATTTCTAAATTGTCTAAGAATAACAGAAAGTTTTTAACTATTAATGAGAAATATGAAATTCTTCAACTTTTGGAAAAGGGATCAAGTATTGCAGCACTAAGTGTTAAATATAATGTTGGGAAATATACCATTTGTTCGATACACAATAAGAATAATAAAATTTATAAGTGTGTTAACAATACGTATTATGGACCAGTGAAACGTAAAACTCTAGGCATTTCAGAGCTTCCAATGATGTATAAATCTCTATACAAGTGGTTTCTTAACATGAGAGGTAAAAACCTTCTAATAAGTGGATTGATGTTGAAAGAAAAAGCGAAAGAGCTTCATTCTAATTTTAACAAAAATTAACACGACTTCAATGCCAGCTAAGGGTGGCTCCAAACATTTAATATAAAAAGTGAATTTAAAATTTAAGAAATCGTTAAGTCATCAATAAATTACATTTTTTGTTAAAAATTCCAAGAGTTTCAATATTTTGTAACCTTTTTTAGGCAAAAAACACCATAAATTTTTACAATCGAAAATGTGAACAAATTCGATAATGTGAACTACCTTGGTTTTTATTAGTTCACATTATCGCGAGTTCACTGTACTTCTAATGATTATATAAATTTAGATTTAATTTTAGTGATCGTAAATTATCGATTGCGATAAAAATAAAAAATTGTGTTACTGAAAATTTTTTTGCAATAAGGGCACTACTGTATACTAGAAGACTTAACCGAAAAATAGCATTTTCAGCCTGTATATATTAAAACCCTTTTCGCACTGCACGAGCTGAATAAAAATGTTTTCAATAGTAGTTTCCCATATAAAATATTTATAACAATTATGTAGAGAAGATATTTAAAATACGAAACAAACCACCATGACGTCTTGTGTAGGTCTCTAGTTCATGTTTTTTTTTTTTTAATTTATATTAAAGTGGATAAATCATCGACAGACCTTGGCGCTCGAGCTGACAGAGGAGCACTGAGCCATATCCTTGTGAAACTCCTACAAAGTTTTACGTAAAAGAATGAAAACTTGTATAATCCTAACTAAACTAAATTGATTTACTCTTGGAAGTTCGACGAGAATCACTTTACAGAACCCACATATGTACATATTCCCACTTTCGTAAGGAAGACTATATTTTCTTGACTATTGCTATGCCCTATCGAACTATCTAGATTTGCGCCTTCATCAACATCACGGTTTGGGCAAAATGGACTTTTATCATGGGTGTTGTATTCCTTTCTCCGAATTTTGTTATTTTGAATTTGGAATGATTTTACATCATCCCTAGTCAAACTTGGTTTGTAAACAATTATAAACTGTTAACAAACTCTTACTCATAGCGATACATATGTATATGTACAACCTTAATCAATTCTGCCCGCTAAGGATAAACATCAAATAAAAGTTAAAGACGCCATCGGCTTTTTCGAGCCAAACTACTACAATATTTGGAATTAATGGTTATGACCATCTACCCTTACCAGAAATAGACCACCCACCCTGCCATTCGACAAGACCAGCAGCTTGAACATATATCTATGGGGATCATACAGACAATAATAAAGGCCGCATCATCAGACACAGTCCGGAAGGCGCTGCATTGTCGCATAGCAGCTAAGCTGCACACCGAAGTAATTATGTAGCTGTGGAGGTTCAAGGTCCACGTCGAAATTGGTAATATGTAGAGGATGATATCTCCAACAACCTCAGAATGTGTGATCATTGCGATCATTCCTCCCATGTATAATTGTTATAATAAAATTAAAATAATCTGGTTGTAACATATATTGAACATATATATTTTTTTTACCATTTGAAGCATAAGTTTATATCATTATATGACTGCTACTACTAAAATACTCAATATGTTTGTTCAATATGTTCAATTTAAAAGTCCCACAGGTATTAGTAAAATTAGTATAAAAATTTTATCAAAAGTGAAATTCTCAAGTGCGATAAATTATTAAAGAAACAAATCAAAAATAATGACATGAAATATTATTATTCTTACAGTTCTGACAAAGATCATAATATGCTTGTGAGGACATTTCAGCTAAATATAGCGAACGTGACAAAATGTTCGGTGGAATCATCAGGGCAAATATTAATGATAGTTTGCGATTGCATCAAACAGGTTTATTTTTGCATGTACTAGATAATTTTATATAATCTTATTTATTAGAAAATCTTCTTGTGCCCGTATTATTTTTTCAAAATAAAATTTTGCAAACTGGTCTAGTAAATGATACCAACATAATGCGTATTGTTTTCTTATTTTTGTACTTGTTGTAGAACTAATTGTTTTTCGTCAATGTATCATGATGTAGATTTAAATTTTTAGCTCCTGACTAAAATGTTCATTTTCATTGAAGTTTCCATTGAAATTAGTTACCAGAAGAAGAAGCTCTGGCTGCATTATCGGAATTAAAAAAATCTAAGAGAACTTCAGAAACAGGCTCACACAAAACTTATGATTATTTAAATTAATAAACAAATATCAATCTCTCTTGCCAAATAATACAAGATTTAACATCTCAAGTTGTGATTCATTTATTAAGCGAGAATGTGTTACAGCAGACATTTAAATCAATAATTTAATGACATGAATTTGTTTAACTACATTCAATTCAGAAAAATAAATTATTAACATTTTACTACCCTTAAATCGGTTAAGAGCAACAAAAGAATGCTGCTTTTCTTTTCGACTGCTTACAAATGTTGATGTCTGTCTTCCAATTTGACAGATTTGGATCTGTAATATGTCAAGTTTATTTATTCGTTGTTGCTACAGCATTTAATATAATTAAATATAATTGCTATTGCAGATGGCTGTTTCCATAAAGAAATAAATCTTCCTAAACTTTTCTCTGCCACAATTACAAAAAGAAGATGCTTCAGCTTGATAAAATAAGGAAACAATTTAATTAGTCAAAACATATATTTTGTTGAAATTAAAACACTCTCACATATACGAGTACGAGAGTATGTTTGTTCTTAGACGTTTGAAATATAAATTATTCGCACACACACAGCAAATTAATTTACCACCTGAAATCTACCAACTATAATTTGTCTTCTGAGCCAGCAAGGATGAAATAAGGACCAAAACGATTGCTAGCGGCAAGGAGTTGTTATTTTGTTTATTTTCCAAATTAAGGATGTGGTGTTGAAAAACTGAAATAAATTTCTAATTAAAAATTTATACAAGTTTATGGCAAAAATGGTAAATTATATTTCTGTTTGCTGTTGCTGTTGTTGTTGTTTTTGCCACCATTATAAATGAGAGAAAAATTATTTCATAAAATGAGGCAAGAAAATATTTATGTTGTGCTTTAACTCACTTTCTACATGAGTGCTTTTGTGGAACTATTAATTACCGAAAAAAGAGCCATAAGCCACAAATAGTATTTCTATAAATCAAAATTAAAATGAGAAAACTATTCGTCTCTAGCTGGAAGGAAACCAAACACAATTAGAGAGGGATGTGCTAAGGTTAGGTCAGACGGAGCGGAGGTATATGAGACTAGTAGGTATTATCATTGGTAGTTACTCTTTTTTACATAAGTACATGTATTTATTTATTTATTATTGTTATTATTATTATTAATATTTTATTAAATTGATGATATTATTTGACCTTTTTTATTTTAAATTAATTGGATTATTTTATTGAGTTTGAGGTCTTCTTTTTTTATAAGAAACAATATATTTATTTTGTTTTGATTTTTCAATATTTCAACACCACTTTAGTATCTTCTTCAAGAAAAAAATTAAAAAAAATAATCCAATTAATTATTATTATTATTAACATTATTTTGTGTGTATATTTATAATTTTTATCAATTTAGCATTTTCCACTTAATTCGCTACACTTCTCCCTTCGATTCTTTAAATGGGTCTCTATTGCCACAATTTTTAATCCAATTCTTTTTACAGTGACATCTTTCTTTAAATTTGGAAACAGAAATAAGTTACCAATACAAGTTCGTTATGAATTTAATTAAAAGTTTGAATCATTTACAATCAATAAATATTTAGGGCCTAATTTTGTAAATCACTTATATGTGGCGTTGCGTTATTTTAACAAGATATAGAAACAATCGTATTCAAATAATGCAACAATTCAGAGTTATTTTTTATGCCGTAGATATTTTTCTTTTGATGGCGTTGCTTGAATTTGAAAAGATTTTCTGCCACCCCACGTCAAATCGTTCCGAAACTATTTTTATTTTCAATTTACTTGAAGAAAATTATTTATATATAATAAAGTTTGTTGCTTGTTGTGGCTTTAGCCAGATCGGAAATGAACTTTAAGTAGTTTGAAAACATTCAGCCTCATATATTTATGCCAAAACAATCAAATACAATAAAAGAATTCTCAAATTCTTTTTTTATCAAAAAATCTATTAATCCTTCTAACCAAAATGAAAGTATAACGTATTTTGCACTTTCAGAAAGAAAAAAAGGAAATTATGGAAATTCCTTTTCTGAAAAAGTGTGAATCGTGTATGCTCTTTATTAATTTGTTAAAAATAATTACTAATCGCTGGAATTTATTTTTTTTAATTAGAGCGAGTTTTTAAACTCCCTGTCAGGATTGCTTGCTGTTTGCTAATAAGTTTGTTTTTTACTAAGTGTTTACACTTGTCCAACTTTTGTTGAATCAATTACTTTTTTTGTCGGCAAAATTGGCAAGACGAGAAGAGACGTGTGCACACGTGTGCATCTACTGTCGTTACGTTTTGATCTCGCATTCACACACATATATATTAATGATAAAATGATGCAAGTTCTGAGAAAATAAAGAAAAATTTCTTTATCAAAAACTCTCTATTATTAGAGAACACTAAGTTCCCATTTTTCTCTTTGAAAGCACAAAAAATATAAAAATATTAGAAAAATGTTCATTTTTAATAAATAAAAGTAATTTCATAAATACAACATTGGTTGTTTTTGTTGAAGTGACTTAATGGTTTAATTTAAAACTTAGATCCTTTAGCAGACATAATTATTTCTAATAATATGTTTATTTCTCGTACTTAACAAGAGCTTATAAATAATTTAAGGTTAATTATAGTATTTGATGTACCAGCGAACTCTTAAAACAAAAAACTTTCTGGTAAAAAATGTACGAAAGTATTTTAGTAAACCCCCTCTCTTTTCCCCTTGCCATCCTACAGCAAGTAATCAAAATAAGCAGGAGTTTGCGCAATAGTAATTATTACTTAATGGTTACATGTTCTGTCTGGAAGGACAAAAGTAAATGGAGTCATCATTTATATTCCTGATATGAATGCATGTGTATGTGTGTATTTACATCCAAATAAATAGAGGGAGTAAATGCCTTAAAGACATTAACCGGGGGTAGTTGAGGCCATATTGAATATTTCATAATAATAAGTACAACAAAACTTTTGCTTGTGCGGTTTCTGGAAGTAGAAAAAAAGCTTTTGGGCAAAAACTCTTCGTTTGAAAAGTTTTCCCTTTTTCCCGTTGCTGTAAATCATTTTAATATTAAACTTTTGTATTGTTGAATTAACAATGAGTATTTGTTTTAACTAGAATTAAGTACTGGCATATACACACATACATATGTACACATGTACATATGCATATAAAGTTGTGTTACACGCAATTTAGACGATGATTTAAAATCATGAGTAAAAATCACGACTTTTTTTTGGTAGACGAACGGGGTAGAGAAGAAAGCGGGGTAGTAAAAACATCACGATTTCTGTTTTCCGTGATTTTTTTTGTAATTCCTTTTACATTTATTTTCGTTATTGTCTGTCATGTTTTATTCTTCTTCTATTGTCAAAGTGTTTGAACAGTGAAATGAAGCGGCAGTATTTCTATACATGTAGTATGTTTTGTTACATATGTATGTATGTATGTATGTACATGCGTTTTTTAATGTTGTTATTTAATGTACAAATGTATGTACATACATATATTATAATTACTTTAAATATTTTGTGAATAAGTATGTGATTAGTATTTCAAAAATGACAAAAAAATTTTTATTATTATTTTTCAAATGTAAAAATTTTTTCAATTTATATAAAACAAACAAATAATAAATATCCTGACGATGGTACTTGATGAGTACCGAAATTTCGATAATAATTTAAAATAAAAATTTAAGACCTTAAGCTTAATAAAAAATAAAATAAAAGTTTATTAATTAAACAAAAACGGTCAACAAAATAGAACATATAAATTTTGTTTATATTTTGTGGTATACAAATCACTGACATAAAAATGCGAATGAACAATTAAAAAGAATTTACCGATTAAAAATCAACCTTGTAAGAAAAAAATACGCGACGCAAAAATCATGGTATAAATGCAAGAAGATTTCAGAAGATGTTTTCAAAAGTAAATAAAAAACATCCATGATTTTTACATCATGGTCTAAATTGAGGCTTAGTATGGCTCTATACAATTACATCCATAATAACAGCATTAATGTGTTCGTGTGAGTAGTTTTACATTTAGTTTCGTCTAAATGTGGAAATATTTTATCAAATAACTTTTCATTCTTGATGTCAGTCAACAAGTTTTCGTGTTGAAGTATGAAATTTTCAAGCAAACTATTTATTAATTATATAATCATTTATGAATGTTGATTTTATGATCTGAGAACTTGCGTATTTATTTATTCATGCCCATGTGAGTATTAATATCAATTTCAACAAGATTTAATTATTCCTTAAATCGTGTGGAAAAGTGTGTTGTTAAAAAAACTTTTACGGAAGACTTGACATCTAATATATACATAAATTAAATAAGTATGTGTGTAATAATCAGGAATTAATAGAAGTCCTCGAAAAGTTAAAAACTGTCACTTGGACAATCTTATATCTTGCTGACTAAAATAATGAGAGTTTCAAAACGTATATGATACAGAGGTGGTTGCAATTTGATCAATACGTGATGGTAGCTGGGGCAAAGACACGTTCCATATGCAAAAGTTAAACTATAGAAATAGTCTCTAAAAAGTTTAGATTTAAAATTTTTTAACAAAAAAAATTTAACCGACTTTAAAAATAGGAGATAAAAAGATAAATAAATATTTATTTATTTTCTTGAAGCTTAAGGTCTCTTCTTTTTTAGTTTCAATAATCGATATATTGGTACTCAACGAGTACCATCGCCAGGAAGATAATGGTACTCGATGAGTACCGAAATATCGAATATTAAAATTAAAAAAGAAGATTCCTTAAGCTTCAAGAAAATAAATAAATTTATTAATTAAAATAAAATGGTAAAAAAAAAATTGAACATGTTGTAAAGAAATAAAAGTACTATATATTAAATAAAGTATGCGTTGCCTAATGAGATCTATGAAGCCGGTGCCTAGAAAGATGGTAGAATCGAGAGTAAATTTGTGGGTTTCAGTCTGCTTGGCACCGGCTTCAGAGTTCTCAGTAGATCATATGTTAGTTATTTCAAACTTCTCAGAGCCTATTTCTAATTGTTTAAATATAATAAACATGTGAATAAACACGTGAATATTTCAATTTAATTCCCATGTAGTAAAATTTATTAATTTTTTTCATGAAGAATTCATACAAAAACATCGCAATATAAACAATGTTACACAGTTGGAAAAAATAGTAGTATTAATCCCTTACATGAAGTTTACGGCAAATAATAGCATATTTCCACGACAACTTGAATCTCCTGTTTCGCTTTCTGAAGCAAGTTTATGAATCATGCTGTTTACACGACTCATCTACCTGCTTCGATTTTATAATTTTTTTTCTTTCCATTGTTTTTTTAAATTTTATAAAATTTAAATAAATTAACTTTTCACTGAATTCAAATTTATTATTACGCCTAGGAAACGCACACAAAAAACAATTATATTTTTTAGGTTAGGTTGATTGGAGGGGTGTAATTAATAGCCCATGTCATGTGACATACACTTGCCAGTGAAGGCTTGTTGTGCGCTCCCTTTAATTATCAGACACAAACTGTCAGAGGTTCTGCGGCAGGATTCGAACCTGGGACCTTCGCACTACGAGTCTAGTACACTACCTACTAGTCTACGAAGGTCAGTTTATATTTTTTAACTTTTCACTTTTAAATTTGCTTTGTTTACAAAAATATTTAATTTTGACAACTAGTGCAGATAAAAATTACGATAAAAATTAGAGAAGAGAGGATTTTTTTCTTGATTCGCAAGTAGATTCAATATGAATCTACCTGCTTGGCCCTCAAAATTTTGTATGGCGAAGCAAGTTGATTCGCTCATGATTGGGGTGCGAAGCAAGAATATAGAGCGAAGCAGGTGCCGTGGAAACATGCTATAATGTAACATACATATACATACATATACATATTTTATGTGCAACATACATAGAAAAGAACATGTTCTTTCCTGTACTACTCCTTATTTTCTAGAATAGAACACAAACACGCAGGAATGGTACAATAAGCAAATATTTTTGTCAGAAACGATAACGCCATACAACTAACTTTAAATTGTTATTTTTGACGTACGATACTCTATAGTCATTATTTTGATGGGTTTAATGCTCTCTAGTCCTTTGTGTAGTTTAATTCATTTTCATGAAAAAAAGTGAACATATTTGTTCTTATTTAAATTTTAAATAGGCTACTTAGTTCAAACGTATTTATAAGCCAAATTACATGTGATAGTTATCAAAGAACAAAAATTCTGCTAGTGTTTGTCAGAATGATTTGCACATGTGTCTTTGGTGTAATTTGTTCTTTGATAACTATCACATGTAATTTGGCTTATAAATACGTTTGAACTAAGTAGCCTATTTAAAATTTAAATAAGAAATCACAAACAGGAAAAATGTTCAAAAATAAAGAGAAATCTTAAACCTAAAATATAAATGAACATATTTGTTATTTCCCATCAACAAAATAATAAAATGGTAAATAAAAACGACAACAATAATAACATGTTGGAGATAGAAATTGCAAAAATTTCAA
Organism: Germaria angustata; assembly: GCA_963681545.1. Taxonomy (NCBI): domain Eukaryota; kingdom Metazoa; phylum Arthropoda; class Insecta; order Diptera; family Tachinidae; genus Germaria; species Germaria angustata. The sequence continues at coordinate 13,537,639 of OY812998.1, read as the reverse complement.
TTTTATTGAAAAATCGTGAAAACTGAAATTTAAAACTATGAATTAATTTTTAAATGTTAAAGAATTAGCTAAAAATCATGAAAAATCACTGCAGCTATTTTTAGTACTTTGTGAGTGTGAATTTTCGTGCGCGTGACTATGTCAGCGTGAAATAAAATCTTTGATCCATTGTTTTTAATAATGAGTAACTCCTATTAAATGACTCATTTTACACTCATTTCCCAGTCAATTCATGTTGATATTTCAATCAAAAGACTCAAAGACTTATCCCTATCTAATGTATTTTTTTAAACACTCCGTTTGATACACACATAAGTATGTACATTCGTATGGGTGATGTTTTAATTTTCCGTATAGATTTTCTTCTACAAATATTTTCTATTGCGTTCAATAACTTTTACATGAAAAACTTTTTTGTTGTTCTCGTATTTTAATTATTTATTCCGCTTGAGTTATTGCCTGCAGATAAAGAAATTTGAAAACTGAAAATACAAAGACTTGGCAAGAGTGAGATAAAATTTACACAAAATTTAAAAACAAACATTTGAGAGGTACGAAAGCGATATTGATATACATAAATGTTTTAGTAAATGAATGGATTTACGTTTGAACTGTGAATAGATATTATTATACACGAATATTATTTTTGTTGCTGGCGAACATTGTGATACGGGGTTTTAATTAAAATACAAAATATTTTGCAGATTGGCAATGTTTTCATAAAATTGTTATACATTGATTTAATTTTTATTATAATTTAAAATCACCATTTTAGCTAAAATATTTTATGCCCGATTTGAACTAGTTGATTCTATCCGAAGAATACCATTTTTCTATATAAATAAAAACGAATCGTTATTGGGTGATCGGCCGAGTAGCTATTTTTTGATATTCTTTGGAAGGATGTGATAAAAAAATAAATTTAAAAATTGCCCAGCAAAACTTGAAAATTCCACCTCAATTGTTCACACACGCAAACTGTTCTTAACTTTAAATTTCAACATTTCAGACAAAAAAAATACGTCAAATACATCAATCAAATTACTAAAATCGATTTGTATTAACTTATCGATATTATTATTTTATAAAATGTTTTGTCTCTTGTAGCTCTGTTAGCTCTTCATATGCCAACATTTCATTGGTCTCTAAACCCAATCGTCTGTGAACTTTAAGCAGTTGAAAACATTCAACCTCGTATATTTATGCCAAAACAAACAAGCACAATATGAGAATTCTAAATTGTATATGATTATTACAAAGAGTATAATCACAGTAGGCTTAGAATGGTGACTGCTTGAAGTTCACTGACGATTTGGTTTAGCGTCTAATGCAATGTCAGCATATGAGCAGCTAAAGCCACAACAAACGAAATATTTTGAAAAAACTCGAATTGTTTTAACAATTATTATACCGAAATAATAAATTTCAATATTAGGTATTATTTATTTATATTAAATAATTTATTAGAATTCTGTATGTAGTTCTGTTCAATGTTTTATGAGTTTCTTTGCGTGTGGATGATTTGCTACAGTCAAATAATTTTTGACAGAATGACATGTGTCCAATCATCTAGTACTTAATAAAGTAGAATATAAAAAATTACGAAGATACAAGGGTATTTGGTCTGTAACTATTTTCTTTTATTTTTAGTAGGGACTTGGCATTGCAAATACCAGGGTTTTACTTTTTATTGCAAAGAATATAAATTTTTATTAAAGGACGATAATTCACCTTTTGCATTTCTTTGTGTGGAAGCAATAAATAACATTTTTAAAATTGAAATAGAATAATGTTATTGTGAAGATTTTTAGGAGATAAATAGCTTTTTAACATCGAAAGATGGGAGTTGACAGGTTTCATATCGATTTTCAAAAGTTTTGTATTCTGATATCTTTGACCTCATTAAGATGTCGTGTGAGTATTAATCGATTCGACAAGATGGATTTGGAATATTTACAAAATAGACTTCCTAAATAAAAATTGTTTTGAAATAAAAATAAAGCTATGGTTTCGATAAAATCCAAATTCTAATCAATTGACGCCAATTAAAATCGATGGATTCCATTTCGAAAAATGTGATTTTTAATTTATTCGAACATATGGAGTCTGAAAAAATGCCTATAAGGTCATCCATACATTTTTCATTGGGTTAATTTCCTTATCTATAGTAATACTAGGGTACGTTCGTAAATGCAGCAGAAAACTAAAATGCTTTTAACTGCAACAATAAATCGGATGGTGTCCAAAAATATGTTAAATATGTATCAAGTTCAATTTTTATCGACACAACGGAGTAAATTTGCTTTTCTGTTTCAGCGCAGCTCTGCATTTACGAACGTACTCATAATTATAAAAATATACATTTCAGCTTTAATTTTTTATACATTATATTATTATGTATATAACCCTTAAATCACTGAAATACTGTAGTAATTTTGCCTAATTGTGCTTTTGTTAAGCCTTTTAATATTTATTTGGCAATAAATTTAAATATGGAACATTAGTGTTGTAAAACTTCACTTAAAAAGGTTGTTATAACCTCTGCAGCTTCCTTAAGAATCTGTAAGAAACCATTTTAATAATAAATTTGTTTAAAGTGTTTTAAAAGCAGATGTTTCGTATGTTTCCTTCCCATGTATTTCAACAAAAGACTTGTTGTTGTTTATGTTTCTTTTTTTTCCTTGTGCTCCTTTTTTCATTCTGTAAATAACGGAGAAGGTAATTAAAATGATTTCGTTTGGTAAAAAGCCACAAAGGACTTTCGTGTTTTGGCCACAAGATTTTTAGTTTCAAATATCTTTAAAATAATCATCATTTATTTTGAACTAACAGACCCCATTCCGGCATATTTTAAGAAATAAAGTTAAATTTAGCATGTCTGTCGTCTGGTGGTTGAGGAGGAGGATTAGGAGGAGGTGGAAAGGAAACCTTAAGACAAAAAGTTGTCTAAAGTTATTTTCCAAAGCAAAATAAATGTGAAAACTTTATAAAAGTTTTACGAGCAATTTTCATGCTCTAAGAAATTAAAAAATATTGATTTTAAGATGAAATTTTTTAAGTCAAAGTTGCGATAGATTATAAATATTACAATATTTACATTCAACCATTATTCTTATTATTATTATTATTTATTCCTTTAGTTCCAACAGGGATCAAATGGCCTCTTGAGGTTTCGGTAATCAGTTGTTTTAAGATGGGCTGGCTTATGTTTATATAGCGAGCGGCTTGTCCAACGCCCGCTTCCAGGCGCCTCTAAAATGAGGAACAGTCTCTGGTATTTGTTAGCTATTGCTCGTCTCAACGGTCCAAGTATCGTAAGCACTCACAACTTGTTTGAAGTCCGGCACCACCCGGAAACCCTCTGAGACTCTACATTCGAAACCCCTGTTTGTCCACGACTGCCACGCCAGCTGTTCCGCAGTCTATAGACGCACCCGGTATGATTCCTTAGGTCGTAGAATCAATGCGTAATTGAAGGGAAACAATGACACTCTAAAAGAAAAATGTATTGATAGTAAAATGATGATGTTTACTATACAATGATCTCAGTTGAAGTATATTGTCATTAAAAATATTGTCAAAAGTTTCTTCGGTCCCAATAAAAAAAGATTTAATTTTTTTTTATTTGTTGCTAATGTGTTCCTTTTTTAATTACCGTAAAAGAAAATGTCCTGCCTACGAATAAAAATCTTTTTTTCTAAGGATACACAAGCAAATCTGAGACACAAATTTTTGTTGTTCATAGAAGAGCGGGGATGATTTAGTTTGATATAATTATAGATTCCTAACGGACTTACAACAAGGAAGCGGCATTATTCGCCAATAATTTTTGTTTCATGAAGAAGTATACTCCAGAGGTGGTCGTGTTTTGAATTATCAAAAGGAGCAGGGTACCAATCATAACGACTTCAAGAATAACTACTAAAAAGTTTAAAATAAAAACTTTTTAATATAATATTTAACCAAACTTAAAAATAGGTTCTAATAAGTTAAAAATAATTAATATATGTGTTACCTACGGAGATCTTTGAAGTCTTTAGAAATCCTAGTACTATAAACTATTTGTGCACCAATTTCTCTTCCGACCCGCTCAGCCCTTTATGCTTGATCGGATAAGTAACAGCCAACCATAAAAAGTTTTACGTTTGTAATATTAACACTTTTATTACATTAATATTCCATCATTTGAAATCTAATTAATATTCTTTTTTCATTAAATTTTAGACGTCAAACTGCAGAGGAGCGTGAAGCCGAACGTCAGGCAGCCAATCGTTTAATGTTGTCACTACAAGCTGAGGCCATAAGCAAAGGATTTGCCCCACCACCATCTGCACCCCTGACATCGCAGACTGTCAATGGAGCACCCTTGGCTGCATTACACGGTCTACAGCCCTGGGCAGAAGCATCGCATGCAGCAGGATGTTAGAGAGCGAAAATTGTTTAAGCAACTCCAATCACATGTGATAAAATATAAGTGTAAATAATAAATTAAATGGCTAATATGAAATAGATTTCAGTTAAGAAAGATTTGCAAAAGAAGGTTCAAAATATCCTTTTAGTTTTAGTAAAAATATTAAACAAATGAAACCAGCTCTTGTATCTCTTCAAATAATTTGTAAATAGTAAAATAAATCCTAAGAATAATTTCTTTAAATAAGTTATAATTTTTAAGATAGTTGTACGAATTAAATATTAAATCTAAATGCTGTTTCTAGAATGCGTTGCGAATGTCCATTACGCTTAACATAATTGGTAAACAATTTCTCTGCACATATATTAGACACGTTGGGCGGACGCATCCCAGGAACATCTCCCTTAAGTCAGATATAAAATATTTAACAAAAGCAATAGAAATAGAAAATTATTATAATAGAGAATAATCAGTAGCAATGCACTTAAAATGTATAAAACCATTTAAATAAAATAATAATGATACTTTTAATTAAAATTATACGACTAGACTTTAATATTAAAAAATAAGTCATTTATTTAAAAGAAAACTCTATAAAATCCATTATTGTCTTATATTTTGCTTGTAATTTTAATCTGAAGAAAACAGTAACGAAAAAATGCTTAAAATATGAAAAAGAAAATATAGAAAACTACTTTCAGAAAAATTTTAAAAATTGGCCGTTTTATTTATACATTTCCCACGTTCGAACAACTTTTTATTTGAACGGAAGTTTCAATACAGAGTTTTTACTTCCTTCAATATTTAACTGAATTCACTTCTAATTAATGAATAAAAAATTAACTGAAAATTACATAATTATATGTTAAACAACATTTCAAATTGGTTTCAAATTAATTCCCTCCTTGTCCTGTAACCCACAATCATGCCATCTGCTGTGCAGTCCCTCTGTTTTATTGTTATTTTATCGAATTAAAATGAGATCTTATCAAAAGAATATTGAACTCCACTTGATCACAAACTTAAGAATTGATTGTAGTTTTGTATTTATTAATAAAAGTAAAATATATAAAATATTTAAGAAATTTATACAGTTTATTTAATTGTTTTCACTATGTTGATCTCCTTTATGTTGGGGCATTTACTCTGAACATTTCCAAAGGGTCCATTTGGGATTTTTGTTTGATTTGTTTTATGTGAATTTTTACAAAATTAAAATAGAACTGATTCTGAAGAAAATAACTATAAAAAATTCGCGTTGACAAAAGTATACAACTTGTCTTTATTTCAAAACGAACTTGGACTTAAAGTTTGTTTAAGTTCCAAGCTTATACCCCTATGAGATCAATGGTATAAAAAGCTGCTCTTTTTACAAAACTTAAAGAGGGTTTGAGAAAATTAAGGGACTCAAATTTACATTATTATTTGAAATTTTTTTTACAATAATTTATATTCAATTGAAATTCAGATAATTTTTATTATGCCCCAACATGACGGTCCACTTGAGGGCATTGAAAAACGGTTGCTGATCAGCCCATCATCCGATTCATTGGCGGAAAGTTGTCGTCATGGACGACGACGAATGAACATTTTATGGTTTCTACAAACCTGTGCAATTCTGTTGTAATTGTAGAACAAAATTGTTTTCTTCCCGCTATAAAAAGGCGAGAGGCTAAGAAATTCATCCCATATATTGAGCTTTTATCTGATCTAGGCGTTTTAATGTTCATATGGCTGCATGTGTGTATGTGTTTATATAGGAGATTTACATACTATTTCATAATTTTTGAACAGTTACACCGATCGCACCGAAATTAGTGGCATTCGAAAGATGTTGACCTCAGTTAGATATCTATGAGTCAACTCGACGTAAAAGATTTTGAGAAAAAAAATATTTCTGAAAAAAATTTCAAGTTACAGCCTCGACCGAACCCGAAAAATACTCGTGGTTATTTCTTAAGTTAAAAAAGTTAGATATCGTTATCGAACAATTTTAAAGTTTTTTTTTTCACTTAAAAAGCTCCAAAAACTCTTAACAAATCAATTTTATAGATGCAGTCGTAAATTGGATGACTAAATGTATCAAGGAAAAAGAGACTATATTGAGAAATAAGACGCTTTTTTTAACGAAAAAGAAAATATTTTATCCAAAAAGTCATGGAATTATCAAACTGCTTTGGGTTATCGATATTGAATATTTTCGAAATTAACGTTTCTTCAATAATTCTTACCAAATCGGCATCTTAAATTTGGTCATCTTTTGCAAGTTTAAAAATTCTTCGAATGCCGTAAGTTTTACCTTGATCAGTTAATTGGTTCGAGATTAAAATTGATTAAGTGATCGATAAAATTTTAAGTGTTTGAGCTTGAAGTTCCAGGGACGACCAGCAAATCCAACACTATTTTTATGGTAGAAAAACCACTTCACCGAATAGGCTTTAGTTAAATAATGTATTGTGAACGAACTATAGATGTTATGGGAAGGTGATAGTGATCCTAGTTTAAATTTTTAACTTTCCTCTATTGAAGGTGGCAGAAAATTTTTCTACAGGGATGTAGTTCCACATACGAACTTTTCAGAAAAAAAGAATTAACGCTGTAATGCATAGTGATATTCAGGGGTTTTTGACAGTTAAAAAGAACTTTGGGGCTTACAAACGTATTTCAATGCAGCCATTCACATTGTGTCGTTTTAATTGGGAGCTCTACTGAGGCCAATGAACAATTGCTTGAGAGCGGCCAAACTAGGTCTTGAGGCGCTGGCCAGTACAAGGAAGTTGTATTCCAATTTCTTTCCACTAAAGGATCTGCAAATACTAAGGAGATCAATTGTAGTGAAGCATGTGATTCACTTATTGAAAAATTATTCAAGGTACTTAAATGCTTCTCTTGAGACTTGATGAATCTGTTTAGCCCACACAAGCATTAAATTAAATTTTGATTCGATATGATCACAGATAGAACAACATTATTGAAATCCTATCTAAACGTATGTGGAATATTATGAGCATTAAAATGCAGCATGACCACAATCGGATCGTAATCTTGCAGCGATTAAACGCATCCTTTGTATTTCACAGCATGTTTTGCTAACAATCTCCGATGGACTCGCCTTATTGCTGAATGTATACGTATTGCAAATTCTGCTATTAGTTGCGAAATAATTGATGGGATTGGAAATAAAAAACACAAAAAGATAAGGTAATTATCCTTAAATTCTCGTCTATAGCAACTCGTACGTTCGGATCTCCCGAAAGAAGTCGATGCAAATCGAGAGAAGTCATCTTTCTTTAATCGTGCAATGGCCTAGTTCATACTGAATTTGAAGGGAATGATCGTTAACTGCTCATCGGTATAGATATAAAAGTGACGATAAAATTTATGCAAAACATACACTGTGACGTTCCTTGCACCCCACATAACACCGTCCAATTGCCATACCATTCCATACGACCCAAAAGCAATCATTTATCATTGATCTACAGTGATCGCAGATAACGATAACCGGTTTACCAAAGACTTTCCCCTGGACTAACCACCATACTCTATCACCATCAACCCGCTTTTAGTGTAAAACCCATCTGTTTAACATCTATCTATTGTACTTGTTTCATAAAAGAAAAATTAATTACTTGCAATGGATTAAGTTCATCTTCTTTCAATCATTTACCATTTTCACCTTTTTTCACAAAATTCCCTCCACATGCCAAACAAGATAAAACTTTTGAGAAAAATTAAAAAGAAAAAAGAATCAAATCATTCTCCATCAATAGACTTGATTGATGATTGGCCAAACTTGTGGACAGTTTCGTGAAAGACTAATCTGTTCATGTTCGAACATGTCCTTTTAATGTAATCGGAAAAAACATGTACGAAAAACCTCTTTACATCCCCAAGCAACGAGCCCCAAGCAAAAGAGGAGGAGATGATTTTAATCCCAAAAAAGTCAAGAAAAGTAACCAATCAAGAATTAACGTTTGTGTGGGTTGCAGATACTCGTGTGTTAAAATAAAGACATGTTGTGTGAGCAAAAAAAAATTTGGTTTTTCTTTTTTATCGTTGGACATGTTCACAAATTAAAAGTGATTATTATTATTACTTTTTTTAGCCACAAGATGCTGAGAAAAAGTGTAGAAGAGATGATGAAGAATTGATGGAGTTGCACATCAAAGGTAAATCAACTGACTATGAAGGAGGCAGTTGGATACTTTTCACATTTTACAGAAACTTAGCAATCGTCGTGGATGAAAGCACGTGTGGCCGAGTTCAAATTTGATGGACACTCTATAGATAAATACATACATTTATACATACTTGTAAGTGGTTGTGCAGATTGGCCAATGGTCAAAAGATGGTTGGACGGACGAAAAGATAGAGATACATACATATGTAGTTTGTTTCGTGTACGAAAAGGATTTGGAACGACAAATTCTTTTAAATGTTTACCCATTTTGAAAAAACAATAAAATCCTTTATCAAACTTCTCATTTGATTTAAGGATATTGCAAAAATTTATTCCAATACAAACGAATAAATAAATTTTGTTCGCTCAAGTCAGCTTTTATATGCGGATATCCTGCTTGAATAGAAAAATTCCGCAACGATTAATTTGCTTTCATCTATAACTTTTTAATTACACATTTTGCAAACATAATTTTTCCGAGAGATTTGTAGATATTACTATTATCCAAAAAACTTCTTAAACATTGTTCTTATTCCTTGTACCTTACGAGATGGTGCCAAACGCAGCCATATTTTTAAGATAGAGGACATATTTCAAGTTCACGGTCACAATTGTTGCAACAAAAATTCCCTCCTACTGGTATATTAAATACAAATTTGGCCTTTTTCTAAATATTCTCCTTGATTATTACACCCCGTCGTTTAATTTATTGTAGATGATGGCAAATTAATAATAAATTAATTATAAAAGAGATAATAAATCTACAGTGCAACGCCGTTCAACTCTACAATCCATCAAAGCAAGTTCCCGATAATTGCAATTCAAAAAGGTTAATTTATCGAAACTTTTTTACAAATTAAATTGCAATGGGGAAAATAAAGTGGTCTTAAACAACATTATTCTCAAGTAAATTTTCATAGGTTTGCAGTACTTACTTTACTTGTATTCCAATTCAAAATAGAAATGAAAAATTCATGGTCCGCATTTTTGGAAGTTATAGATCTTAAAGATCCTCTTGGCAGTTTTTTTTTTTTTTAAATTGGTCATAGCCTGCCGCAGTAATTATAAGCGCAAACTTATATGCATTAATAAATACTTACACTAAAATGAAAGAAAATCGTAAAATACAGTACGCACTCGCTTTGTGCAACCCTCAACTACCCCAATTCTTTGCCTTTTCAATAGCCAAGTTTTTTATATTGCAGATTCTTTTATATAAGAAGGGAAACAACAATAATACTCGGGATTTATAATAATAAATTGAATGTTTAAATTCATAAAATTTCTATTTGGATATAGCAGCGAATTCAAATTTTGGAACAGCCTCAGTCCCAAGTTATTTCATAGGGCGATGGTTTACAGTAGTTCTTAAAAAATCTAATTTCATCTTAAATCCTATAAAAGACAAAACGAAACAACACTTCTGATAGAATTGAAGTTTGATTTTCTAAATGACAGCTGAAAACAAACAAATTGCACTAATATTGATCAATAAAAAAATAACAGCAACAACACATTAATCAAATTATCAACCATTTTGTTTTAAAATAAAGAGCATAAAGTAAAGGGACAAGCAACACAATCTATATATTTCATGACATGACGGATTTAGCAAAAACCTTAAAAAACAAGGGAAAATTACCATGAAACTGTTGTGAAGATATTCAAAAAGTACACCCTTTGAAAAAAGTGTTGTGAGTAAAATGTCGTTACACCTGACACTCATTTAACGAATTTTTCCCTTCCTGCATGTTTATGTTGTTTTCTAATTAAATATGCAATAGTGCAAAAACATGTATTTTTTAATTTATTGTGCAATCGTGTCAACTTTTTCTATTTAGATTTTCGTTAACATATTTATTTTTGTGTGAAAATAAATGGACAATATATATTTAATAATTAAGGAATTAATGCAAATACGCCCATGAAATTAAGGACTTTATATTCCCATTGAAAAAAATAGAAGTTGCTCTTAAGGAATGACCTTTTTGTTAGTGATTTTTTCGACACCCTAAGAAGTTCAGTTGATAAAGTCTTGATTATATGAGTCTTTTTAGTTGACCAACACTCGGGGATGACATGCACTTGTGCAATGCATTGTGCTGGAACTAGGAAAATATGTTATATGAAGTAGGATAGAGGGAGCAGTGCCTGTGGACATTCGATTTGAAACTTTGCACATTGAAAGTATCAAGAAAGACCACTGTAGGTTATTTCATATACAAAGTGCCCCTATAAGGAATCATTTATATCTTTAATACGTAGTGGATTATGCCTGGCATATCGACCACAAATGGATGCGCTCTCAATGAATAACGTGTAGTTCGTTTTAGGTGGCAGGTTTTGGGAACAAATTACCTAATCTCATTAGAGCACACTCCATTGAAGCAATGATAAAGCAGCGAACGATACCCCATACCGATGACCATCTTCGTCCTCCCTCCGAGTTATTCGCCCTCGGTCGAGTAACTTCAAGATAGACTTTGCAGCACAGGGTAAGGAGATCAGAAGGAGGGAAATATCACCTTCACCGTTTTAAGAACCCGATTCACTTGAATGTTTCTTTGGCGACAAGAAAAATGTACTCAGTCAGTCGAATATCACACTGAAATATCATGCCAAGAAAACACCTGGAGCTTCTTATTTTCTCCATATTCATGTCAATCATAGTTACGTATGGAGCAGCTTGTTCGCTTATACATTTATGGATAAGCATATCATACTGTATCTGGCGAGTATTAAAGTGGACCCTATTCGTATGACCTCTATCGTCATTGTGATCAAAATCATGATTAAGTGTATCATTCATCTTCGGCCTCATGGCCTCAATCATCGACAGGCTTGGCCTTTTGACAAATGATTATAAAAGGCAAATGATGCTGTCACCCCTAAAACAGTAGATATAATTGGAGTTTTACATAGAAGATCACTAAGAAAAAGAAGAATGGGGTCTTATCTATAACAACTCTTATAGGGCGATCCCTGAAGGAGCTCGGTATAAGCCGAGGGAAATCATTACCGACACCGAAAGCAGTCAGTTTTGTCAGAAGTGCTCTAGGTCACACTTTGTCAAACGCCTTATAAATATCTAGAGCTTCCACCTTACTATCGCCTAAATGGTGAATGGAATAACACCGTTTCTCCTATATGAGTGCTAGCAGGTTAGCGGTAAAGCGGCCGCTATGGAAACCATAGCTCTAGTTAACTCACGAGATGGTAGTTAACCATGCTTTCCATCACTTTGGCGAGTGCACAAAAATTGTGATTCGCTTTTTCTTAATATCTTGTCTTCTGATTCAGTGAACAGGATCCAAATAAAGAGAACATCTCGAAATGACAGGACTATGTTGAACTCATTTGAAAAATCAAATTTTTCACTCCGTTCTTATTATAAATGATCAGTGATAATAACATTTCTTTTCAATCACATAATTATACGTAATAAATCACTTGAAGAGTGTCAATATTGCATTATTATTGAGAGCTTTATATATTATTAGATAATTTCTATTGTGAGCTTAGAAAAGCCATAACTTTAGGATGATACATGTAACATGTGATATTTGATCCCAGTTTTTCAGGCAACAAGAGAAAACCCCACTAAATAGCTTTTCTTTAAACTTTTCTTAGTGAAACTAAATGGTTTCGTGAAATTCATTTTCATTTGGCAGAAAGCAAATTTGAATATTTTCGTAAGAAAGAACAAAATTTTCATTTTAATTTACAAATCAAACACTTCATTTTATAAAAGCCATACTTTGTAAAATGAAACCATTCTAAACGTTTCAAATTTACAAAAAAAATTCCAATATCTTATGAAATTTTAGCATTTTTCATAAAAATTTAAAACATTTAGAAACGTAGTGTGTTAAAATTTGTTTACTTCCTGATTTTGGTAATTGAAACGAAATTTCTGTTGCAGCATTTATATTGAAAACAAAAACAATATAAATGTTAGAGCGAAACTTTCGCTAAAATGTAAATAAAAATCAGAATTTAATTTGAAAATTAAATTAATTATAGCCAGATTTTTTCAATGTCATAATAAAGAAATAGAAACGGAGGAATGCTCGTATTTTATTCGCTAGTGCTGCCTTGTCCATATATTTCACTTAACTTCAAATGAATTTGGAAAACAATAAATGAAATTATGGCCTTCAAGAGAACTTATTTATCTCTCTCCTAATATTTATAAAGAATGGCCTTCACATTAGGACTCGATGTACATTCGATATACAAACTTATCACCAACAACGTTTTCCTTCCATTACACTTTGTAAGTCTCTTACTGTTGTTGGTTTTCCTTACAAAATGCTAATGACTTTTAACTGTCATATGTTTCAAAAATAAATAATGAAACTGAAACAGTAACAGAATATGGCAGTTAATGGAGGCATTCAACCAACAACAACAGAGCAACAATAACAAAATCATAATGTCTGACACTTAAAATTTAATTGTTATTATTCTATTCAATGCCGTGGTTACTTTTTCAGTTTGTTTATTAAGTAAATAATCACCAGAGTCATGTTTTTCGTACAAAACAAACGACAACTAAAATGATAATGACGGCGAGTAGTAAAAAACTAATGGAATAAGAGGAATAATAAACTGACATTAATAAATGTCATATACCAACTCATTAGACTGTCAACACGAGGAAAATTTCTAATTTACGACTGCATTGCGCTTAATAATTCAACTATTCATTCCATCGTTGCTGCAACAAGCTTCTGTTTCCTCAATATCCATGCCACCCAAGATCGTTGACGACAACAAGTTCGTTCCCAAAAAAGATATTGAGTTGATTTAGAAATGTCTTGTTCGAAGCTTTTAAATTAATAATGGTTAAAGACAAAATTTACAAATTTAGAAGAAGAAATTTAATGTTTATTTTAAGTAAATTTAAAAGAAATTTTTTCTTTTCCCGCACAATATTTGCAAAGAAAATTCTTTCAGAACACTAATGGCCACTATCCTAATATCGTTTATGGGTAGCGCAGATGGTCAGTATAAATAAGAATTAAACTTTATCAGTCTAATACCAAAGTGCACTTTAAGAAGTACCCTGTCAGTGATACCGGTGGATATGAAGATAGAAGCTGGATGACTTCACTTGGTTTCCTCAGTATAAATTCAACGCATTACCAGAACACAAAATTATCGAGACATGTTGGAGTACAGTACAAGCAGTTTCTCCCGATGAAGAAGTCATATTTCAATAAATTAGATGTGTAAATCGTAAGTTCAAAATCGAAAAGAATGGGCTTTTAAATTGAAGCCCGATCTCCAAATAAGCTGAGAATTTGTGGGCACTCTTGAAAGAAAATATTTCCGGCCTCTTCATACGACTTAAAAATATAAAGTTCTTTTGGCCAATAAATAAAAAGCTTTCCACAAAGGTCTTATTCAGAAATGCATTACTGCGCCGTATCTGATGCGCATCTGTAATTGGTTTGCAATTCTGAAGCAAATCAACTAATGCTGCTGCGAACATAATGCGTTGCTAAAATTTTTTATTTGTTTACAGTTTCAAACTATAGAATATTAAAAATGAATAAAATAATAAGAGTTTGAGAAATTATATAAGTATATTATATTATTAAGTGACGGAAAATAATGTTTCCATGTAAATTCAAAGTACTGAAATGTTCACTCACCCCTTAATCATTTGTGTGTTAGAATGGCCGCTTTTGACTTTGCTTGTTCTCCTTATCAGTGATGCCAACCTACCCGAAATATGTCTTAGAAATATGTGAGATTTGAAAATAAGATTGTTTTCCAAAAAATTTTGTTTTCAAGAGCAGTAGATCCACCCCAATTACTTCTTGGGTATCTTAGCCAGTTTAGAAAAAAAGTTTCATACCCTTAATTACCTTTGGCTAAGATGTATTTGAATTACAGATCGCTATTACTCAAAATTGGAGCAGGTCAATGGTCTGCGAGGGAAAATAGTAAAGTGTAAAAAAAAACACATACATATAAAATATAACTTTTTATTATTATATAATTAAAAGAATTTTAAATATTCCGATAATTTTTAACGCTCCTCCTCCGTGGGCGCAAGATGCTCAACAATAGCGCTGTTTAATTTTTTAGTGTGTATTACTCTTTCCAGACTATCAGTAGATAGAATTTTTTCTTACTAGAAATTTGTAATAAATTAACTGCTGAAAGATTCTGCCGTGTGGAAAGAACGAGTAAGTTCAGTAAATGCAACATTTGCGCATCGTCAATATCGAAAATGTACAACTTTGATGTTGTCTTCACATGAGAAATGAAGAGTTGTGTTTCATGTTCACGGTCTAACTTCACTTGCTTCCATTTTTGCTCCTCTTATTTATGTCATGTAAGCTAAAATGGAAGATAAGCGGATAATGTGCTTTTTAATTGAAAAATTTAGCATCTGTTTAATAGTGTTGACAATGCAGCGTTTTAAGAAACGAAGCAAACATTTTTATTTTATTTGAACTTCTAGACTGAATTAGTTAAACCCTTACGGACAATTTTAGTTCTGTTATTGAAAAACTAAGATGTGGGGGATATTTTCGAAAAGTAACAGAGTACAGTACAATACACAAAAGGGGCAGATCTACAGCAAAAGTGGTAGAGTTCGCCCTGCTGCTTATCATACAAGTTTGAGAGGCAAGAAAATTCTTTTTCTTGTCTATTCATAGATGAAAAATTGCATTAATCTTTAGCTACCCAAAAGTGAAAAAATTTAAATTCACAATTCAATCATTTGCTCTTATATGAGAATTAATAAAGTCGGCCGGTTATCATAACTGGAAAGATCGTAGAAGCTTAAAATAAAATTTTTTTACAAACAGACTTAATCGACTTCAAAGATAAATTCTAAGAATTTTTAAATAACTGTGATATTAATACATGAATTTTCTTACTGAGATCAACAATCATATAAATGAATAACTATTTTTGAGGTCGTTTGATAATTATAATTATTACACTTAGAAAATTATTTATAAAAATTATATTCTTCCAATTATTTGCTGTAAGAATTGTTATTTATTGCGAACGCCAATGAAATGCGGTCATATGCATGGCTAAATTAATTCTGATCCTTTGAAAAAAAAATTATGCACACATTCATTATTGATGAAGTCGATGATGAAATACGTGTACAGATATAAAAATATTAAAAATCACATTTATGAAAAATGTAAAATAATTTTACATGCAAATATCCGAAAGATGGAAATATTATTAATAAAAATAAAAGTTATAATTCATAAAAATTATCTATACATTTTTGAAATGTTTTGCATGTATTGTGAAATTTTAATTATTATTCTCAATCAGATAGAAATTCATGAAGATGATACTCAAAGAGTAACGAGATATCGATATATAATTTTACTTAAATAAAATTAGAACTGTTCAACAAAAAGACCTTCTGCTTAAATAATATTTTAATTAGAATTATTTTTTATTTGTGTATATTACAAAAAGTATTTTCATATTTAATTAAAATATTATTTAAGCTCTAGTTCTTATTTAATAGTTCTTATTTAATATCGAAATATTGACATTTAAAAATAAAATTGTTTAATCCTTAAATAAGACCTACCCCTTAAATAACATTTTTATTAATATTGTTATAAAAATGTCAAAAATATAGATATTTTATTAAAAAGGTGTTTTAAAATCAAGAAAAAAAGTCCATAGATTTGTAGAAGTAACTCTGTGGTTTTTTATCAAAATTTTGTCAACTAAGATTCCATAAGATCCGAAAAAAAAACTCTTTAATAGATTTTCGGAAGTGACGAAATTCTTATTCAGCAAGAATGATTTTCATTCATTTCATTGGCTGGGCTTAAGAAATATTTGAAAATAAATACAATTTGCCTTAATATTTGAAAATAAAAAGATGGGAAAAAGATTTTTTTCTCTTACGAACTGATACATACTCGTACTAATAAATATTTAAAAGAAAATATATTTTACATCTTTATACATACATATATTACAGTTTTTCTTTTCTGCTTTTATTTCAATTTCAATTCAAATTTGAAGTATGAATATAAATATTGGATTTAATTTAAATTCTCCATTGGCCATTTACAAATATTCTTTACGGTGTTAAATATTTATGCATAGAAATGAGAATCCTCCAAATGAAAAGGAAAAACGAATAAAAATGGGAAACTTACAAGGATTTTCATTTCCCTTGTTCAATTATTGTGAATGTTACCACTCCCTTTTGACCTTTTGCTGTTAAACAATTTTAATATTTAACACAAACAATTTGCAACAAAAAATGAATAAAAAGTTAAAAAAAATTCACGGAAAAGGAGAAGAAAACAAATCTTCACGAACAAAAACTTAAGGGTCATTTTGGAATCCTTTTGTATATACATACATACGTATCTTATTTTAACAATAATATAATTTGACGCTTTCATTTTGTGATTTGGAGAATATTTAATTTTACAGCTAAAACAAATCTGAAAAAAAAAATATAATAAAAGTTAATTTGACAAGGAGCGGAACAATCAAAAGATGTGCTTATTGTGGATTGAAACAAATTTCTATACTTCCAGCCCAAATGCAAAAAGGAAAAAAAGAAGGATGAAATACTTACGTGTATGTAGTGCAAGAGTTGCAGACGAAATTCGCAAATTTGTAAACACGCCTTGGAAATTTTCAGGTAATTAATCTTTTTGTAATTAAACTTACAAATCCCAATTTTTTTCGGTATGTTGCTTAATAAAAGAGCATAAATGTAAAGTTATGAATAATTTAAATTTATTCAATTGCCTCGTGTTGCATGTCAAAAGAAAATGAGAAATCACTTTTTAACTTTTCCCCTGTTTTTTTCCTGTTAGTTCTTCTGCGGCTGTAGCAAATAGAAACAAAAGGTTTTCTGTAAATGTTTTGAAATTTATTTCGAATGAGGAGTACAGTGACGGCTAGAAAAATAAGGACAAATGTAATTGTTATTTAGCGAACAAAAAATTAAAAATAAAAGAAGTGTAACCTACAGATTTCTCAAATTATATATCAATAACCTTTTTTTCTATTTACAGAATTGATTCCAACATACGTGTATGATTTTAACAAATGTGTAAATAAATATTTGTAATTTCAAAAATTATTTCGTTTTCATTGAAAATTAATAACCTGAGTTGACATGTGTACATATATTCATAATATTTTTATATTCAATTCTGTAAATCAAATTTGATTTTAGCACATGGAACAGGTCCATTTCCAAATGTTAATTTTGTTTTGTCCGTCACGCATATTTTTAGGTAATTTTTATAAAATGTACGGGACTGTTTATCTCACTGTTCACTCTATGAACACCGGCGACTTTTTGTATGAAATATTTTCCTTGTATTGAAAACTTTTGTATTATGGTATCAATATTCTGCAGTTTAAGAAACATTTTGATGGCGATTTGTGTTTTTCCAATTTTTACTTTGTGAATCATGGAATAAGCTTTGACTAAATCATATAAAATCATAAGCCGTTGCCACTCCGGTTCAGACACACGATGACTTGCAGCTATTTTACTACGGGATTGAATAAATTATCATTTGATTTAATAGAGTTTGAGCTGCAAAGTTTGAGTTGTAAGGTTTTACAAAATTGTTTCGTTTATATTACCTACCACCCGTTTCCACCCACTTAGCTATTCAAAAGTTTCCAGAGGCCTAGATTAATACATAGACGTAGAATTTTTTAGGGGGGCCTACAGCGCCTGAAAATTTTTTAACGAACAGAGGGGGTGTACAAACCCTTAACGAAGAGGAAAATTGCGTCGTTTGTTAGAAATTCCACAAGAAGGAAAAAAATTCTGATAATTCTAAATCTTTTTTCCCCAAAGTCTCCCTATGTACGCCCATGCATTCATATATACATATGTACATACGCATATACACAAAATTAAAAATAGCTCTGGGGACATTATCATGAAAATTTTTTGAATTTTTTATAGCATCTTTGATCTAAAAACTCCAAAATCTGCAAAAATATGTATTCGAAAATCGGGTTGAAATCAATCACTTCCCATTTTTTTTGGTAGCGAGCAATTTCGATACGAATTAAAAATATTGCTTAGAAATCAAGTTTAATTTCGTTTTGTGGTAAATATAATCAGAATTTCTTAAAACTAACTCTAGTTTAGAACTAAGTCAAGGTATTTACTTTTCGCTTACACTGTCCAAATAATAATATCTACGTGTACTTCAAATGCAACTGATAGTAACCTTTAGACTTTTTTTATTTATTGCATACATTTTTTGAAATTTGAAGCATATAAAAGGTGAGAAAGCTGGAATTTTTCCCATATGAATATTAAAATAATGTTTAAGTTTTCTGATAAAAAATTACGAGTAGCAATAAAAAAGTTGGAACACATACGAATACGAGTACAGCCCATACATTTGCAACCAAAGAAAAATGAAGGAAAATTTAAGTAAATAAATATTCGGAAAAGAATTCAATGGAAAGCAATCACAACCAAAAGCCATAGAAATTCATTCCTGCCCTTCCCGATAACATGTATAATTTGACTATAAACGGCCTATTTTAGGCAAATTGAAAGATCTTAATGGCGTCTAGGTGTAATAGTGTTTTGCTCAAAGAAGCGATTTCCTTTTTCTATGGGATTGACAAATGTTAAACTGTAAAACTAAACGAGTGGAAATAAAATCAACCATGTTACGACATGATAAAAACAAATGTGCCAACACACCCCAACCCATAAACAGGATTCCGTTTGCTTTAGACATTATGAACTCCCCAAGGGCTAAAATAAAGAAGACATCAGTAGCGAACAAAAAAAAAATATACGCGTTTTCGTTACACAAAAAAGTCATTTGAAATTGATGAACTTGTTACAACGAACAACAACACGAGCTCTCTTTGACAGTTTATCCGTTTGAGAGAGTGTATGACTTAAAAAAACGTTGTATTGCACAAGAAGCCGTCTGTCTGCTGAAACAAAATAAAATAAATATTGCTGTTTTTTATATCCCAACTAGTCGTAACAAGTGGACATCATAAACAAGGTCCTTTTAAAACGTGTCCTTTTGTACCAAGCCATCCATCTGTTTGCATCCCTTCAAAACTTTTATGTTTTTGGAAATTGTTACAAAATTGAATAATTGCTTTGTGATGTTTTCAACCAGTCAGTCGGCCCGTCAGTCAGTCAGTCCTTCCGTCATTCAGTTACTTAATTCAAGGGGTGGCAGTCAAAAGGGCGTTTGTTTGTTCTCTTCACTTTTTTCAGTTTCAATTCAATTCTCTTTCTAACGCTTTTCTATGTTCATTTCGTTTGAGGTTACACGGGTATCAGGTTGCAAATCGCTGTGACAATTGTTTTGCTCTTTCTGTTTATTTGTTTTCATTGTTTAATACAATTGTGTATTTTGTTGTAAATGTTGTTGTTGATATTGTGCTTACAGCACTAGTAGGAGTGTTTGTGTGTTTGCAGTTCTAAGAAGGGTGTTGGAAGCTTGTTTGCTTCAAATTGACTTTGACTTGTTGTGCCTTTTAATGTGTGTTTAAAGGATTATAGAATATTTGATAAGAGTTTCAATTTACCAGAGATTAAGAGGGAATTGGAAAACATATTTCGATAATTACTTTTCAAAATTAAGTTCAATGTTGTAGTAGCAAATTAGAAGAGGAGAATATATTGGGAGGAGTCTTTGAAAGTTTACGAGTATTTATAGAAAATGGTCAAGAATAAATTTGATTATTTTTAACAATTGTTTTTTCTTATAGTTTTTGTAAAGCTCTAGATATCCTACATTCGCGTATAAGGACAACACAAATTTGAAATTGAATATTAAGTGCAGCTTTTATCAAATTTTTTTTTTATTGAATCACAATTACATGGAGCAGAATTGCGCATGACTTCAGCGACTTTACTGACACATGCCACTTAAGTCTGCCGAATCGCAACATACTGGAATTTATTGTCCACATTCGCTTAATAAAGAGGAACACTGCTGTTCCCACCGTAATAGAAGAAAGATGATTAACGCAAGCAACTAAGGACACAAGAGTTTTTTATGATCACGATCTCGAAAATGCTGAAAATACAATACAGAATTTAATTAAAAAAATCCATTGTCTCTGTATGCATTTAGATGTGGGCTTGTTGGCGAAACATTTCACTTCATATTCCTATGGGGGCCTTATTTATATGTTTGCGATTATATACTAACGAGGTGATAAGTCCGTGACTCTTTCAATAAAGCACAGGTTTTTGTATAAAAAAATCAATTAATTTTTAATACAGTCTCCGATCCACTCTGTTCATTATTCCTTCAAAAAAATTTTTTTCATCAGATATGTCGAGGTCATTAAAAATAGGTACATAATTGTTTATGGGATGATTTCATCGTGGGTTTAGAAACAAGAAATCTCCATTAGGGGCTAAGTCCGCGGAATAGGTCGGTGGAGGAAAGTTGCACATTCCCCTGGTGAAAAACAACTTTTACCTTACCCAATCGTGGTCGTTTTTTCCCCAAATCCCCAGTAAATTTATCTGATAAGGCGGTATAATATTCGCCTTTGGAAGGTCGTCAATGTGAATTATATCGCGTTCATCGTTAAAAACGGAAGCCACGACTTTATTGGCTGACAAAACTACCTTGGCTTTGTTGGCCCCAATTCAACTCGAGTAACCCACTGTTTTGACTACTGGTTGATCTATGATGTGTTGTGGTGGATCAACGTTTCGTCCATGGTTATGAACCGCCGCAGAAACTCGTTCATCTTTCGGTTAAACAACGCCAAACACTCGTGCGTAATCGTCACACGATTGGCGTTTGTAGTCGATTGTGAGCAAACGCAGTACCCATCTTGCGGAAAGCTTTCTTGTGCCCAAGTCATCATTCTAAATTGGAAACACTGAGTCATGTAATATGCTTATGAATTCCATAATCTCTCGCACTTACAATCTTCGCTCGGCCAACACCATATCGTGAATTTCTTGAATTGTTTCGGGTATAGAAACCTCAATAATAATGCCTTATTTAGTTGTTGTACATCTCCAAGGCTATTTTTATAAAAAAATAACACCTTTCAACGGTAAAGTCTCGTTGGTCATATGCACAGCGCTACATAATAGTTTAAGTGTACTTCCGGTCAAGCACTTGTTCTCTAATACATTCAAAACTTGCATTTTACATTCGGCTTTGGCTTTAAAACATTCATAATGGTTAAAACATTCATAATACACAAAATGTAACTTTCTTATTTTCTCAAAGACATAAAAGGGAATTTTGTTTTCTTTAATTAGCACAAACTTTAATTAGAAACAAACTTGTAATCCTGAAAGAAAATTAATTCCTTTAAATTGGAACGATACGAAAATGTTTTACGCATTCATAGACAAAATGTAACACTTTTTTAGAAAATAGAACTTCATTAGCTTAAGTCTTTTTGCAAGAGGTGCTCTATTACGTGACACAAATTATTGAACTGATCTTAATTCTAATATGTAGTTATTTTTCTACTTATACTTTAAACCTTTTTATCCTTGAGGGTTCTTCTGCCCTATTATCAATAAATTTTTTATGATTTCTTGCACAAACTCTTCAACACCTTTTTACTTACAACATTCGACATATTGCAAGTGTCGATGAGTGCAATTTGTCAATTAAATGAAAACCCTTTGTCAACAAGACCAAAGGGTTTCAATGAAACGCACAATGAAGGTTCCCTATTGAATACCTGTTAATAAATTCAGGCACAAAACTGCAAACCTGTACGGACACATTGAAGTCGCAGAACTATAAGGAAAAATTCAAATCATATGCACTTAAGCTGCGATCAGACGAGGCAAATTGTTGACGAGATAAGTAATGCAACATTTGATAAAAATCTTTTTCCATCATGCAACATAATATATGTATGTATATAAAAATTTTGAAAATTAACAATGAAATTTATAATATATATTATTTATTTATAATTAATTGGTCTTCGGAAGATCAAACGAAACCTAATATCCTCAACGCAATTATTATTTTAAATGAAAAACGAGCTCCAACAAGCTCATAACTTCCTTAGGGTCGTTTTTCCTCTCCTCGTCCTCTTTAAACTATCAAATTATGTTTACCAGTAATAATTATTGAAAGCAATATCTGGTTGATATTTTTAATATTAACCCCGTCTGACCTGACCTTTAAATGTATTCGCATGGAGACAAGCAATTTGAAAATTTCATTCCATCAAAAGCAATTCTGCTACATGCAGTCGAAACTATAAAAGCATTTCCAATTACAATTTCTTCAATAACAACAACAACAACAACTGCAAGATGGAAAGCAGAGTATTACAAAATAACATTAACAATGACAAAAACATTTATCATGATGCACGTAAAAACAAACATGAACCTAGAACGAATACACACACCCTGTCAACCACATACACACACGCCCATCCACAAACACATGTACAGCATCCATCCACACACCAGTAAATTAAGGAAGATTTTCATACAGACGATAATAGTCAGATTCATATATAGATACGACTACAACATTGCGAGAAGCACGAGCACATTTAATATCCTGGGAAAACATGCTACACTGCCTTTTTTAATATTATTATTGTTGTTGTTTTCCTTTTGTCAGTTTGCTTATTCATTCATTGTTTTATACAAATTTACTCACTATTAACATTTGAATAGTGGAACTGAACGTTTTACAACTCCCCTTTAATTGCATTTTAATGCAATTATCCTTTTATAAGGCTGCAAACATAACTTGCATGAGTAAATGTAGTGGGTAAGAGAAAATGTTGCTTTTACGTTCAAGGGAAAGTTTTGAAGTTTTTGAACACCAGCACTTTGATACGAGTACGTTGTCGATCCTTGGCAAGAATACTGATTCAATTGAAACCAGTAACAACTCGATCATACCAAATAATCGTATGATTTTTCATTTAAAGATGACACTAGTTCAGAAGGGTCATCAGAATCTAATGACGAAGTGCTGCATATACTTCGATGTAGAGCGGAGTATATCCTGTTGTTTTATTGTTACTACAACGGAATGTGCTTTAATGAAACCGAGGAACTTTTTGCCGAAACTCGCTCCTATTTACAAATATCTCGTTTTTCATTAGGAGTACATACATTTGTCATCGATGAGCCAGTGAATCGCACTTCCCACTACAGAGACAATTCGTTTGTTATCCGAACAATATCGATATGCAAAAATGTTCAACTTAAATATCCAGAGACACTACTCCCTATATCCTCCTTCCACTGAGTGATGAGCACAAATTACACGTTAACTTCCACAAAAGTGGCTTCCCAGCTTGAAATGCCGCAGTTTTTTGGTTTTGTCTCAAAACTCTCTGTTTGGGTGCCATTTAAAATAAAATAGAAGGTGCTGTTGTAGTTAGCGCGTTGACTACAAAGCAATTTATGGCTGAGATCCTGGGTTCGATCCCTGTCCACGACAAGTGATTAACATTATGAGTTTTTCTGATTTACATTAGCGTGTCATTGTGTTAATTGTTGTTGGAATTGTTTAAGTGATGAAGACATAGCACTGATCACTGAACAGTATCGGCAGCGATTGATACTCTCTACGCTAATGTACAGTATATCACGGCGCCCTCCTTCGTCGGTAATGTTAGCAGAATCGTCGGCGAAGTACAACAATTAATAAAATGGCTACACATACAGCTTAAGAAACTTAATGCGCCTTCTCAATAACAGAGGCGCTGCTATAAAAAAACACGGAATAATAGAATTGTAAAACAGAAATTAATCTCTCTCTGTCTTCTAATTTCACCTCCTGCCCTCTCTACCCTATCCCTTTCACAAGGAAGTAATACCTTAAATAGTAGGCAATAATTTCTTAAACTTCTCTTTACACCTAATATTGTTGGAATGACCTTTGGATGAAATTTGTAGAGTATATCTGTTTGAATGTTTATATATTTTTCAACTCAGATTTTAAATTGCCAATTTTTGTCCATACAGAGAAAAAACTTTTTGTTCACCCAACAAAAAAAAAAACGTTTGGCCCAGGTTATCGCGCTGTCACAATCATACGAGTGTAACAACACCAACCATATCCATTAGTTTAGTGATAGTCAACAGAGAAAAAAAACACTTGACAATAAACAGAAGTCAAACTCCACTTCAACTCATCTCCCAACAAGCAACCCACCCCTGAATTCATGCTCTTCACATGGACTTGCAGTCGGATTTGTATAAATGATTTTATGATTTGCCTTTTCAAGTGCTATTCATACTACAATTCATCTCATGCCGTGGATGGATGAATTTTATCTTTATCTGGTACGAGTATGTACTTCATTCCAAATTGTACGAGTAAATTTATTCATTTGTGTGTGACGTGTTTGTGAGGTTGGTTTTTAATTTTCTTCCGTTTCGCATTGTTGCGCGTTATGAAATCATATTCCCCAATTCCCACAGCTCACATTGCGTCCAGAGACTTTTATAGCCCTTTGCCGACGGCTTATGATGTAAGTGCGTATGTTTATCGCATGCTTTTATTATCCCTGAGGATCGATTAGCTTGTTAGGAATTCAATTTGAAAACATGTTTTTGCGTTCATAAAACCTTTTGCCTCTGTCTATAAAAACAGGCAATTTAATTTCTTTATTTGTGCCGCGATGGATATTTATCACAATAGCAAAGGACTGGGAAACCTGATCACATCCTTGTGAGACAAGTTCATTATTGTCTAAAGTCTGAGTGATGGGTGGGTGGGTGTAGTGTGAATCTGTTGTCTCTCTGAACAATAAACATATTTAAGTATCATTGATAAATGCATCACTTTTAATAAACGTAATGAATTGCATCAATCACCTACGGAAGTGGCCATGGCCGTTTTCGTGGATATTGATTCAGTAATAATTTTATTGTAAAATGAATGAGTCAAATCTTTTAGGCACAAGCGATTAGCTATTGCTTATTCTGCGATTTTAGTTCAAAAATTATAAGTATACTTTGGGACATATATGGAGTTTAGAGTAAAACTAATCTACTTAAGGATACAATTATTGAATGTTCTCACTGATGATTTGGTTTAGCTACTAATGAAATATTTTTCTTTGTTACAGTCTCGAGAAATTTCAATACTAAATAGTTTAATCTATTTAAAAAATAATAAAATTTTTTCTTTATATTTGGCTACTCGAATAAAGTTGAAATCCTTTTTCTAAATCACAAACCACTGGTACGGCGGTTTTTTTCGTTTCTGAAAAACGGGTGTTACATTCGGTTTATCAATTTATTTGGGAAAATTGTTTATCGCCCTAATTTAAACAAGCGGCCCTATGCTCCCCAGAGGAGTAAGAGGAACATATAAATAATTTAAACAAAATTAACTCCTTTACAGAATGTCGGCCTCTTCTCTAATACGATCGTTCTTATTAAAAGTTTGTCTTTTTTTAATTTTATTTATCGATATTTCGGTATTCTTTGAGTAACATATTCAGGATATTTTTTATATCCTAGATATAAAATAAGATATTTTTTTTTTCACGCATACATTTATTTATTGTATCTTCATAAACTGAACTAACAATAAGTATTCAAATCTTAAATATATATATAATTGTTAGGCCCAACCAGTGTCGGACATAAACTTAGTGATTATAATTAATAATACATTAGAATCGTATTTAGCATAAATATATTTTTAAAAAGTTTCATCTGGAGTGTTGCGTACTAAGGACGTAGTATCCCTCTTTTTTAAGCGAATGTGTCCAGGAAAGTTCAAGATTTTACGACCAAGGGGATTAGGATGGGACTCGAGTTTTGTTAAATATTTGCCTGCATATTTTGCAATTTCTGCAGTCACAAGTGGTATATTTAAATCACGATGTAAAATTGAATTTTTCATGTACCAAGGAGCCGATGTTATTAACCTTAAAATTTTGTTTTGCAATCGTTGTATTCTCTCTACATTGGAAGCTGAAGCAGTGCCCCATAGCTGAATTCCGTAACACCATATGGGTTTCAAAAGCGACTTGTATATTAAAAGTTTACAATCTAGACTGAGGGTTGAAATTCTACCAATCAGCCAATGTATCTGAGTTAATTTAAGCTTCATTTGTGTCAGCTTAGAGTCAATGTGGTGTTTCCATGTAAGCCGTCGGTCAAGATGTATACGAAGGTATTTCACCTGTGAATGTTGAGGAACAACTTGATTGTTGATTCGAATGGGGGAACAAGTGTCTCTTCGTAGGGTAAATGTGACATGAACACACTTTTGTTCATTTACTTTTATTCTCCATAAGTTCAACCACAGCTCCAACAGGTTAATATGTTCCTGAAGATATCGGGATGCCTCGTGAGGGTTTTCATGCATTCTAAGACAGGCTGTATCATCGGCAAATGTAGAAGTGAGGATGTTACTGCTTAAAGGCATATCACAGGTATAAATCAAATACAAAACTGGCCCTAGTATACCCCCTGTGGCACACCGGATGAAATTGTTTCGGGCACACTCATGAAGTCTCCTTCCACGACAGTGAACTTCCGGGCAAGAATGTAACTTTCCAAAAGATTTACAATGTTTATTGGTAGATATGTCTTCAATTTTAGAATTAGGCCTTTATGCCACACTTTATCAAATGCCTGAGAAACATCAATAAAGAGGGAAGAACAATACTTCTTTTCTTCAAATGTTCTTCTTATAAAATGAACCAATCTATGAGTTTGTTCAATGGTGCTATGCTGACTTCTAATTGGGGACAATTTTTTCATGAGCAGCTTTTCAAAAAGCTTTGAAATTGTTGACAATAAACTTATTGGCCTATATGACTCAGCCTTGGTAATATCTTTGTCCGCCTTTGGAATCATTTTGATCATGGCAAGTTTCCAGCTGTGCGGAGCCGTAAAATGCCATTAAAAATAAGTAACAAGATTCTAACAGCAACACGAGGCAACTTCATCAGCATCTTGTTACTAATTCCATCAATACCCGGAGCTTTCTTCGGGTTGGTTTCAGCAATTAGTTTTTGTACGTCACGCATTCTAAATAAGATATAAATAAAATTTTTACTTATGATATTTTTTCACTATATCATTGAAAAATTTTCGAGTACATGAACACTTTCCAGTAACAACTAGTGATAATTGTTAAAAACTTTTAGTAGATAAAGAGTCCTTATTTAAACACAGCTATTGATTTTTGAATACAATTTTTTATCTCCTTAATTTCTTCGTTAAGTTCGTTTGGACCTTAGGCACTTAAGAAGACTGCTTTAAAAAATCAGACGACGAGGTTCAAAAATTTTGATATTTTAATAACTAGAAATTTTCAAAATAATTTCACTTTTTCAAAATAGCGACCTTAGATAGGCACAAAAATAAAACAGAGAGAGAGAGAGAGATAAAATGCAAATATTTGTGAAACTCCCAGGCTCATATTTTGCTATGCGCCGTAAGTGGTCCAGGATAATAGTTGTCCTAATTATTATATGCTTTATATTAGATACAAAATTTTATAATGTTACCATAGAAGCGTTGAAACCTCAAACAATTTATAATTATTTACTGCGGGGGGAGTACTCCCACCAAACTCTCATTTTTTTATAAATTGAAATCAACAACAACGTAAAAACTTTTTATTTCAAAACTATGTATTTCATTATTGGCTACAAGTATTTTAATGGAAACTAATAGCAAATATCCATCTATTTTTGTTTGACTTTGGCAAAGAGTTGCAAATAATTTTAAGTGCTTTCAAATTTTCAATCACGATGAAATAATAAATTTACACACTGCAATACTCATTATAAAAATTTAATATTTTAAATGGTTTTATTGATACAACAACATTCTGAAAACTATATTAGGAAGAATTTGCTTCAATCAACAGCTCAACCATTGCCACCGCTTCCTCCACTGCTCCAACCAAGCAGCAGCCCTCCCTTATCAAATGCCATAACCCTAATGGAACGAACATCCAATCAATTTTAACAGGTATTCAATAATTTATAATGATTTAAAACAACAACACAACAACAATACAACAAACATGCCAACGGTCACACAGAAATTGAAAATTTTATCTACTATAAAAATCATCCAAATGCTGTGTGTCTGTCTGTCCGTCCGTCTATCTGACTAGCAGTTCTCGTATAGGGGTGGATTTGAGAATGAACGAATGAATGAATGAATGACTATTTCTCTTTAAATCAATTCTCAACTTTTATTGTCGTGTATTAAATTTATATTGGCAATAATTTAAAAGGCCAATACCCGAGTTTGATACCACTGAGTCTATTATAAATAATACTACGAGAATCATTCTGTTGAAGCTACGAGTAAAGGTAAGTGGTTGTATAAATTTATATTGTTCGATGAAAATGCTTGGGAAAAACAAGCATACATACATATTTACACACATACATACAAGTTTGTATGTACACGCAAAGAAAAAATATAATTGATCCACATGTAATTCTTTCGGTTTATTACCTTCACCATATTTACTTGAATATTTCTACTGTAGAATACGAAAGTAAATTCAGTGCTTGATCGTTTCCGTGCCGTATTTGGTTATCGTGGAGTCAAAGGAGATTCGAAGGAATGGATTCCAGTTACCAAACTGAAACGTTTGGTTCGTGATGGCGAAATTCGCTCTTTACCTCGTATTCTATGGCCATCAAAGAGTTTGAAGTCATTGATTTGTTCTTGTACTAAATGAAGTTTAAAGATTAAAGACCATGTCCATACAGAACAAACTCGTGTTGGACAACGGACTCGTTTTAAGTCTTCGTTCGTTCCGCCGCTGGTAACAACAACGATCACATTTGCTTGCTGCCAAGTGCAGTACTAGTGGCGCTATCATCTTGGCTACTAGAGTAAAAACATCTTTAAACCTCATACAGCATCCTGCAAAGTTATTAGCAAGTGAGGTTCAGTATTTCCGCATTTGATCCCTGCAGCTCGTGATACTAGTATTGTATCTGCTGCCATACCCAAAAAGCTGTTGGCTATTGTTGGTATTCAGGACTGTCACACATCTACTCGTAGCTCTATCGTTACTTCGCCAAGGCGACATATGCATACTTGACTCCCGATTTGTAGAAACGTCACTGGGTGCGACACCTTAATCAACAATTTGCCGAATTCTTGGGTGATTAACGTGATACTCGTCACATCGGTGTTTAAAAAATCTTTTCTAATCAAAAACGAGAACCTTATATCTATCATAAATGTCTACCTAATGATTATAGCATTATACATGTTCTTATAGTCATCAGATCTGGATGGAATGTACTCAAACACATATCGGTGTTTACTCTGTTCTTTCAGTATTATCTACTCTTTTGCAGATGACAGCATTTGACATTCATATTGATTCGGCAATAGGCCAAGACTGTCGGAGATTGGAGCCATGAGGCAGAATATCAATGATGCAATTAAACATGTTTTTTCTAACAATCTCCGAAAGGGGTCATTTAATTGGTGTAAGACTCAGTGTTTTATATTGACGCATAAACGTAAATCCGATTGTCTGAACACACTTTTCATGTCAGTAAAAAAGCACTCAAGTGTCCCGCTTCCTGAGACGATATACGTCACGATTTCTGATATTCTTACTATTTGTACAGACCTACATATAGCCGTCCTAAATGTCTATTTTGAGTTTCTTTGATCGCAGAAGTTCATCAATTGAGTTGATTCTGTGAAGCATCAACGCAGTAAATTGTATTTTAAATTTTCATGGAGCCTTCAGAAGTTATAATATGCTTTTAAGTCTGTTTTGAAAACGTAGTATATTAAAAACTTGTTTCCTTGATAATTATTTTATTTATTTACATAATGAAATTTTTTTAGTCTTTCACTTTTAAATTTTTTCTTAATTTTTTTACACCTTCAAATAAAAGTTGAAATTATTTTGAACAGAAATATAAATATTTGTATGGCAAGTATAAACATGCAATGGCCGTAATGATCATAAGCCATTCATATTTTTTCTTTAAGTGTATTAAATAAGTACGAGAGTTTTCATGAGAAGCCAATATGTTGTCCTTATTTGTTGCATAAAGACAGTGATTGAGAAATTTTGTAATAAAAAATCAAATGTATGGACGACTAGAACCATTAAAATTTGTAATGAAGTGTGAAATCAGTTGACCTCTGTCATCATGATTTTGACCACTTTATGAGGAAACATTTATTTATTTATTTCGATATTGACAGATACTTAAAAATAAGAAAAGCTTTTGAAAGCATTGAAGCATACGCAAAAAACATGGTTAATAATACATTCGCACTCGCAAACTATCATTGATGTTTGTACTAATGATTGCGTCAAACATGTTATTGTGCCCATTAGATCTCTGATAAAGGCCTTCATAAACATATTTTGTTATTTGACAGAACTAGTACCAGGACCAAAGAAAAACAAGGTTTTATTTTGATTTACATACAATTGTAATTCAAAAACATCTGCAGTATCATTAATAAACATTTCGTGGACTTTGAAATCATTCCTCTAAAGACGATTAAGAACAAAATGTAACGCTTTGTGATCGAAATTTCTTCTTTATGACGTATCCTGTAAGAATTTCTCGTACATTCATTCATTCTCTTATACGGAACTATAGCCTGGTGGCCTCCTCTGTAAAAAAGGACATATCTTGATATGTTACAGAAGGTTCAGAGACAATACTCTACATATCACTAGTGAGTTTTGCACTACTCCTACTTACTTCTGCAATTCGTCTAAGTTGCACCTTGACCCACGAACGTTCCTATTAAATCCGAGTAACAGCTCATGATACATGTATTTTCGATGCCTCTACTAAATAACTACTTTACAATCATAACGCCAAGAGACTGTCATTTCTGAAATCAAGAAAATTCCATGACCTTCAAACACTTAGTGAGGTAGTGGAGCAGTTTAGCACTATGGTCCTTTGGATCCCAGGATACGGAGGCATCCGGGGAAACGATAAGGTTAATGAGCTAGTTAGGAATGACACGACCTTAAAGATTCCACTAGAACTAGAAGACATATGCTTATTATTATCCTCTTGCAAACTCAAATTCAAGCGCAGAGCTGAAGAGGAAAGGATGACTTCAGAATTTCAATTCAGTTACGGCCTCGTCTAAACATGGATTACATGAACGTTCTACTTTCCATAAATAGGAAACAAATATCAATACTGGCGTCTGTGATAACTGGACACTGTCTAATTGACATGCGTTCACAAAGATTAAGAAGTTAAAACAACGACTTCTGCCGCAGCTGCCACGACATACTTGAAGAAGGAAGTATGTAACACTTTTTATGACTGCTATGGGATCTCGGCAACCTCTCCGACTTTGCAGAAGTTGAACTGCAACGCATAATGCTCCTCATAATAAGCTAAGGCTGGTTCAACAGTGAGGATAACGCTCAGGCAGAGTTTCTTTGATGTCACAATAGACTGAAAGGTCTAACTAAATCTGATGGAATTCTGACTGACACCTATACCTAACCTTACATGATGTAGTGAATACGGAATGCCAGTGAGTGATGTCCTTGCTATGCAATATATTAAATATTCAAATTATTATTTTTATATATTTTTTTTGCTGCTTTATCATGAACTTAATCCAAGTATATTTATTTTTATATCTGAAGCTTCAAACTTAAAATTGCAACCAATTAAATGAACGAAAACCTAAAATAAAAAACAAAATGAAACATAATAAAATAATTACTTCTGTTAAAGAACATTGTTTCAAACTATTGTCTGGCACTAAAACTAATTTTATGGCAACATTTTGTGATTCTCATAACAGTTCGTCAACCACAAAAATTGTGAAAGATATACCCGAAAAAGATGCGAAACATTAAAAGGATGTAAAACTAATGACAAGCATTTAGGCAGGTGTATTAAAATAAGTATTTTTTGTTGTATGAAACAAAATACACACATGCGTGTGTATGTACGAGTTTGTACAATGTTAGATCCAACTGAAAGAGAAAATAGAATTGGCCTTAATCACTTCAACTTGAATAATGAATGAAATACAAATGAATGCAACAGAATGTGTAAACTTTTTTCATAAATTTAAATTATTTTCTTAAGCTTAAAGTCTCTTCTTTTTTAAATGTATTAGTCGATATTTCGGTACTCATCGAGTGGCATTTTCAGGATATTTGTTTTGTTTTAATCACATTTCTTGTTAAATTTTTTTTGCAGACTTATGTGTAAAAGATGTCTATCGAGGCATTTTTGCAAAATAATTACGAAAAGCATTTATTTTTTCTGCAAAAATAAAACATATATTCTGATCTTCAACCCTTCTCCTAAGAAACATATTCTCTTCAATATGTATTGCACAATAAAAAAAACATGCAAGTATTTACATTTGCAATATTATTGCTCAATTAATTGAAAAAGGAAAATTTTATGTGTTGACATGCGTTGACATTTCAGAATAATGATTTCCCACCAATTTTTAGCACAACGTTATCTTTGTTTTTTTTTCTTGTATTATTTACAGAAAAATTGTTTTTTTTAGTTTTTATGCATCGCATTTTCTTAATTATTTATGTTTTGGTACTAGGCCTATGAGAGTTTTGTGTCCTACTTTCGCACATCCCATGCGAAGGCATTGATTGAGTAATAAATTGAGTAGTTCCGGAAGTAACAACCTATTTGTGCTTTGCCCTGGCAAATTGTTACACTGTCTTCGCCAACCTAGTTTAAGAATTTAAAAGAAAAGTTTTAATATTTGACGAAAAGTTTATTTAACAATTTTTTTGTTAAACAACCCGTGACCCTTACCAGCAAAAAAAAACGTAACTTACGTAATATTCGATTTTCCCTTTTTTGTCACAATCGATAGTTCACCACCATTAAAATTAGTTGTGAAAATTGACTAACTATAAAAAATGGAATCAGAAACTTACAGTAGTCCTGCCACTTAGAGCAAAGCCAGCCAATAAAAAGCTGCACCTCTTGTAAACTTATGTGCTTGTCACTTACGTTTTTTTTCGCGCTTAAGGCTCGATATGTATGTATGTATGCAAGCTTTGTTTACTTTTACTTTTTTTGTAAAAAGAAATTGCGCCATATATTATTTAAGAATCTTATGGAACTTATTTGAGCAAAACGACAGTACGAAAATCAATAAAATACTCAATAATATTGTGTAGTCTACGGGTACCTTAAAATATTTAGCACTACTCAACTTTACTTCAAGATTAGATACTTACTACCCTTCTTTTCATATGTTTTAATTTATTTGATTATGCAAATAAGACTACATACCCACTTCTATTGTTGTATTGGAGTTTTGAATTCATTTTTTTTTAATATCAAAATATTTAACAAAACTTTAGAATTTATTTTTCACAAAATATCAAAATATCGCTTCAAAATTTTAAGCCATTTACATAAAAAAAATTAAAAAAAAGCAGCACTTGAGGGAAAAGTCCATCTGTTATATTCGTCCTGTCTGTTTAATTAATAATTACTCATACATGAATTACAATATTTGTATGTTTTTTTTTATCACATTTAATTAGTTAAAAGTTGTCTGTATTTACAAAAGTATTAAATAAATCTACAAACCAGCTAAAAATCATATTTTCATTAAGAATAAAATTTTTTTTAATTTTTTGTAGCTCTTATATGCTAAAGGATATATAATTTTTACTTCAATAAATCTCATTTAGCATATTTGCCAGCAGTATGTACAGGAATCATAAGCCGCTTTTATTTATAAACCAATTCCTTATCCTTTTGTATCGTCATCATCATCATCGCTGTAGAACATGAAACATTTTATTGTTTAATGTTTCACATAATCATTTGTATCGACTATTGAACCGCCACCAGCGCCAAGTTCTTCAAACAATTCATTTGATTGATGATTCCTGCCATATAGATTGTTATTTAACATGTTGTTATTATTGCCATTATTACTTGGAGTGTTTGGAACGGAAGGATTTATGGCAAAAGCGTTGGCAGGAGATGAATGTATAAGCAAAGGATTTCTAACAAGACGTTGTATCTGTAACAGGCATCTGGAAGACCGAGAAATAATTAAATTAATTAATAATTTATGGAAAACGAATTATATATAATTGTATTATTTACAAACAAACACACCTCTCCAGTCTTTTTTCGTTGGCATCTTGTACATCCAAGAATTCGGCCAGACCGTCGTCATCTTTGCGAAAGAGATTATTTAGAGATGTTGTTGTTGGACCAGCCCTTTTGCCATTTGTCCAGCCTCTGGAATATTGAAATGTTTGTCCCATACAAGCCATGGAGAATAAGATAATAAACAAAGGCAAGACTACAATGCGCAACATGTTCGTACTAGGGTTTCTTCTATTTGCAGCTGAAAACGGAAAGAGAAAAGGTTTTTAGTATGGTAACCATCCCTGTGTAATGGTTTGTGTCTAAGAAAACAGTTTACAGTTGAGCCCTACACCTTTTGGATATTACACAGTTGGAGAATTGGAGATTTTATAAAGCATATGCTCTTTAGTGTTTCTTATATTTTTAAAAGATTTCTTTAAGATACTTCGTGCAATTTCCTGATTGGCTGGGTTACGTAAACACGTAATGACGTTATGGAAACCTTCATTACGTGTTTTCACAACTCAGACGCTCAAAAAGTCTCAACATAATTTTAAGATATTTTTAACGTTTGGTGGTTATATAAACATGCTAAAAAGTTGAAAGTTGTTCACATCTTTTCCAATTTTTTTATTTTGAAAAAATTAATAGTAAATAGAATATAAAAAATTAATTTAAAAAAATTTCTTAAAAACCTTTTTTTACATGAAATTGAAGAATATAAAAACCCTATAGTTCGAGGGTATGAAATATTGCAATATCAAATCTGACTACTCTGACAAATCAACAATATTACAGATTTTTATTCAGATCTCATAAGAAAAATGTAAGTCAGCCTCAAGGAACGATATATTCGTTGCTTTACAACATCCTATAGAGCGTTTTTTTAACTTCCTAGGAAGTCAAGTTAAAATAAGTATTTTTAAATCTGTGATAATCGATTGAAATTACCTTTTTTTGTGAAACAAAAAACATATTTCTTTAAATCTACATGAAAACAAAATAGTTTTAATCAATAAAGGATAAAATTACTTTCAAATAAAGAAAAGGAATTCGTGAATAGCAGCAAATAGGCAAACCTAACGTAACGTAAAATGTTTCCTTTTTTCAACATAATGAAGACGGCTTACGAATCGGTGAATAGAAATCAAAGTAGGGTACGTCCTCCAAAGACAAGACCATTTTAAAGTTATTGGAAATAATTCAAATTTGCACTACTTTCATATCATAGTCTCGTAATTTTCATGACTCTGTTGGAAGAACTTTTTTACTAGAATATAAAAAGAAGTCATATATAAAAGATTAGGAAATTATAGCTTTGATAATTAATTATCAAATTAACATGATAATAAATAACAAGCAGCATTGTTATTGCGAAAAACCAAAATGATTTTTTCCATATTTTATCATGGCTTTGTAGAATTTTGCCCATCGCTCATTTAATGCAACGTAATCGTATCTCAATATATTAAAACTTTTCGATTTATAACAAAAAAGTTTTCTTTGATATCCTTTCTATTTATTTGTATTAAAAAAATTTGCAATAATTTGGAATAAAAAAACGACTTCAATACAAAGAGCCTATCAAACGGATTACAAAACCGAAGCAACTATGGGTTAGTTTAAAGCCCGATATAATAATAGGTGGCGTACAGTAATATCGTAATTTGAATTGGCAGCCATTTTCGCTGATGGCGCCATATGTTACTGCGCTTTGATATTTATGATGTAGATATATAGAGAATTAATTGCCAGCAAGCCATGGAGCGTCGTGTTCAATGTGCTCGAACAATTAAGCGTTTGGCTGAACACCTCGTACAAACTGGGTCTACTACAATGGCCTGCTTCGTACTACTCTCTTGAACGAGAATATCGCTGCTATTGCCGAGGACGTCACATTAACGAGACGACTTTGCAAACAATAAGGCTTCAACGGGCGTTCTTTGAAACGAATTTTGGTGAAGGATTTCAAAATATTCTCCTACAAAGTGCAAACTGTTCACGAATTAAAGCCCGCTACTCGTCGGATAAGGTTAACTTAATGCCATACTCTGTTAAACTTGGTGCAAGAAGAGGGTAATTTTCCATCACATATCATAATGAGCGGCGAAGTCTAATTCCTCTCAAGTTCTTATGTTAAATAACGAAATTTGCACTTCTGAGTAACAAAGAATCATGAAGAGCCATTGCATCCTCTCAAATTGGCTGTTTGGTGCGGCATTTGCATATAAAAAGTGATTGACAATCGCTCACAACGGGCAACGATTGATTTTTTGAGACACCAATTTTCAGGTCAAGTGATCTCCTGTTTTGGAGATTTGAACTGAATGCTCAGAAAAAAAGATCTAACGGCACCAGACTTCTTCGTTTGTGGCTTTTTAGAATCACGCATTTACCAGTCTGGAAAAATAACATTAAAGAAGAAATCGCCACTGTGGAGCAACAATTGAAAATGCCGTAAACCGAGAACAATTCTGCACCAACTTGGGATGGGACCATTTGAACGAAGTATTTTTTTTTTCCAATTATTGTCATCAATTTCTCACTTTCAAATAAACTTTTTATGAAAACAGAGCTCTTTATTTCATTTATATCACAATGGCAGTCAGTTCAAATTATGACATTATTTTCCGGCCAACCTGTAATAACATCGGTTTAGTAAGTTTTTGATGAATTTTTCCAACTAGAAGAAAGAAAAATAGTGAATCAGGATTTAGCACTAATGTTGGCTGTGCGGGAGATATCATTCGTAGTAGGCTTTGCCATAATTGGAAAAGATGAGGAAAACTTGTTGATTGGTATTATGCGTTTTAACCCTGATAAAAAAGGAAGGAATATGTAATTGGGGACAATGAATTTCGGACCTTGCCTCATACGCCGATATTGCAAGTGACAAACACTCGTGTTCCATTTTCAATGATAAATATTATAAAATGCAGTAAATTTCTTTAATCTGACAATACAGATGGTGGCAGTGGGTCTCATTTCTATCATGTCCAACTATCGAATGTGCAAAGTGCGTTTTTTCAGATCAGCCACGTTGATCCTGCATTGCTTACAACCGTTATTTCAAAAGTTTAATTTCCATACCGGAGTGAATTAAAAGAACTTTGTAAGAAATATGTAAAAAGTTGAGGTTTTAGAGATGCATCGCTTTTGAGTTCACAATTGAAGGTGCACTTACGTTTTCCAAAAAAGTACTATTTGCACATTTGATAATTGGACATGGTAGCGACGATGTATAGAGTGACCACCGAAAAGATCTTATTATTGTGCAGTTATAATTTTCCTTTAAAAGTTTATTCTTTAGAAAATTGGCACACTGGAAAAAATTCTTTTTCAAGATAATAATCTGGAGCCGAATTTGGCTAATAAAAAATTTATTTTTTTTGATTAGCCAAATCTTAAAAGTAGCAATAACTGAAAATTTAGTTAATCTGGCCCGACGGGGTTTCAGCTTTAATATTAAATTTATCTATTTATCTATTTAGATTTTGGAAGGCTATGTCGGCCGTAAATTGAATTTATTTAATTTAATATTATTTTCATTTTTATTGATTAAAAATTTTTAATGTTTTTTTAATGTTTATAAATTCTTATCACTTACACTAAATTAAAAAACTTTTTATATGTTTCGAAAATATTTTCAAGTTCTTTTTTTGTATATCAAGCACGGAGAACGAATTAAAACTGAATGCTGTAGTAGCAACTGTCTGTGGCTTTTATAGTTGTCCTAATAAAGAATCTAATAAGGCTTCAGGATCATCGTAATAATGATGAAACTACATACACGTAGAGAAAATTTTAACAAAAACTTTCAATCAAAAAGTGTCTAAAAATAAAATGGTTTTTCATGGACTTAGGCTCAATAATATGCAGAATTTTCCTGTCCTTCTAGTTGTCTGTCCGATTTTATTACCGATTTATTATTTAAAAAAATTAAAAAGTGTTTATTTTTTATGGGGAAGCTGTTCTTATGCCTAAATTTCATTGCAGCTAAGTTTCAAATCACCAGTAGA
Source organism: Germaria angustata (assembly GCA_963681545.1). Classification (NCBI taxonomy): domain Eukaryota; kingdom Metazoa; phylum Arthropoda; class Insecta; order Diptera; family Tachinidae; genus Germaria; species Germaria angustata. The sequence continues at coordinate 13,498,947 of OY812998.1, read as the reverse complement.
CTTTAACCACTATGTTTGCAAGGTATTCAGCCTCGTATGATTATACAACAAATTTCAAATAACACATGAGAAATTTAAACTTTACAATCATATTTCAAAATTATTAAAATACGTATCTATAGACAGCTTAACCCACAACAAATAACTTTTTTTCGCAAATAATTAGTTGGGAGATTGGAGCGAACAATTTTTATATTCATGTATATTATTTGAAGTAATTTTTAGCTCAAGAAAACATATCGTTTCCTAGGAATGCTAAGTTGGAAAAATTTTGTAAATTTAAATGAAACACACTCAGGCCAAAAGTAGGGTGCGGCAGATGAGCCTCCACAGTTAAGACGCTGGAACCACTTTTTCAACTTTTTCAAATTTTGTGATATACTTGTATATATCTCTAATCCCAAATTTTATTACTTTCATTTCTATTTTCTGCATGTACTTGTCTTCCAAGAATATTTCCATTTTATCTCCTCCACAAGTAGATTAAATGTTATTAGCAGGCAATTGTTTTTAGCAACTTTACCGAAAAATAATATTTAAATACCATATACGAATACTTATGTGTGTTTTAACAAAGCCTTAACAAATACAACTATTTTCGTCCCACTCATGTGTACATATGTGTGTGCGTGCGTGTCTGAATGAACAAATTGAATGCATTTGTTGATTAAAAAAATTATCACTTTCACATGTTTGAAGGGGTTAAATAGACACCAGCAATTCAAGATACAAATTAAAAAGGAACCTTTTTCTTTTATTTTTGTGGTTGCCTTTTGACGCCTTAACTAATTTGCCTTAAAGAAAAGGATTTGTGGTTTTCAAACGTGTTACTGTTGAAGAAATTGTGTTAGAAAATATTTTATTGATGCATCCACAGGAATCCTTTGATAAGAAGTAGTTGAAAGAACAACAACAACAATATATCCAAGCATTTAAAAGGTGCCTGAAAAAATAATTTAATTTAAATATAAGTGTAAGCATTGGCATAAAATGATCGTTATGGGGCTACTCCATAATACTGGTTCCAATAATGCCTGTTGCACCTTACGTCCCTAAAATTTTTAAGAATCAAATTATTTTATTAGCTTCTCTATAATTTAATTATATTGAACAAATTGAACACACTGGCCTCTAAAACATACATATATTTCTAGCTCCTTCATTGAATTTGATACTTGAGAGCCAAGTATCAAAAAGTTTGTTATTGTCTCACATAGAATACACAGCCAACCACCACTGCCACAACATTGCAAATAGTTTTTTTAATAGATGTTACCTCTCGCATCGGTTGTTTAAATTATCCAGGTCACACTTTACACTCGTGAATAAGTATTAAAGCGCGCAAAGGATGTTTATTAACGCAATTGTTTTTGTTGAAAGGAAGTTGATGTAAGAAGTAAGTGTTACATTTACGTGATTTGTTATACGAACCTTTAGCTTCTCATAAAGCTATCATATTGGGTAACATTCTTTAACAAAGAAAAACATTTTGATCCAAATTAATTATATATATTAGAAAATTAATGTCTGTCTGTGCTGTTTCTTATATACAGCGAAGGAGCTTTCAGAGAAAAGACTATCGTTGATGCTGTAAAAATTTTGATACAGTATAAAATTTGCGCCCGTGTACAAATGTACTGTATGTTTTTATATGTATACATATAACTAGGCTGAACATATTTTTTTCAATTTGAGAACTTATTAAGTCAATAATGACATATGTAAATGGAAAAAAATATTTTATTTCATTTTAACTAATTTCCTAACATGAAATAATTCTAAACAGAAGATGAAACTATTCCCAAGGAAATAATCGAATCAGTCCAAAATTTTTTTATTTTATTTCATAATGCAATAACTCCCGAAATGTGTAAAAATTTTAGAAAATCATATCATTTTTAATTTTCAACATTATTTCATACAACTAACATTTATTTGCTCCAACATTTAAAATTTTTTTCCTGTTTTTCGAATTCGTATGAATACAGACGGAAATGTCAATACTAATGCATTTTACTTAAAAAATAAATAAAAAATATTTTTTGATTGAAAACTCATACGGGGTTCTCCTAAATTTCACATCTCAAATCTTCCATTTATTTCTACACGGCAAAACGGTCATGTAGACGTGTCTGTAGGAATCTATTTGAATATGCACAAACTTATTAATTTTTAAATAAAAACAAGAAAATTAACTTTAAATAAATTGTATGGCGCAATAAATAGAAAATCGAAAAATTGTCCGAACATTATTTTTTGTGTTTCATATATATTGGTAAACTCCCAAATTCGAGAGCTTTGTTTGTTCACGTGCCCATTAATCCGGAAATGGGCCTCATTACTGAAGAAAATTTTTTGATGGAAACTAGTGTCAGTTTCCAACTGTTGTTTATGGTCGTTTACCTTCCGCTACTGGGTAGGGCCAAGTCGCGACGATAATTCGCCAGGTTGGGGTCTGCAAAAGGTAGAGATCTTGTGACCTACGCGAAATTGAGTGCCTCGGATTCAGATCTTGCGCTTCGTTATCGTGCGGGTGTTGGTTCATTGATTACCGGTTCATATCCTCACGATATGATGATTATGGCAATCTTTTTTCAATAATTTTAACATTTGCACGTGTTGTTAAACGCATCATCGGCACATAGTGATTTCGAAAAATAGACTAAAATAATGACAGCGATTTTAACGGATATAGCTTCATCAGCATGGCCGTTATCAACTGTCAAGGACCGGAAGTAGCTATTGGAAGACTCATTAAAGTTCGACTTTTGGATGCTTACCACCAAAGACTTACAACTTGTTACTTTTTTTAATATATTATCTGCAATAAGTGGTGAATAATTGGTATATAATTGATATACAATAATTTTTATAATATATTGTATACGTATATAAGTTCAAAAGGTAAAAATATGCATGAAAGATTTATATTATATTATATTTATATTTATAGAGAGCGCAATGCGACCTACATAATCAAGAGCCTAACTCGGAGCAATATGCATACACCATTATTCGTAAATCATTTAAAGTAATACCTTAAGGTAGCTTGGGGCTAAATTAGAAAATTTTGAATTTAAAATGGCCACTTTCGGTTTCACAGAGCGACATGCATAAACTTATATAAGTACAACGTTTGAGCTAATGCATATCCCACTACAAATTTTTCACAGTACAGATACTCTAGGCAAATTTTGGACTTAGACAAATAAATGGAAATCAGGGTTGGATTAGAGAAATAGGAATCTAAAAACGTCACTTCCAGTCTTGCGGTGCTATATTTATGTACCACTTCAAAACTTCTAATGTGTAATGAAAACACCATAGGCCAGTTTCATTTTAAGAATAATGAAAAAATGGTGTCGAAATTAGAATAAAATTTATGTAAAATTTTTATTTCCGGTTTTGCATTTGTAATTTTTTTTCATAAATTTTTTTTTTATATAAAAATTATTCATCATAATATATTTTTTGTATTTAATTATATTTAATTTTTCTTTGTTGTGGTTGCTCGCTTTTTTCCTTAAATATACACGGAAATATAAATGTTTCCTTATTTAACAATTGACTCTATTACTTTAAGATAAAAAAAAACCTTGACAAGCTTATACTGACCTTCGTAGACTAGTAGGTAGTGTACTAGACTCGTAGTGCGAAGTTCCCAGGTTCGAATGCTGCCGCAGAACTCTGGCAGTTTGTGTTTGATAATTAAAGGGAGCGCACAACAAGCCTTCACTGGCTTAAGTGTATGTCGTATGACATGGGCTATCACACCCCTCCAATCAACCTAACCTTGACCAGCTTATACATTTTCCAGAGTATGAAGTATATTTCTAGTGGGAAATAGATTATTTCATTTAAATATAAAATTAAAATAAACCTAAAAAGTCCCAGTGTGCTGAAGGTAGCATCAGTGGCTTATTCGTTGAATATGCTTCAAAAAAGGGGAGTATCCTGTCAATACTAAATCCTTATAAATAACCGGAATCTACATTACTTCCGTAGCACTAGTATTTTCACTTGTTTACTGGGGCTTTACAGCGGTGTATATTGTAAGAATGTTAAAACAAGAAAATCTTGTCAAGTGAATACCCTTAATATTACTTCATTCATACACTCTCATCGAACTTAAAATATTTTAATAAAAATTGCAACAAGTGGTTGTGTTGAGAATTTAAGGAGCAAAACAAACCGTTAGAATTGTCATTGAAGACATGCGCAGGTAAGGTTTTCATAATGAAAATAATTCCGAAATTGTTGTTATTGTTATTTGGCAAGAAATCGTTCAACTGACAGCAGCTGACAGAGAAGAAATAAAACAAGTACTTGCATTATGTCCTATTAAAAAATTTTAGTTTAAAATTTAAACAAATGTGTTTATGTGTTTATTAATTAAAATAAAAAAAATAATAAATTTATACACATACGCATATAATTTAGTTATTAAAAAATACTCGTAGTGTAATACACATCATACGAGTTCAATTAAAGTAATATTTTCAAAACGCAAACAAAATTGCAGTTCGCATTGGAAAAATCGATAGTATGATAGTATTCCATATGATGGTTCATTTGTTTGTGTGTCATCAGTTTCATTTGTACCTTGTTGACCGTCTGTCTATTGATTTAATATTAAAATTATTAGAAACCTGTTCATTATTTATGAATTATTAAATATAAATCTTTCTTTTAATTATAGCATTTTTAAGCAAACGTCATCGACTTCAACACCGGTTGTTGATGGTGGTTCTATGCTAAAATGGAAAATATGGGTCGCTTAGACAGGGTAAGTGGATCTGGAGTTCATACGCATTTAGCTATAGTTTCCAGTTTCGTTTGACCTTTTACCTTGAAATCATTTATACAAACAAATTCCCATTTGGGAAATTCAAAAGAATAAACTTTAAAAAATGTATTGAGTACAAATTAGTGAAACTTTTTCATGCTTTTATATGTTCAGAACAGAACCGATTTGTAAATGCATGTGTTGGGAGTTTTAATGCGAGATTTAACCCAGTGAACAAAATTCTTAAAAAACATTCAGTATAGAAAATATTTCGTTGCTTAATATAATATATTTATATAAGCTTGATGTCAATTGATGTTTTTTTAATAGTTTCCCCGTGAAAAGGAGCTTCCTAAAAAGCCATGAAAATATTGGGGCTTTCAAATGAATTTAACACTGACATTGTCATTGAAGGATGTTCTCTTTTTAATTCCTAACCACCGATTGGGATGCTGTCTTCATCTATTTAAGTATGTGTTGTGTTTTGTTTTTTTGCAAATAAAATAAATGTGCATTAAATTAGAGAATAAATGTCACATCCGGTAGACGTACATATTCGTCAGTAGCCACGATTTCTATTTCCTTATGTGAAAGTACCTTGATTGGAGTAACATAATGTATTCATGTAGATTTAGAGAAAGAAATGTTTGTTGTTACAAAAAAGATATTTTCAAATCACCTTAACAGATTTGCCACAATATTTAATATTTTTGTAAAAACTTTTTTTACCTGACTTCCAAAAAGTTCAAAAAATGCACTATTGGATATTTTGAAGCAATGAAAATATCGCTCCTTGAGAGTGATTTACATTTTTTCCCTGGCTTATTAAATCAAATATAAGAGTTAAAATATTTCACCAAACTTGTGTGTGCATCGCACATTGGGAGAGTTTCGAGCCATTTGATTGCAATACAATTTTACAAAAAAAAATTCTAGGAAAGTTGTAAAAGGTTTTAAAATAGGGCGGCTGATATGTAAAAATATAATGCGATAATCCTTAATTTAATTAAAAAAAACTTTGTCACACCTGGATTCTTTTAGTTAAGATTTGCAAAAAGGACCTTAATTTACTGGCCATATCGGAAAATTCCCGCTAATATTAAGCTCGATTTGAAAAATTTTTCGGAACTATTGACGAAACGCATTTTTTGACATATTCCACAACAACATCATTAGACCGATTAATCTATTTATATAAAACATATCCCTCTTTGAAATTCTAAGAAAAAGAAAAAGAGTTTTGAAAACTAATTTGCTAAGAATATTCGGAGTTGATGTACTGTTTCGACAAATTTCGTCAGTGATATCATAATAATGAATAAACAGATTGTTTATCAAATTTGAGTTATTTGTAGCAGCTTTTCAATTTTCATAAACGATCGATTCAATTTTCATAAATGATTCGAGTTTTTCGAGTTATTAAAAACAGTTTCTTCGAACACGACATCGTTATATATTTTGGTTAAAAGCCGATTAGATTTTGCGTTCGATCGAAGCGATATCAAAAAAGTTATATTTTGATCGGCCGTTCAAGAATTATGATGGGCTGTGTGTACATACACACACATATAGAAGTCATCTCAAAAACAATGAGAATAATTGCAATGAATCTGGAAACATTAACATCTGATAAAAATTCTAATTTCGGAAAGCGCGGTAGAATCATTAACATTTAATTTTTTTATATGGTAAAATTAGATTTTTATAAATTATGGTCCCAGAAAAGTAAGTAAAAATACTTTAGTTTTTGTATTCTAGAAAAAAATATTGAAGTCCAGAAGAGGTAAAAGTACATCGATAGAACTTAAAAAAGTTATAAGAACTAAAAATATAAGTGACACATTTATCATTACGAGAACTCCTGATTCTACGTGATTGCCCGTACCCCAAATATCATATTAATTGAATATTAATTTTATTTGTAAAATTATTATATTTAAAACAAACTCTATTACTGCCATCATAATTAATTGAATTGTTTTGTCTGCTGGGTTCTATCTTTTTCTTTCCGCCAACAAGCAACATCAAACAGTGTCATTAAAATTCCAAACATGCTTGGCCCATTGTCAACAGACAAGTTATAAAACAAACTAAACATTTATTTGACCACTGTTGCTATAACGCATTCACTAATTCGAATATTTGCGCTTCACTCCGCTCACCGCCCACCAATTGTTTTAGTCTTTTTGTTCAGTTTGTTGTTTAAACTCGTTGTTAACGGATCTTTTAGTTGAAAATTTAATTTTAAATCAAATTAATATTAATTACTTTTTAATAAATTGTTTTTAGCCGGCCACAGCTGGTGTTAACGATACCCAATTTTTGCTTAAATCTTCACCGAATATATTGGAGAATTTTCCATACGAGGATTTCAAATCAAAATTGGATCGTACGCAACCGAAACGTATGTCCTCACCGCCTATACGCAGTAATGCAGTGAAACGTTCCAAGTCACCATTGTTCTGTGACACGCTGGAACGACATGCCTTCATGCAGAATGTTGTCAACATTAAATCAGCCAACAACTATGAAGCACGTTATTCTTCGCCGAGCGAAAAAGAGGCTACCGTGAGAAAAAGTTTGGAGGAGATTTCCAAAGACATTAAAGAAATTGAAGATTTCTTAACGGCAACGGAAAATGTTTTGCGTAAAGAGAAGGAAATGGATGGAGAGGAGATGAAAAAGAAACGAGCAAATAAGGAAAACAAGTCTCCCTCTCCAAAAACAATATCACGAAAGAGTTCAGCGAAGAGCATTAACTATAAGATCAATTCCTTTCGAAATCGTAAAAAGAAGCCAGGATCACCACGTTTAATCAGCTCTCGCTTATACTTTCGTAACGGACGAATAGGTTGCATAGAAGCTGAGAACGCCGCCTCTAATGTGGAGAGTACGCACGCCTTGGTTAAGCATATCTTAAAATATGAAAATGAGAAACCTCTGGTTAGTCCGAATAGTGTGAGGAGGGTCCTAAGTGCTGAGCCAGCTTCTCCAGCATCGATGGCAGAAAATTTTACTTTGGCGGGACAAGTAGTAGAGGCCTTGAATGCTAGAAATGAAGAGTCCTTTGATCTTCACTGCACACGAGACGTAATAGCTAAGGCTACCGGAAAGGTTTTATTAGACTTGGAGGACTCTGGCGTGCACAATTCGCCACAAACTGAAAGTTTTGGTTCCAGTAATCAACCTCTAATAGATGAAGATGAACAGGATGTGCAACTTTGTTACGATGAAATGCCAGAAATACCTAACGAAGAACAAAATATGGGCGCTGTTATGGATAGTGAAGTAGATCGTGTGGATGCTGATGCTCCTGTCAATGTCAACATTAATCGTTTGTCCAGTACTGGCAGCCTGGACTCAGATGGCCAGCAGTTCTTAAGAGATCAAGTGAGACATTTGGTAAGACGTTTTACGGCTAGAGCGAACAAAATGAAGACTCGCTTAGAAATGCCACCTACTCCCAGCAGTAGTGCTTCTTCCCCTTCTCCGCCTCTACCCACACTACTTAACAAACGTACCTTGGCCAGCTCGAACGCCCAGTCGCCAGCTAAAAGATCAGTCATTATTTCGCCCCATCAATCGCCCATAAATAAACCCTTATTTGTAGCCGATACTCCGAGATCAAATGTTTGGCTTTGCTCTAGTCTATGTAGCAGCAATGATGATCAAAGGACTTTAGATCCTCAGGGAAAAATTTATATATCCTGGTTGTGTGTGGTGTCCATATCGTTTCTTTACAATGCGTGGGTTATCCCTCTGCGGTCGACATTTCCTTTTCAAACTCCCGAAAATACAAACATGTGGTTGATCATGGATTTTTGTGCTGACATTATTTATCTCCTGGATGTGATTTTCTTCAAGCATCGCATAATGTATTTGTTTGAGGGATTTTGGGTGAAGGATAAGAATCTCACCAGGAAAAATTACATGAGAAAGCTGCAATTTAAGGTTGGTTTATTTGCAATAGAACAGATATATATTACTGACGAATTTTGTATCACAGCTGGATCTCTTATCTTTGTTGCCCTTGGAGTTGTTGTATTTCAAATTTGGCACTCAAGCAGTTTATTTGCGATTTCCTCGTTTCTTAAAGGTGCAAAGTTTCTGGGATTTTTTTAAGCTCATAGATCGTGTGATATCTTCGCCACACATTGTGAGTGTTTTACGTTATTTTTTTTTTCGAATGTTTTCCCTAATATTGTTTTTATTTATGTTTTTTTTTGTAGGTTCGTATTGCAAAAACTTTACTTTACATGCTGTACATGATACACTTGACTGCGACTTTATATTATGCCTACAGTGACTATCAAGGTTAGTATGATTACGTTAGTATAGCAATTATTAGCTTCACTGAATTAATTAGCTAATATGTATATGTAAGTGTATATAATCACATGCATGTGTTTCAATGCAGGCTGCATCAGAAGAATATATAAACAATGTGGTTCGAAAGTAATGTAATAATTTGAATCGGCTGCCACTTTCGGAGATGGCGCCAAATGCCACTGTACTTTGACATTTGTGATGTAGATATATAGAGAATAGATATTAAAGAATTATTGTTAAAGCTTATTTGACAGGTTTTCGTCTGTTGTTTAAACACAGCGTAAATCTAGTCGTCCATTTCGTCATAGTTGTATTCCATGTGCTCGAAAAATTAAGCGTTTAGCTGACCGCCTCGTGCAAACCGAGTCTACTACAAATATTGCAAGAAGTATTCGGCAACCAAAGTGACTGTTTGAGAAGGCACTTACATTAAAAAGAGATTGCCCCTTTTTTTAAGACGCCAATGGCATCCAGGAGGAGAGATTTCCCGTTTTGAAGATTTGTACTGGCTGTCTGGATCGAAAGATCTAATAGCACCAGAATTCTTATGTTATGGAAAACTGTAAACTATTTTCAAATCCAATTTTTTTTAGACTTGAATTTCACTTGAATTAACGATATTGTTAAACTTGCTAAATTATTGTCTTTCTTTAAGTAAATCTAATTTGATACACCACAAGTCCATAAATATATAAATAATCATATATAATACATATATCGATTGTATTTGGTTGTTGAAAGTTTATTACAATTTTTAGGTCTTGGCGTAAATCGCTGGGTCTTTAGCGGTAAAGGACACCCGTATGTGAGATGTTTTGCATTTGCCACCAAAACGGCAACTTCTATAGGTAAGATGATTAAAATCCATTACGTTTCTCTCGAATATTCGAAAACAAATTGACTTTCTATTATTCCATTTCACACCAGGCAAAAATCCCAAACCGGAACGAGAAGGAGAACTGGTGTTCATGACTGCCGCCTGGCTAATGGGAGTCTTTGTGTTCGCCTTGCTTATAGGCCAGATACGCGATATTATATCTACTGCCACTAGGACCAAGCACGAGTACCGGCAGTTAGAAGATGAAACTCTAGAATACATGAGGCGTTTAAATTTGCCTGGGGAGGTCCAGAAGAGGGTAAAAATGTGGTTTAAGTTCACCTGGGATCAGCAGCGTACATTGGATGAGTCCAACATATTAGACTCCTTGCCGATAAATCTAAAAACTGATATAGCCATATCGGTGCATATACAAACATTATCAAAAGTGCAACTGTTTGCCGACTGTGAAGAGGCTTTGCTAAGGGACTTGGTTTTAAAATTGAGAGCTGTCACATTTCTGCCAGGCGACTATGTATGTCGCAAGGGCGAAGTGGGTCGTGAAATGTATATCATTAAGCTAGGTCAGGTTCAGGTTATGGGCGGACCTAACAGCGATACTGTCTTGGCAACTCTTTCGGAAAGTTCGGTATTCGGTGAAATTAGTTTGTTGGGGATTAATGGTGCCGACCGGCGTACCGCTGATGTGCGCTCAAAAGGTTATGCCAATTTGTTTGTTCTTTCGAAAAGTGACCTCAATGAAGTTATTGCCTATTACCCTAATGCCCAGGCTATATTGAAGAAACGGGCACGAGCATTAATGCGGAAAAATGCCGCCAGAGAAAAAGAGGAAAGAGCCCGCGCTGAACAAGCTGATGTTGTTATTGGAAATCCCAAGACTCCTGAAAATCCTCCAAAACTCCTACAAACCGTTATACAAGCTTTACCCTATGAATCGCCTGCTGTTGTGCTTATAACAAGAGGATCGAAGCGTATAAACAAAAAGCATCAGTCCGTGAAAATGGAAACTGTAGAAGATCGTGAGGTGGGAGTTATTACCGCAGGGCGTCATATTAACGCCAGAGATAGTTTAATGTTGCACAAAGATTCCCGTTCTTATTCTCCCGACTTATTGGCATCAATTCAACAAGAGTTAGAAAATAAAAATAAGTTCATCAATTTAACCGATTCGGAGAAAGCTTTAATCGTATCAAATTCCAGTATGGACTCGGTAACTATTGAAGATATTGAGGAGTATGGAAAGTAGACAACTTTTGCCTTGAAGTTCAGCGGAAAACCGAAAGTTCCATATCACGAGTGTCCTGTAACGTAATACACCTTTTGTCAGCCTGGCTTTAACAATATATATTTACATATTTTATAGTTACACTGGTCAATATTTTTTTTAAACCAAGAAGAGATTTGGCTCCCAGAGCTGGAATCATTTGATTTTTCTTGTTTGCATAACTATACATATTTTTAATTCCATATTTGAATTCTATGCATAAAAACATATTACACAATAAATATATGTATTTGTATGTGCTTTTGTTGTTAAAAATAATTATATTATTTTTCTTGGGACTACTAGTTCAGTTGCCACCAAAGGCTCTGCTCTGTTCAGTAAATTAATAACTAAAGAGAAGTATATATTTACATATAATATGCATTACGAAAGGTGATGCATAACTAATCGTGTAACTTTAGTCCAATTGACACTATTTAAATAGTCTAGAAATCAGGTGACTAAATAATTGGTAGTGTAGGTGGTGGTTTGGATACATGTTTTTTAATTTAAAAAGAATCATAATGGATCCACTGGGCATCCCAAAAAATGTTTTAACATGTTCTCGCAGAATCAAATAGCAATTTACGAAATAAAATATGTTGTAGTAAATTAATAGTTTAATGATTCAGTGAAAAAATGGAATTTTTTCCTGAGGAGTAACATTTTCGTTACCTCCTAGGGAGCTAAATTGAGAAAATATTGATGAAATTAAAAAAGTACCTATTTCCTTAGATGAAAACATTATTTTTCTTAAACTTTTATCTGAAACTATTACATTTATATAAGAAAAACTAACTTCTGACTTTGACAGATTTTTAACCATTCAAGACTTTTATTCCCAGTAGTGAATTTCTTTTTAAAAAAATATCTACTCCACTTAGTCTCCTTAGCTTATAATTTTTTAAAAACATTTAGAAAAACAGGTTTATGTTGAAATCATTGGGATATGATCTAAATTTAGATTTTTCTACATCAAAACAACTGTTGCGTCGCGACGTAACTTCTTACGAAGCCATTTTTAGCTCTCTTGCTCCCAAAGGCTTACGCTGCTAATCTGTCTACTGTTTTATATGCTCATCTCGCAGACTGCTAAGCATGAAATAATGTTGCCAAGTTCGAGTTCAAATCCAGTCATCAAAAATTTATACTAAAAAATTAAGTTTGTGTGAAAAAAATTATATATATAATGAGAATAATTTTCGCATACAGTGCAATGTAAAATATAGGGTGGAATGAATAGCATTTGAAGTACTTCCAAAAAATGTATGTTTCATATCATCTTGAACATGACTTCAGATCCAATAAACAAGATGCAAAAAAAGAGAACAACTTGCAATGACAAGCTTATGCTAAAATCATTACAAAATATCTAAAGTTTCACTATTTTCACAAGCTGTGGACTTTATTAATTTCTTTGGAATCTCCTTTTTTATCGGGAATATATATACAATCCATTACGCACAAAAATATATATGTATATTAGTTTTACCCAAAAAACCTGTAAGCTACAAAGCTTTTAAATAATCGAGGAAAATTATAATATTGACACGAGATTTGTAACACACTAGGCAATTTTCGTTGAAAGGTATGAGAAACGTCAATAAAATGGCCAAAAGATGAGCATATCCGTGGTGCTCTTAAGCGATGGAAGGAGTCCATTTCCAAAACTGTTATCTTGATCGGACCAGTCTTTAAAAATGGTTGACTTAAATCCAAAATATATTCGATCTTTCCCACTTTGGCATATTTTAAAAGCTTACATCTTTCTTAGGCTAATTTTTGTACGGAGAGAAAACCATACGACCCTTGCAATTTGGGTATAAAATGTGTTTAGCAAATATTTGTATGGGATATTTAAACTCTCTTTCCACTGAATTGCCTCTTTTGTGAAAGGTGGAAAATACAAATAAAATGGGATAAAATGCCCCACAAAAATATTAGTCACAGAATTCTACTACCGCTCTGGAAAAAAATTACACCTGTTTAAGGGCTAATATTCAGAAAAATTGATAAAACGCTCCATAAAGCCGACTTATGCTTGGGTATTTGAATGAAAAACACATTTTCCCTTTGCAACGATATATTTAATGTTTAATAACTGCAATGATACCGCAGGCTCTATGATGGCTCTAAACCAAGGAAATTGCAACAGCTGTACTTGTTCATAATATTAGACACATTAATCTGTGATAAATCGGCGAAATAAAACACTTGAAATAGTTTTAGGTTTATAACTGAAAAAAATATTATTTTTCATATATATTATTCGTTCATAACTATTAAAAAGAAAAATAATGATAAATTATGGACCGAAATGAAAATAATATAAATTATTCTTAAGTGCTTAAATTGTACATCAATTAGTTACTATTTTATTACATGTTGCATATAAGTTTAATGATAGTTAATACAAATAACTTAAAATTTCTTTTAGTGCTTGTTCAGTTTAATTAAACTCCGTATTTCTAACTAATGAATTGTTATCTAAAATTTTGACAATATGCGTAACATATTCTTATATTTCTTAAAAAATTATTGTTTGTTGCTAGTTTAACTGAGTATATGCCTACATTTCATTTGCTCTAACCAAATCATCAGCATTCAGACTCATATACTTATGCAAAAATAAGAAATATTACATGGGACAAAATTATGTTTGAATTTTATAGAATTCTCATATATTCGTATTATTTCTTGGTTTTTGTACAAGTACTCACATATCAGTTTCACTGCTTTTCAAACATGAGTCGGCTTAAGGGTACTGGTGATTTGGTTAGTGCCGATGAAGTGCAGGTATGTACAAATACTCCGGCAAACCAACAACAAACAATAACATTTTTTAAATAATTAATTTCGAATAATGAATTTATTATTTATTTATATATATTCGTAGGATTCTCTTTTATTAGATTTCGCTTAATATTAACACAATAATATACACACATTAAAGCTCATAACAATACCTCAGACATTGGAAAGACAATTTCCTGCATTATTTCTTCCAATTTATAATAAAAATTTACAATTTGAATTAATTTCATTATATGAGAGATTTACAATAATAAAAAGAAAACCTAAGCAAATTTTTATGAATATGTTTTATAAAAATTTTTAATTTACTTGCATTGTTATAATTTCGAATAAAATAATTTAAAAAAAAAATCAAAAAGTTTAGATAGACAAATAGACGTTATTAGATTGAATACTTGCCTGTTGGATGGTTTACACTGAATGAAATACTCGTAATCCTCGATCGATGCCCGTTTCGTTCCTGCTTTATTTCTGTTGTTTGTTTGAGTATTTTTTCTATCAGTGTATGTTAATTTCTTTGCATATGCGAAAGTTATAGTTTTTTTTCGAAAATGATATAGAAGTTTCTTTAACTTGAATCATTTTGTGTCCAATGTGAACGAAACTCATTTTTTTCTTACACAATTCAATAATAATACATAATAGATTTTAGTGTTTTTAAAACACGACTAAGTTTAACATAAAATTAACGATTCAATTTACAATACATTATTTAATAATATATAAATAGTTTTAATATAAAATTTTAGTTTTAGTTTCTGTCTGTTTCAAAAATTCTTTACATCAGTTTCCTTTAATACGGAGTCCTAATGCACAGTGGAACCGATCGCAAAAAATGGGAATATATATATATATATATATATATATATATATATATATATATATATATATATATATATATATATATATATATTGATTTAAATATATAGATTAGAAGTCTTCACATCAATACAGTGGGGATTAAGTTCTTTTGATAGAGTAGCTGAAAAGCTTATAGTGTGTAGGGATAAAATTTAATACCGCAGGGGGGGAAACAAATCTGCCTTTGCAACTATCACAAATAGTAATTTAAAACTAAAATGTTTATAAAACTAAACTAAAACTAAAATTGTTATAATTTTTGTCAAAAATCGTATCTTTTTCTCTCTGTCAACTTTAATGGCTTAGGATCTTTTCACTATGAAATTTATTTCATTTTTTTTTTTTTTTGATTTAGTTCGCATTTAATTCCGCCGTACAATTTTTGATAACTTTTTGACATAAATTTATTGAATTGTCTCAATTCATTAACTGAAAAAAATTGGCTCTCAAATTTTGGAAATTATATACAAAAATTTTTATATTTAAAAACAAGTAGATTTTTACGAAATTTCTATAAATACATTGACATCGAAAGCAAAAACAAATTTCAGTTTTCAATATAAATGTTCGAAATGAGTTTTTTTAATTTCTGGAGAAATGGACATTGAAAATACTTTCACAAATCTGGTATATGAGCCCTACATCTGGATAGTAAGTAGACACTGCTTTGAAAACTCCATTGATGTTAGAACTCTGAAAAGATATAACCAATAACTAATGGTTATTTCTTTTGTTATAAATCCAACATAATTTGCCCTTTCGAAGAGTAAAAAGTTAATTAAGTTTTCTATAATAAGAGCAAAGTTAATAATAATAATAATAATATATTATTATTATTATTATTATTATTATTATTATTATTATTATTATTATTATTATTATTATTATTATTATTATTATTATTATTATAATAGATAAAACTAATATTTTTTTAGAAATTGCTGAAAAAATTACGATGTTTTCAACGAAAAAAGACCATAAGAAATTACACTAATTTTTAAATCGCCCCACTGTGCCATGTTCTATGAAATATATTTTTATTTTTATTTAAGTATATTTTTATGTGTGTGTTTGTGTGTTTTGTGAATTTGTCGTTACATAGTTCAACATATTCGCAACATATTCATAAGCTGTTTAAAGAAAGCTTTTTCTGTTAAATAAGCGTCTGTATATTGTAAGATATTGAGTTTGGTGTTGAAATTTGGACGAAATTTATTAGTTTGAGGAGTTTTCATTGTTACATATTTAATAAAATGTGTGTTGCTGATTTAAATCATTTAAGAGTATAACTTTGTATTATGTAACATGATTGGTTTAATTATATTTATATTTGTTATTTATAAACTATAAAATTGTTTTAAGCATTTGCAGGACTTGGCCTGGCATAATTCATGAGAGCATAAGAACGCAAAAGCCGATTGTACGGATATTGGGCTGCTGGCCACAATTCAGGTTTTTCGGTTAAGGTATCAGATAAAGCTTGCAAAAGTACATCTATTTGATTAATTTAAACAAATTGGTCATAAGTAATCAGTTTTACTAATTTCATAAGAAAGACTTACGTATGACTTTCTGTTCTAAATCCAATGGAATGATACCCAATTCATGTTCACGTTCAAAGAAATCCATTAACTTTTGAATTTCCCTTTGAGCCTCATCACCATGGCCTAAGGATTCAGTAAACATGATCTGAGAAGTAAAATCAATATAAAATGTTTAAATTAATTATAAATAGTGGAAAATTTGTTTGCTTGGCAATAAAAAAGCGATGAAACCCAACAAAATGCTTAACCAATTTTTACTGCATATTTATTCTTAAGCAAACGTAAATAATTATTACTTTGCTCGTATATAAATTCAAATAAAAAGTGTATGAAAATCTTCTCTTCCTGATTATAAAATCAACTAAGAATAGCCAGTGAAAAAATAGAAGTCATTCTCAAGGAGTAACATTTTCATTGCTTCCAAGAATCCAACAGCGCTTTCTAGGAAGTAAAGTGAAAAATTATTTATTAAAAATATAAATTATTTCTGCAAATCTGTGAAACTCGCTGTGGAAATACTATCTTTCATCAAAAACAAAAGTACTTATTCAAACTACATACGAGTATATGAAAGCATTTTTTCTTCAATCAATAAGCGATAAAATTGCATTCACATAAGGAAAAATTAATTTCGACGGGTGACAAATTTGCACGCTTTCCCAATGTGAAGGTAATTCTCAGTGGTAAATAACTAGTTCCCTAGTTCAATCTACCCGTCCTACAAGGAACTTACGAGTACGCATACACAAAAATGTATGAATTAGTTTAGAATATAAAAAGAGTTTATCATAATCTGTCTTCTCTTCTTGCTTGTGAAAAAAATTTTATTTAAAAACTCATTTCTATCAGATGCAAAATTTAGTAGAACTCAGTTTTAATTAAATTTTATTTCATAAACACTAGAATCACTATCCGTGTCTTTATTTAGCAGAGAAGGGAGTATTTTGCATGATACTCGTATATTCTGTTTTGAAAATATTTATAACAAGAGCTCTGACAAGATGTAAAGCAGTACAGAAAATACACATTTTATTTCTGCTTTTTTTACGACTATATAAATAATCTCCCAAGAGAAACGTCACCCAATCGCAAAAAAAAAAATATGTCAAACGAACGATCCCCCTGAATCTCGAGTGGTTCTTCATTACGAAAGATCACTCAAAATTGGAAAGAACAACCACCCAAACAAACAAATTTTGAGCGATTATTACATTTTACATCCTTGTGATTAAACACCCAAATATTAAAAATAACAAGATCGTGGAAGGTCGATGAACAATTGCCCAATTTTTTTTTTCATAATAATTTTGGGCGTTTCTTCATTTCACAATTTTAAGAGATTTTTCTTTTCATTTTCTACAAAAACAAAAAGTACCCTTTTTTCCTGTGATATAGTTTCTTCACGTAGTACATGTTTAAATTTTAAGAAAAGGACTAGATCGTCGTCCTCTGTATGTCCTCTTTTTGTGCAGCGAAGCGATTGTTGCAAATTCTACCCTAGTATAGTTTATTTTATCCTATTTTACTTACCCGTGCTAATTTGTAAATAATTTCCTCCAAATTGTATTCCTTATGCTGACAATCAGTAATCTTCGGACGTCTAGTTTCACTCTCATACTCTGTAATATCTTAGAAAGCGTAACATAACAATTTCCCTTCAAAATGTTTCCTCCGAATACAGACAAAAATCACAATACAAACCTTGTCGGCCTTCGACATTATTCATGGCCTGTAATTTGTGCCACAAGGAAATGCTGTCTAGGCTTTTAGCGAGATTTATACTATCCGCTTCGTCCATATTCTGTTCCAAATTCATGTAAGCCAATGTGGGTTTGGGAGTTGTAGTGGTGCTGGTTGTAGTAGTAGACGTTATGGTAGGCAGAGGTAGGGATAAATAACTTTTCTGTAAAGAGTAAAAAAAACAAACTTTAGATAATTAGCATCTAGAGCTTAGCAAACAAAGTACAACCTTGATAGTATTACGTCTAATTTCTTCGGGGAATATGCGATTAGCATAAGACCTTTGCAGATATTCAATACCCACGCGTATTTGCTGTAAGAATTTCAATGCATCTTCGCGAGTCATCTGAAATTGTTGCATGATTATATAGTAGTAAATAGGAGTTTTGGTTAATAGAGACTCTTTTTTCAGTATTACCAAATCTTGTTGTATTAGCTCTTCCACTGCTCGGGCCACTCCTGCTTCGTCGCCGGTCCAGAAAACGTATTGAGCCATATCGAAAGAGGAATATTGGCCATTACCATGCCTTAACAAACTCTCGGCCGTCTAAAGGGGAAAAAGTTTTATTTTATTTAAAAACTTGGAAATTATTTCAATGGAAAGAAAACAAAAACGTTAAATTTTTTATTTAGGGCATATAAGAATTTTGATTGCGGTTTGTATTTTAAGCCGATAGAGTTTTCGAATGCATCTAGGGCCAAATTAAAAATCCTTTTGATTTCTTAAAGGGGAATCTTTTTATATTTTGTGGGCCTTATTTATAATACTTATCAAAGGCTTATCAAAGGATTTATTAAGCAGATTTTCCAAGAAAATTTGATTAATATTAAAACTTTCATAAAGCTTTTGTATTATTATGAATAAGGCATTATGTATATAAAAACCTTGGGAGTCATATAGGCAACTGAACGGCGAGAAGCTGGCCTACGTAGAGCAGATTCATCTACAATTACATCGCCGATTAATTGACGCTCGGGTTCTTCTTCCTTATTGGTTTTCTTATTTGTTTTAACGGGTCTCATGGGGTTCAATTGTGGTGGTGCTCGCGTAGTGGGAGTTTCTTCGGGTGCTTCGGGTATTTGAGCATCTTCTGCTCCTTCAGATGTTTTCTGGCTATCAGAAGGTTCATCTACTGGTTCATTTGCTGTCTCAACATTATCTACTGCCTCGTCTATAGTGTCCGTAGACTTTTCGCTATCGCTCTCATTATCATCATCATCATCATCATCAGCGTCATCTTCTGCCGATCCGGCGGAATTCGCTTCAGGAGCTGGTGTGGTTGTGGTAGTAGTGCTGGTAGATGTTGTTGTGGAGACAGTAGTGGTTGTGGGAAGAACTTCAGGATTTTGGCCATAAACTAAACGTGCGGCACCGTGCATACCACCCAAACGGCACTAAGAAGCAGTTGGTTCATTATAAATTTTGCTCTCAACTGGAATTTCGAGAAGTAATTTCAATAACCCTTAAAATCATTTACCTTAGCCTTCGGTTTATCGTGATTAGTATCGATTTTTCCACCATCATTACTTTGCAAAGTGGGAGGACGATGTGCACCTATGCCCTTTGGCTCGCTGGCGGGCACTTCCGGAGTTTCGCCAACACTTTCTACACCAGGTTGCGTCGCTGGATCCTGTGTACTTTGTGCATCCGGCTTAGCTGATTCCAATTGTTGCTCAAGTTCAGGTAAGCTTTCCTCCACTAGAGGAGCGACATCGTCGGCCACTAGTTCATCTTTCTTTTGATGATTGAATTTTACATCCCCATCCTTATGGACTTCACGCAGTTGTTCCAATTGCAAAACATCATCGTCGGTCTTAAAGTAATAATATTATTGAGTTTTAGGTAATTTAATATACTTCTCCATTTACCTGAGGAAAACCCATATTTCTGTTATTAGTTTCAGCTTCAGTGGATCCTGGAATTGAAAAGAAAAATGTTTTGAAAAATGGAAAATAATAATCTATTATTACGCATATTACATACTTATATCACATTGGCATTTAAGCAACTGCAAATGAACGTGTGTTTGTATGTTTGAACTTAAGTACATACTCGTAACATAGTACGTGCTTATGCACGCCGGCTTGTGGGTGGTACACTGAATAAGATTAAGCCACAAAATAATTGAACAATAAGAGTGTACACCCAGTAAAACTTATTTAAGAGCAACATGCATTTCACTCTCATATAAATGCTAAAAATATTGATAATTAACCAAATCATTAATTTTTTCTATAAAACTTTTTTTTTTAAACTTTTAACTACTTAAAGGCAACTAGCCAACATTCATACCCATCATATGGTGTCAACCAGCGAAGAACTGGTGGCGTCGGAAATAATTTCAAAAAAAATTTAAACCAGAGAAAGACAATGAGTGAATCACTTTGACATCCCTGTCACAAAATACAACATCTCTGTAGTTATAAAACATACTAATGGATATGCTTATGACATTTGTTTGTGAAATTGTATGAATTGTATGAAGTAAATAAGAAGCTACAGTAATTCAGAAGTAGCAAAAATTATGATCATGTCCCGTAACTTTAATACAGGCTTATGAATGGACTTGAATTCATATTTAAGATGTTATGAAAATACGATTTTTGCAAGTACTTCAAATGTAATTCGTCTCACAGTACATTATACATTGTAATATACATACCATGTTCATATGAAAAATCATCCTTATTACATTAAATTTTCATCTATACAATTAAATATTTTATTGATTATTTTCGTCGACTGGACTCGGGACTCATATTTTGATTTTATGAAATATTTAATAGTCAACGCGCTTACCAAATCCGGCACCAATCTATATATATAAAATACGATGTGTGTATGTATGTATGCATATATGTATGTATGTATGTAACCTAATGGCTCCAAAACGGCTGGGCCGATTTTGACGAAATTTTCAGGGAACCTTCAGAATACTCGGGCGGGTGACACTGTGAAGTCTGATTTTTAATTTTCGGTCTGTGGGCGGAGAGCCGTGGCAAAATCCAATAATTCATAAAATGAGAACGGCTGGGCCGATTTCTGTAAAACTTTTTGTCAGTTGTTCGTATTTTCGAGGAGAAGGTTTTTATGGAAGAAAATTTCCCTCCGGAAAAGTCGGAAAATTGGAAAAATCGAAAATCGAGTTTTTATATGAAATTTTGTTTGAAATTACTACTTAATGGCTTTTCAAATGAAAAAATAGAAAGTTTGTCTGAAGGCTTAAAATTGGAGCGAGGCAAAGTTCGCCTGGTCCGCTAGTTCAATATATATAGAAAGAGTAGCTGTGAGAGTAAATGCGTTTGGAAGAGACTCAGCAAACAGAGATTTCCAAATGGCTTTAGCATTTCATCGAAAAATAAGCAAGGAGTTTGCTATGGCGATTTTTGGCGTTCTTTTTTCCTTAAAAAATAAAAAAAAACTTTGCGATTTTCGGCAGCCGTTTTGGTGATGGTGCCAAAAGAATCTGATAACTTTGATTAGATGGAACCCTGGTAACAAAGGTAGGTGAACCGCAATATTAATTCCAAGCATGCGACAATGAGTGATATAAATTATTTCCATAGTCTAGATATTCATATAAATTATTATTTGACTCATATACTAGTCCCTAATCGGTTAATCCCTAAAAAAGATCTACATAAAATTAAAAAATATAGAACTCCGTATACTTCTTCATAATATCATGGGTGCGGTTGGATGAAGTAGTTACCTCGTTGACTACAAAGCAATTTGGGGCTGAGACGATCCATGTTCAGGACAAGCCATCAAAATGAGTTTTTTCTGATTTAAATTAGCGTGGCATCGTATTAATTATTTTGATTGATACTCTCTACGCTAATGTACACTACATCACGGCGCCACCTTCGTCGGTAATGTTGGCATAATTGTCGGCGAAGTAAAACAATTAATTAAATGGCTACACATACAGCTTAAGAATCTTAATGCGTCCCCTTAACATCAGAGGCGGTGCTTCTCTGCTATAAAACATAAAATAAACTAATGAGAAATAGTGGAGTTGTAGGCATTAATTGCTTGAGTGTTACTCCTCTTACAAAAAGGAGAATGCTGAACACACTTTTCTGAAGTGCCTCGATTGGTCCGAAAATCGCCAAGAGTTGGAGCGATCACACGATATACTTACCATCGACAATATTGTCGAAAATATTACAGCAGAAGAATCTATTTGGGAAGAAAACGAAATGTATTGCCCAATAATCTTGCGGACGAAGAAAGTAGAAGTACAAGCTGCAGCATGAAAATCTTAGTTTAAGGATAATGGCCGATAAGCGGCAACTGAGATAACATTTCCTACAAAATTCAGTTTTTCTTCATCTCAAGAGAAAAATTTTTAATTTTATTTCGGCATTTTACATTTAAAAATTTTTCCTACGTAAAAGTATTTAAAGTCCATTTATCGCAATGAATAAATCGAATGCTTATGTAAGCATTTATAAGTACTAAATTATTTATTAAATTTTTATGAATGAATCTTATTAAAATCTTTTGTTTATGATTTGCAGACCATTTCCATTTGTATTTTAAGTTTTAGAATTAATATTTAAAAAATTGTTATTTAAAAATTGCCATTTCCCCTTTATGTTTAAGAATTAATTATTTTCTAAAAAATATGTTTACTTTAAAGATCAGCACTTACTAATGATTTCTTGAATATTAAGAAATTTCTTACAAAATTTTATTTCACACCACACAAATCAACTGTTCAAATAATTTCTATGAGTAACAATTTAACAAGTAACGATTCTTAAAATTATTTTATATCTCAATTTCCTTCGCTCTTTTTACACACTAACGCTTTCCAGTAACAACAAGTAACACTTAATAAAAACTTTTTGTTAATGAACAGACCTAATATAATTAAAGTGGATAATTTAAAAGAGGATTTTACAAAAAAAAAAAAAAATTAAAAATAATTCTGCAAACTCCAAACGACATAATGCCAGGTTTTTTCCAAATCTAAACTACAAAAATCCATGTGTAAGAAAAATGTTTAAATCGAATTTGAAAATAGAAAATTTATGTCATTAAAATTTTTTGTACACATTAAGCACCCATCTTTTTAGGTTCATAGAGTCCAAATTCAAAAAGGCCAACAATGCAAGACGATCGTTATGAAATCGATTTATATCCATCTCATACAAGTACATACTTATATGGCAAGTTGTCCTTCTTCAAATCGTCTAAACTGTACTATTTCATTTTTAATGAATTATTTCAACAACAGAAATGTGGTGTAACGAAGCATGTGTCAATAATCTGTATAATCCATTTTTTTATTTCGCTGTAACATCTATGAAAACAAAAACGCTTCAAAGTCTGTGTCGTCCGTCTAATACCAATTTTTTTAAAACACACACATTTCACACAAATGTGTTAGTAAATGTGTGTATAAAATTGTTTTAAATCGATTTAAAAACACAGTTTTCTGCTTATTTATACAAAAGAAAAAATTCTTTTCAAAAGATTTAAATAAAAAAAAAACTATCAAAACTTTAAATCGTTTTCAATGAACTTAATCATTAAGTACAATATATTTCTAGTATCATCATAATTAGAATTGATTAAATCATTACAGATTCCGTCATGCACAATGCACTTCAAGAAAGGAAAATTGCTAAGAAACCACCCTTTATAAAGCTCCTGAGGGGATTGATTTAAAGGGGACAATATGAAAACTGAATAAATAAATATTTTGTGACATAAATGAAAAGTCGTCTTATATTTACAACACTCTTCGTATATTTTACAAACCGTAATACAATTAAACATTTTTTATTGTTGACTATAAGAAAGAAATGTTATTGGCATGGCCGACCTTGATTTCCTAAGAATAAAAGGGGTTAAAAACACAAACTACTAACAACATTTTTATTGCAAAAGAAAACCAACAATCATTAGAAATTGATTGCTTGTTCAAGGAGTGAGAGGAGCACTACAATATTTATTTAAGTATGTGTACGCTGTATAGTGAACTCTTTTAACCCTCTAATTGATGAAAAACTATATCGAAACAAATTACCCACAGGCCAACGAAATGGAACTTTATTTGCATTTTAAAGGTGTGGGAAATAAGTTAGAAGTCCGTTAAAAGGGTCGTAATATATTTAGAAAAAAATTCAAGTCCCATTTGCAATGTCTATTCAAGGTAAATTGATTACAACAAAGTCGAGAATGTAATTTTCAAATTCCTTATAAAAAGTTGACTGAAATTTTTTATATTATTATATATAAATATTAACAATATCTTACCCATCACCAAGGCTGGACCCTGAGATTAAGTATTTTGCATTTAAAATCTGTTTTATATACATATATTTTATTTTTAACTTCTTTTTCATTATTTATACTAAAATTTTCAATTAATTTATATTAAAAATGCACTGTAGTACTAAACTTAAATACTACTAGTTCCTCTACATTCCCTCAAATTTATTTATTATTTAAGCTTAATTAAGCTGTTTTTAAATAAAAAAAAAACTATTATCTATGTATCGATATCGATATATCATGAAGATGTTATTCGATGAATATCGAAATGTTAATAAATAAATGAATAATCGTTTTTTTCCATTTAAAAAGGCCTTCAACTCAAATTATAAAAAAAGTTAATTATATAAAAAAGTGGAAAAACTAGAATAAATACCAGAAAACAAAATCTTAATAATTTTTTATTACGATTATACTTTTATGAATGTTAGTAATTATTTTAGTTTTATGTTAAGCCATAAGCCAACTGTTTCTTAGATCCGCGTTTATCTATGGAAACACCAATAGTTCCAGTTTTCCATTTTTACCAGGATCGATGAAGCAGCAAATTTTTTTTAAATTGGACCAGTACTCAGGGGATAAATATATTTGTGTTTGTGGACGTTCGACTTGAACCACTCCACGCTGGGGATAAAAGGAAGAGCAGGTTATTCCACATACTTGTATTCCGGCTAATGAAACAATTCTCTATTATGGGTAGTGTCATTCACTGGTATATCGACCACAAATTGATGCGCTTTTAATGAAGAACGGCTTTCGGGAACAAAATACCTGATTTCATTAGAGCACATTCTATTGCAGTAACGATAAAATAGCAAAGCACATCATACGTTGCATCGATGCCTCAGTTAGTCAATAGAGATGGCTACAGTACTGATACCGATGAGTCTCTTGGCCCTCTCCTGTATTCGGTCGAGTAGCTTCCTTATATAAGAGTTGCATTCCCTTTTTAGTCGGATATAGGTAGTATAAATAACAAGGATATCTAAAGGAGTAAAATATCTCTTACAGCGTATTATAATGACACCATTTCTCTGAGAGGAGTGCTAGCAGCTCACCAGTAGAGCGCCCTCCGGTCATTAAGTAAACTATTAGACTCTAGATACCTCAGAAAATGGAAGTTAACCATACTTTTCATCACTTTGGAAAGTTCCCAACAAATTTCTATGCGGCGGTAATTTTAGAGATTTTTAACCTGTATTTTTTGGGGATTGTCGTTTCATTAACAACCTACCATTAAGGTGCAGCTCGTGCAAAGTTCTTTTGTGACTTAGTGCTCTGTTTTAGGAAGATCTCGCCTTTTTTAAATAGCGAATCAATATCTGCATTATTTTCGTTACGCCAGGAAACGAAGAAATGAAAAAGATTGTTTTATTTGCAAATAAGGATCAAACAAATCTACTTTTCCTAAAATGTGAGATATAACTTCCGATTCAGTAAATTATTATCAGAAAAATAAACCTATATTAAAATCATTGAAAATGCTACGAATTCTGACTATTTTCATATCAACTCTTGCTTTTTTCTGCTGCCCGAACTATCGAAACTAAAAACTTTCTTTCTTTGGCTTAGATAATCATGACAGGAGTCACACACATGACGATTTTATCTCATTTGGACAACTTTTTAAACCAATTGAAATCACTTTTTTCTTAACCTTAACTAGAACCTAAAGAAATACACTTTTTCTCTCTCTATTTCCCAGCTGAATTAAAACTTGAACAAGCAAAATTATTCTATCTAAATGGAATCTAACATTGATACTTTTCTTAATTTAATACTAAAATTGATAAAAAAATTTTTTTTTTTTAATTTAGGTGCTTTATTTAGAAAATATAGAGAGTCAACAAAATATTTACTTTTGTTGCAAGTGATGTTTTGAGTTCCTAGTAGAAGAATTCGATAATTCCTATTTTCGCATAAAATTAGCCACATTTTGATAAGAATGAAGAAATACGCTTAATGTTTTTTCACGAAATTCTTCGCTTGATGATGTTTTTCAAACCACTTAGGAGTTATTTTAGGCATTAGAGAAAATTTATTTAATATATAAGCGAAAGAAACAATAACACATGCTTAAAGTTCATTATAAATTTTATGATAATTGTAGCTGATATTTAAAAATATTATTTGACGACATCAGAAATACTTAATTAAGATCGCCCAGGACTTACAAAAAGAATGCAGATATCTCCAAAAAAGATATTCCAGCCTCACTGTTCACAAGCAAAAAATTTTATTCGTACTTCAAATTAATTCTTGATGAAATTACTCTAGTCAGACAAGAGCCATTGTCATCTCTTGAGTTTTTGTGAATTTCTTTCGAAAATCTTGACGACTTTGTTGAAAAAAATTTTAAAATTTTCGTAAAAAATAATTTCTGGCAGCAAAATTGCTTACATCTGTATCACAGCACAATATCATAACGAATAACAGCATTATGTGCACATCAAGGAGACATTTAATTGAATTTCCGGTTGTTGTGATTATAACAAGAGATTCTCAAATAATGTAATGACGATTTAGTGCAATTTTTTTCCTTTTTTGTTATTTTAACAACAAACACATTAAATAGTTAAAACAACCCATTTACCCAGTACTTGCACTAAGACTAGAAATCAATATTAACACACGGTCACACAAATATAATCATATGCCAGGGATGGAATACTTAGTACTATTGGACTTTATTTATATATGAATTAATTACTGTGGCACTTTTTTCCAAGTAAAAAATTAAAAGCAATTAATTTCCCTAAATTTATATGAAAACATTATTTTCTTTTGATTTATAATTGAGACAATAACATTGACATAAGCAAAAGGACTTCATGACTAATGAAAGCTTTTATATATTCAAGACCTCGATTAACAGTGGTAAATAGGTGATCCTAATTTATAGGTGATCCTAATTTTTTTTAATTCAATGTACAATAAAATATATAATATTCGTTTTAGTGACAGCCCCAACGCCTCAGAGGCATTATTGGGGCAAGTTGGTAGTCTTATACGCTTATAAGTATGTACAAAATTTACATGCAATTATATTAAAATAATATTAAATAGAATATTTAGTACGATATATGTTAAAATATTTATAAAATTTTTTTTATAGAAATAAGATTTTAAATATTATATTAAACTTACAGAAGCGTTTCAATTTTATTAAACAAATATTCCTTAGAAGAAGATTTGAGTATTGAGATGCTATTTATTTATTTCAAGTTGTCGGGTAAATTATTAAATTTGATACTACCCATATAATCAATACAATGCTTTGATCTTTCTAGTTTACATCTTGGAATTCTTAGATTATTTGCATTTCTCGTAATGAAATGTGATATATTACGCGTAAAACATATGGTTCGATGGCCGACATTATGTAATAAGGGCTTGAAAACATATTTCAAAAGCTGGTAATCATGAATCCTATATAAGGGAATTGTAGGATATAAAGTTGGTAAATTGTAGATTATTTTTACAGCTTTATTTTGCATACGTTGAAGATATTTCAACGTGACACTATTTTTATTGTAAGTATATATGATTCCCATGTAACTTACTGTATTAGGAAATGATATTAGGTAATGATATATCATAGATTTAGTTTCTACATTTAGTTTGTGTTTGAATTTATATAAAATCACAAATTCATGAAGCAATAAAATAAACTTTTTTCAAAGCTTTTTTGAACATCGCTTCCGATCAAGTGAACAAGAATAATATAGAGAAAACACCTTGCAATGCCAAGCCTAGGCTAAAAAACAATAAAAATTGTCCCAATGTGAATTTATTTTTATCTCCGAGTTATTATTATTATTATTATTATTATTATTATTATTATTATTATTATTATTATTATTATTATTATTATTATTATTATTATTATTATTATTATTATACAGATAATATTGAGAATTTACTTAAAAGTATTTCAACATATAAATTTCATTTAAAATAGTTAAAGGAAACAATTAGCTTTCTTGAAAGCACTTTTCGTTTCTTTAGTGCCGAAGCTATTTCATCAATATACAAGATTGAATTATGTAATGCATTACAATGAATATACTCTGGGGTGAAATAATATGAAACAAAAGTTATTTTTTCATAACATTGTCAACATGACTTTAAACAAAATCAGTTAGAAACAATAGATAGAATATTTGAGATTCTAACTGGCGCTGGCCAATTCAAAGTTATATAAACCCTTCAATGGCAAGCCCATTTTAGCATGGGCTTGCCATTGAAGGGTTTATATAATAATAAGTTTAATAAGTTTATACAATAGAAATGATCCAAATTCGGACCAATTTCGAATAAAAAGTTCTGTATCGTATATGGCTGATTTCATTAAAAATAATTTTTTCATTCAAATGTTTTTGTCCAAAAAGATTTTTAAATCATATTAACTAAATGATATTTTGCATGAAAATTGTTGTATGCAAATTTCTTTATATGCTAATATGAATTACATTTAAGGAGGCGGAAAACAAAAACTAGCCGGAAATCATGAAAGTTTTAAGGACTCTTGACAACTTTATTCAATTTGACTCAACGTGCCTTATATTCTTAAACAAAATCATGACTGAACGTGCTTCATATTCTTAAACAAAATCATGCATCATAATTTATGAAAAATTCCCACTCCAATTTCTAAATCTAATCTATTTCTATTTCCTGTGCCTATAGTATACTGTAATCACATTATTTTGTTTCTTTCATATTTTATTACAATCTAAGCAATAATTAACTTATGAAGGAAATCTAATAATAAATCTGAACAATAGCATCGTATAATAAGGAGAGAGTATATCAGTACTTACTGTGTAAACGTGGCATTGCCAGCGAAGGAAATGACAAGCTGAAATCCAGCAGACATATCCAAACGGTGAAGAGACCCAGTGCAAGAGATGGATTATGTAAATTCATATTCAAGGAAAATTTATTTATTCAAGTAGCTAAAAGAGAAAGATAAAAACACAATTTAACTATTTAACTAGACGTTTAGCAGATTTTTCTTTTGCATTTTAAATTAACAACGTCAACAACAACTGAGAAGTTGTAAAAATAAATATCGCGCCCTAGCCGCGGAAACAATTTAAGTAGCATAATTTTTGATTTTCACTTTTTCATCGCAATCGATAATTTACGATCTCTAAAATTAAGTCTCAAAATTTTATAATCGTTAGAAGTAGCATGAGAAACTTACAACAAAATCAATTGTACGGTGGCCATACAACTTAGTACAAAGACAGTTAATAAAAACACATCTCCTATAATACTTTATGTTTGTCCTTAAGCATGAAAAATAGATCAAGTTTTAATGGAGAAATAAGCTTAAATGCTGTCCTACAAAAGAACTATATGAACTATTTTTAAAACAGATATTAGCAAAGCCTATTTATAAGGTCAACATAAGTCGAATTGAATGCAACAAAGTCGAACGTTGACGAAATATTGTGTGTAAATTTTTATTATAGAGATTGGCAATCATCACCTGGAATTTTTCATAGACCCTTATTAATTAATATTATTAAAAAACTAGTAATTTTTATTTACTTTGGTTATTTCTTTACTTAATTATTTATTCATTTAATCTATTTGTTTCATGTACGTTACCATGGGAAGAAAATTGTTGTATGCCTGGTGCGCTGTAATAGTGAAAATCTGTAAAATTCATGTATATCATTACGGGAATAAAGTTTGTATTCGAGCAAAAGCACGGAGGTATAGGACTGGAGACAGGTACCTACATTCAAAACTATTAATTGTTATTATTCATTAAACTTTTTATAGGTTCCTTTGAACATAAAGTGCTTAGTTATTAGGCAGAAAACTAATTGTAGTAGAAAACTAATAGATATAGGAAAATTATTTATTTTGCTTTATCAGGAGAGCTACAGTAGTCAGAGATGTGCTATCATGCTGGATTGATTGAAAATAGAGTTCAAAATAGTAATAAAGGCACAATAGGAATACAACGCACTCATGTATGACGATTATGGTAGCGAAGCACATCCGGTAGTTATTTATCCTTTATTAAATTATATTTTATTTACTTTCTTATTTATTTCATATTTATTTATATTTACCTCTTTCTTTCTTATTTCTTTATATATTTATTTTTTATTTATTATTCAATCAATTATTAATTTCTATTTGTTTACTTACCTTATCGTATATATTTATTTATTAACTTTTTTTTAATTTATAAATTTAAGCAAAGGTTTCGTTTTGTTTATTTTCAGTTATTGTTTATTCAGTTGGTTTGATTTATTTTAGATATAATGTTCTTCTGTACATCTACGAATATATGACCGTCGATCTACATAAGTCATATGATTATATATTTAAATGTCTATTTCGATGACAATTTGTTCAACTGCGCACACAGATTTGAAAAGTTGTTTTAATTTCAAATTATATAATTTAATTTGTCTTTATATTAGCCGGAATCTCTTTTGATAGAAATTATTTATTTATTATTTGGAATAAAATTAAAAATAATATTACAAATTTATTTATCAAGTTCAGTAAAAAATAATTTGATAATTAGTTTCATGGAATATGAACCCATGACCATTGGACTGATAAACAAACGCACTACTCTCTAACTTGCCGGAACTATTCAAATGTTTATTAATGTATAATGTTTTAGGGCAGATATTTAAGAACGTAATGTTAAATAATAAAGCAATATCATCAAAGGCGTTTTCTGGTCGGTGTAAAAAATTACTGCTGTATTATGTTTAATATAATTTAAAAATACTAATGTTCTGCTTCGAGCAAGGTTTAGAATTTCATACATCTTTGACGAAAACGACAAATAGATAAATGAAAACAATAACCATTTCGAGAATCGATAATAAGACAGTCGAATGAATAACCTTAACAACTGATGTAACACTTGTAACGGACAGAAGCAAAACACAATTTCTGTCATGTACATAAATTACAAGCAAAAACAAGAGAAGGAAAATAAAATGTTTAAACACGAGTATTGTAGTACATTTTTCGTGCCAACATTTTAAAATTTTTTTTAAAGAAAACCTCATAACAATCGAAATAACCAAATGGGGTTAAACAAGGCGGAAGTTACTACACTCTTAAATGAAAACACTCTCTCCCTCTCTATTTTTTTGTCTTACATACATACATAAATACGAGTATGCATGTGTGTATCGATATGCCCAGTAAAAAATATATGGATTAATCCGTAATCGAGCAATAAAGGAGTAATGACTTGGTCATCCATTTGGAGTAACAAGCGAGCTATCGAAACTTTTTGTTTGTTTTGTTGTTTATGCCTCGCTAAATACTCCAAATGGATCAATGAGGGATGTATCAGTTCGTTTTTGGTTTTTTTTTCTTTGACATAACTGTTAATTGTTGACGTTTTCGTTTTGTTTTTCAATTTAGTCAGTTTAGTTTTAAAAAGTGAAAGATTTAAAAAAGCGAAAGCTACGGGTATAGTAACAAATTGTTAAAAATGTGTCAAAATTTATTAATTATTTGTTTTCTATTTTAATATATTTCAGATTTCGTACATTAAATTGAGGTTTGACAAAATCAAAATTGAAAAGTACTACGCAAAATGATCAAAATAAATAACCAAATTTGTATTTTATATGAATGTTTACTCCCTTTATGCTTTTTTAGGAGACAAAAACGATTACTCCCTTTATGCTCTTTTAGGAGACAAAAACGATTACTCCCTCTGTCGTCATTTTCAAGATCAAAGGGAGTACTCCATAAGGAGCTTAAAAGGAGTACTCGTGTCTGCGGACATGTTGTGTTAAAAATCCGATGAGGTCCGGAGTTTTATGGAGTAATCCATTACTCGCAAAGGAGCGCTCCAAGATTACTCTTTGGATGATCCTATTTTTTACTGGGTGGTTTATATCACAACAAAATAATACATACAAATATTATACATGCAGAGCTGAAAACTATGCAATGATATATTTTCATTAGGTTATGTTAGGTTAGGTTGATTGGAGGGGTGTGATAGCCCATGTCTTACGACATACACTTAAGCCAGTGAAGGCTTGTTGTGCGCTCCCTTTAATTATCAGACACAAACTGCCAGAGTTCTGCGGCAGGATTCGAACCTGGGACCTTCGCACTACGAGTCTAGTACACTACCTACTAGTCTACGAAGGTCAGTTATATTTTCATTAAATCTGTCCCTCTTTTCTTTTATTAATCATTAATGAAATTTTCATTAATTTCATTGTTAAAGTCGTATATTGGTAAATAATTGCAAATTTTTGCTCTTTTGGTGCGGTGATATCCAGAGTTGGGAATTCCGATTTTTTATTTATTCGAAAAAATCAGCTTTTATCTGTTTTCTCAGTTTCTTTAATCTGGTTTTCAGGTTATAAAAAAAACCAATGTGGAAGTATTCACCATTTTCAAATATATTTCATGTTAAGGTATACCAAATTTAGACATATTTTCTTCCCCTTACAAATATAGACTGCATGTGCAGTACTTTTTTCTATGTATGGCATTCGTTTCATTAGGAAAATACTATTTTAACAAAAATAATTCAGGTCAAAAAACCGACTTTGATATAAAGAGCGAATCAAATAGATTATAAAGCCGAAACAACTAATTTAAAGTTGAATATAAGACATTTCCAGTTTATGTTATACTCCCAGGACAGATTGAAATACCTTCTTAAATAAAATTAATTTGAAAGTAGGTCCATAAATGGTTGAGTTATGTTATAATAATTATTTTGGACGGCCACTTTATCCAATAAAATTTTTGTGAAACCAAACTGCAAGCTACCCTTTCCAATAAATGGAGGAGTTATGTGACAGTCAATCTTTTGGGCGACCAAAACGCCCGTATACAAACATTAAAAATAAAAAATAAAAAAATACACGAATTGATAAACTTCTT
The DNA here is from genome assembly GCA_963681545.1 of Germaria angustata. Classification (NCBI taxonomy): domain Eukaryota; kingdom Metazoa; phylum Arthropoda; class Insecta; order Diptera; family Tachinidae; genus Germaria; species Germaria angustata. Next base: position 13,465,572 of record OY812998.1, on the reverse strand, counting down.
CTACTTTTTTGAAGTGGGTTAATAATTAAAATACTTAATATTAAAATTTATTATTGGGGAACACAATCGTTTGATCAATTAGAGTTTCAGAAAGATAAAATAGATTCATATAAATTGTTTGTTGTGCAGTTTGTATTAAGATATTGAATTCTCATATCGTATTTGTTGTTTTTTGTAGAAAGATACGACGTTGAATGCTTACAAATCGGTTAAAGTTCACTGATGATTTGGTATGGGCCGGTGAAATATCGATATATGAACAGGTAAGCCCACAGCAAACAATTAAAAATAATTAAAATATAAGTCCTGATCATGAATAATTATTTATTTATATCTATATCTTCACACATACAAGTGTATGTACTAATAGAAGTGTGCATTTTAATAAGGGTTTAAGTTCTTAATTTAATACAGTTTAATGTCGAGACTAAAAAGTGTGCAAGTTTGAGTTTGAATTTTTAAAACAATAATAAAATGTAAAAAATTAATATACATGTAAGTATGTATTTTTCATATATGTGCATTTCGCAGTAGCAGTAAAAATGCAGTACATATAAATTTTCACTTTGTATACATATAAAAAAATTCAATTTGTATTGCTAGTAACATTTACTGACATTTACTGATTATTAAAAAAAATTGTAGTAATCAGCAAATATTTACTGGTAATGAAATTCAATTTGCTTTACCAGTAAATTTCTACCGATTTGTAAAAAACATTGCAGTATTAAAAAAAATCTTTTACTGATAATAAAATTTATTATTTTTAAAATTAAAATTTATTAAAATTTATTTTCCATTGCCAGTAAATTTTTACTGATTACTAAAAATTCAACGCACTCCCACAGGAAATGAATCATATCGTCTCTTAAAAGATATCATCAGCTTTTTAAAACAAATCAAATTTAACTTGTTAATAATAATAAGCAAAGTTACTTAACATATTCAAAATTTAATGCTTAATTCCCTTATATTATATCTAATACCTGCAGAATGATTGTTTTTATTTGGGATTATAAATCGCTGTAAGAGGCAAAAACTTAGCGATGTAAATTTTGAAATGCATGTGTTAAGAAAAGCCAGCCCATAATAAATTATTGGCCATCAATTTATTTTATTAAAAAATATTTATTAAAATGAAAAAATAATAAGAGTTATTGATAAAATTTTACTGATAATAAAATGTAGTTTACATTACCAGTAAATTTATACTGGTTACTGAAAAATTGCAGTAATTAATACAAATTCACAGGTAATGCGAACTTAATTTTAATTAATTATACTAATTACTAAAATTTTTAATGCATTCGATTTGTGCCCATGAATGATATTTTCGTTAATGAAAAAACAAACAAAAAATCACTTTATAAAGGGACTTTTAAATAAACAAATCGAAAACTGGCTTTGAAAAAGGACGGTTTTTTGCAAATATTCGAAAACAAATTTTCTGAAAATATTGAATAGTAGATATCTCCAGTGATCTTTGTCATTTTATTCAAAATACAGTAGATGATGTAACTTTAGGTTCGAAATTCCTAAATAAATACAAATGCAAATTTTACTCAAGAATTATAAACAGAATTTAATTTTTGTCTTTATAAAATATATCCTTGTGTACGTAAAATAAAACATTTAGTGGTTTTAGAAAGACGAGAGACGTGAATACAATCACCTAAAAAGCAGTCGATTTTTTGTTGGAATTAAATATAGGGGCAGCTTCTATTAACTATCCATCAGTTTTTTTTAATATAAAATGCATTACTATAACCCGACGTGGATGATCTAATAACCAGGAGCAGGCACTAGATTTAAAAAAAAAATTATGATACCACATTGTATATATAAGTTCAAGTCGTTCCTTTCAGGAGCATAAGGCCTCAAATCGTGTCCTATTTTTTATGACACTGCAGACGCCTCTTACAATTCGCCAATGTTTGACAGGTGTCAAGAACATCGCCCAGGGACCACCATGTGGAGATTTGTGAGTCGACTTGAAGAGTAATTGATAAGAATCATCCTAGACTCACCAAGTAGGACCAATCAGAAATTTTACCTTATCATTATACATCCTACTCACACCATTAGCGGACGGAAACTTAAGAAACATACCAAAGTCTATCAACTCATGAATCATATCCTATTCAATATCAAAGCCTCTGGGATGAAGTTGAAGCTGCAACCCAAAAAAAAACTACTTTCGCAAGGCTGGATTCTCCGAAGTTAATTATGGTCTTCGATATTTTAATACCCAGCATGATATTCCACTGGTAACGTATGCTAGTTTATAAGAAGTGTTCTGTCAATTAAATGTTTTTGATGATTTTCGAAAAGTGAATGAAAGTGTCCACATATTTCAATCACAGTATTGAAATATGGAAGATAAGTGAGTCTCGAGGCGAGGCTGACTCATTAACTTCGTATGATGAAGTTTTGAAACAAATTGCACATTTGCAGCATTATCCAAGAACCCACTTTGCAGCATTTTAGTGCATGAAAAACAGAGATCAAGCAGTCTACTACAAATTTTTCTAATACCATAACTAAATCTCTATTATTTTACTAGTCTCTCTCATGAGCGGAAATCTCTCATAACTGTGCGAAAATAAACGACAGTGAGTTCCTGGTTATGCCAGACATCACAGTAACTAATTCGATTTATTTTGGAAGATGCAATACTAATAAATGAAAAGAAGGATATAAGAAAAATCTCACTCTTGAAAATAGAATAAAATTAACCTTATTAAGCAGTAATTTTTTGGAGTTGGAGATAACCCTTTAACATTGAAAGCTTTGAATGTGTAAACACTCACGCGGCAACCATAATATCTTACGCTTAAAACAGTATAGTTCACTTATTGTACCAGCAAATACGATGACTAGTGGCAGTGAATAGTAAATAGACAGTCTCTACGGAGACTAGCGACCAACCACCTGATAGGTAGTGGTCGAGCCTTCCCAAAAATGGGAATAATTATTATGAAATATATGTACTCGTACACATGCAATTAGGCAAAACATATACTATTGGAAATTATAAAAAATTACATTTTGCTAAACTACCATCTTTTTCATTGCATTAAAAATTAGTATTTAGTTTTTAGAATTTAATTATTTCTAAAAGCATATTTGAAATATTATTTTGGTTATAGTCCGTTTCATTTATAAAAATTGCTTATTTATCTATTATGTTGTGGCTTTTAAGATAGCCCATAAATAAGTCTGACAGTTTCCTGGTACTTGCCGGTGACTCTCTTTCCAAAAACATAAAATGGTTTATTTTCATCATTTTTAAAATAGCCTAAAATTTAGAGTTTTTAAAACAAAGACTTAAATTCACTATTATTTCTTACAAGGTCAGACAGAATCGGCGCCGACCCAACTATTTATATACTATACAAAAATTATTGCTCTGAATAATAATCGTTTTATTAAGGAAAAACCGATCAATACAAAACATAATTATCTAATTTTCTTGTATTGCTTTACATATTTCTAACCGCATGAATATGAAAAAACACCTTAACAGCTCTGCTTACGACTACTTCAATAAATTCATAAACACGAATACGAAAAGTAAATGTAGTTGTTTTAAACTTTGTATAACAATAAAACACACACTCAACAATCTTATGAAATAAATAGCAGAGGGTTTGTTTGTGTATTCGTGTGATTACTTAGAAAGTGAGACATACAAAATTCTATTTTATTCCTTCCAAATGAAATTATTTTTATTATGGAATATATTGCTTTGGTACTCGTAGTACCAAAATCTTTTTGATCTAATTAATGTCACTATAAAAATTAATTACGCTATAAATTGTTAAAGTTTTATAACAATTGCGGATTAGTTTCTAATACTTATACGCCTCCGATATTTGGTAGTAGAGGAAAATATCACTCATACGCCTATAATCTGGAACAATCAATGGTTTTCTTCAATCACCTTTTTTATATAATTTTGTTACTTGTTAAATTTTCTCAAAATTTAAATTCAATCAATTTATGTATCGAGTATATATTTTATTGACCCGTTTATTTTCTGTGTTCTTTTTTAATGCGAGTTTTTCGTGTTGTTGATAATTACGTTTTGCTTTACTGTTGACTCAAGTAAATGTTCACAAATGAATTTTCTTGTTTTTCTGTTTTATTTTCTTGTGCTTACGTCCGCACTTGCCAAATGGTAAATAGATTTTAAAAATCAAAATTCATACAAACAGAAGTTTCCTTTTTTTCCTGAACCTATGACAACTGTATTATGAAAAAAGCTTTTAAATAACAAAGAAAAAAACTTAAAAGCTTTTCAAACATAACTGCTGGTAAACAGTAAATAACAAAACTAGCCCACTATTCGTTTAAATAAATGTTTTAAATCAAGTTGTGAACGTCAATTTTTAAGTAAATATTTATTAAACTTTCTGCTTTCCTTCTTTTCGATATCGAATGTGGTATATATATTTGAGCTTGTGTGTACATTCGGAATTTAAAGATTACCAATTGCGTAAATATTTTCAGTTTAATTGGCTAATGCCAGCTCTAAGAGTGATAGTGACTCTATTAGTTCTTTTTCGTTTAATTGCATTTTGGAACAATATTTATTCAGTTCGCTGTGTGAAGTTAAATCAAGATCAGTTAGTGTTGATGGGGATATCCCATTAGGTTTATCAGAATTATTTATCCATTTGTTGCCGAGCACATCCTATTTTTAGCTAAGACTATTCTAACTTCATCTCGTCTTTTAGGGTGTTCTCTTGAAAACTTCTTTATGTGTCTTAAGGCCTTTAAAAGGCCTTTAAAAGTCGTACGCCCCTGATACGTTTTCACGCTCTACCAGATCCTCGCAGGTGTTTATTCCGAAAATCTCATCTTCACTGTTTGAGAAATATTTTGCGACTAGAATTACGCGATGGTTTAAATACTCGAATTTTAATCTTTCCATGCGTATTGTTTCACACTCAAACAATGTCTTTCGGATAAAACTTCTCGAATTCCTCTTTCCTCGTCGCTCATTTCCCCTTAAGTGGCACAGAGAATCCACATGAAATGCATGAAGAGTCATTGCATTCCCTCAAAGTGACTGTTTGGTGCGGTATTTGCAGTAAAAATGTGATTGGCCCTTATTTTTTTGAAGACGCCGAAGGCAACACCGTAACTGTACATTTTTAGCGTTACAGGCAGATGCCGCAAGTTGCTGAATTGGGTCTCGATCATTGCTGGTTTCAACAGAACGAAGCAATCCCTCACACAAATCGGGCAGCCATGGAGATTTGAGACAACAATTTCGTGGTCGAGTTATCGCCTATTTTGGAGATTTAAAGCAATCGAAAGACATTCCGTTAAAATTTTGTTATAATTTTTTTAAATTATAATATACGCGATCGAGGATATTATATGTTCCTTTCACTCCCGGAGGGAGCATAGGGCTTACACAAAGCATATTCATCTTTAAACGTGTTGTTGTTGCAGTTGTTTTCGGATTGTTATTGTTTATTTTTTGCCATGTATCAGTTTCAGTAATCGTGCTTGTTCAAGCTAAGTAGATGATTGGTCTGCTGTAGCAGGTCTAGGATAATCCGGCTGCCATCTGTCATTACCTAGAATCAACGCCCCCTTTGTATTTTGGAGTAGTGGTGAGGAACCTCACTAATCTTTGATTCCTTTCGTTTTTTCCCCAGAAGGTGGTGACTCTGCCTGACCTTTGTTTGTCATGACGTTATCCTCTTTCCCTGGGAGAGGGGGTGGATGGATTTTTAGGATGGGGTTGAAGCCACTTCATTTTATAACTTGAAAAACCATGGTGAAAAATTTTTATCTCGAGGGTATTGACACAAAAAAAATTTGTTTTCAATTATTTTAAAAATATTTCATATATATGTATATATATATATATATATATATATATATATATGTATATATATATATATATATATATATATATATATATATATATATATATATATATATATATATATATATATATATATATATATATATTTATATAACAGAACTAGAGAAATATTTGATATATGAAATGAATAAAAATTATGAATACACTTATATAAATAAATTTAGAACGATACCATTATCCTTCTAAAATTGACCTTCACTGTACTTGTGCTTACATACATTCTATAGGTTTATGTATTAATGTACATTTGTTTTTGTTTTTCTTGTGAAAGAAATTCAATGAATGAGAATAAATGCTTTGTTTTTGTAACAGGTTAAGTTTAATATTTCCATAATTATCTATGTATAAGTGTGTACATGTGTATGTATGTTTTTAACTATATTACACTGCTTCCATTTTTTGTTTATTTTTGCTTAGAGTTTTCCCTCCTTTATTTAAGTGTGCTTATTCTTTGTCCTGTTTTTTAACAATGGTTTGCTATTGTTCTATTTTTAGCACAACAAAAGCTGATTAATAGGACTTCCCTTCCTTTTGTTTTGAGAGAAATATAAAAAAATAATCCAAGCACTTGTACACTGGTAGCTGTCGAATAGGTTTGAGATGATGAAAACATATGGAGCTTAAATGAAAATTAATGATTATTAAATTTTGTTCTCTATTTTTATAAAGAAAACCATATGGCCAATGTGGAAAAGGTGTCGAAATTATTTATATTTTTTTTTTTTAATTTTAAACATATGTGAGTATGTATTTGTATATGTACTTCGTAGACATTACAATATATAAAATACTCGCATATAAGTACATATGTATGTATGATATGGAATAAAAAAATATAGTTAAGCTGCAACCTTTAAAATGATTGCTGTGGAGGGCCAAGCCTTCCACAGAAGAAATTTATCCTTTCCAGATTGTTTCCTTCTAATGTAATTTGAAATATGACACAATATTGAAAATTTTTTGATTTTATTGTAACGAAAACTTTAACCAATCAAAGTTTATAACTTTGCATATACCACGTTTATACGCACGTCTTATTTACAAATAGAACTATTTGCAAATAACTCATTCACTGTTTATACGGGAAATTGCATACAGAACTTATGTTATTATTAGTGATGCCATGTGACGAAAATATGATTGTTTGGTAAGAAATACACAAAAAACGGTCATGAAGTGGCAACGTCTTGCTTTTTATTTGCAAATAGTGTCGTTATTCACGACTTGTTAAGAGAGTTAATAAGTTACAATAAAAAAGTTATACGGCAACATTCTTCTTTTTTATTTGCAAATAAGACGTGCGTATAAACGTAGTAATAGATTTGTTCTGCTCTATTAGAATAATATATGCATAGACGTAGATGGGCTTAGCACCCACCAGACGACATTTACAGGAATACATTTTTTGTGGAATTTATAATAAATTATATAATTTTCTTTTCTTTAAAGGGAAAAATTTTCATGTTTTGTAGACCACCCTAAAAAACTCTCTAGCTACGCCCATGAATATATGTATTTATATATGTGTAGTTATGCATATTGTTAATTATACCAGTAAGCCATGTTTTAACTTTATTTACCAAATATAGCAAAAAAAGGCTCTTTTCAAACCAAAAATTATAATATACATATGGGAAAAGTAAATTATTTGTTTAATTCGATGATATCAACATTAAATTATAACCTGGGACAAATCCTTCGTACATTAGTAGCAAGTGTACTAGACTAATAGTCCGACGGTCGCAGGTGTTTCTGCAGACAGGCCAGTTAGCTTCGAAGTTTGTGTTTGTTAATTACAAATAATTAATTAAAAATAATTAAATATAATATATATAATTTTTGTAATCAAGCGTTAGGTCTTTTTTTTTAAATAATAATTTTATTCAATATTTCGACGCCTCTTTGGGCGTCTTCTTCAGGAAATTTTTTTATTAATAAAAAAATTTCCTGAAGAAGACGCCCAAAGAGGCGTCGCAATATTGAATAAAATTATTATTTTTAAAAAAAAAGACCTAACGCTTGATTACAAAAATTATATATATTAAAACAAAAAAGGTCGAAAAAATAGTGTTAAATAATTAAATATAACAAAGTAATATTTTCATTTGCTTCCTTTAATAACTTTAAAGAAAATTTGTCAGTAGAAAATAAAATTGCTATTGAAAAAAAATTATTAATAAATACATACATATATTTGAACACGGATATGGCGGATCATTATGTGATTATATATACTTGATGTAATAGTACGTTTAGAATGTTTCTATACAAACCAACACAACAAACAACAATTTACTCAATGTGAGTCATTTTATTCAAAACCTACTATGATTATGTATTTGTTATAATTCATATGCAATAATGAAATTCTCATATTGTATTTGATTTATGTGGCATAAACATCCGAGGTTGAATGTTTTCAAAACTGCTTAAACTTCACTGACGATTTGGTTTTAGCAACCAATGAAATGTCGGCATATGAAGAGCTAAAGCCACAACAAACTTTTGATTTTTTCTATGCATTTTGCAAAAGCTCTAATTGTTTCCAACGATTAGTTGGGGAGAATATCCCAAATAATGAATTTCAATATTATGTTTTACGTAAAATTTTAGTATTAAAATGTTATTAGAGTATATCTTTCCGACCCCAATCAAGAAGTTTTTCGGACACTGGTCTACATCGGCCTATAAGATGAATGCGTGTCTGAAGGCATCACCACTGTAATAAAAGGTTGATAAGTTACACTTTTGCGAATTATCATAGTGGATTTTCATCAAAAATCATAATGCACGTTTTCTTTTTTAGCGCCGTTATTAGAATCCCTATATTATATAAAATAATGTTGTATGGCACGCCAACTTGTCAGCAAAAAAATACGAGTCGCACATCTATTCTAAGTTCTAAAAAATGGTATTTAGCCGTCAATTATATGGGTATCCATAAAGTTCCAACCGATTAAAATCATTATTTATATTTTAAAAATCTTGTTCTTTCAAAAAATCTTAGGACATTACGGCGCTCCTAAGCACAATTTCTGCAATTTAGTTTGATTAAAATTGATTGATTAGACGGTCTTTTAAAATTGTTTTTTATTATTACAAATAGCATCTATAAATACATTTGTACATATGTATGTATGTAAGTATGTACATATGTATGTTACAGCTTAACTGCAGCCGGGGAAGGGATCAACACGATTTTTACGTAAAACAAATTGAATTTTGCGATTCATGTCCTCGTTGTATATGGCCTTGCACTTTTCAAAATTTACACGACGCCTTACCTAAAATTATACAAAAATAAATTAATAAGCAAAAGAATTGGGAATGGCATTCCAAGTTAATTACTTGAAACGGCTTCTCATAATAACGTGTGCGACGAAACTGATCGAAGATTTCCTCTTTACCCAAAATGCGATTTAACAAACGACATGCTTCCTCCACATTATTATTTTGTACCAGAACAGTACGTGCCAAAAATTGAGCGTGTTTCATATTAAATATCTATTTAAACAATCCCTTTTAATTTATTTGTTTTTTAAACACACATTAAATACTTGACAAATTTTAGTGGAAATATCTGTTCAGCAGAAATGTCAAAACCATATGTATTTATATTTCTAAGACTCTCAAACTGTATTCATTCACAAGAAACACAACGCTGTCTACAATTGTATTAAATTAGCATTCCTTTGCATTAGTAACCCTGTTCTAGTAGAGTGAATTTTTGTGAATGGATTGGAAAAAAGTTGTGTCAATTATTACGATTAAAAAAGTATTTTGTGAAAATAGATAATAATCTTTAAATATTCAACGTAAAAGAACTTGTATTTCGTACATTTTCACATTTTTCATTGAAATCATAATAACTTTAACTATTTGAGTGAATGGTTGTTGAAAAATTAAAGGTGTGACAAAATAGAATATTGATGTTTTCTGCATGTTTTAGTCCAGACTCTTGCTTTTGGTCTTCTATTTGTTTTCTGGTGAATTCTTTTTGACTCTGAAATTTTTCTGTAACTATAATATAAAGGTCTTTATTTCCTTGCTATTAAAAAATATATTAATAACTTAATATTATAATAAGTACTAGTGTTAAGATTGGAAATTTTTTCTTGCTAAGCTTTCCTTTCGCTTTTTGTGCACGTCATTTATAAATTTTTTCCTAACGTAAATATTGCATTACTTTGTTTTTTTTTTTCGTTTTGCCAATATTTTAAACAAGTCTAAACATATAAAACAACATATGACTCAACCACCTTTACAGCTTGTCAGATTAAGTACGAGTTTAATTAAGTCTTAAAAAAGTGTATGTATGAGTGCTGTGAATATAATTTAATATAATTCTCACCTTCCTGTTTTTAGTTCAACCTGCTGGCACTGATTTTTGGTTGTCGTTGTTGATAAGTCTGTATTCCCAAGCCGGGCTTGTACTAAATTAAAGTGGTTGTAATATTGAAAATGGTAAATATACAACCTATCCCTCCGTTATTATGCAGTACACCACCGCCTATTGATTTCGGTGAGGAAGATGAAGATATAGATGTGTTGCCGCCATCTCTTGTCGGTATGGAAGATGGTGATTTTGGAGACTTTCTAGCTGAGGATGATATAAAAACTAGCGGTAAGAGTATTTAATTATGTAAATGCGTTTTAAATAATGGGTATCTGTTAAATTTGCATTCGTTTTTATGAGTTCAGTTATTTGCAATCAACATGCATGTATAAATATATATATATATATATATATATATATATATATATATATATATATATATATATATATATATATATATATATATATATATATAATAGAAACTTGGAACTAATTTATTGCTTCAAGGCACATTAATAATGCATAACTGCTATACAACAAATGTCATATAAAATATAAAATTAATATGAGTTTTATTAATATAGTTCACTAGATTTATTAGGTTCCAAAATTAGTGTCAAAAAAAAAATAATGAGGCATATCATCATAATCATTTACCTCTATATAAAAAAAGTTCAGATTAAGCACACATAATTTAATTCACAATTCATTTGCAATTGTGTAATTATTTTAAGGTTTAAGAAATACATAATATACATAAATATACATTGCCGAACTATTCTAATACTATTTCGTTTCAATATATGTGCAATAAAAATAAGATACCAAGAGACAAGCAAATAAATTTTTATTCTGAGGTCTTAATATGTAGCAAAAATGGGAAAAATGAAACAGTTAACTAAATCCTGACATTATTTATTATTATCAATATTAAGAAAAAAATAGAAGAATTCTATATCTTACGTAAAATGTATAGTTTTAAGGATGATATTTTATTACAATATTTTTGAATATCATATATAACTAAAAGATTTCTGTATTTTAGAATCTCTCCCTTCACCCAGTCCACCATCAATCTGTGATTTGCCCCCAATCAGTATTTACGATGGCTTAATGTCGGCCGACGAAGAGAACCTAATAACTCACATTACAGCATCACCGCCATCACCAACAGATAATAAAATAAATAAAAAATTTGAACAAAGTACAAAATCAAACATCACAGAGGCATTCAATTATAACGTAAGAAATACAAATAATGAGACACAAAACCTTTTCCAAAATGAAAGCAAAAGTCAAACTGTGGAACCTAAAGATTATGTAGAAAAAATTGAGGCGAAGCACGAGTGCGAAACTACAGCAACTTCAGAAACAGAGGTAAACAAATGCCCACGAGGCAGTCGGCATGTAAAATCCGAAGATATTGAGAATTTGCGAATTGAATCTGTAAATGTTGCATCAGAAGGCAAAAGTAATAGATCAAGTATTAGCTGTATACAAAATTTAGTTTCCATTGAAGACATAGAGGATGATTTAAGTGATTATGAATTGTATTCTCCAAAAACGCCAAAAAATTTTACTGCGGCAGATAACTTTAATGATTATTTTAAAATAGAAGAAATTAAAACTCTAAATACTACAGGAACTGAAACTAAATTAAATTCGATGGATGTTGATTCAAAATCCTTAAATTCTTTAGACAATAATGAATCTGTTCTATTGAAAAACGAAAACGATCATGAATTTAATTCCTTCTCCAGCAACAGTTTTATGGAAAACAAATTCGATCTGCCATCGTCTCTAAAAAACGATGCAAATAGTAATGATTATGATAATAATGATGATGATTTCGGAGAATTTGCAGATTTTCAAGATTCACACTTCGTGAACAATACAGTACCTGTAAACGACAACACCAAGCAACATAGGGATTTAGAATTAGATAATTTTAATGACGTTAACCAATATAATGCAACTGTTGAGATCTTTGCAAATAGTAATATAAATGCAAATAAAGCAAATGAATCCGACTGCGAAGTTCAATTAAAGGACTCCGAAAATTTAAAAAAAGATGTGAATGGGTCAACTTCTAACAGTGCAACGGTATCGGATAACTTTAAGATACCACATGAAGAAATTTCTAAGAAGAACTCACTGGGCTCACAAATAAAATGCGATGAGCTTCCAATTGATGAAACTTGTGAAAATAAACAGTCATTAAAAGAAATTAGCCGTAAAGAAGTTATTGATGAAAAAGGTGATTTTGGAAACTTTGCAGAATTTTCTAACTCTTCTGTTGATTACGAAAATATTAACGTAGGAGCAATCGAGGACATCAAAGAACCAACCAAATTTACCGAGGAACTTTCCCACGACGATGATGATTTTGGTGATTTTGCTGATTTTGAATCAAATCAACAAGAAACGAAATCGGACGGTAAAATTTCTTTATGTTATGAAGGCGGGGAGGATGGTGGCGAAACCGCTGAAGACGATTTCGGCGATTTTAATGCGGCCGAGCCAATTACAGCAACTACCTCTAGTCTAACACTCTCTAAAACTAGTCAAAATATAAATATAGAAACTCCCGTGCTACCGTTAAACAATCTTAATGAGCGCATATCAAAAATATTACAATTAATGTTTCCTTTGACCGTTGATCCAGCAGAACAATCATCTGATGAGCCTAAATCTAATAAGATACAAGATATACCATTTACATCAATTGATACGGCTAAAGCTTTGGAATATCAGTGGCTGATTTCGGATACAAGACATACGTTTATAAGGTCTTTGGGCATAGACTCAAAAAATATTGTAAGTATTTTCTATTTCTCTAATGTTTTTGTGTGAGTCATATGGCAATTTATATTGAAACTAAATTTTAAGCTGTTTGGTGACAATTGGAATCCGTCGTTACCCCGGTTTGCAGCTAATTTAAGTTTTAACCCCTTAAAACCCATAAAACCTGTACAGTGTTCTAACAGTACTGCGGACACTTGTCCTATGTTGGAATCGATACCTATCGACGGTTCAGAAACGAGTCAGTCTTCGGATATAACATGCAATATGAAAAAAGAGACGATGGACTTAGAAATGACACCTCCGAGATCTACAGAGCAAACAACTGATGGTAAGTTTAGCATTAAGCACAATTTGGATTTTTAATAAATTCGTAATAAATAAGATCAAAAATAAATATAGTAGTTGCAAGTCCCTTCCTTGGAAGTGAAAATCATGTATTAAGTGATTTTTATATATGTATATTTATATATTTAATAAAAACTTTATTATTAAATAAACACTTGACTCTTGTGGTTGGACTTTACAAATAATATAACATCTTTTATTACAGCTTTTAAAAACAGTACTGTTAATTCAGCTTCATCTGGTTCGACATCTATGTCTTATATATCCAGTGAACCGCCATTGGCAGAGCCGGAATCCCTAAAAAAATTCGAAAATCTCCTGGAGAATGAAGAGAAATATTCCAAAACTCCACCTATTAGTGAAATGGAATCAGTTGCAACTTTTTCGTCACCTCTGCCAACAGCCACAATGGAGATGGAACTACCAACAACAGCAATAGAGTTGGAAGAAGATTTGAAAAACACAGTAAACATGAATGAAGTGGTCGTAACATCTACCTTCACTGGATCGTTTAAAGAAACCCACATTTTTACGCCTCCGCAGATAAATGATTTTGAAAGTAAGCACGCAACTGCAGTACTTTCGACATTGTCATCTTCACCTACGAAGGCTTCACCTATAGATTTTGATTATGAAAAGGCCGCCATGGGAGTAATAATAGATGAAACAGTGGTTAAAAAAGAATATAGAGATGTGGAATATAATCCACCTTTTAGCATGGAGTCTCTGAACAAATCTGCTGCAAGTAAGGTGGACATGTTTGAGACAAATAGTTATGTTAATACCAATACAAATATCTTAAGCTCAACTGATATAAATGTAGTCGAGGAAGATGAGGAAGAGACTAGTGACGATTTTAGCGAGTTTCAATCGGTGTCAAGCGATGTTGTCGTGTCTGGAGCAGCAGCTATACCAAAGACCACAGAGCCTTCAGAAGTACCTACGACTACATCTGTTCCTCATGGTGGCATGATTTTAAGTCCGGCAATATTAATACCGCAGGCTATATCCATGGAAAGTCAAAAACCAAAAATTGAATGGGGCGACTCCACTGCCTCCATAAATCCAGAAGAACTAGCCCGTATCGAGGAATTATTTCCGGAACCAAAATCACTAAAATCTAATGGCTCTAATTCGTCTCAGAAATCTACTCCTACCCGACAAGTGGCATCTACACCCTCTATTAGTGCCACCGTAGCCAATAAGGAATTGGAAGCTCATATCAACAATATTAATGACGACGATGATGACTGGTCAGATTTTGTTTCAGTAACGATAACGAATACAGCTTCTGATAATAAATCGGGTAGCAATAATAATATTTTTGCCAAGAGCCCATCCGGGTCTCCATTTCAGCAGCGATCTCCCTTTACACACAGAATGCCACCACCAACTCACAGTAACTCCAACAATGATGACGAATGGTCTGAATTCGTTTCAAGTGCCCCACCATTACAACAACAACAGCCGACCTCATATAGAGTTCCTCAATTCAATAGTGGTGCTTGGCAGAATGCCAATTTCTATAACAACCCTTTAAGCATGTACCACAAGGGACCTTTAAATATACCACCAGGGACAGCGGCAACAACGCATTCTATTCAAAAATATTTGTATAATAACAACAACAATTACAACATTTCACAACAGCCATACCAAATAGCAAATAACATGCCACCAGTTATGTTGGCCGACAACCAACAAACGCCCAACAATGCCTACCAACAACAAGTACATGTTATGCAAAACTTCTCTACAGCACCAGTACCTACTCCTCCTGAACGCCATTCCGCTACAGTGTCATCCGCCAGAAACAATCAATTCCAATCCATAGGTTCGGCCAAAGTAGCACCCAGCATAGCCTTAATTCCCGACTTAGGATTTGTTGCACCAGCCATACCCACTCACACCTCATTCATCAATTCTTTACCCAAACCAAGTATTAAAAAATGACGTTTGCTCAATCACAATCAACATCAAAACCATACCCCACACAGCCACAACAGCAAAGATTCCCAGTTCCAACCACAACATTCCCGGTCAACGAGTTCTTTTCATAAGACGACAAAGTTGACAACAACCGCCATGGTATCGAAACATACTTACCGTTCCAGTAATGCAAATGTATGTTTATCTAGTTACAGTGATGACATATTAATATAGAAGCAAACGAAAAATTAATGATAATCAGTCTACAGATTCTTTTCCATCTCTATGTATATTTATTTTTAGTCTTCACTGTTTTTCTGGATTGATTTAATATTAAATTTTTATCATTTCAAGAATTTACACTGAGTTTATTGCTTAACCTATACAAATTTCACATTAAATGCTCTTAAATTAAAACAAAAATACTAAAATTTGTACTTAATTGTGTTTATGTTTGAGTTAAGTTTTATCATTTACAACAATTTAAATCTTGTTAAAACCAAAAACAAAACTAAATATTAACGTTCACTTTTGGCATTATTTATTGTTTTTTATTCACTTAAAAATTACGAGATTGTAAATATTATAATCCCCATTTATTTAAGTATGTCTTTAGAAAATTTAAGATAAAATGTTTTTTCTTAGTTTCATTGCCTTATCGTCGATTTCACTATCGTTCTCTAAGGGATGAAATTCACATAAATTAATTATAATTTTATTTGTTTTTAAAAAATTAAACTAAAATATTATAAAAGAAAAAAACATTATACGCAGTTAAATAAAATATATTGTTATAATACATAAAAATTAAAAAAAGGAAAATCTTTAAAAAATTTCATTAGCGATACCTTTTTATATAAGTATGAAATTATTTTCGCACAACCGCCAAAAAATAAAATTTCTTATGCAGAAACAGTGAGAAACAAAACAGTGATACCTGACATAATAAAAAAATCGTCTTTAATAATTAAACCTAAAGAAATACAAGCAATCGAAAAAACAAAAGAAGAATTAAATAAGAAAGTAGACCCGGTTAACCTAAAAATAACTAATGTGGAAAATAGAAGAAATGGAACAGTAATAATACAAACTGATAATGATGAAGACAGAGATAAAATAAAAATGGCTATACAAGATCAAATGAGTGAAGGATACGAAATAAAGATACCAAACCCCATAGAAATGAGTGTTTCCATAACTGACATGTCATTTAAATATTCCGAAGAAGAAATAATGAACAAACTAAGAAAACAAAATCCAATTGTACGGGAAAGTAAAATAAAAATGTCTAAATTATACAGTTTTAAAAAGGACAATAAAACAATTTATAGTGCGAAAATTAATATTGATAGCGAAACATATAGAAAAATAATGGAACAACGAAAAGTAAATATTGGCTGGGAAAAATGTAGAGTTTTTGACGGAACAGAAGTAACACAATGTTTTAAATGCAAAGGTTTCAACCATATGGCTAAAGACTGCAGAAATCAAGAAGTATGTGTAAAATGTCACGGAAACCATAAAAATAAAGAATGTGTTCAGGAAATAATTAAAAAATGTATAAACTGTGTACGAATAAACAAAAAGCTTAATCTTGGACTAGATGAAAATCACTATACGATGAATCGTGAATGCCCGGTTTATAAAAATAAACTGAATACAAAGCAAAGAAGAATGGGAATAAATATATAACAATCAAAAAATTTAATTCGTGGTATTTACACAAATGTTCAGGGGTTAATCAATAATTATAATCAAGTGGAAATTATGGTTCAAAATGAACAACCCGATTTTATAGTACTTTCAGAAACACACTTAACAAAAGACGTATTCGAAGAAGAAATAGCATTAGAAGGATATGGACAAATTACAACATATTCAAAATCTACAAGAACCGGAGGTGTGATAATATATTTTAAAGAAAATTGGAAAGTTAAGAACATTTTTCAAAAAGTGGAAGATTTAAAATACTGGATAAATGCATGTATCATGAAAAATAAAAACAATAATTTTATAGTGGCAGCAATATACAGATCACCATCATACAGCGAATCAGATTTTTGCGAACATTTTGAAAAAATTATCGAAGAACTTAATGAATATAATATTGAAATAATAATAATAGGAGATTTTAACATAGATTGGGCAGGAAATAGTTTTTATAAAAAAAGGATTGAAAGTATCTGTAACGATAATGGAGTAAAACAAATAGTTGACGAATATACTAGAGTAACTGAAAATACAAGAACCATAATCGATTTCGTGATAACGAACAAAGAAAAAATATCAATAGACATAAACAGTGACAATAAAATCTCGGATCACGAGACGATAAACATAAATATTGAGTGTAACTTCAACAAAATTGAACCAATACAGTACAAAGAAGTAGAAAGCTTTAAATATAACAAAAATCTGTTCACTAGAGATATCAGCGCTATGCTAACATTAAATCAAAATGAATGTTTAAATAATAATGTGAAATTTTTTGATGCGTGTATTGAAGGAACTATCAAAAAATATACAAAAAGAATTAAAATTAGAGAAAATTCCGACTGCGGCTGGTTTAATAATGAACTAAGACAGTTAAAGCAAGAAAAAATTTTCAAATATCAGGTTGCAAAGACAGTAAATACTGATTTAGCATGGAATGAATACAAAACAATAAGAAATAAATTTAAAACCAAAATAGTGAATGACAAAAATAGATACATTAGTAATAGAATAAACAATGCTAGTGATCAAAAGCAAATGTGGAAGGAAATTAAAGATTTAGTTCTTAAGAAAAACCGACCTATGATACAATCTGTGATATTTAACCAAATAGAGTATAAGGATAGTTACCAAATTGCTAATCAATTTAATTACTTTTTTATAAATAGCATAGAAGAGATACGAGATAATATAGAAAACGTGCAATATATAAACCATATACCTTTGACAAACAGCAAATTTAACTTTCGTGCAATTAATATACAAGAACTTTATGATATATGTAAAAATATGAAAAAGAAACCAGACTTTAACAAAGTAACAGTAAAGATAATTTTAGATAATTGGAACTTAGTGGGAAATAAACTGTTGTATATAATAAACAAGTCCCTAGAAACTGGACTTTTTCCAGACTCATGGAAAGAGTCAATGGTTACCCCAATAGAAAAAGTTAATAAAACCCTAAAGAGTGAAGAATATCGCCCAATAAATACTCTGAAAACGTGTGAAAAGATAATTGAACAAACTGTCAAAATACAACTGGAAAGTTATATGGAGAAAAACAAGTTATTTTCAAAATATCAATCAGGATTCCGAAAAGGTTTTTCATGTGAAACAGCGGTTAATTACGTAATAAATAGATGGAAGAAAATTGATAAAAATAACAAAGTAATGGCAATTTTTCTAGATTTTAAGAGAGCTTTTGAAACAATAGATAGAAATATATTGCTACAAAAACTGAGAATGTATGGAGTGATAGACAAAGAACTAAGCTGGTTTAAAAGTTATTTATCAGGAAGAAAACAAAAAACTAAAGTTAATAATAAAATATCAGATACGTTAAACAATGATTTCGGTGTGCCACAGGGGTCAATTCTTGGCGCATTATTATTTATTATATATATAAACGATATGCCAAATGTATTGAGAAAATGTGAAATAGTGCTTTACGCGGACGATACATTGATTTTTACCGAGGCAAAAGATGAAATAGAATGCCAAGAAAACATAATGTATGATTTGATGAAAATAAATGAATGGCTCAAAATGAACAAATTAAAATTAAATGAAAAAAAAAACGAAGTTAATGGAGATTAACATGAATAGTGATTTGGTAATTAAAATTAATGACACAGAAATAGAAAAAGTAAATAATATAAAATATCTCGGATTTATCATAGACAAAAATTTAAAATTTAAAGAACATATTGAATATATATGCAGAAAGATCGGTAAAAAAATAGGATTTTTTAAACGTATAAGGAATAAAATTTCAATAATAACTGCAATTAATATATATAATATAATAATAAAACCACATTTCGAGTTCGGTTCGACAATTCAATATACATGTTGCACAAATATACAAATAGAAAGACTACAAAAATTACAAAATAAAGCAATGAGATCGATTTTAAAATGCAATAGGTATACACCAACACAATTTATGCTTGACACACTAAAATGGTTAAATATAAAACAGCGGATAAAATTCAACACACTTAAATTTATTAGAAAAATAAAAACCGGAGATGCACCTCAATACTTATGTGACCAAATTGAATATGTTGGAGAAATACAACCATATGACCTTAGAAATTCAAAAAATTTTAGACTGCAGAGAGTTTCAACAACAGCACAGCAACGATCATTATTTTACAAAGGATTGAACCTATATAATATGCTCCCCAATGAAATTAAAGATGAACGAAATTTTAATATTTTTAAAAGAAAAATTATAAATTTTGTAAAAAATATCCCTTAAAGTTTTTATAAATGTAAATTGTCAATACATATACATATATATATATATATTTTGTGTATAAGTACAATTTGTAAAGAGAACCGAAAAGTATGATAATACTACTATTAAATAATAAAAAAAAAAAAAAAAAAAAAAAAAAAAATATTTTTAGTTTTATAATGGAATGCCAAAACAAAACGTGCAGCGTTCAAGCCTCCGTAATGTTTCTAATCTTTTCAATGATTATTCTGTTCGGAGCCTTATGTGTAAGCACCGATGGTGTAAAGCATCATCGAATCTTTAAAAATAAAAGAAATAGATACGTCGCATATGCCGATACAAATCAAATTATGATCTCTTATCATCTGACTATTGAATATGAGCCATATTTTACATACTTTCGTCTGCTTCGCTGGTGTCCCGAAATTTCCCGCTAATATCTCATGTTCATTTTGAGAAGAATTTTCGTTGTAACCGATTCATATAAAATTTACGGCATTCGACGTAGTGCTAAAAAAAAGTGCTAAAAATACTGAACTTTGAGAATCAAATCGACAAGGATATTTGATCTGAAACGAATCAATCTGGCATAATAAAATTTCCGGCAATTGACATTTTTTTGGTTAAGAGGCGGCTATTTTGGGTTTAATGGTAGTGGTGAAACGAAATTATTTTAAAATACTATTTATTCAAAAATTTATTTTCGGAATATATCTAGATCTACTTGTATTACGGCCCTATGCTCCTTATAGGAACAATGTATATATATATATATATATATATATATATATATATATATATATATATATATATATATATATATATATATATATATGTATATATATATATATATATATATATATATATATATATATATATCGCCTCATCGATTCATAACACATCTAAGTAAAGTAAAAATCTTCAGAACACCAGAAAAGCATATACTTACATATAAATGAATGGATACGATTATCATCGTGAAAATATCAGAATGGCTTCCTAGGATCTTAAAATGCGATTTGCCAAAATCTGTTTGAAATCAGCAACTTTATATTTTTACCCGGGAAGGTAACGAGAAAAAATGTAGAAATAAAATGCAAAAATTAATGAGAGAAAGTAATACAAACAACACAACAAACAATTATACTCAACGTGAGTCTATTTTATTTTTCTTGCAACATGTTTACAATTATAGGCCCGTTGGTCATTAATGATTTTATTCAGTCAAGCAAAAATTAAGAATAAAATCTTTATTTTAAAATTTAAATACATACTTAGTATTGACTGAATACAATCATTAACGACCAACGAGCGTTTAATTGTATACATGTTGCTTACAGTTCACTGGCGATTTGTTTTAGCGACCAAGGAAATTTCGGCATATGAACAACTAAAGCCACAACAAAGAATGCATTTTGCAAAAACTATAATTGTTTCAACAATTGTAATATTGTTGAAGAAACTTTATAGGTAAAATTGTATATTTATGTAAATGTTAGCAGTGGATGGCCCACTATAAGTTAAAAATTTACTTTATCAAATTTACTTTTCCATCATTGAGTGAAATTTATAAAACTCAACAGGTACGCATATATGTATGTAAGCAATATTATGTATCCATAGTAGTGATTTGTTTTATGTCACCTAAATCCTTGGAAACATTTCATAACTATTTGTTTATTTTTAATTTTTTAATACATAAATAAGTATATACAAATTATTTTAAAACACATTCATACGTATGTACATACATATGTATGTATACAAATGCGTATGTACTAATTTATATATTAAATTTCGTTCGCCATTTACAAGAAATCAAGGCATCCAAACTAAATAATGGAACAAAATTCTTCATTCAAGTTAAATGAATTTGCGTCAATAGACTACAAAAAACCCTTGGGCAAGGAGCTAGATATGAGAACATCCAGCTACATAGGACATAAGTTTATGGATGACACCAAGCTGGGCAATAAATTGTACTTCAAATGCAAAGAATCTAGACCTTATGTGGAAGACCCCGTTTTAGAAAACAATAGAACAACGGATTATAAAGCTAATTATGTATGGAAGGTAAGAAACAAATGAGTATATTACTTGGTATCTGTATATATGTATGTACATACTCGTATGTATGGATATGTAGGCACTAGTATGTACATACATACATATGTGTGTTTCGAGATTATTAATTACACGATTTTTTTAAACAGTTCGGGAATCCTGATGAGATACGTAACGTATCTTTAGCAAAAGGCGTTGACTACATAAAACCATTTTATGAATGCAACCTTAGGTTTCTTAGCCGTCCCATGCGACCTGCGATTAGCGTTTCCCACTCTCATTATATTAGGCAACCGTATATTCCTACTTTACCCATTGAACGTGCACATATACCTACAGCTGTCTCTAGTACAAAAGTCGTTATAGATCGTAATAACCCGGGGTGTTCGAAGTATTTAGATCCATCAGCTACAACTGCAAGTTTAGATTATTGTTATCGTTCGCCCAAAGATGTTCTAAACGGTATAGCTGCCCAAGATAGCATAACATTTTGGAATTGGAAAGACATTGAGATGCGTAACAAGAACGTGTTCCGTGTGAGGGACAAACAACTGTGCGATAAGCTACCAACCCATGAATGTACTAAAAGGCACTGTGAATTTACCAGCATAGTGAAACGTGTACCGAATTCGGGTCTTACCACAGAAGTGCGAGAAAATTTTGTAAATCCAAATGACCGAGCTATTGTTTTTAAGGATGACCATATACAAAATGATTTTACTTTTATGACCAGTGTACCAGAAATGGCAAAAACCGAATATAATGTTTTGGGATCAGGCGACTGTACACACAAATATGTTTAATAGAAGATATTTTAACAACTTATTATAAAATAAATATTTTAGCAAAAAAAAATTAAGTTATTAATAAAAGAATACACTGAAAATATGTAATTAAAACTATTCCAAAGAGAATTTATTGAAGAATTGAGTACACACTCAAAGCGGGGGCATAAAATAATTTCCCACGGAATAATCTACAAAAAAGAGATTAAAGCCCCCAAAAATGGGGCCAGCTTTTTAAATGAATTAAGGTCCTAACGAAATGAAATAATATTAAGATCGAACGTAACAGCCCATATGAAATAATTTCTGAAATACAATAAGCTCCCAAAATACATTAAAGTTAGGTTCAGTAGGTTACCTAGCCACCATTCGGTCTCTTGGGTCCTTAATTTGGTTCCTTTGTGATACCTGTGAGAGGTAGAGAATGGAAAACTGGAAATAAAAGAACAAAAAAGACAGAACGCAGAAACACCCAAACTCTACGGCAACAATTGAACCTGTGACTATTTGACTACTCGTCTATTACAATAGGCACTATTCTAGGAGGGGTCCGAATATATGTACATTGAAAATTATGAAAATAATTCTTTTAATTCTATATGCATATATAAATTTTTCGGTTTCAGTTCTGTCTGGCAGGTGTATGAAACGAAGTTACTGGTTCAATATGTATACATATATGATCATTAAGCCTGTATCTATTTATCACCACAAAATAAACTTAGACAAATATATAATAAAATTTTGCAATATTTGTTTTATCCCGGAAATGATAAGGACTCGTTAAAAATTCCGTACAACAGAAACATCTTCCTGTTTTTGAACTGATCACTCAAACTGCGATAATAAAGGAAAATTTTCAATAATTTTCTAATACCAGAAACAAGTCTTAATATTGCTTATAAATACATAAAACTGAATAAGTCTGCATATCGCAATAAGCCTTAGAATAGGTTATAAACCAAGCCGAAATGATGAAAATTGAGGGGGAAAACTACAAAATTCGGAAAAATTACTCAAAGTGTAGAAGCAGACCAGAGCTAGAAAAAAATCACTTATAACAAAACTCATGAACTTGGTGACCAGTTGTATTAATGGCTTGTTATGATATATATAAGCAAGTTTTTGTGAATTTGTTGTTATAATCTCCATAAACGTGTTTCTTGTTTGTGATATCACCCACCGGAAGGTCATTTGGTCCGATATAAAGCCTATCAAGCATTACTTTTCTACGAGAGGTCATAGCCCAAGAGCATTGTGCCAGATTCCCAGAGCAACACTTTCCCAAATGTGGTTATTATAATTCCGAAATTTAGTATTGTTTGTTGAAGAGTACTAATTCAGGCCCAACAAATAGTTTGCTAAATACCGAATCCATGCATACAATTATCATTGAAAGAAATTTGCCTCTGATAAGGAGCACGATGCCATCGGCATATCTTTGCTCCATTTCCATTCAGTTTGATTGGAACTTTATGAAAAGGCTACATAACACACACAAAAAGTGTCAACAACTTTAAAAAAATATTTTACATCGCTTCTATTTGGGAGTCTTGGAGGAAAGTTTCAATAATTTTATTTATGTATATTTGATATAAGTACACCTAGAGATGATGATACATGAAAATAAGTACATATGTAATCCAACTGGAAACAAAAAAAAAGTTGACACATGCATACCTAAGTATACCTATTTTTCAATTAATGACTTTAGTTTCCAAAAGACCCATTCATTAATGGTGGTGGTGTAGTAAACGAAAACAATTTAATTAATTCCAAATGCATTCATATTCATTTAATTGTTTCAACTATTCATATGAATCATCCATTCATTCATACACTCAAACAGTAATGAGAATGTGTATCAAGTGTCTTCACCACCGTTCAGACTTGAACAGCATGAGAAAGGAGGAAATTTTCATAAAACACATACACATTCGTATTTGCTCATAATCTTGACAAATATTGATAAATATATAATCAATGGTTTATCATGGTTGACTCTACTCAATTACTCTCTTACTATTTTTGTAGAGATCGTATGGAAAAAATAAATTCAGCAAAAGTTCATTCAATGAAAGAAAAGCTCTTGCACCAAGACTTTAGTTTATCGGAGAACTTCGAAGAATGAAGTCAACATTACGATAAAAACGAGAATACCTATTAAGCGAACTGGAAAACAGTACTCACCATCTCTACCCTGATTGGAATAGATAAGGCTCTCATCAATAGTAAAATACAATCATATTAACACATTGTGCTTTTACCGCCAATAAATAACGTAACCGACCGAATTTTCGATTTTCACTTTTTCATTGCAAATCGTTATTTCACCATCATTAAAATTAATTCCGAAAAATTGTAACAATTAAGAGCGGAACTAGAAGCTCACAGCAAATTTAAGATTACAATACCCTTATAACTTAGTGCAAAGGCACTTAATAAAATAGCTTCTCATGTAAAATTATGCGCTTGTCACTTACGTTTTTTTTTTTTGCGGTTAAGGCCCGATATGTTAGTTTACCTTTTAAATTTGATTGCTACTAAGGCGGCAGGTTATCCGCAAGTGTTGTAAAGAAAATGAGGTATTGTTGTAAAAATATAAGTATATATAGTGGTGTTAAACACAAATTGTTTCAAATAAGTATGTAACTTCTAAACTACTGATCAGCATAAGTATCAGAATAGGATTCGCAAAAATATATCGCTTACCGCCTCGTGTAAGGAAAACTTATCGATCTTTGCACCTTTGGCTAACACAGGCAGTCTTTAAAAGAGGATTGCATTTTTGAATTCTAGTAAGGAATGTAAGAAAATAATTCTTTTTTAATACTCGTATTGTTAAAACTATTCATCATTTCTGCGAATAAAGGTAAAGCTTGATTTCGAAATAACATAAATAGTTTAAAATTTTTTTAACTATAAGTTTTTCAACGTGTGCCCTACCTTCAGCATTAGTAGAAGTTTAAGCTAAGCTTTAAATTTTCATTCAGTTAAACAAATTGGTTTGGCAGCAGAAAGTTATTTATTATTATTTTTTTTTTTTTTTTTTTAATAAAAGCGAATTTTCAAGTAAGTTGACTAAATTTTAATTAAAAGTATGAATTATTTCTAAAAATCTGTGAAACTCGATTTCTTTTTCTTATCCAAAACTTAATTCCTTAAGTCTACGTGAAAGGGAGAAGGCATCGTCACTACTAGCAAATTTGTACGCCTTTCCTAATGGTAAATCACCAATCCCAATTATATATAAAATTATTTTCTTTACAAGAACAAGCATAAAAAGTGTACTTTTCGTAACCTAATAATGGTAGCTTCCAAATCGGTGAATAGGAACTAAAAAATGAAACGTCTACGCCAAACATTGGAAATGATGCAAAGAGTTTCCGATTAGATGCGTAGAGAAAGAAGTTTGTGGGATAAAATAAGCAAATAAAAAATTATATATACATACATCTAAATATTTTCCAAATAAAAATTATATCCTGACGAAATGGTTTTTCTTTGTTTGCTGAACTAGAGCCACCCTAAAAAGTGTATTAAAACCAAAACATATTGCAATATTAGAAACCTTTAAATAAACAAAAAATATATACTTTGCCTGGAAATAAATACAAAACAACCGAGTTCAGTTGTTTGAAATAAAATAATTGCTTGTTCTTGATAAAATATTATTATGTACTCTACATATTATTTTCATCAGTATTTAATGAAACTAAATTTGCTTGATAAGGGTGGCCCTAATTCATCGAACACCGCTGTATATGTATATGTACATATATACATACACATTCAAGTATTTATACATAGTAAATGCAAATATGGCTTGGTATATGTACAGGTGTGTTGGATTATAACCACGTATTTAGATATCAGTGATGGGGTTCTGAATTTATCATTGGGTACTGAGACTTTGATCGAAAATGTTCCAAAACGGCTTAAATAATTCCAAAACTTTATTTTACATTCATAAAATACTAAAAGTGTAATATTCAATTTATGAAGTATATAATTAAAAAAATAATATATTACAACAAAAAAAAACATAAATATTTCAGTAATGAGGTGAATATAGCTTTACTCACTAGCCCCTGCGTATATTATATTTTTTGACAGACGCATACACAATTTCGACAAAAGTAAAAACCCAACGACAGAGAAAAAAGGTTATATTACATGTAATTTTTCCATAAAATATTTATTTTAAGATGAACAAAGGAACTGAAAACAAGTATCCTGCTGGCTTATGTCTAATTTTTACAAAAGACTACTCGTAAATTTTTGTGAGAACAAAGCTATTACAATTCTAACTGATTTAATTTCACCTGGAATACAGAATAATGCCACAATGCACCCGATACTTTTTAGTGCCGTATTGTAAAATTGTACCACGAACTCCATCACTGCTAGGTATTATTTTTCTTCCTTTCTCTCTCTCTCACACTCCCTCACTCGCACTCTCGCTCTCTTTGTTGGAATAAGAAAACCAACACATGCTTATACTGCGCTTGATTCAACAGATACATAGCTTGTTACTAAACGTGGTTATAAACGTATTAATGACCGAATAGATTTCAGTTAATAAACGTGTATATACAAATTCCTATGTACAGATGCAGATAACCCATCCGCAGCAACAGATATGTAAATATTCACTATTTCTCAGTTTGTTTTGCTATTATGCTTTACTAAACAACAATTGCACAAAGTACGATAATCAAACCGCATTTTCCGTATTTTATTAGTAAACAGAAAAAGTGAAAATTAAAATCAAAACAAAATATTATAAACAAAAGTGAAATTCCCAGTAAAAAATAGTATCATCCAAAGAGTAATCTTGGAGCCCTCCTTTGCGAGTAACGGATTACTCCATAAAACTCCGGACCTCATTGGATTTTTAACACAGCATGTCCGCAGACACGAGTACTCCTTTTAAGCTCCTTATGGAGTACTCCCTTTGATCTTGAAAATCACGACAGAGGGAGTAATCGTTTTTGTCTCCTAAAAGAGCATAAAGGGAGTAATCGTTTTTGTCTCCTAAAATAGCATAAAGGGAGTAAACATTCATATAAAATACAAATTTGGTTATTTTTTACAAAAACAAGAAAATATTCATTTATTGTATATTATATTCGTGTTGAAATTCATGGTTCATGAATCTAATATGTGTAATAAAAATGGGATATGTTCTATAACAGACTTCTGTTGATTTCAATTTAATATTGATTTTATTTTAATAATACATAATTTTTCTCAAGCGTTACAGAATCGCCCAAATTTCATTAATTTGTGCAGCAATGTTTTGAGACCAATTAAATTAAACCCGTCTTTCACTTTTTAAAACTAAACTGACTAAATAGAAAAACAAAACGTAAACGTCAACAATTAACAGTTATGTCAAAGAGACAAAAACCCAAAAACGAACTGATACATCCCTCATTGATCCATTTGGAGTATTAAGCGAGGCATAAACAACAAAACAAACAAAAAGCTTCGATAGCTCGCTTGTTACTCCAAATGGATGACCAAGTCATTACTCCTTTATTGCTCGATTATGGATTAATCCATATATTTTTTACTGGGTTTATAATATACATATGTATGTATGTATACAAAAGAAAATATTGTATACAGTTGCAAAGTACATTGAAGATAAATGGAATAAAGCTTAATAAAAACTGTACGTGCTACGTAGCGTAATAACAAATAATAAATAAATAATAAATACCCTAAAATACATACACATACACATCATCATGTCTTATGAAGTAGAGCGCGCCTTGGCATATTTTTACCCTTTGGTTATAGTCTCTTCGGTAATATGCTGCATAACATCAGCTGTAGGCTGGACGCATTGGCGCTACGTTCTTAATGCCTGTCCCGATACAAATTGCGGTTGCTATTTACATGCCCAATCTACTTACCATTCGTTCCAAGGTGGTCCTATAGCATACTGTTATTATGCTACTTATGGTCTGCTGCTGCCTTTACTCTTCTGTATTGTTTTGGGTATTTATCATGTATACCGTGTTTGTATGGGAACTGCTAAGAGGAAGTCAGGAACTGCAACAATCAGACAAAGGTTAGTAGAATAATGTGTTTTAGATAAATATTGTATGCTCATTTGTACATTTTTTTAATTAATAATAATTTCTAATGCATGTATTCATGTACATACATATATAGTATCTTAAGCAATTGTAATAAATAAGTTTATTTTGTTTGTGTTCTATAAAATATTTTCTAGTTGTGGTCATAGGTTAAGTAACATAAATAGTTTAAACAAATAAGTGACACAATGGCAAGTCGCCTGTAAGTATCAAATTTGTAGCTTTGCGAATGGTGATTCAATTAAATTTTGAAGTTTTTAAAAATTTAATTTAATTAGTATTTTT
The DNA here is from genome assembly GCA_963681545.1 of Germaria angustata. Taxonomy (NCBI): domain Eukaryota; kingdom Metazoa; phylum Arthropoda; class Insecta; order Diptera; family Tachinidae; genus Germaria; species Germaria angustata. The sequence goes on along the minus strand of OY812998.1, from coordinate 13,436,552 downwards.
AATTCGAAACGCCATTTTTTATGCAAATGAGTATGTGTATTTAGTAGAACATACGGCGATATCAATCTAGCTGAGCCCTTGACATCATATAGTTTAATAATTTGTGGTAAAGAGCCATAAAATTGGTTGTCATATGTTGTGAGTTAGAAAACTTAGAAGACTGTATTTGCATCTTCTTCGAGTATATATGTATTTTTTTATTATCGTTATTTGTGTCTGTACATATTTTTGTAGCTTTCAAACAAAAATATGATTAAATTTAGAGAGTTTTTATATAAGCATGCGAAGTGGAAAGCTTTTCAAACATGATTGTTGAAGACTACTGATGATTTGGTATTGATACGTCACAAATAAAAACTTTTTGAATAAATACGTGTAGTTGGGAGAATGCTCAGAATAATTATGGTAAATATTAGATACTTCAATTAGAAACTCTTTTCAGAATTAAAAGATTTAGTTTTTCATGTCATGTATACCCATATGACTTTGTTATGTTAGTCGACTTAAATCGGCGCGAGTTCAATTAATAGCAAATCTTTCCGAGCTACTGATCTCACACAGATCTTCGAATATCGAACTTTCATGAGATCTTTGTTTTCTAAGTAACCATCCTGACTATTTTCGCGAAGGTTTTCGTATGTCTGTGCGCGTACATGCATGTCAAGTCTCATAAAAATTGGCGGAGCTAAGACCTAAGATTCTAGGAGGGTATCAGCCTTTCTAGAGTGGTCCATACCCCGCAAGGACGGACTTTCTACACCAAGTCCGACTTCACTTTCTAAAGCATTTCTGTATTATCAGCCCTGGACCGCGGACAATTTTTAATTAAAATCTTTTGAAATTAAAAAAATGTAATTTGGATAATTGTTTTTTTTTTTTTTTTTTGAAATCTCGTTCACCAAATTGATAAAGAAATATATATTTAAATTATTAACTACATAGAAATTAGAAAATAAATTCCAATTTCTTATTTATTTTGGAGCTTTCCAGAAACTAAATACGTAAATAAATAACAAAAAAATTTTGTTTGTTGTAAGGTAAGCTATTTATAAGCTGTTTAGTGACCAATGAAATATCGGCATATGAGAATTTTGTTTATTTCGCTTTATAAATGCATCATTTTCACCTAAAGGGCGACTAAATGGTACAAAGGCTAGAAAAAAATAATTACATAGACTCATGTCGAATATTATTTGTTGTGGTACTTTTATAAAAGCTTTCTACTCTTACTATAATTATACTCGTATATTTGTAATTTTAATATAAGTATGATTAAATTCTCAAAAAAAAAATCGAGGAAAAAGTGCTCCTCAATATTTTCCTTATAAAATCAGATTTATATCTAAAGCTAAACCGAGGTTATATTAAAAATTATCGATTTTAAAAACTTTAATCGCATTTTACGGTTCGATTTTTTTTATTTTATTTACTTATTTATTAAGATATGACTATGTTGCATTAAAGGAGAGATAGTTTATTATATTAGCACTGTTAATTACAATCTACCAAAATCGCCCAATCGCCCGTTTTTTAAAGATTTTTATGTTTTTTTTTTTGGCAGATCCGGTGACATGGTTGTTGTGACTACAGAATCAGAACATTCTGATAATAATATATCACCGTATTATTGGCTACCAACCAGCATCATTGCATGTTTTATGGCTGTGTACACCTTAATATATGCCAGCATATACACCGATGGTTTTGAGGTTACATGCAAGCAATATCGTGAGTCATTACTAAAGGAAATACAGGGTGTGGGAAATATTGTACCTGTTATTAAAAGTCGTCTTTCATGTTCAGCAATATTTGATTTTATGGATTACCTGGTACAGAGCTCATCGTTTGAAAGACGCAAATATGGATATATAAATAGTTCTGTATGTTTTTATATGACTTTGATTTTTGGCTGGATCGCAGTGTTCGGTTGGATCATTATAGCTATTATTAACATAATACAAACAAAACGAACAAAACCTGCCAGAGTTTAAATTTCGATAATATTATTAAACAAATAACTATAAAAATAGATTTAAACGCCATGCTTATTTATACATACATTATTTAAATATATTAATATTTTGAATATCTTAAACTTTCACATATTTTATTTTGATAAGAGTGTCATGTAAGTGTGTAAATATACATTTACATACATATATTTCATAAAATTAATTCATCCATATTTAGAGTTGGGAAAACAAAGAGTAGGAAAATTAAACATTGATGATCATTGTTATTCAAAATAGGTTATTTATTTTCAACATTATGGAAACCCGTTGTGCAATATCTCCAGGAATTTATATGTGTATGTATTGTATATGTGTATATATGTACTCATCGCTCCTTTAATTCAACATAGACTTATCTGAAAAAAACTTCGAATTTTGCATAATGCGATAAAGTTTTTTGTTGTCACATCGAATTTTGTTGGTGTAATTTCAGTTTAACTTCAGATATAATTCTGATTTATTTGTACATATAAAGAGGATATTAAAAAACACTTTCTGGGCAATTTAAACATTTAGAGTTTTCGAGGTATGACTGTACGTTGTATCTTAATTTAGAGATCATATCGATACTTTTTGGCTTAGTTTCGGTTAAGCTTCAGATATAATTTTAAAATATTTTCTTCGTCGAGTATAAAGAGAATATTGAGGAATACATTTTCATCAATAACACTGTGTGTAATTTTTTAAGTCTAAAAAAAAGACCTGTGTCTCCCAATTTTTTCCAAAGTCATGCACTTTTTTTATGGGCCAACAAAGATTTGGGGCCTCGGTATCATTTTCGCAAAAAAGTGATCATTTTCTCGGGCTCATATCTTGCAAACCGTTCCGAATTTCGATTTACTCTCTGAGCAAACTTGTAGCTCTGTCATAAAGAACAAAAATTGCGAACATATAAAATCAAAAAACCTTCACCTTCCAGATAAAAATCGCAAAAAACTTAAAAAATTCGATTTTTTTTACCTTTTTCTCTTCAGGTCCATAGGTAGCAAACCGTTCAAAATTCAAGGAAACAATCAACTACAAAAATTTACATAAGATCTCAATAAACAAATTTCTACAACATATAAACTTCCTGGGAATAATTCTGAACACCTTTCACTTTCACCGCGTCACTTTTTTCACTTTTGCGGCTACCTAAGCGCTACCTAAACGGTGTTCAGAACGGTGTTGCACTGTGTAATTAAACATTTTGTTTTTTTTTTTTGAAATATGACATTATTGCATTAAAGGAGCGATATGTACATATGCATATTTTTTATTATAAAAAGTATAAATTCACAAAGTATGTAAGTACTTATGTAATACATTCATACATATACATACATACATCTGTTTTTTCCAAATGTATTTGAGTTCTTAATCCAGATTATTTTATTAATAAGCCAGTGTAACATTTTAATTATGAAAGATCTAAACATGGGCTAGTTTTAAACTCCAACGTAACAAAGAGGGCATAGCGGCCTATGTAGGTTGAAATTAGAGTTGAATTTTCCTTGTTAACTTTAACACATTATCTAGGTTTTAATTTTTTCTTAATAATATTACGAATACTTGAAAATTATGTTATTTTAAAAAGAATAAGTATTTTATAGTAAAATTGTTTAATAAAACTACAAGGTGGCGAAGAAGTAATGTCACAAATCGAACTGGAATCTCTTTCCGAGTTGATTCAGAGTTAGGCTCCTGAGCTGTTTGAGCAGTTGAAACCAACGACCGAACGCAGTACCTTGCGGCAAAAGAAAATGGTTTAGCAATTAACTGTAACGATCACCATTTACGGTTACTGTGGTACCATCGGCATCTTCAAAAAATTAGGGGCCAATCATTTTTTTACTGCAAATGCCGCAGCAAACATTCACTTTGAGGGGATGCAATGTCTGGCTCCTCACGAATTTCATAGATTTTCTGTACCGCAGAAACGAGAATTTTGTTTGTTAACATAACCACATAATTGTTCGAGCACATGGAACACGACGACGAGGAATATCCTTGCTGAGATGAGAACAAACAAGAGGATATGAGCGGTATACATACATATATCCTTGCTGCAATAAAAAATGTTTACATATTGTAAACTATACTTGTTTATTCGTATACCAAAAAAGAATTTAAAAGAGGTAAACATATTATTGCATCTATTTAAAAAATATTTTACATATTATAAGCCGTAATTTGTGATAATTTTTATTATTATTTGTTGCTTAGTTTTTCTTAAATTATAATTGTTCAGAAAAGGACATATGGAAGATACGCGTATCCTTGCTGCGACTTCGAATTCTACACAAAATATAAGCCAAATTTTGTGACTTAATTTTTTTATTAGCAATATCTCTATATTTTTCACCTTTTTATAACAATTTTAATTAATGTATTATATAAGCGTAGTCTTATTTAATGGTTAAACAATTTAATTTTTAAATATCGATATTTCAATACTTATTGAGTATCATCTTCAAAATATTATTTGTTCTTAGTTCACTTTAAACAGTGGTTTTTCAAAATTTCATAAATTTTCGTTCACTAGATCCGAGTTATATATCAAAAATTTTTTAAGTTTTTTGTTATTCGTAGTTTAGCTGAAATCGACATTTCTCAAAAATGGCTTTATGGTATATACATACATATGTATGTACGTGCCTATCCTTGCCACGATGTAAAAAAATATTGTATGCAAATTATAATCTACATTTAGCGACTTGAAATTCTCTGTTGCTTAACTCATAATGTTTCAAAAAAGGATATACATATAGGAGGTAGGAATATCCTTGGGCTAATTTTTTTTCAAAACTCGAAGTTTTTCTTGAACAAAGCACCATACGATTTTTCTTTTACCTAAGTATCCTCCGATTCCTTTTTGGCCAATTTCTGCACAGCGAGTTTTTCCAATAACTCCGCCGATAGCTTGAAAAGTTTATAAAATAACGTATTATAAAATATACATATGTATATATGTATATATATATATATATATATATATATATATATATATATATATATATATATATATATATATATATATATATATATATATATATATATGTATATATATATATATATATATATATATATATATATATATATATATATATATATATATATATATATATGTATGTATGTATGTATGTATGTATGTATGTATATATATGTATATACTTATATATATGTATATATATATATATGTATATATATATATATATATATATATATATATATATATGGCATTTACATTAATATTTCAAACATTTACGAACAGTTTTGTTTTACTTAAGATTATTGGTAAAGGCAGTAGTTAATAAATTGTTTCAGGCCCATACTTCCGCAGCCGCTGATTTAATGTTGTAAGCGTCCCCACCGCCAAACAATATTATCTGGGCCACTGCCACCATTTAAATGTCTTTGACTTGGGCCGCTGGTAGATAATTTTAGTTTCATCAGTAGCACTAAAACGTTCCTCATAAAATAAAGGAGGTTTGGAATAATAATAAGGCTCATATGACAACTTGATTTACCTTGATGTCTTTTTAATTAATTTTGAACCACCCTATACACAAATCACTTTTAAAGAATAAAACAAGTGGCAGATGTTGTGTTGTAAATTGCAACAGTTTTTCGGAAGATACGTTTTGATCACAGTTTTAATGTTATAAATCGAATGAAGATGTCTCATCCTGTAGAATTAGCTGCCCAAGCACGAAAATATCCTTTTAAAGACATGTACTTAGCTGATCATACCATCCTAGACGCAATTGAAGGACGGTTTGATTGTGTAAAATGCAATCGCTCCAGGAAATTTTTTTGCTACAGTTGTTATTTACCAGTGGGAAATCTAAGCGATGTATTGCCTGACATAAAGCTTCCTCTCAAGATTGACATTATTAAGCATAGGAAAGAGATTGATGGCAAAAGTACTGCCATACATGCAGCTGTATTAGCTCCCAAAGAAGTAAGCATATACACATATCCCGACATACCCAATTACATAAAAGAAGAGGGCGTTGTGCTCATTTTTCCGAGTGTTAAAAGTACTACAGTTGCTGAACTATTTCAGCGTGATGTGAGACTTCGCAAAGAAAATAATTTTGGATTTCCGAAGGGTTACAACGTTGGCACGCTGCTTAAGAAGAGAGTTGAGGAAGTTATAGGAGAAGGTTTAAAAGATCAGATGGAGGAATCAGGGAAATATACATTTGAAAATTTGCCCATTAAGAGAGCAGTTTTCATAGATAGCACATGGAATCAAAGCAGAGGCATATATAAAGATGAGCGAATCAAATCTCTAAAGCCCATAGTCTTACAAAATAGATGTTCGCAATTTTGGCGCCATCAAAAAGGGAGCCCGCGTTGGTATCTCGCTACTATTGAAGCTATACATCAATTCCTATTGGAAGTACATGTCAATGCCTGGGGCTTGAATGCGCAATACAGGGGACTAGATAATTTGGAAATTGATACAGGCTTTTATAAAACTACACGCTTAATTTTCGATCATGCCAACAATGTGGCACCAACAGCACCTTACAACGGACAATATGATAACTTAATGTACTTTTTTGCTAACATGTACGACTTAATTCACAAATATTATGATCATAATGAACTGAAGTCGTATAGAAGACCTATTTGAAAACTACAATAAATCGTTGAATACTTAGTTTTATTCTTATTTAACTCATTCATGTTTTAATATTTAAACGAAATTTATAAATGCAAGTGCTAATTAGACAACAATCACTTTTTCTTCTTCTGTTTTGTTTCTTCTTGACCATTGCCACTCTCTGAAGTTTCAGGTCTAGGTTTCTGCCAGTTTAAAGGGTTACGTCTAAACATAGGCCAAGGCGGTATGGTCACCTAAATTACATCAATTGCATTAAACCATGTCATTTACATTTTTTAAAGCCAAACTTACTAAAGAGGCTAGAACAAATCCAGCTCCTAAGATATATACAGTTTGCGAGAATTGTTGTATGATAGCTCCCCAAATTAATCCCACAATGCCAAACAAAGTAATGATGAAGCGAGAGTATTTCTCTGCCTTCTGTTGGCCAACAAAGTCCTAAAAAAGGAAAAAGTTAGAAATGCTTTTTGAAATCTTATCGCAAGTTTAATTACCATATGAGTTTCAATATTTAGCATCTTGTATGGAATGTTCTATATAATTGAAAAAAGCTGCAAATAAACACGTCTACAGTATAAGTATATCTGACAACTACTGCTTCTTTTTTTTATGACAATCATGTTCAATGAAATAAGTTAAAAAAAAATTTATTTACGTGTAACCTAGTGCCTTTGAGTAAATTGTGCATGGTTGGCAACAAAGAGTTTTAAAGTTTTAATTATTTTCAAATATTCTCCAATTTTGAAATTAGTTTCTTGTTACGTTTAATGTTATTCATACTTACTGAATTCCGAATTATTTTTGGAAAATTCGTAGAACCATCCCTCTTTTCATCCATACACATGGTTGAAGTACAATGTTAAGCTAGCTTATGCTAGTACTATGCTGGTACTTATGTACCAGCTATTTGCAAGTTTTATTTTCCGAAAAATTATTATAAAGTTGACTAAAATTTTAAATTAAGTTAACCTTATAAAAAAGTCGTAACATGGAAATAAATTTTCGAGGACTGTAAAAATAAAACATTCAAATTTGTACAATTTAGGTATGTCAGTCACAATATATATATATATATGTATATATATATATATATATATATATATATATATATATATATATATATATATATATATATATATGTATATAAATAGGTGAGGCTCTTGGGTTACTACTTAAAAACTAAAAATTTTTAAAACTAGTTACTAACAATTAAAAGATAAACAAAATACATAAAAGGAATCATTAAAAAAAACCAAAAACACTAAATGTTAATATATATTTATTAAAATCGAAAGGCCGTGGAGTAGTGTTTTACACCCCATAATTTTCATATATATAAGAAACATGTTCTTCTATGATAAAACGGAAGATCTGCGCCCTCATAAAGTAGTCAGGTTGCCCTAAGAGTCAACAAATCTACAGGTGAAAGATATTTGGATATCTAAACGGTCTCCAAGCGCTCGACCGTAAATAACATTCTTTAACTAGACTATTTGATACACCTGGAAGAAACAAATGGCCAGCAGATTTGCCATTCCCGGAATATTAGTTACTTTACTAATTCTTTTATTTACTTAAAAATGATCTCGGCGTACAATGACATTTTATCATTCACTTTGTTTCAAGAGAGCGATTAGCACCTACACCTAAACTCTGAAATGTGGGGTGTACTTCAACGAACCATTATTCCGTGGACACTTTCGGTATAAAATATCCTGAAATGCCCTTTCTATAGCTCCAATACATTCATCATGCTTATGAAGTGGTAATCCACATATAGCAGTATTTACAATCTGTTCGTAATTATTTTTCAAAATGCAAAACATTCCTAACGAGGACCGCTGTACACTTTTCAGTCTCGTTTAAATATTTTGTATACTGTTGTGTCCAAATAGTAGCAACAGCTTAGGTATAGATCATTCGTAGGCCCCTTTATTGACTAAAATTTACGAAGAAATTAAACTCTACATGGAACTCTTTCGAGCTAGCCGCATGTACTTCTACACCAAAAAAACGCTCCCAACCGGAAAACTAAATCTTCTAGTAGCTTGGCCTGTAATAGAGTCAGTAACCAACTTCTGAACATTGTCCCCTCATCTGATCTGCCATTAACGCTAATGATGGAGTATCCCACAAGCCAAAGAATATCTCAATTTGTGTGGTTATATAGTTAGAAGATCGCAAAATTTTGTTTACAACATACATACAGCATACATTGTTTATCGATTTAGAAATAGACAAGCTGTCCATACATATTGCGCTTTTAATGTTTTCACCTCCGACATCAACTATTGCATATGAATCAATTTTATTATGAACAAATCATATTCTTTTTCAGTACAAGAGATGTCACTAGATTTGTTCTGTTTGTTATATTTTGAAAGATCATATATATTTTTGGGAATTATCCCAGGGGATTTATATTTTATTTTTGGGTTCAGTTACCCACATTAATATTAAAAGGCCGAAATTTTCCTATATGATTTTGTAGAATTAAAATAGTTCTGTACATCCCTATCAACCACAGAGATATTCTGGAATGTTAATTCAGTAATCAACCTTATTTTGGATTAATAAATCCGATCCTCAATAGTTTGTAGTCCAGATTCAGCTAAGATGTTTCTAATTGGGTAGTTATAAATGCATATACTCGTATGCTCCAGCAATAAGCTTAATGATATGTGGCTTTAATAATATTAATTGTAAGTTTATTTATATTAACGGTTAAAAATAAGCCGTAATCGATCTTACTCAAAGTCTTACTTAGATAAATGAGTTTGTTATTATGAATAAAAGAACAATTATAAATAAGCAATTATGTTTAATCTTGGTATAAATGTCTTACCGGGACCGTAAGTCCGAGTCAAAAAAGTCAATAATGCCTTCAATAATAACACGAAGTGGGCATAGATGCTTAGGTGTAGTTATAGAAGTTAACATTTTTTTGAGGTTTAACAGTTTCCTTAGACTTAGAATTTTAATTTTCAGCAGTGTCCGCAGAATAAGCACCAGACAAATTTTAGGACATACAATGTATATGAACACTAACTACCTTCACAACACATTCTTTTCTGAAAAAAGTGTAACATTTGGTTTGTCAATTTAATAAAATACATATATATTTTTCGCTCCAATTTAAAAGTTTTACTCCCGTACAGGACTGCGTGCTCATTCCTAATAAGTTTACGCTTATTAAAGTACACTTAAATCAATTTCTTTTCTCATAAGCGGATTAATCAGTTTATATTCTGTTGAATATCTAATTTTCTAACTTATCTATAATATTTTATTTATTCAATCGGATTTAACAAAACTTAAAAACAATTGTAAATCATTGTTGTCTCTCGTTTATTACTTTTTTCTTTACTTAAGGATTTCCTAAGAGGCCTTTTAATGTATCCGATGTTTTTTACGTAAAGCAGTTGTAAATTATCAAATAAAGTTTTTACACTAATTTATATTTGTAAGTATGTATATATACATACTCTTTCATTTAAATAACCTTAGACTTCATATTATGTATATAAAACAAATATTAACATAATTTTCTGTTATTCTCTTTCTGTAAATTCCATAAATATTGACTTTTGTTTTAAAATAGATTGAGATAAAAATATATATGTATGTAAATGATATTCAAAGCACGACGAAGGTGACTACATAAAAAATATTACTACTCAATAAACAAGGAATATTAATTTTAATTATAAATATTTGTCATATTAATTAATCATCATCAGTTAATTCCAAGAATTGAGTACAAACGTCGCGACTGCATTCGCCTTTGCTGTTGAACAAAAATTTGTAATAGTGGCCATCAGCGCATATTGCTATTAAAATAGAAAGCACAAGTTTTATTTAACATTTTTATTAATTACACAATACACATACCTATAACCGAGTTGGGATCTGAACCAAAAGCACAAATGCAAGGTGGTTCCTTGGGTATGGAGAATTTAACAAAACTCCATTGACTCGAAAAATATTTTGGTACTATTGGTAATGATGACTCTTTGGATTTACTATCATCCAAATTGAATACGTGTATAGTACCATGATCTGATGAAACTACTATCATAGTAGATGTATGATTGAAATTTATACAATAAATAGTTGCTTGATTGCTGCCTCGTCTAAGTTCGTTTATCTTTTTGCCCGTCTCAGTATCAAAGATTCGAATTAGCGTACCCTTTTCACTGGCTGTAGCTAAGCGAGTGCCTTGTAGATTGAATGCGATACAACAAATATTGGCTTCATGCGCTATGACCTCCAGAGGTGCACGTTCAGTGTTGCCTAAATCAACAATCTATAATAAATTTTAAAATGTACTAAAATTACAAATCTAAATTAAATTTGTATTAACAAAGGGTGAATGATAAAACGTATATGTTAAATATATGTATTATTATTACACATTAACAAAATTTAAAACACATAGCATGTGTTTGAATTACAAGATTGGTACTAACGACTAACGTTTTATACCTAATATGCACGTATATGTATAATTAATAGAATTATAATCTTCTTCTATATATATAAAATAGGATGTGTGTATGTATGTATGTATGTATGTAACGTAATGGCTCCAAAACGGCTGGGCCGATTTTGATGAAATTTTCAGGGAACCTGGGTGACACTGTGAAGTCCGATTTTTTATTTTCGGTCTGTGGGCGGAGAGGCGTGGTAAAATCCAATAATTCATAAAATGAGAACGGCTTGGCCGATTTCTGTAAAAATTTTTGTCAGTTGTTCGTATTTTCGAGGAGAAGGTTTTTATGGAAGAATTTTGGAAAATCCCTCCGGAAAAGTCGGAAAATTGGAAAAATCGAAAATCGAGTTTTTGTATGAAATTTTGTTTGAAATTATTCCTTAATGGCTTTTTAAATGAAAAAATAGAAAGTTTGTCTGAAGGCTTAAAATTGGGGCGAGGCGAAGTTCGCCTGGTCCGCTAGTCTAGTAATACAAATCAAAGAGCACAAGCTACACATGCTATTGGCTCGGGATGAAAATATAACATAATTAACAAAATGTTTACTATAATTATTTATAAATCGAATATTAATATTTAGTATAGTAATAAATTCACTAATTCTAATTATATTTTCCATGTAAGGTGTTGCGTACACTCCGAAATAATATGCCTAATGGAGGGGTCGCAGCCACACCTAGGGCAAATACATATGTTTATATTTTCCCTTTACAAGAAATCCATTTGTTGCAGAGCAATCTCCGAGAAAAATTTAAATTTCCATTCTATTAACATTTGATAGATAATTAGGTTGTTAGTTATTCGTATTTAGCTCCTCGTAGTGGGATGATAGTATTAGTTTCAACCCGATGTCATTAGATTTGTTCTGTTTGTTATATTTTGAAAGATCATATATATTTTTGGGAATTATCCCACGGGATTTATATTTTATTTTTGGTTCAGTTACCCACATTAATATTAAAAGCCCGAAATTTTCCTATATGATTTTGTAGAATTAAAATAGTTCTGTACATCCCTATCAACCACAGAGATATTCTGGAATGTTAATTCAGTAATCAACCTTATTTTGGATTAATAAATCCGATCCTCAATAGTTTGTAGTCCAGATTCAGCTAAGATGTTTCTAATTGGGTAGTTATAAATGCATATACTCGTATGCTCCAGCAATAAGCTTAATGATATGTGGCTTTAATAATATTAATTGTAAGTTTATTTATATTAACGGTTTAATCTTGGTATAAATGGCTTTTACGGGTTTAAGAAATGTTCTTTCCATGAGTAATTTCTAGTGAAAATAACATCTAATATCTTTCTTTTTATCAACGTTTTAAATAATTGTGCTGTTAATTACAATGTCACATAATCTAATCTAATGGCATAGTTTCTTGTTGCATATATGTATGTATGTATGTACATATGTATTTTATTTGTCTTGTTATTTGATAAAATTTCCCCTCAGCTCACCGAGCAGTTTTCTAGTTTATTTAATGTAGTTTGTAACAGATCATTAGATTCAAGATTGTTGTTCATTTTACAATAAATATAGAGGTTAACAGCATATATTCAGTGGTCTATATACTATATTTGCATTCTCCAAGTATTATACTTATTTCACTAAAAGTAATATTAAATGGTGTATAACTGACAATGGAGATCGCTATGGGATATCAATGTGAAGAGAAAATAATAAATAAAATAATAAGTATAGTTAAGCCTTACGAACATTTTGACGAAATTAAATACTTTGGTACAACTTTCCAACATTTCAGTTTAAAAGATTTAGAATTACGTGAGCACCAATCTGTAGGATGCCTTTTAGAAGTAGTCGCTGAAAAGAATTGATATGTGATTACGTGATGATAATGCTCCACTGGTGGGATCTGCATATAGTTGTTAAAGTGTCTTTATGTCAGGTTGGATAACAAATGAGCTTATGAAATTATATTTTCCAATAGTTTATTTATTATACTTGCTTACGTTTTTTTAATAAGTATTTATTTTTATGAACTACTTGCGACTTCGGCCGCATTCGGAAATTGTCACTTTTAACATCCTCTTAAATATAATTCGCAAATTCTTTAGGGTAATTGAGATTCGACCAAATGTCCCCCGCAGATGTCCTTTAAGAATAGTGATTTGTATGATATTCTCTCTAGCTCTCCTATACGTGGCACTGTGCGTTACAGTCTTTTTAATGCATCGACATTACGTATCAACAAGACTGGTATAACAATTTTTAGCACGATTTTATGGGGAGTGTTTGTTATTTCCAAGGTATTTAAAAATGTTATGTAGTAAGTTTTGCTGTTATCATAGCTCAACATCGAGTCTATTGATGTATGTATATGTGTTTAATTTGCCGACTAAATCATCCAGTATTTTTTGGGTTGCTTTTTGCAGACTCAATTTTACACTAATATTGTTTTGTAAGTTCAAAATAGCTTTCGAAATGAGCTCATTTGCGGTCGGCACTGCATGAAAAACTTTGTAAATTTCCAGATTGAAGTTCCTGAATAAGAAGTCATAGAATTATGGCAAGTTCCATTCGAATCCATTCAACTGCGTATGCGAGATCAAGTAGTAAATATACAAATATAAGAATTATGGTTTAACATAAAAGGCATCCTATATGTATGGGTCTACACCACCTGCCTGATAAATTTCATTCAAATCTGTTCTGCGTGATTTCTAATTATAAGAATTAACATAATAAAAGGTATTCTATATTAGTCCAGATTATAACAAAAATACAGCTTTTGTATTACTATTAACAAACATATAAAAATAACCAGCTCACTTGAGTCCTATCTTTTATAATGCCTTTCCGATAATCAGATATATACAAAGTTATTGTGATATGAATCATAAGCATTTGAAACCACACTTATAATGTTTTCAATTTGAAATTATGGTTGGTGTTTAGTGAAGAAAGACTTACGATTCAATTCAAAAAGTGAATGAATCATTTTTCTTATTACATACAGTTCTATATATCAGCAAAACATTTTCCTTACCTGTACATGACCAGTACGACGTGCTGGAAATGCCAATAAACTTTTATTGCTATGAGGACACAGAACACATAGACCATGAGGGTTAGCATTGGTTTCAAACACATGCAATTGTCGTGGTTGTTGTGTAAAGGTAAATACCTTTATGAAGCCTGAAAAAACAACAACAATACGATCCCGCCTCAAACGTACCGATTTGACGGGTTGATTAAAATCCAAAGATATGGCTGGAGCTTTTTTTAAATCATCCCATATTATTAGTTTATTCGGAGGATACAAAGGACGAATACCACCACCCACAACGGCCAAATAATTGCATCGAAACAACATTTCCACATAACTTAATCCTCCCTCGGGATAGTATTGGCGTTCTTTTTCTTTTAATGGATCGCTGTTGAACACTCGAAAGCCGGAATCAGTAGCACAAGCAAAACAACCTGAAACATAAACAACAAATATTTTTGGTGCATTACGTACTTATAAAAATTAATACAAAACAAATTAACGAACCTTGATCTTGATTAAAACCTACATACAGTAAGCCATTACCGTATGGATTGTGATCCACCAAATCCATGGTGTTTTTTTATTCTATCTTCTATGCACTTTTAATATTCTCTTTTGGCGTGACGATTCAACGTTTTAATAAATTATTTATTGATTATCAGGTCAAATCTAAAAATTTTGATAGTAGCATTTATTATTCTAATGACATTGATCCATTAAATACAAACTTATACAAAATTTTAGTTGTTTTTACTATACTTTTCCTTTATTTAGATTATGTTTTTTTTTTAAGAAAAACACTTTATTATCACTTTAGTGAAAAATGTATATTTATTTTTTATATTGCTTTTATGTTATATTACAGAGTTGAATGAGATTGACACAATTTTTGTCCATCATGCTGCCAGACTAAACTAATCAAGGTGTATAAAATACCAGTTCAGACGATGTTTTTTTCTGCACAATTCTCTTTTTCTCCCTTGTTAATTCATTATTAATGCAGCACACATTATGGAACAAAACGATTGAGAGAATGTACAATCATGTGTGTACATATTCATATCTTTTCTTCTTACAACCAAAAGTAGAATTGCAAGATAATTATCATCTAAACACAGTGTAATTCTGCTTTCTACTAGTAAATCGGAGATTTTATAGATACCAGGTATTTGTCATTACATACATACATAGTTACAGTCAAGATTTTATCGGGTGCATCTTATATTTAAGCTTTAAATTTTGGCAAGTAGGCTTATAAATCTTGTATGGGAAATTATTGTCTCAAAGAGAATCCCTCCTTTTGCAATAATTAAATGATAAGAAACCTTGTAGAAACTTCTGAAAATGAGCGCGAGTAGGTCTGCGTGCAATGCTACTGCTAATAGTAATGAAGAGGAAACTGTAACAAATCATAGTCCTGACAGCAATATTCCCAGTGCTCAAGATCGTAGTAACAAAGTTGAAAGGCCTTCTTGTAAATATGGAAAACAATGCTTTCGGTAAATAAAAAATGTACCTACAAATGTAAATGCAAAAACTTAAAATTTATTTTTCAAATAGATTTTAATATTAACTACATAATGCATTTCTAAAAACTTATAGACAAAATCCAATGCATCGATCAGATATGGCTCATCCGGGAGACTTAGATTACATTGTTCCTGATATGCCTGAACCTAACGAAGATGCTGTCAAGTGCAAATATGGTAGAAAATGTTACAGACTTAATCCTGAACATTTTAAAAATTTTACGCACCCTCGCAATAGTAAGTTCTTGAAAATTATGAAATGCACGTATGTCCTCGTACATAGTTTGCTCAAACAACTTTTACATAAAACGAGTCGCAACATACTTATTTTAAATTTAAACACAACTCAATGAAAATATAAAACAATTATTTTTTCTCAAGAGATGAGTTCAGAAATATGTAATTATATGAATAATGATATACGATTAATCTCGCATTAATAGCCAAAAGTAGCATTTTTGGGTTTGAGTAAATGAGCTACTTATATGTATGTACGTACATGTGTGTATATAAGTATTTATGAGATATTTAATCAAGACATTTGTAAAATTTACAGTTAACATACAACAAAACTATGGCCAATACGTTCTAAAACGGCAAAACAGAGCAAATAGTGATAGCAGTTTTGATTATGACACCAGTGATGATGATCCATTTGCTGGTGATTCGGATGGCTCAGATTATTTGCCCAGTGATGAAGACTAATTTTTGTAAACTATTTTATGTTTGTTAAAAGCTTGTCTTTATGCCTGCATTTCGTTGTTGCTAATGCCAACTTTGCGAACTCTTGTCAATTGAAGAATAATAATAATGAATAAATTTTATAAATGAAGATTATTAAATATTTTGATAGCTTCTATTTTAATAAAATCCTTCATCTATATCATCTCCAGGTTTGTTATCAAAGACAGAACCCCACTTTGCAGCTTCACCTCCACGTACTTTGACATTGTAGCAAACATTTTCAGCCTTTAATACGCTTTGACGCATGGTATATATCTTACGTGACAGCTCACGGCATCTAAGCACATTTAGACTTATGTATCTGCAAATACTTATATTATAATAACGTTAATAGTTATATATAACAAAACAGTACCCTGTGTAAAATTGTTGCAATACTTTGCATGTGGATAAACAGGTATCGGTTTCACCACTGCCCAACGAATTAATACATCGACGCATTAACTCGCCAGTGAGATCAGATACTCCTAATATATATTCGGTAGGATCAACTAAAAACGAAAACTTATTTACAATCATATTTTCATTGGATTCTTTAGCATTCTCCAATTCAGTGTAATTCATCTCTTTTTGTAAATCAATCCAGTCAGAAATCGACGTCACAATGCTCTCGTCGCTTGTGCTGACTTGGTCGGCATATTTCATATATTCCATAAAAGTATATGCTTCTATAAATTCCTGAAGTCCAGGAGAATAAGCACCACGATAGTGGTAGGGATCTTGGTTGTGCAATTCTTTAGCCACTGCTTTGAAATTAAAATCAATTAGCTTTCTTACACGCTGTTGAGCCTCTTCCAATACCTTCTCTTTGTTTCCTTTGCGACTGTCAATTGAATGTAATAGAAATATAATACGCTTTGATTCAATGGTGATATCGCGAGATAGCTTAACTATACGCTCGTAACGATCATGCTTGTCATCAAGTTCAGCAGCATACGATTGGAATACTTTTAACACAGGATTGTTCTCATCAATCGCTTTTTGTTGCTTCCGGTTATTTTGGCGGAATCCCGAATGGTTAGGCATTATTTGTAAATGTTG
Source organism: Germaria angustata (assembly GCA_963681545.1). Classification (NCBI taxonomy): domain Eukaryota; kingdom Metazoa; phylum Arthropoda; class Insecta; order Diptera; family Tachinidae; genus Germaria; species Germaria angustata. The sequence goes on along the minus strand of OY812998.1, from coordinate 13,419,102 downwards.
CTATAAATATTTATCTTGGGAAAACTTGTAAATTATTTATTTTATATTTATGTCTGGAAAATAACAAAAAGAAATTGCCAATTCACTTTATATACTTAAATTTACCACTGGAACTTAACCAGTGCTCCCAGAAAATTTTTAATGTAACAAAAAATGAAAAAAAAATACATTGCGAATTGTGGTGGTTAGGTGAAAGCTTTTATAAGTACGTGACACAGACGATTCCGGTTGGTAAATAAAAAAATATCATTTTAGCATGATGGGTTCCAAATTTTGATGCATGTATTCTTCAATTACATACGTATTTTAAAAGAGACTAGCGCAATGCCTCTCTATCGAAAGATAGAGAGCTAAATTACAATTGCCGAGTGGAAAAGACGTGTTTATTTAAAAATAGGAATTTTAAAATGTATACAAATGTTAGTGTGTACTTACATAAATAGTGTATGGATAAACTTTTTACGTACACAACTATTTTATTTTATATATTTCTACATTCACAACAATTTTTTCTTCTATTATCATTGGTTATTTTTGAAACAGCTGATTGTTTGATCATTTACCCATTAGTCCTGGACAGAGGCCTATTTATAAAGGTTTATGCATATCTACAATACGATTCATCTATTACCTTGTGGTACTATCAATCTTTGTAGAGCGGAAATTTGGTTTGTTTATTTCATACGGAGTTTCAAAATGTCACCATGCCGCACGAGTGGTGAGTTATTGATTTGCATTGACCTTTTTAAATAGGCCTTGGTCTGAAATGTTTCGTGCTTGAAGAAGAATAATATTCTCTCAAAACCACTCTCATTATAATCCAATTTTCGAGTACGGGCACGCTTTTTGGTAAAATTTGTATTTCACCAACGGCCAGTTTATAGCATGTTTCCACGGCACATGCTTCGCTCTCTATTCTTGCTTCACACCCCAATCATGAGCCAATCAACTTGCTTCGCCATACAAAATTTTGAGAGCGAAGCAGGTAGATTCATATTGAATCTACTTGCGAATCAAGAAAAAATCCTCTCTTCTCTGATTTTTATCGTAAGTTTATCTGCACTAATTGTCAAAATTAAATATTTTTGTAAATAAAGCAAATTTAAAAGCTAAAAGTTAAAAAATATACTTGTTTTTTGTGTGTGTTTCCTAGGCGTAATAATAAATTTGAATTCAGTGAAAAGTTAATTTATTTAAATTTTATAAAAGTTAAAAAACAATGGAAAGAAACAAAAATTTTAAAATAGAAGCAGGTAGATGAGTCGTGTAAACAGCATGTTTCATAAACTTGCTTCAGAAAGCGAAACAGGAGATTCAAGTTGTCGTGGAAACATGCTATTATAGTACGTTTCCATATACGTGATTTCGGCCAAATTACATGATTTGCCCAAATTACGTAATTTGGTACATGATTTCGCATACAAATTTCAAGTGACGAAATTACCTCAAATGAGATGATTTCAGCCAAATTATGTCGAAAATTTCTGTGCAACAATGCGCGGCTGCTTTTATTCCAAATGCAACTCTGGGGCATCCATTATTAGTGACTTACAAATCCGAAAAAATGACATTTAAATACGAATAAAAATTACTTTCATTTTAGTTGTTGATAGTTAATAGAGTGAAATTTTAAAAATTATTTTAAAAAAGCAATTAATAAATAATTCCAAACATATTTCCATTAATAAGGTGTTAAATATATTTTCATTAATAGAGATATTATAAAAACAGAGTAATCTCAAGCCTATCTGTGTTTGTTATGCGTAAAACAATAGACTGTGAAAAATTGCAACAAATTGAATTGTGAAAATTTATGTATATGAAATTTAATTAATTAATTCCAATTGAAAAATATTCGTATTGTTTGCTAGTCCGCGTTACAAATTATAATAGGCCATAAGTGGTGGACGTGCAGTGGAGTTCTGCTAGATCGACATATGCAGCTAATACTCAATGACTGGCTAAAAGATGACGAAATATTTAAGTCAAGGTAAGACAAATAGAAAAATAATAACTCAAAAACTAATCCCTCTGCAGTATCAATAATATCCTTTTAGCACCAGAAATACTAAGGTCTTGAATATTTTCAACACTGATGTACATATAATCATCGCTCACTTCTGTCGTTAGTATACAAATAAGTAAGTTGACGCAAACAGTGATTAGATGCTCATCTTTTGGACTGTTTACTGATTCAGATGATTCAGTTAAGAAAGGTAAGTAAATGTTTTAGGGAAAATATTCAACAATATAACTGATTATCAATTTTATTTCATCCTTAATTTAGACCTGCAAGCTCTACAATCTTAACTTTATGCCTTGGGTAAAACCATTAGTGCCTCTGATCAATTTCACTCTATCATCTGTTTTAAATTGCAATTCATTACATTTATTTGGAATAATTGTATAATACAAAATGTTTGTGTATCTGGAGTTATTATTTCTATAAATTTATATGTATAATGTAGTACATTAAAAAATATATTATACTATTGACAAATTTACATATTCGTACACAAAAGTTTTACAAATTTCAACTTTTCTAATATTTTTGTACAAGAGAAGAAAAATTTTTAAAAATTATATAAATAATGAATAATTTTACATTTAAGATTTAAAAACTTAATTATTAATATTTCAGATTCAATAAATAATATATAATAATAAACGGAAAAATAAGCTTATTTCTACACGGCCAGGTTTCTAACAGCTGGTAGGTAGCAGATTCCACGTGTTCCCAAAATCTCGAAGACCGATCCTTTAAATAAATATAGCACTAAAAACAAATTAGCAAAAATACATGCTAAAGCTCACCAATTTCCAAAGTCTTGGAGATTTTTTATAGTATTTGCAATAAGAATTAACAAATACTTTTGTATGCGATTCCTCCTCCTTCTTTGCAGACATATTTGGTGTTAACGTTGACACAAAATTGTAGCACTTGAAAAGTAGCCACATACTTTTTCTACTAAGTCGTTTTTGTGTTGAATATAATTTAATAAAAACTCAATGTTATTTTTCCATTTTAATAGATTTTTTTCTACTTCAAATTACAAAAGTTGTGTTTCTTTTATGTTAAAAATAAATAAACAACACAAACGTCAAATTGATGTCGAAAATTCGAACATGAAATCACTTAAAACATAATGGAAACACTTTGAAGTAATTTCGTCAAATCAACTTGATTTGCTCATAGTGGAAACGTACTATTAGAGTAATAGAATAGAATATTAAACATGGCTTATCGTAGGGTATGGCAGCTCTCAATTATTAAAACAAACACAGCTGATATCAAAAAATGCCAAGTATTCAAAACAAGTTTTTATTTAATGGTATTAATTTAAAAAAGAAAACTTAATTTTTCTTATAAAATGATTCACCATAATATTGACAGCTCTTCGGACTCAAAAGGAGAAAAACTGTGCTTTGATAAAAATGAATTTCTTAAGGTAATAATTCAAAATAAAAATTTTTTAAAAATTAATTTGCTTGGTAATTGTCTTAGGCGAATTTTTCCGTCGACGAATTTTTACACAAAAACGGTAATGTTACCAGTTTGGAACTATTACGAGACAATTTAGGTCTATATTTAAAGAGGCTAAGAGCTTCTATGATAGATCTTATAAATGAGGATTATGCAGATTTTGTTAGTCTTTCGGCAAATCTTGTTGGATTAGATCATTCCATTGATACAATACAAAATCCTATGGAAAACTTTCGTAATGAAATAATTCACATTAAAGCCATAATTGATGAAAATATTAATGAAATCAATTCGAAATTGGAAACGAAGCGACAGTTGAGAGAGCTTAAGAGAAATCTGCAAAGTTTGAAAAACGTATTCGAGTCTACACAAAAATTGGAAGCTTTGCTGGCAAATCAGTTAAGTGGAAACAGTGTGAAATCAGTTGATCTAGAAAGAGCGGCTTTGGAATTAGTTCAACTGAAATTTAACGAAAAGTTTTGTTTGGATTATTTAAATGAAGAACAACTGAATGTCATATGTAAATTAGAAAGCAGCGTTCATCGAAAAGTGCGCTTGCTTTTTAATGAAGCATTAAAGACGTCGAGTTCTACTTCAACTGAACTATTGGAACGATGTCTTCGTATTTACATAACACTAGATGCTTGTTCAGTTGCTGAAGCTGCATTCAAAGAAGACGTTGTGGCTCCTTACATGACGGATATAATTTGCGAACACAGTTTACAACAAACTCCTCAAGGTTTAGCTGGAACTTATAGTAAAATTTTAAATTTTATTTCCTTACATATGACTGATTTGTTGCGATTAACTCAGTACACTGATAAAATGAGAGTGTTCAACTTTTTGATACACAGTTTTTGGTCTGATGTTGAAATGCGTTTGGAAACGAATATGTCTTCAATATTTGCTCCTGGCAATTCAGATATATTTTATGCTAAATATAAATGTACTCGCGATTTTTTGAGAAAAATTGAGGATATTTTGGTGGATGGTGCAGCCATTGCTGCCTTTAGGCAACATAAGCAAACGAAAAGTTTTCAAGCTAGATGGAATCTGCCGGTGTATTTTCAAATTTGTTTTCAGGTGATGGAAGTAGATTAGAAATTGTTTACCTTGGAATTTTTCTTTTAAATTTCACTGAATTTTTGTCATAAAATTTTACTTAATAGGAAATTGCTGGACAATTTGAATCCGTATTAGAACCCATTCTTACAGAAGAAAGTTTAAGTAGCTCTCCAGAACATTTTGAACTTAAACCATTTATCCGCGCAGAACATGCCATTGCAAGATGTTGGTCAGAAGGTGTATATTTGCCTGAAGTGTTTCCAAAATTTTATAAATTACACATCCAAATAATACTAAGATTATCACACTGGGTTAATGATGTATTAAATGTTATCAACTCTACAAATGACTTCAATGCCATGCAAAATAAAAAATCCAATATCTTAGTAGCATTGTACTCCGATATTAGCAAATTAACTCTTGACTTAACTCAGCAACAGAAGACGGTTCTCAAAAGTATATGCTCATCGACAGTTGAACAAAGAGTACAACAACTAGATGTTGTTAAGGATTCGGTGGCCAAATCCTTCAGCGATTTGAGTGACACTTTAAACGGACATTTAATTGATATAGAAAACTCCCTCATAGACAATTTGATATTGAGTTGTGGTCCTGAAAATGTTAAACAAGTCAATGATTTGCCCCGCTTATACCGGAAAACTAACCGCGATGTACCAACACGGTGTTCTTCGTATGTTGAACAAATGCTAAAACCATTAAAATTCTTTAACGAGGAATATGAAATAAAACTTACTAAAAAAGTGGTTAAGAATATACTGAGGAACGTTTTAAACAAAATAACTGCAGAGTAAATATTATCTTGCGTACATATAGATACTAATAATAATAATACAATTAATAAAATGTTCTTTTTACAGGTATCTACTGTCCGTCAATGAAGTATTAACTTCGGTACAAAAAACCGAGGAATCTTTAAGGCGATTAAGGAATCTTAAAGGAGGCCTGCCTTCTTTAGCAAGTCAACCATCATCATCTGGCACCATGTCTGATGATGATAAGATACGTTTACAATTACGTGTTGATGTTTCGACATGGACCAATGAATTGTCAAAACTTAATATTGTGCCAAGTGATGTAGAGAAACTGCTTGAATTGAATTCTGTAGTTGAGGAAAGTATAAAAACTAAGTAAATATGTTTTAAAATTTGCAACCTATGCTGTAAGTTCTATAATTTATATGGATCCAAAAGTTTTTTCCACTAAATATTTTTGGTAAGATGTTTGTTTATATATTCAATCGGAAATAAAAGCTTTTTAACGAAGTATATAACTGACTTTAAATATAGCCTCAAAAAAGTTCAAATTTCTCTTTCCCCATACCTCTTATTATGAATAATAATTTCTTTAGAGCTTTTTTCTTGTCTATGGGAAAAATACCATGGGGGAAGATGTAGGTATTCTGCTTATTTGCATTTTTTTGGAGTTTTTTGTGTAACAAACGGACAGTTTTAAAAAATAAGAGGCTCCTTCACGAAAAACCGATGTGAGTAAAAGCAGAAAAAACAACAAATGTGTAAATGTAAGATTTCAGTTAAAAGGATAATAAAATATTGGTTTCAAATATTTTTTTTAATTTAAAACAGGCAAAAGGCCTATCAGCTTGACAAATTAAAAATAAATTACAAAAATCTTGCTTATATTATGTGAAAATAACGCAGAAACTAGTTATTATTGAGTACTTATTGTTAGTTCAATTAAAATTGAAAATTAAAAAAAAATATTTGTACTGTGTATACGCGATTAAAGTTAATTGTACTTTGTTCGGTATAGAAAACTATAACCAAATTTCTTAGAAGTAAACAACAAATATTTTTGTAAGTAGATGGGAACTCGGACGTGATGTTTTTAGTGTATTGTTACGCATTTGGCTCGAAATATTTCGGCTGATTAAAACCCGTAAAAATAGTTTAAAAACTCGATCTTTGTTGGTGAACAAAGTTATTTTTAGTTGAAACGCAACTAAACCTAAGAAGTTTTATTTTCAGACAAAATAAAACATAAAAGCAAGACAGCTGTTCTGATCATTAGAATAAGAGGATTTTTACTTGGGAATAATTGAGTGGGAGGGGAAAAATTTTTCCCGGAAAAATTGTGTTGTGTATGCGTTACCTACTGAAATCTTCAAAACCAAATCGGTACAAAAAACACACTTGAAGTCGGTTGAAATAAATCTAACTTTTAAATATGATTTATAAGGCAGAAAGAATTATTTTTTTAACTTAAAAATATATTTACAGTAAACATTTTTTAAATGAAATTTGTTGGTCTATTTATTTGCCAATATAAGGCAGAGTCACGGGATAAAAAATGTTGTAAGAAATTGTATGTACTTTAATTTTCTGTGTTCTTGATATTCCGTTTGCATCAATATCCCTCTATTAGCGAATAAACGAAGTTGCATTCAACAAATTTGATGAAAAAAATGTATAATGTAAATCCAGTCTGAGTTTTTCTATTAAGTTGTTGATTGATTATGTTAAAGATTATACACAATTTGTTGGCTTCTGTTTAGAATGGTAAATATTAATGTTTAGACTTTAGTTAACAATCTAGAACATAAATAAATACTGACATAATTTCTAGTGTTAATTAAAACAATACTAGATTTGTTATTGTTTAAATATACACACATACTTTTTTTTATTAACAAGGCACATTATAAAAATATAACGACAATGTATATTTAAAAAAATTAGCACGTTTTTCTTACTTAAATATATGATTATAAATTTACAAAATAATAAAAAGGTCATACATAATATTTCAAAATAACAGATTACGGAATTTTTACATTAGATGCAATTGAATTAGAAATATAAATGCATATATCGTGGTACTAATGTTTACATTTTCAACATTTTGCATGTTTCATATATCCAGCATAGTTTTACATCTTACTTGGCCCTGCGGAGAGAAAATAATTTGAAGTAAAAATATTAAATTTACAATATATGCATGGTCTATTAAGAAATTAAAAATTATCGGCAAAAAGCGAAATAACTAGAACAAAATAGTTCATATAAGTCTGAAGATTGAATGCATGCAAGTTGTAAGTAATTTCAAAAACATTAAATTTTGTAAATGAAATTAAAATAGCAGTTATAACACATCATGCATTCATTTAATTTACAGTTTTAGTTCTTCGGTATCTGGTAATTTCGTAAAGAACGATTGCACACGTTCTTCTGTTACGGCTTCTAATGTTTTAGGATTCCACTGCGGTTTTTGATCCTTGTCAATAAGTAGAGCGCGTACTCCTTCTTTGAAGTCACTATTTTCCAAATGTCGAACGACCATGCGGTACTCCATGTTCAGACATTGGGGTAAAGATAGCTTGGCTCCCAGCTCTAATTGATGGAAAGTCACTTTTAATGATGTGGGTGATAATTTAAGTAGAACCTTTAAAATAAAAATAATGTTTTTAAAGGGTCTCATATGAAATAAATAAATAAAATATGCGAAGAAAAGAAAACGCATCTCCCAAATATTTATAAGCAAAGTGTAAAAATTCAATATGAGGTGGGTAATAAGTTATATGTGCTTGGTTCCGGCACTACGCTGTAATATATTTAATTTTTTTTTAATTTCTAATAGGGTTATTCCGAATGCATCACTGCGCTGCATCTCACAAACAATACGTTCAAAAACGCATTAGCTTGCAACACTGCAAATCTCATGAGTTCTAAAAAATGCAAAAATGCATCAAAGCGCATCACAAAAATTACTAATGCATTGTCGTAGCATACATTTTTTTAACAACAAAATTGTTCTATTTTCACTTCAAAGCTTGTCGATTTTCTCAATTGCAGAGTTTTATATAATTTATAAACAATGATTATTAAAAAAATTAAAATTCTTCTCAACCCATCATATTCGTATCAGCATTAGTTGATTTGCATGAGCATTGCGAACTAATCACAGGTGCGCATCAGATACAGCGCAGTGATACATTTCCCAATAAGCTCATAAAAACGCCTAGTATACAATAAGACAAGTATACCAATAATAAACTAGATTAAAAATGTGTACTAAAAAAATATATAATAATGCCCCAATTGCGCTTAAATATAAATACGCATACTTATATACAGATTTGTTTTATGGTCCCCAGCCGATATAAAATATAATAATAATAATCAGGTTCATCGGAGCATTGATCTGCAAAAGCTCAACCTGCTTCACGAATTAAATAAGTATTCAAGTAGTTTTCCAAGTAATTATAACCCAATAGTGAACGTTTTCTAGGGATAATTGCCAATAAGTTAAAGGAGCGAGATATGCGATTAAAAAGATTAAAAAAACGGCATAATATTTTGAGAATAATAATTTGTAATTTGTAATTAAACTAATATTTACAATCGAAAAAAAGTAAAAATTCTATTTGAAATATTCAAAAGATATTCTAAAAATTTACGGCGGTTTAAGGATATTGATATGTTCCGATTTATTTTTGGTGTTATTTCGGACTAAAATTTCCGTGAGATTTATTTCTATAATTTAAAAATGTCTTCTATGAAAAATCCATAGTTCTTTATCGCGACGAAAACTGTTGCAAAAAATCTAAAATTGGAAAAAAATTAAATTTTAAACAATAAATGTTATCGTGTTGGTAAAATCGATACCAATATGAAAATGAAAACAGAATACTGCCGTTTTTAATTTATTCACTTTTACATTGTCGTCGTAGCACAAACATTTACTTTTATAACATCATGTTGTGTTGTATTATTTCCTCAGAGTTAATCGACTTGCGTCTTTTAATTTTTCTTACACCCTTACAATTGTTTGTTGTGTAATATTTGTATAAATGCTATTTAAAGGTATTATGTAATTGAGTTCTGTTGGATTCTCATACAGTATTTGTAATGTTTGTATAAGTATATGAGTTTGAATGCTTTTCAAGCATGATTTGGATGAAAAGTACTGATGATTTCATTAGCGCGAATGAAATGCAGGCATATATTCAGTTAAGTTAACAACAAAGTATTTATCAAATTTGTTATTTGAGATATCCTCCAAAATAACTATTTTAATAATTTATTGTTTGTTGTTGGCTTAGCTAGGTATGTATATGCCTGCATTTCATTGGCGCTAACCAAATCATCAGTACCCTTTTAGCCAAATCATGATTGAAAAGCATTCAAGCTCGTATACTTATGCCACAGACTACATATAAAGATTACAAATAGAAAAATATGATTGAGTTCTGTTTAAATTCTCATATAGCAGGCATATACCTAGCTAACCTAACAACAAACAATAAAATATTAAAACTAACAACAAAATGTTACGATAGTTTTTTTTTTTTGGGAATATCTCGAATAACGAATTTTTATAAATGTTATCTTTTTAATACTTAATATTGAAAATTCATTATTTGGGATATTCTCCCCATCTAATCGTTAGAAACAATTAGAGCTTTCGCAAAATGCATACAAAAAATCAAAAGTTTGTTGTGGCTTTAGCTCTTCATATGCCGACATTTCATTGGTTGCTAAAACCAAATCGTATTTGTTGTAACTCATATGCAATATTGAAATTCTCATATTGTATTTGATTTATGTAGCATAAACATCCAAGGTTGAATGTTTTCAAACTGCTTAAACTTCACTGACGATTTGGTTTTAGCAACCAATGAAATGTCGGCATATGAAGAGCTTAAAGCCACAACAAACTTTTGATTTTTTGTTATCTTTTCAATTTAAAAGTTTATTTTTATAAATATATGTTTTGCTTTAATTTCTCACGTATCATAAAACAAAATAAGCATTATGTACTAAAGAATTTAGTTGGGTGTTTTTACAAAATTATTATTCTTTCGCAATTTACACTCATACATATATGGTATCTTCTGAAATGTACTGAAAATCATTTACACTTCCCAATACCGTTTATATAGTATATAATTTTTTTCTTATAAGTTAAAAACATTTCACACTGAAAACAGATTTTTACTACACATGCAACAGAAAGTGTTTTTGTTTAATTAGAAATATATGTTAGAAGCGATAAGAGTTAAAAATAAAAATATTTTTATTTTTACCTTGGCTTTTGGAACATTTATTGCTCTTATATTTATTTACTTTTTGATGCATCTCTATACACATATTTAAATAGCCAAAGACAAAAAAGATGGAAGCCAATTTCTCATCTATTCGTCCATCGATTTCCTTTTTTGTTTTTAGTGGCTGTTAGTAAGATTTTAGTGCAAAATGAATGTTATGTTAAAATTGGTTAAATATCTTCGAATTTATAAGCGTGTGAAGAAAATGTAACGAACTCAACCAACATTAAGCACATTAGTTTTGAAAGTAGCAATTCTAGAAGTTGGCTGTTATAAACAAAACAATACAGGAGTACCTTTTTGTACAATAATGGTTTAATTTCGGGCAATGGGTTACCACTAATATTACTTAATCAAAATATAAATAACACCTTAAAGTACTATAACCAGTTTCATTGAAAAATTACTATTTTCAATTTCACTAAAGTACTCATATTATTTAAATAAATTCAATTCAAAACTTAAAACTGATAAGGTTGTAGAAATATAATTACAAGTCAAAATTCAATAGGATAATTAAATATGAAAGATTTAGTATTGAAGGATTTAATATTGAAGGAATTATTATTATTATTATTATTATTATTTTTTTTTGTATAGATCGTTTTAGAGATGGTGTCGTCGTGGTGTTTTTCAATAACGCACACATACTTGAGTTGAAGCAAATATACTTTGAGCAATTAGTATATACTTCGAAAATAGTTTAGTCTTTTAATACTCTGTAAAATATCAACACATAAACATGTGTTACGCTCATATTAATTTATATAAATTTTCTTAATTTTTATGTAGATTTAAGCTTGTGTATAGAAAATATTGCAATGAATAAACCATATAACTGCCGATAGTTTATATTCATTACTAGACTCGTAGTACGGAGGTACCAGGTTCGAATCCTGCCGCAGAACTCTGGCAGTTTGTGTCTGATAATTAAAGGGAGCCCACAACAAGCCTTCACTGGCTTAAGTGTATGGTCGTATGACATTGGCTATCACACCCACCCCTCCAATCAACCTAACCTAACTTAACCTTATATTCATTATGGTAATGAATGGAAAATTATTTAACTTTGGAGTTATAAATAAATAGCATATAAAGGCGAAACCACTGTCATTTATTTTTACAACTTACCTCTACAGTTTTGTTTGCCCATTCACTGCTATCGGCTTTGAGATTCTCAATAATTTCTTCTACGCTTTCGGCAGCAAAGCATTTATTTATTTGATCCAAATGCGGTTCTAACACAAAAGGTTTGCTTGATGGGCTATTAAAGCTATTCAAAATTTCAGGAACTTCATCAGCATCTGGGCAATTAAGCAATGCCGTTTCTAGTTCGCCAATCTTTGAGCTATCACAATAATGTGTAGCAATACCGGCCTTGAAAACATCTTCACCTTTTAGACGCACACCTGTAAGTCCCAAATATAGACCAAGTTTTCCCATCAAACGTGGTAGAAAATATGAGCCACCTACATCGGGAAAAAGCCCAATTGCTGTTTCGGGCATAGCAAAAAGAGTACGTTCAGTTGCCACGCGATACTTGCCATGGACAGACAAACCAACGCCACCTCCCATGGTAATTCCGTCAATAAGTGCAATATAGGGAATAGTATAGTTGCCTATTAAGGCATTTGTAGTGTATTCTTCACGAAAGAAACTTTTTGCTTCTTCACTGGGACCAGCCTCCACTACGGCACGTACATCACCTCCGGCGCAGAAGGCTTTTCCACCGGTGCCTTTTATTATAACTAATGATTTCGTTGTTTCACATTTCTTCAAATGCTTATATATTTTGCGTACCATGTCCAAATTAATAGCATTCAAAGCTTTAGGACGATTGAGAATAATCAAGCCTATCAAAGAAGTCATTTATAAAATAACATATACAAAAATATGTATATACATTATAAAAAAAATACCTTTATCCGATGATTCCGTGGCCAAAACCGATCCGGACATTTTGCGCATAACTTTCGAGTTAATAGAACTTCCTAACAAAGGCAAAGTGCGATGGCCGAAAGCATAAATTATACGTTGAATAGGCTAGAAGAAAAAAACGCGTTACTAGACACAGTCAAATCTATCTTTTTTTACAAAGCAAATAAATTCGAAGCGAACAAATTGTAAAAATTTCACTTTTTCATTTTGATTCCATTACGTTTGATGCTTTTTTTTAATTATTCCATTCAGATTCTGTACACTTACCATATTACACGCTCAGTTTAAAGGACTATCTGCAAGACCGACAATATTGCGCAATGGAATTCTAATTCGTTAATCGAATTTCTCAGGAGAACTAATGAGACCGAAAATCTATAAATCTTATATTGTCTAAAGCGAACTAATAGAAAGTGAACCCCTAAACCATTCCACTTGTTTTTTATTTTGAGTAAATTTTTAATGTCATAGACAGCTGACGGAAATGCGAGCACAGGGCACACCCAAACGTTTTAGTGTAATACCAGGAAATATAGGGATTTTATCTTGAATGGAGAGATCAAAATCGTAAAAATAGTTTTCCATATGAAAAATTATAATTATTGCTAAGAACAAATTGTGAACATTTTTAAATAAAAAACGAAATATAATTGCACATATACATATATTTTATACATGCTTTGAAATAAATATATACTATTTATGAGTATGAATATTTACTTAATAATATGCTTAGATTCATACCACAAAGTAATCTGTGCAGAGCATTGTGGTGTGGTATCGTTACGCCATATGATTATTTTTTGCATTACTTCTTTTTACATCACTTAGCTCTCAAAAGCTGTCTGTTTGTGCTTACAAAAAATGTAGAAACAGACCGTGTATTAAATTTCACAAAAGTACAGATACACATATGTTTCCAATATGATGTCTTGTTGAACCTTCGTAGTTAACAGACGTGTTAGCGGAGTTTTTTTTTTCACATACTAAGCAAACAAAAATACAAAAAAAAAAAAAAATATTCGTAATAAGCATAAACTAGAACTAGACTCGACAACTTTGTAAACATGCATAAAGTTTGTGTGAAAGAGCTAGCAAAGCTATTTGTTTTTATATAGATATCTCTTCTTACAAACTTTATGCACGTTATACAGTTTATGCAAAATATGATTCGGACCCTTTTTATACGTCAAAGTTGAGTACTCTGGTTGAGTACTCTGTGGTAATAAGTACTGATTCGTAATAAGTACAGTTTTTGTTAAATTTGCTTTACTTGCATTAATAATATTTTTCGTATAAACTGAAACAACAAAAAAACAAAAAAACACAAACAAAGTGACTGAGGAATACTCTGCATGAGTACCTCAAAAACAAAAAATTGTGAAGTGAGTTCTAACGGCAGAAATGCCTATTTTACTGTGAGTTCTGAAGCTCTTAATGCAAACAATAAAAAGAAAAAATTGGATGACAGTCTTTTTCTAACGGCAAAGCCAATTTTACGTGAGCGATCAAATTCGCTTACTCCGATGCCAAGTAGTGATTCGGTAATATTACCATTGCCTAGTTCATCGTTATTTAAGTCAGCGCCATTATCCGCTCTGGGCTCGTGTTCATCACTTAACCCAGTTATCACAATGGACCATAATATTCAAAAACCTAAAGTGCCTGTCGGAATGGACAGATATGTAACGGTAGTAAAGCGCGGGCGAAGCCCAAATTCATCCAAAATCTCATCTGTTCCGAAAATATCCAGAGACAACGACGCCGCCTCAGCTAATCGTCAAAACCGGTTTAAAATATTACAAGATGACAGCGATAAACCCGAAGAATCTTCGAAAAAAACTTCAAAACCACCACCAATCTATCTGAGACAAAAAAACTCGAACACACTTATTAAAAAACTAATCTCGGCCATTGGTGAAAAGTCATTTCACATTGTTCCAATAAAACGTGGTAACATTGATGAAACAAAAGTTCAAATATATGATGAAAAAGACTTCCGCAAAATGGTTAACGAATTCGAAAAAAATAAAACAAGTTTCTACACATTCCAGCTTAAGAGTGCTAAAGGCCTACAGATCGTATTGAAAGGCATAGATTCTTATGTAGTTCCTGAGGAAATTAAAGATGCTCTCACCCTCCAGGGATTTAAGGTAAAGAATGTCTCTAACATAATAAACAGGGAGAAGATCCCCCAACCCTTATTTCGCGTTGAATTGGAGCCAAATGATATAAAATTGAAGAAAAATGAGACCCATCCAATTTATAATTTAAAATATCTGTTATACCGGAAAATTACAGTCGAAGAACCACACAAGCGCTCAGGACCCGTACAGTGCCATAATTGTCAAGAATATGGCCATACGAAAACTTATTGCAAATTACCGTCTGTTTGTGTTGTGTGCGGTGAATTACACAACACTGCTATTTGCAATAAGTCGAAGGACCAGAAGGAAAAAAAGTGCAGTAATTGTGGAGGTAATCACACTGCTAACTACAGAGGATGTCCTGTATTCTCTTTTGTGAAACAAGCTATGACCCAAAAGCCTAAAGTAACTCCAGCTCAAGCAGGAAATACGTACTCCGCTACTCATCCCCTAATGGCCCAACCAATCACTTCACATGTATCGTATGCTGACGCTGTGAAGATCAACTCTATTCCCGTTCAAAAAGTGTCACCACCAAACAATACAACAAACGCAAATGCAAGCTGTAATTTCAATCGCCTTGAAGCTACTATGGATAATCTGGTGCAAACTATAAGCAACTTTACGACAAATATGACTAGCATGATGCAAGAAATGCTGCGAATGCAGAACACTCTGCTTCTAGCATTAGTTAACAAGCCATGAACACGTTAAAGTTATGTTTCTGGAACGCTAACGGCATTCGCCAACATAGAAACGAACTAGAGCACTTCCTCACGGTGAAGAATATTGATGTAATGTTGGTATCTGAGACTCATTTGACTTCGAGAAGCCTTTTTAAAATGAGTGGCTACACCTTATATGATACAAAGGACCCGAGAGGAAGAGCATGTGGAGGATCAGCAATTCTAATAAAGTCAAGACTCAAGCACTATATTCTTGAGAACACTTGTGAAGACCATCTACAAGCAACAAATATTTGCATCGAAAATTTTTGTTCAAATCTTGTGCTTTCATCAGTTTACTCCCCTCCCAGATTTTCAATCAGTGAAGATCAATACGAGGATTTTTACAAAACTCTTGGCCCTTGTTTCGTAGCAGCTGGAGACTACAATGCAAAGCATACGTTCTGGGGGTCGCGTCTTATTACTCCTAGAGGTCGAGCATTGTTCAACACAATTTCAAAAATGGATTTGGATGTCATTTCTAGTGGGGAGCCCACTTACTGGCCTACTGACATACAAAAAATTCCGGATGTTATAGATTTTGGGGTCATGAAAAATATCCCTAGGGATTTAATTCATGTTGAAGCTTCACATGATCTCTCCTCCGATCACTCTCCCACGATCGTTACAATTTGTAGCCCACTAAGAAGTGACTTACCTGACCCATATGTGAAGATGATACATCGTGTTAACTGGCTGGGGTTCAAAAAATATCTCAGTAGTCATTGTACGGAAAACATCAGGCTTAGAACTCCCGATGATATTGAACTTAACATTGCCAATCTTACCGAGAATATTAAACAGGCTGCTAAACATGCCACTACCTCCCATCCGCAGACTGGGTTTAATAGAATTTATTCTGCTGACATTGAACGTCTCGTATGTGAAAAAAGAAGAGCTAGAAGGGAATGGCAACAGCACAGATCGCCCCAACATAAAATCAGACTTAGAGAATGCACTAAACGACTCCAAGAGTTGCTTTCAGCTGAAAAATCTGCTTCTCTTAAGAACTACCTGGAAGGTCTCGATGTCACTGCAGCATCTAATTACTCCTTGTGGCGCGCTGCTAAAAAGCTTAAAACACCCGTTGAGTCTAAACCACCCCTGCGCACTTCTACCGGAGGTTGGGCAAGAACTAATACTGAAAAAGGTAACATATTAGCTGGTCATTTAAAAGACGTATTTACCCCAAACACATGTACTGGTGCTGTTGATTTGCCGAGCGTAGTTGCTCTACCCCCTCGACCTATAAAGTTTAAGATGCTTGATGTACAAAAACTAATTGCTGAAACCAATCCAAAGAAGGCCCCGGGTATTGATGGAATTAGTAACAAGATGCTGATGCAGTTGCCTCGTATTGCTATTAGAATCCTGTTATTTATTTTTAATGGCATTTTACGACTGGAGTATTACCCACACAGCTGGAAACTTGCCATGGTCAAAATGATTCCAAAGGCGGGTAAAGATCTTACCAAGGCTGAGTCATATAGGCCAATAAGTTTGCTGTCAACAATTTCGAAGCTCTTTGAAAAACTTCTCATGACAAAATTGTCCCCAATTCTAGCTGATAATGGATGCATACCGGACCATCAATTTGGTTTTAGAAGTCAGCACAGCACCATTGAACAATGTCATAGATTGGTTCATTTCATAAGAAGAACATTTGAAGAAAGAAAGTATTGTTCTTCCCTATTTATTGATGTCTCTCAGGCATTTGATAAAGTGTGGCATGAAGGCCTAATTCTAAAATTGAAGACATATCTACCAATAAACATTGTAAATCTTTTGGAAAGTTACATTATTGCCCGGAAGTTCACTGTCGTGGAAGGAGACTTCATGAGTGTGCCCGAAACCATTTCATCTGGGGTGCCTCAGGGGAGTATACTGGGGCCAGTTTTGTATTTGATTTATACCTGTGATATGCCTTTGAGCAGTAATATCCTCACCTCTACATTTGCCGATGATACAGCCTGCCTTAGTATGCATGAAAACCCTCACGAGGCATCCCGTTATCTTCAGCAACATATTAACCTGTTGGAATTGTGGTTGAACTTATGGAGAATAAAAGTAAATGAACAAAAGTGTGTTCATGTTACATTTACCCTACGAAGAGATACTTGTTCCCCCATTCAAATCAACAATCAAGTTGTTCCTCAACATTCACATGTGAAATATCTTGGTATTCACCTCGACCGACGGCTTACATGGAAACACCACATTGACTCTAAGCTGACACAAATGAAGCTTAAATTAACCCAGATACATTGGCTGATTGGTAGAAATTCTACCCTCAGTCTAGATTGTAAACTTTTAATATACAAGTCGCTTTTGAAGCCGATATGGTGTTACGGAATTCAGCTATGGGGCACTGCTTCAGCTTCCAATGTAGAGAGAATCCAACGAATGCAAAACAAAATATTAAGGTTAATAACTACGGCTCCATGGTACTTGAAAAATTCTATTTTACATCGTGATTTAAATATGCCACTTGTGACCGCTGAAATTGCAAAATATGCTGGAAAATATTTAACAAAACTCGAGTTCCATCCTAATCCCCTTGCTCGTAACATCTTGAACTTTCCTGGACACATCCGCTTAAAAAAGAGGGACACTACGGCATTAATACGCAACTCTCCAGATGAAAATCTTTGAAAATATTTTTTGTGCGTAACATGAATTTTATGTATTATTAATTATTATCACTAAGTTTATGTCCGACACTGGTTGGGCCTAATAATTATTTATATATTTAAGATTTGAACACTTATTGTTAGTTCAATTATTTGAAGATACAATAAACATATATTAGCGTGAAAAAAAAAAAAAATTTTCCAATATTATTGTTTAAAAATGAAAATTGCCGGTGTATATTATTAGGTTCTACAATATATTTTGATTTATATTGCACAATAAGTAAGATTTTGAAATGTGTTGACAACACTGTAGAATAATGATCACACTGGAGTACAAAATTACCTTTGTGTTTGTAAATTATATGATGCCAAACTGCATACTTTGCTTAAGTTTTTATATATCATAAAAATGCATTTTACAATTGCCTTAAACATACATATGTGCATATGTGTGCAGGTGATGTTTACATGTATTGTTTCAAAATATTAAGCACCTTATTGGATAGTGTAACGGCAAGTGAAACGGCAATAAAATACTCAGTAACATTGTAGTCTATGGGTACGTTAAAAAGTTCAGGCAATATCGAAACTATTATTATATTCTTTTCAATCTTATTTCGCCGGTCACAATTGAGTTCATGTCCAATAACAATAAAATTGCTATTTTTTAATTGAAGTTTTAAATATGATATTATATACAATTTTAGTGTTATTAGGAGTTACAATAATACCAGCGCATGTAGGTTTAACAGAGTGAAAATGATTACCAAGAAAAAGATCAAGTCATAGTAGTGAGATTTGGAACAACTGTTGTTACAGTAGTACAACGTACAGGTTTCACATTTAAAATCGTAACGGGTTCAAAACCTTCTATCTTTGATTGATTTCTGGCCGAACGTGACATACCATTTGAGATATGTATACATAAGCCAAAAATTGTACTGACATTAATACAAAGGGAAATTACATCAAATATAGCCAAACAAAATCTAATCTTAATAAAGAAAACAAAAAAAAACAGTATTGAAAATTTAAATTCAATAGAGAATTTATTGTTTTTTGAGGCTTTAGCTGGTCATATAGCGATATTTCATTTGTCGCTAAACCAAATAGTCAGTGAAATTTAAGCAGTTCAATAAAATGTAGACATATGAGCATCTAAGGCCACAATAAACAATAAATTTTTGAAAATAGTTGTTTAAACGATTAGTTGAGAATATCAAAAATAATAAATTTCAGTATTAAGTATTCAATAAAGAAAATAAAAATTCAGTTGAGAAAAAGATCAAAATAAAGTTTCAATAGAAAAGAAGCATTTTGAAATATTTCGGGCGTTGCATTCGATTAGGAATTTTTGTTCTTTTTATGTTTCCACATTGTGTGTGTGTAGTTTGTGTGTGCGGCCAAAAAACGTATACCTAAATACAAATATAATCAATACCCTGTAGGATGCAGGTGTGTATATGGAAATACTCAAAAAAATTATAGTGTAGAATACTTGCCAATTAGACCCAATAATCTCCAAACGAACTGTACTTAATAAACGTTTTACTAGTAAAATAAACATTTAAAAAATCAAAAGTTTACCATGAGTGAGTTGGCTTTAAACTAAGAAAGGAATATAATCTTATTGCAATTATTTTATTGTGATTTTAAACAAATTAGTATTTTGAAGAATTTATTGCGTAAAATTTCAATCACAACATACGTACGAATAACACTGTAACATATCAACTTTAATTTGGAAAGATTTATATATATATATATATATATATATATATATATATATATATTACACTAACATCTAATCAGTATGGATTTTTTTAGCCGCCGGTATAGTTTTTTCCAATGCCTTGTTAGCGGTATCCACCGTGTTGTCGTATTCATTGAGTTTTTTGGCTAAAAAGTAAATCTCTGCCAAGGCAATAATTAAAGCACACATGATGCCCAATAATAAACGTAAACCAAACTCCATATTTCCAATAATTAAATCAATGCCAAGAAAACCAAAGGCGAAACCTGCGGCTACTGAGAATATAAACTGAAGCACTGCTATTATTTGACTGTTAATGGCTTTGACTGAAAAGATGAAAAAATAATTGTATGAAATGATAATTAAATTTTTAGCACTACTAACTTTGATAAGCCACTGTATCTTCGGGATAGTGTTTGAGTACAGCATCAACGTTTTTCGTCATTTTTCGGTATTCTAAATTCTGCTGTGCTTCTCTTAGTTTTTGGCACCGTGCCTCTAATTCAGGATTTCTCTTAATTATTTCGTTTTGAGGCAATTCCAGTTGACAGTATTCTAGAAGATCATTCAGATAAACATTCAAACCATGTTCTTTTCTTAGTACAGCCAAAAGATTGCTCAACCAACGTACATCACTTAAATACAAATGCATATTTGGACTTAATCTTGTACTTTTGCTATCATTTGAATGCTGTTTACCTTCCATACTTTCAGATGAATTTTTCGAGCTTTTTATTTTAAGTAGTTCTTTTAAAACTTTCATATTAATTTCTGGTTTATTGTACAATTTACTATCGTTGATGATTTCTAAATTGGAAGGAAGCTGTATGGACCGAGTTTGCAGAAATTGGCATATATTATCGGGCACTTCTTTTAAAAAATTACAATGCTTTTCGAGTAAGTCTATGAGGTCCTTAGAAGCTTTTATCTTAAGACGTTTATCTTTAATGGTTGTTTTTGAGTCCATTTTAAATCACTACTTGGGGATATTGAGCCTCAACTGTAAATCTGAATATAAATCAGAAATTTCTTCCTCCTTTACTGCAAATGAGTTTTCTAAGCTCTCGTAATTATGCTTTATCTGGTTATCAATTTCCTCTTTGCGTTGGGATCTTTCTAATCGAGCTGCTTTTAAAATTTCGCTAGACTATAAAAATTATAAATATATGTATTAAATTATATCCAAAATTCGGAAGAAAAATTAGTTGGAAAATTTATATTGATTTTACATTGTTTTTATTTCTAATGTGTGACCGAAATTTTTTCCCATATAATATATATTTATTACCTCATTAGGATTTTCTAATATTGCTACTGCATTTTCCACTTTATAAAGGAGACTTTTCAGTGCCGTTGAAATGTCATTCAAGTTTGAAGCTCCAAGCTTAATGCACTTATCAGATATTTCGTATTTCAGTGCGCCTACCGTCTCTGTTACTTTGAAGAGTGATTCTACCTCGGAATCGCTACGCTGTACTTCAAAATTATTAAGAAATGTGTCGATTTCACCATTGACAAACACTCTATGATCTAGTATGCGATATTGGACGTTGTAAATATCTATAAAACTTGAAAATTATAATTTTTTATTTTATTGACCGTTCCAATAAATTTACCTTTTCCAAGCTGTGTTATCATTTTTCTTTGCCTGTACTTTCTGCAAACCGTCACATGATAAAGGAGACGCAAGTGATGCCTACATTAATACAACATTTATATGTATGTTTTATCACGTTATAAAGAAACCAGAACTACACATTATTATCTTCAGATACAAGGAAGGTACGTCTAATTTAGTTTATATTGCAGAGTATAGAAACAACTTAATAAAATCTTATGATTTTAAAACATCATGTCTGTAAACGCATTACAAATATTTTTTCCTGCGAATGACGAATTTTTACAAATTCTATCGCCCTTCAACAACAAATAAACTTTAAAATCTGAAGTTAACGCCATAATATTTTGCATTAATGAGTATTAGTTTGTTACAGCAACAAAGCTGTCACTTTTTGCCAAGAGGGCTTTTGTATTACAATATGGATTAATAAATAAATAAATAAATAAAATATAATAATAGACAGTAAAGATTTTGGTAAAACAATCCCAAAAGTACTTTGAAAATTCTAGTATTTTACGAATTATTCGAAAAACTGGGCACATAGGAATATTAGAAAATATCTCGAACACATTAAAGCTTTGAAAATTGCTGTGAAAAGATATTATATAATAAATTAACGCTTTCGGATTTAGATGGGATAAATTCCTACAGACAACTTTGAAAACTTCTTAATACTATATCCTAATATATGTTATCAATATTGTTACAACTAACATTAGATATACAATATATAATATAATACAAATGCTACATACATACTCATGTAGTTTTTCTACATGCGGAGAAGATATAAAATATTATTGTAGACATCAAGCTACTGATATGAATTAAGTGCTTTATGACGAACCTAATGTATGGCCCCTTTCACATTCGGCAACTATACTTGCGCAAGTATAATTTTCATTTTCACTTATTTTCTTTTGAACTTGCTTCTATTTTCACATTCAGCAACTTTGTTAAGCAATTTTAATTTTCTTGTGCTCAAATTTGCTTAATTTGTTGACGTCAAAGCGGGTATATTAACGAATATAAAATTTTAACGAAATTAGACAACACGCCGAAGAAGAAATAAAAGACAATGTCAAAAACAAATAAATATCCCAAGCCAAGAATGACAGCAGAAACAGAATTGCCAAGTACAAGCAAGTCTGTACTCGAATCTCGGCAATTATTCCCCCTTCAACCCGACCTTTCCTCTCACACCAACAAACACAAGAATTGCGCAAGTATAGTTGCCGAATGTGAAAGGGGCCTATGTGTGATAAAATTGAAAGTAAGAAGAATAATGTGTAAACCCCACGTGAAACACACAATTCCGTCTGATTCACGCGATTTTTGTCATTACGGTCTGGCAGCGTTATAAGTAATTATTTACTCTATATCGCAAACCCTATTCTCATCAAATGCTATAGTATTGACATCTATAGATGTCATTTATATACATGTACATGTAGTCTATGACATGTATGTATATATGGTTGTGTAAAACAAGGTGTAATTTGTGAAAAGATGTATACATTTTAATTGAAAATCATCAAAAACGCCTTAAAAGCTAATATTTGTTAATTGAAGCCAATTGGAGAGAACTAAAAAATAATTACAAAATGCAGCGGTGTTAAATGGAACGAAAATACAAAAAGCAAGGTGTGCGTAATGAGTTAAAAACATACGGTCATCTAAAATGTTAATAATGAATGGCTGGTAGACGCATGGACAGGCAAAAACAATAGCAAAAAATTGAATGAAACGAGTGTAAGGAAGAAAAAAAAAACGAGGAATTAATTGATCAAATAGCAACAAAGGTAAACAGCTAAAGCCGCCCCATAAACAAATCGAGAAAGTTACCGACAATAATGTCTAATGATGTGCACTTAGCAAAAGTTAGTAAGATACACCGCAGCAGTGATCTGACATCCAAAGGAGCTGTGATGCATAACAGCCGCGGAAGATATGCTGCTCTACGTTTAGGAGGCAAAGTTGTAGATCCAATAGACGATATGCGTCAATGTGATGAAGAATATTTGTTTGGCAGTATTAGTCCTCGGGGTGGCATTTCGCAGCATTTGCCTGGTGATTTGGAATCTCCCGATCATACGCAACGTGATACCACTGAGAGCGACAATAATATTAGTTCCTGTTCAACATTAGATATTGTCAATAAAGTAAGTAATAACACTTTCTTTATTTTACATGGTAGCTGCCATTCAAACAGTTCTATTTGTTGTAGAACTCAAAATGTTTTTAGTGTAGGGACTTCTTGTAAAGGGTAGACATTAGGTGCTGTCATTACGCGCAGCTGCGCACAAATGAATTACATGACATTGTAGGTGCAGTTGGTTATAAGGGTCAGAGGTGGATGACGTTTAAGTTTATTGCGAAATTTTATTATGTTTTCTTCAGTGATTAAAAAAACCAAACATAAACGACGTAATCGGCAGAATTTCTACTATTTTTCATTGAACAACGTTAATTATGGAATTATATAGATTTGTTTGAGAAAAATGATATCAGAACAGCTGTTACGACGTAGTCTGAGTTGCATGTGTTGTTCAGAACAGCAGAGGCAGGAGTCAATGCTAAAACGTCAAGGAATTCGACGTAGTTGGGAATACACTTTAGTAGCACAGCCTATGCCCTTAAGATCCATTAACGTATTAAAAAAAATATATTTTTTGTACCAAAAATCTACATGTTATTCCTTTTTAGGTTGATAACCTCTCCTTGCAACAGTTAGAAAATAAGGTGCGTGAACTGTCCCAGCGTCTCCAACTCGCTGAAGAACAACGTACTACGGTACAACAACAGTTAGAAGAATGCAATGCTGAAAAAGAAATCTGCTTAAGACGTTTGGAAATTGTTAGTGCAGCCCATGAGTGCCGCATTACTGAAATGCACTGTGTTATTGCAGAATTAAGCAAAAAACTGCGCAACAAACAAGAAACCACGATTTTGGAGGAGCAAGAGCCCGAAGGGAGCGGTGAGATTTTTTTCTATTACATAAAATAAGTATTTTTTTTTAATAATATTACCTACATACATTTCTACGTTTGCGTGTCATAGAATTTCAAAAAGAAAAAACCTTGGTTTCATATTACAATGTCATCAGCACTAACGACATTGCTTCAAAATTAAACTTTATTTGAACTAGATTTAAAAATATATTTCCAGAAATTAGCTATCAAGAAGGATCTGTCTACAATTCCGAATTGAACTTAACAAATCCAGATGCGGAATGTCAAACTGACCCCTTAGAAGAAGCGGATTATTCTCATAACGAGCTGGAGCACAATTTGTGCAGTGAAGTGACCGAAGAAATGAAAATATGCGACCCCAACTATAAAGCACAAGTTGAAGTGAGATAAGAAATTTCTAAAAAGTTTGTTTAAACTAACGTTCTATGTATTTTGCATTTATCAGACACTACAAGAAGAAATCCTTCATCTTAAAGCTCAGATGGCTCTGTTACAATCGGAAATTGCAATTGGTAATGTTCACAATGGCGGCCTAAATTTAGCAGTAGAAGAACCAGCTAGCATTGAACATTATGGTGCCGATGTAGAAGCAACACAAAGTTTAGAGTCACTAGATCCCTCTTTGCAATTAACGCACAAAGATGTTGATGACGAGCTATTAAACGATTTAAATAATACATCAACATTAACAGCTGAAGATACGTATGTGACGAGTCCTCATAAAACACCAGCCATACCGAAAATGGCCGAGAGGGTAAGACTAAAATGTGCCAGTAAAATAGAAGGTGACAACATAACAGCAATGGACTTAAGGAATAATGAGGTAATACAACTATATACATATAAGTATATATATATATATATATATATATATATATATATATATATATATATATATATATATATATATATATATATATTCACATTCACTTATATATAAGTATGTATATATAATTTTCCTATGAAATTGAACTCGTTAATTTCTTTAAAGATTAAAAATGCCAATATTGTGGAGCATTTAGTATCCGATCTCAAGCAAAACAACAGCTCGCTTATGGAGTCTTTTATAGACCCTTCCCAACTGGACAATGAACTGCAACGCTTACAACGTAAAGTTGAGCATTTAAAGGTTCAAAATACAGTTCTATCCCTTACACTTGACGATTCAAAGGAACATTGTGAACACTTGTATTTATTGTGCGGCAAATATGAATCAAACGCTATTGCTTTGCAAGCAGCCTTAAATTGCAGTGATCGTGCAATTGAGGCATATGATGTAATGTTGGCTTTATTGGAAAGCAAGTATGTGTGCGATTGATCTTATAATATAAGAAAAACCTATGTTATTTATATGAATTTCAGATTGGGACTTATTAAAGAAAAGTCCTTAGCAGCTGAAGAAAGTCGCAAAGCGGTTGAATCGGTTGCTCGACATTTACTTGATCGTTTGGAAAGCGAAAAGAACATATGTGAAAATAGTTTAGGTCCTTGGCAAAATAGGTAATTTAAATAAATTTCTTAATTTTTTTTTTTTAATTTATAGCAGCTGGTTGAAAATAGCCCCGACTCCATTTTATTTTGAGCTCTCAGAAAACCGTTTTGTTTGATACCCCTATTATGGGCCATTTGCAAAATTGTTAAACAAACAGGTTAAATGAGAAAAAAACATGAGTAAAACGGATTTTCCCGGTAACGAAACCATGCTAGATCGATTTTTCCTTCGAATATATATATACTATATATATATATGTATATATATATATATATATATATATATATATATATATATATATATATATATATACATATATGTATATACACACACACATATATATATATGTATATATACACACACACATATATATATATGTATATATACACACACACACACATATATATATATATACATATATATATATATATATATATATATATATATATATATATATATATATATATATATATACCGCGTTGTATATTATATATTATTTTGACACTTATAGACTTTTTCTGTCCGAAATATTGACCACCAGTCAGTATCATTCCTCCGCGGGCCAAGATGAGCTGCATTACGCTCTTGAGCAACGCTGGCTCATTTTATTCTAAAATGTTGGAAACGCCATTTCAGTCAACGGCGAGCCCTATATAGTCATTATTAGGGATTTTTTTGTGACTTGAAATTGAAGATATCGCCATGTTAACACAGCTCATTTAATTATTTAAATTTTGCGTTATTTTTTCAGTTTTAGCATTCCTGATAAAGTCACTCCCACACCTTGGACGCCCGAAGATGACAACCGTCTACGATATCATGTTTCTAAACTTAAAGGTAGGCGCTCCACTGTACAAAACACTATTGTTAATCTCGAGTCGCCCTTCAGTAATTCCTATGAAAAATCCCGTCTATCACTCGAAACCAAAAAGGAATTTAGTGATGTTAAAAATAAAGATAAAGCCACGGCGTTAGATTTAGAAATGGCAGTTCTGATGCAGGAGCTATTAAATTTACGTGAAGAAAATATTTCCATTAAAATTAAAGCTGAACAGGCTGAACGTGAAAAGCAATACGCCAATGATCGCATTGGGGTATTACATGAAGCTCTCAAGCAATTACAACATCAACTACAGTTAAATGCTGAAACCAGTGAACTATTTCACAAACAAGAGCAACGACCGCTACACATACTGGACCAACGCACTTCAAACTTTTCAGAAGGCGAACATGTAGCATTAATGGAGCAACAACTAGTAGAAGCGCTGTCCCGAGAAACCGAACTAAAGGGTCGTATACAGACACTCATTGCATCGGTTACAGAATCACAAAAAATTTCAGATGAAAAATATGAACATTTACACAATAATGTCAGGGAATTACAGAAAACGAATGTGTTAGTATAATGGTTGCTTTTTTTTACTAATGTTTGCGTTTTCTTTACAAATATTTTTTTTCGTTTTCAGAAGCCTTACACAAATTATTGAGCAAAATAAGCGCAAATATCAAACGCGAATACGTAAATTGGAACAAAAAATCATGGACAGTACTTTGGAAATCGGACGTCAAAAGAGTGTTAACCAACAACATTTGGAACATGATGTAATCAATGTTAATAAATACAAGTATAAACAGTATTCATCTCCTTCTACTGCAATGCAACAACCACCTATATCACATTTAAAACCACATTCACATCAACATCACCAACAGCATCAGCAACGCCATGATAATGTTCCCGAGACAACATTGTAGTTAGGACATTTTCTAAAATTGGGGGAAAAACGTTAAGCAAAAGTAACTGTGACTTTTTTTAGAAATAAAAATTGTTTTAACATTTCAAGTTAAACTTGAAAAATACTAGCTAGTCTCTGCAAAGAAATTACAAATTGGTATTGACATCCTTAAATAATTTTGCGAAAACTTACAATTGATAAAAGTAAGTTTATATTGAGAAAATATAAATTATTATTCCACTGAAACTGCAAAAAAGCACGTTGTATATTGATGTAAAATATAATAATAGCTCGAGAAAAATAAATATCCCAAAATATATATTTTTCTCAATTGTTTGCTTCAATTTTCGCTTGAACTAGCAAAGAATTGAGAACAGAGGCTTCGTAAAAACATTTCAAAAGTTATTATAGCCCATAAATAACTTTTTTAACAAAATCTTGTCGATAGGGTGATCTGGAGATTTTAATACAATAAGACGTTTCTAAAAAGCTAAAACATTTTTATTGATGTAAATTTTTACAAACCAAATCAATTCAGAACAGGATGTACTAAGTTTATAAGGTGGCCGCATTAAGGCAGCAACTACAACAGTAAAAACAAACTTGTGAATAAGTAATATCAAAAAATATATAAATTTACTTGGAGTGTGCATGCACTACACACACCATTTGTTCTTTTTTATTTGCGAAAACTTTCAAACAAATAGGAAAATTCATAAGATTTAAAAAGAGTCCCATGTGAATAATCGAAATAATCTCATGCATATCTTCATATACAGTATACATACACTCACAATAAATTTATATAAATTTATTAAATAAACAAAATGTATTTACTTGTTAATACAATATGTAGTTATACTATTTTACTTTTCCAATTAGACTCAATTATGTTTTAATTTTCTTACCAGCATGCCAATTCAAAATACTTTTTATTAATTTGCATTTCATATATATAATATATATTAACACAAATGTGCCATTTGTTAAGCATTGTAGCTTTTTTGTAAAAAAAAAATACATATATAAATCAAACGAATTATTTTCGTTTACCTCTTTTCGTAACTATTATTAACGAGAAAATTTATTATTATTCAAGTTTACTACCCTTACACTTATTACAAAATTATATATTTACATATATAATTATTATCAATATGAAATATCAATAGCAATGTTAGCCTTTAGCAGAGTTGTTAAATAAATGAAGAAAAGTATACATTAAACGAAATGAATAAATACACTGCCCAGGAGTGAGAATGTTCCCGACTAAAAATAACAAAAATCTACGTATAAGGCATAACCGTTTGATTAATTCGAAATGTTTCACTTTATATGTGGTTTTCATTATTGTTTGTTTAATATTTCAATACTTACTAATATAAAAATGAATGTTGCCCGATACATAACTCGTCTCTAAATTATGCTGAAATTAGTATATTTTTATTATTGTCCTAACGTAGCAGAAATCTGAGCTTGTTATTTTTCTCAAAGCAAAAATAATTAAGAATTGGCCCGTAGTGTTTGTAACGTTCTAAAATTAGAACTGGGCAGTGTTATTTATAAAAAGAAAAAAAGTGCAGCTTGTATTTGCTTTTTTGTAAAAAAAAATAATAATAATAAACACAAATAAAAAAATACACTGATATAAAATAATAAATATATTTGTTTTCCTGTCTATGTCTAACATTTCGTTGAATTGAGTATCCTTCTGTTGGCAATCTTCATTTCAAATATGATTGAATTTGGAATTCTCATATTGTATTTGAGAGTTTTAAAATAATCATATGAGGTTGTGTTTTTCAAACATACATTAATATATCGAGCCTTTGGTGCAATACCGTAGTAACTCAAAATTTCAATTTTTTAAGGTTATATTACGAAATTATTCGCCTTGTCGTTTCTTAAATTCTGTAAAAGATTCATAAAAATATTTTGCATACTCAGCCCTGGAGAAAAGAACCAAATTTTCTTTTACCATTAAGTTGTGTGTAAATTCAAAACTTTAAACTCAATTTCTGCAAAACAACCTTTTTTGAATTATTACGTTATTGCAGCAAAGGCTCGATATGTATTTGTAATATAGTAAAAATATTATTTAAACTGAAATTTTATAAAAACTTAAAACCAATAAGGCTTGGGATATCAAGAAGTTTAAGGCATCTGCGAATAATATGCCAAAAGTCGTTAAAAATTTGACTTCAAGGTTTCTAAGAGCCCCTAGATATTTTATTGTATTCCGCTTGAGAACTTATGGGTTAATTGGGTAAAAGCCCAACCTCATTCGCTTAACATGCTCAGTTGGTATCCACAATCGGCCAAATAAATAGTTGCTTCGCGCGAACAGTGCAATTAATCTAAAATAAATTTTTATTAGAAACTCTTAATCATTTGATAATCCTAGTATTACAAATATGGAATTTAGTATATGGCTTAATGGATTTGTATGCCATTGGAGATGGACATAAATTATAATTTCGATTTCTATATAATACTTTTTATACTGCCAACGCAGACGAGGTTTGCAATGATGACGTAATTGTTTAATTTATAATAATAATACTTGCTTTCGTGTATATTGAAACAAAGAATACAATTTCTTCGTTAGTGTTTATTTTTCATAATTAAACTAAAACTAAATGTAAAATAATAATTAACACATACATACGTTTTGAAACGAACGAAAGGTTTAAGTTGTATTAAATAAAGCATTATTAAATTTTTCCCTTTTATATACAATATCAATTTAAGCAAAGATTAATACGAATTTAACATGTTGATTCCATTCTAGAACTTCTAATTTAGTCACAATTGTCTTCTACAGAGAAATAGATTATAAACATTTTTGAATGCTCTTAAATACTCGTATGTCGGAAACACAAAATTGCTTTTAATCAAAACAACATATATGGAAACTATGCTAACAAAGTGTCCATTTTATTAATTATTTTTAGTTATAATAATCAACATAAAAATTTAAGGATTATATTGATGTATACGAAACAATAGGTTTATGTCAAAGAGGACTTGGGCATTTTGTGGAATTAAAGCAATAAAACAACACCACTTTTTGTTTTTGGATTAATGAAATTAAAGCGCTGGGGTTTCCGGCAATAACGAAGTGAAAAATGATACCACAAATGTTCGTATTGTTGACAAAACAGATTCATTATTGACATTTTCAGGAATATCAGTTGTGGTTTCCGATTGGCGTTCGCCTTCTGTGTTATTTCCATTATTCTCATTTTGCTCGGGTGCGGCGGCAGCAACTCCATTTTGTTGTTGATCTAAGCCCTGCCGTATCTGATCGACTGCTGCATTTTGCGCTGCGTTATTATTACGATTCAAATTATTATTGTTGCGTTCGTGACGTAAACGAAATACGCCGATGTGATACCTGAAAAATTAGATGTTTTCGTTCAGTTATTTCTTCTATTAACTTCAAAAAACATTGTACTCCATAATGGACTCATTGATGCTTATATTTTAACATGTGTGTAAAGAAATCAATATTTTGGATGTGATACTGACATAAAATAAAAGGATTATTACTTTTTTCAACTTGTAAAGAAATATTTGAACTATCTGCTATGTATATACTCGTGACGTAACAAATGTAAAATTTTACAGAATAGGAATATCTGAGGAAGTATTCGCGAATCCGAATATTAAATTTAATATTTAGACACACTAAGGGTCGTTTTATACGTATGTGAAATGAAATACTTAAAGTTTAATTTAACAAAATCTTGTGTTAATACCCTTGTTCGTGTACATTATACATCATTTGTAACAATTATCACAAATTGTTACGCTGTTTTATCGTTACTTCAATGGACTGTGCTCTAATGAGGTACGGGAAAATATTCCCGAGATCCGCTCTTACTTACGAGCAACACGTTCCTCATTAAGAGCACATCCATTTATGGTCGATATAACAGCGAATCGCACTACGCATTACAGAAATAATTCGCTCTTTGATCGAACGGCTCGTATGTGGAACGAGCTCCCTGCAGATGTCTTTCCTGCCATACCCAGCGTGGAGAGATTCAAGTCGAATATCCATAAGCACTACTACCGCTATCATCCTCACCCTATCCCATTTTCCTAGTTCCAGCACAATGCACTGCATAAATAGGGGTCATCCTCTGAGTACTGGTCCAATTGCAAAAAAAAAAAAAAAAAAAAAAAAGATGTCATTCGATTATGCGAGTTTTATAGGTAACATAAGGCCAAAATGCAGCTTCTCTACTGCCCACAAAGACAGCGATTGTTAGAAAAGTCAATACGAATAAGACAAACGATTTCATATTGATTTTTCTAGTACATATTCAATTTAAATTAGCAGTACTTAAGGTATTTTTTCAGTTTACATATTTTGTTGACGAAAATATTCGACTGAATGTTTTGAATACGAACACGAATCCGAATGTCATGAATTGTTAATATTTCTTATTGATATAAGCACCTGCATGGATAATTTACCTACTAGAAAAAATATTTAAATTACGCGTGAATAGATAATGTGTTGTTGAAAATAATAGATATTGAAATAGTAAACATAACACTATCCCTACAG
This sequence comes from Germaria angustata, assembly GCA_963681545.1. Taxonomy (NCBI): domain Eukaryota; kingdom Metazoa; phylum Arthropoda; class Insecta; order Diptera; family Tachinidae; genus Germaria; species Germaria angustata. The sequence continues at coordinate 13,386,872 of OY812998.1, read as the reverse complement.
AAGAAATACATATGTAAGCAAGATAATATCTAAATTTTTTACATTCACATTAATAAATAAAATAATCATTGCAATTAAATTTGTTATTTCTAAACATTACTGCAATTAAAATTTTCAAAAGTATTTTGTTTGAAATATATTTTCGAAAGCTAAAAAACCAAATAGAAACTATTTGATGTATTTGTATATGTACTTACAAATAGATTCCTCCGGCGATTATAACGACTACAAAACATCTAAGGGGCGATGAATTGAAATAAAGTAATGTTAAGAACAAAGCAAACCGTGTTATTGAAAAAAAGTTATCCAACCAATCGCGATTATCTTCCTCGTCTTGTGGTAAATTTGGAAAGCGTGCAGCAGCAACTTGCGCCAGCGCCGGTTGCTGATGCTGATCTTGTCTCTCTACATTGGGAACGTTTGCGGCAACATTTGTTGCAGCTGGTGCTGCATTCGTTTCTGTTAGTACTGGTGTGATCACAGTCGAGGGAAATTGCTGTTGAAATAATTGTGAAAAGTTTGGTGGAACTGTTGGGAATGCGGAAGGATAGGTGCTGTTTACAGCAGTATCACCGCTAGCAATGTTTGACCATCTTAGGCACTGTTCCATATATTGAGAGTAAACTTGTTGCATCCAATTGTACATGATAGTTTGTTGCGTTAACATGGCCTGCACATTGTAAGGATTACCAAAGCCGTTCGCTAAATTTTGGGGAAACTGTGGACAAGGCATACCAGCAACAGACATTAGCTGGGATGCCATAAAATAAGGATGCATTTGTTGATGAAATAATATTGATTGCTGTCGTTGCGTTGCATCTGCCGTCGACTCCTGGTTTGAAGCAATATTGCTAACAGCGGAGTGCCTTTGACGTAACCCATCTGTAGTAGTCATATTATTGCCTGTTCTTGATGCACTTTCTCCACTTGCACCTACAACATTTGCTACCGAGGAAGAATTCTGTGTTAAAGACAATTTCGTTTTATTTGCTTTTGAAGCTGTTGCTGAATGCAATATTTTGGGCGTATAAACCAAATGAATTATATGGTTATGAGTATAAACATCTTTATAACTTCTTATAACATCCTTCAATTGCACATTGTCACTCAAAAGTTGCCCAGAGTAAATAAGCTTTTGTTCACCAACGGGCTGCAAATAAAGACATGAAAGTTATAAGCAGGAATATTTACCAAGAAAAACGCAAGATCATAAGATCTTTTTTCTGATAATAAACTACAATACATAAATAGCTTTTATCAAACAACTATCGAATATCACCTTTATTGCATATTAAAGCAATTTTTCTTTTAAAATTCTAGAATACAAAAATAACTTCCATTATAATGTACTCGTTCATAAATACATATATACATATTTACTTGTTATGTATGGCATTTGTCAAATGTTAAAGGCTTTAGAAGAGTAAGAAGAGGGTTCACCCAAAATTCTAGCAACTGACAAGTAGCTGATATTGTATGAGTAAATTTTTATATAAAAATATAAACTGATAAGAATTTTTCTACTAAAAAGTTTTTGTTATATCAATGTTTGTTTTCAAGACACATACATACATTTAAAAAATATTAAGTCTTCAGGAGAGACATTAAAGTTTATAAAATATAAAAATTAAATAATTAAAAGAGCTACAAATGGTATATTTGATTTGTACTCTTATACGTGAACGTAAGTAACAATAACTATTTACCTTCAGATTTAGATGCTTCTATCTTTTTCTTATTTGTATTGAAATGTGCGAAGTTCTAAAAATTATTTCAACTTTTCATAGACCTAGGAAATATATAAAAAATGATTTTGTGTAAAGAGAAACTATATGTACAGTTGACATACTTTAGCAAAATATAATTTCATTGTGGAAAATTTGCGTATTACATTTTCTTGTATGATTTCTGAATAGTTTTAGGCATTTCACTTTAAATTAGAATTTGATAGTAGTGTTATACTGTCGAATTCGGTTAAGCGAAAATAGGAAATGGTTAATTAAAAGAATTTAACTCTTTATAAAAATGTTCTACGAAACCAAGGCGAATTGAATTCAAAGTTGCCACGACGCTCCAGTGTGTGAAAGCAGGGAAAATATTACATTGTATGGGAGGTTTCCTTCCCCTGGTCCTATCACATACTGGTTAAAGTCGAACCACCTATAAAGATTCCCTTTAATATGAAAATATTTATTTTCAAAATCAGTCCACACATTTATAACGAACATATCAGCGCATATACCAAAAAACATAGTCCTTTTTATGAAGTGAGTTAAAAACAACTAAACTATAATAACGTACTATGTAAATTGAAACTTTGTAAGTAGTATTGTTTTGCAATATTAATAACCATTTATGAAAATATTTAAGCATTTTGAACCCTGCCCTAGAATTTTATACTAAAAGTTTTCTATTTGCTACGCATAATAGTTTTGGGAATGTGAAATATTTGTTTATGAATGTGTATACATATGTATATAGGTATGTATGAAATTATGTACTACTAAAACAATTATACACGTAATCTTTAAATAAAACATACATATATATGTATGTATATTATTTTTGTATAATATATGAGTATATCTATATATTATGTATATTATTGTTATTCTGAATTATAAACATTGAGAAATGGGAATATTATTCTACAGGTTGCAGTCCAGCACTGTTTTAACTTTTAACACAGAAAAAATTTATAAATGTGAATATAGGAAAAAAATTAATTTTGGTTCCACAATTTCTTTAACAACAAATTATATCATAAAAAACTTCACCAAAAATTAAATCTATGTACTTTTCTTTATACATTTACAGACTACATAAATAAGGTTCATAAAGAGGGCTGTTAAAGCGATTTAAATCAGTTGTTTTTTGTTCCGATTTCAATAGTATCCCATGACTATTTAGGAATTGTAAGCAGTCTAAATGTATGTTCAAAATCTCTTCTAATCAAAGTATTTAATAATCAAACAAAAGTTGTACATTGCGCAATATGAGAAGTGTCGGATATATAGTAAATGTATTGCTATTAACTACATACACACATCCGAATAAATTTTAATTTTAACCCAAATTTGTTATCAATTGTTGATAAACTTAATACATACTTATATACATATAAATACCTACATACTTATGTATATACGTTATATACTCACCGGTTTACTAGGATAAACCGCAGACAAATGAGACTTAAGCCGCTTGACTGTCCACAGCAAATCACTTTCAATCACATGATCTTCATATTGTTGATTAGACGATTTTATTAAAAGCTTAACATGAGAAGCCGATTTATTTGGTGCCACACCAACGGTCTTTGCATGAGCAACAGTACTAGCCCCGTCAGCTACAGCAGCTGCTGAGGATGAGTTAGCAGTATTTGTTTCATCCATGCTAACCATTGTTCACTTTTATATTTTTATATGTTTATAAAATTGTACATATATGTATATACACACATATATTTCATATATAAAAATCGTAAGCTTCTCTATCGTACCTAGTCGACCTTTTAGCTTTTGTGTTTTTCTTTCCACTAATTAAACGACAAGTTTATGATGTAAAATTTAATTGCTATTAGCAATTTTTATTATTTTCCTTTATTTCTATTTTTTTCTTGTTTTGATTACGCTTTCATTAATATTATACTCCTCTTTTTGCTCTCTGTTCCTCTTACAATAATATTTATTAACTGACGTGTTATTACTTGTTTCTCTTTTACGGTTTCTGTATGTATGTGTATATTTTTTGTTTGAATTTTGCGTTTTACTACAAATTTTCAATGTATTTGTCTTTTAATTTATGATGATTTTTTTATAATTTTATAGAACTCAATTACTAATTTTATTGTACTTCATTAAATAAACGAAAAAACTTTTTCCTGCGACACAAAAATATAAAATTCCGTCACTACTTCCTCTTCGACGTTCTTCGTATTATGCTTTGTGCTTCGTATTGCAGTAAAATTATAAATGATTGGTACCAGACTGCTAGACTTTTTATAAAGGTTATATGAAAAGAAAAACAAAAATGGTGATGCAACATTGGGGTTTTAAGGAAAACTTAACGGTACATACCGGTATCAGAAATTGTATCAGAGGTAGTTGAACCTATACACTTTATCAGATATAGTTGAACATATGCAAGGTTTATTTATACAGATTATCGCAGCTGTACAACACACCTATGTATATAAAAATAAAAGAAATTTGAATACTTAAAAATGAAATTTGTTATTTCGGGATATTCTCCCCAGCTAATTGTTAAAACAATTCGAGTTTTTGCAATATGCATTGTTTGTTGTGGCTTCAGCTGTTCATATGCCGACATTTCATTGGTCGCTAAACAATAATATTGAAATAATAAATTTCAATATTAAGTATTTAAAATAAAGATTTTAGTTTTAATTTTTGCTTGACTGAATGCTATCATTAACGACCAACGGGAGCTTGCAAGAAAAATAAAATAGACTCACGTGAGTATAATTGTTTGTTGTGTTGTTTGTATTTAAGCATTCTAAGCCTACTATAATTATGTAATTTGTTATGATTCATATACAATACTGAATTCTCATATTGTATTTGATTTGTATGACATAAACATCCGAGGTTGAATTTTTTCAAACTCCTTAAAGTTGTCTGACAATTTGGTTTAGCGACCAATGAATTGTCGGCATATGAACAGTTAAAGCCACAACAAACAATGCATTTTTTTTAAAGAAATTTGATTTATTGAAAAAATTTCTCGATTTTCAAAAACATTTGACTACAACGAAATCAGGTAAATGGTTACCCATTAAAATATTGTTCACAAATAATTTCCTTCTCTTTCTCTAAGCTGATAACTTTTTGTTGTGAATTCATCATTCAATTCGTGCACTGGAGCAATATCCATGGCAGTAACAAGAGTGCACATACCAATAATCCCAGCATACACGACAGCAACAATAGCAATAGGTCTCCATCAGCATACCAACAATTAACCACTTCACTCTCATACGATTCAGCTTAAGCAATTCCATACTTAAATTTCGATTTCCATTTTGCACCATAAACTATTATTGATTTATCGGGTCCTAATTAGAATGACAGTACGTCAACGAATGTATCTAAAGGTGAAAACTGGTCGCCATTCAATAACAATGCAAACGAAAACACCAGTTTTACATAAACTTACCTTACGCTACCTTAAACGCCTATATCGTAAATGCTTAAATACGGCATCAAAAAATGGAGGCAAGAAAACATAGATACATATAATGGATGTTGTGTTATACAATTACTTGTACCTTTGGGCAATAAAATTTTACAATATAAGTATATGACCAAAATAAAATAACTAAGGAACACATTATTTGCCAAGAACACAAAAATTAAAACACAGCATGGATATTAAATTTGTAGACTCGAATTCGAAGTATATATGAAATTAAACACACCATAAGTTAACAAAATTAAAAAAATAAGTATTGGTGAATAAATTTTACCATCATGAAATTATATATGAAATATTGAAAAATAAATTAACATTTTAATTAAAAATTAAACTATTGATTCTAAATTGATTATTGAAATTAAATTTATTCACCAATACTTAATATAATTGTTTTTACTTATGCTGTTTTTAATTGGAATTCTAATTTATTTTTCGATACTCCATTAGGAAATTATATATGAATTATCGAAAAATAAATTAGAATTTTAATTAAACTTAAATAATTAAATTAAGTATTGGTGAATAAATTTAATTTCAATGATATGAAAACGTTGTTTGTAAAATTAGTAACAAATATATTTTTGAATATATTTTTGAATGTATTCTGCAAGAGCAGAATACAGTAAAAAACCGGATATAATTAATATATATAAGTATATATATATACATATATACATACATATATATATATATATATATATATATTACACTCAGGGGTGTAATATCGACGAACCGTGTAACCATGCTTGTACGACATTGTACCGCCCCGGGTTTTGATAAGAGCAAGTGGAATAAACAAAACTGTTAACGTATACCGTAAGAAATTCTAATACTAGAAACAGGATTAAGTAAATAATTTAATAATTTTATGTAGAGAACATAAACATTGGAGCTCAAAAACGTGAAACTTTAAATCAAGTTTAAATTTTGAACGCAATTTTAATTTACTGACTGGGCTTTTTTTAACAGTTTAAAAATTTAATTCGTATATATATTTCATTCAGCAGCATACATTGATATTTTGGTGAAGGTGCATTTTGGGACTCAGCTCTCTAAAACAGTTTTAAAGTTTAACGCGAAAATTGATTTATTGATATTATTTACCAGTATACTTTGGTATGGACATTTTTCACCTATGAAGGAGATACCCTCTAAGCGGCCAAAATGCCAAAAATGTACCATTTGATTTTATTAATTGCCGTACTTTCCTAAATTTTATTTTAATTTCAATGTGTGTATTGATTATTGGGTGTTTTTCACCTATATAGAATTTTTAGCATATATATTTGCTTAACAGGATACTATTGATAATTAATAATATATAAAAGTAACTACTTGGTTGCATATGGATATTATTATATGTTATTGTTTGGTTTAAAAAATTTCTATCATATAATAGTAGGATTTTTTGCAAATCTTGGTCATATGTAAGTTCGAACATAATGGATTCATAATTTTAAGCTGGCAGGGCTACAATAAAGTGCATTTAGTACTTTTTTCATATTAAGTCTTTTTTTTGACACTACATTTTTTTGCAACTAAATGTTTTATTCACAGGCATTGTTTATTTTGTGTTACATTTGTGAACCAAGCGCACGCTGTTTTTGGAATCTTGCAATTTTTATATAAATAGAAATGATTATTCCTATACGCTGTTTTACCTGTGGAAAAGTTATTGGAAACAAATGGGAGTCGTATTTGGGCTTGCTGCAAGCCGAATATACTGAGGGGTAAGCAATGAACAACATACTCAGACCTGTTTGCATTGTACAACCTATTTTTGTTTTTGTAGAGATGCCTTGGATGCGTTAGGATTGAAGCGATACTGTTGTCGACGCATGTTATTGGGTCATGTCGATTTAATTGAGAAATTATTAAATTATGCTCCTTTGGAAAAATAAATGTGAACTTTTGTATCTTTAAATGTATTTAGGTTAGCTAGTTTTTTTATGAACAAAATAAAACTATTGTTTAAAAGTTTATTTGGTTAGATTTTTACCAGCAGCAGTATTGGTAGTTTTGCTTAACTTTTCTTCAAATGTATATTTGAAATAAACAAGAAAATCAACAAATGGGCTAACGAAGTTTTGTCTTATTAAATTTTGTCCATGAACCAAGGTTGGCCATTGTTCTCACGCCGCTTAGTTAAAATATCACAGCCAGAATCAGTGACCAACAAAGTATGTTCAAATTGTGCAGAGTATAAGCCGTCAGCTGTAACCGCAGTCCAATCATCAGGCCATTGTTCAGCTTTAGCTACACCTTGTGATATCATCGGCTCAATAGTGAAGCAGTGCCCTGCTTTCATAACGCCCACGGCCGAATTCTCTAAAAATTGCAAAAACGAATTATTAATGAAAAACTATTAATTGATAAGCAACTTACTCGCATAATGAGGCACATTAGGGGCAGTATGGAACAACCTGTGAATACCATGACCGCAATAGCTCTTTACTACACTAAAGCCATGTGGAACTACATGTTTTTGTATAACATTACCGATTTCACGGTACTTGACCCCAGGCCTAACCATTTCAATGGCTTTTGTTAAGGCTTCATACGTTACTCGCACTAATTTCTTGTGTTTCTCTGACACATTTCCCACAAAAAATGTTTCATTTAAATCACCATGGAAGCCGTGGTGGTAGACTGTAACATCTATATTACATATATCACCATCTATAAGAGGTCTCTTGTCAGGTATACCATGACAAATGACCTCATTTACTGAAGTACAGCACGACTTGGGAAAATTGTAGTAGTTTAGGGGTGAAGGATAACAGTCCCTCTCAATTGCAGCCTCATGCACCAAACGATCCAGTTCATCTGTTGTAACACCAACATCTACTGCCTTCGCAGATGCATCTAAACATTCGCGGCCCAAACGGCCAGCAACACGCATAGCTTCAATTTCGTCGTCATCCAAGACTTTTATTGAAGTATTGCCCCTCATCGCTTCTTCGGAAGCTGCTCTTCCCTGAGGATGGTCGGCATAATCTGGACGTTCTATGCTGTCCGGCACTGTCCTTTTAGGTGTTTTTTCATAAGGTCTTAATGAACCAGTGAAGCGGTAATATGGCCATGGATTGTAACCGCATTCCTCATTAGACTGTTTCGGCTTAGCAACTCCCTCTAAAGATAAATAACCCTTTTCGACTATGTATTTGCCTATAATATATCTTCCGACTTACCAGCCAAAGCGTGCATCAGCTTGTGCTCTTTCCAAAATCCCTTAAAACAAGCCTGTGTACAGAAATACGAGCCTGGTATGCCCAGTTTTAAACATGTTGGGCATTGTAGAGTCGCTTCTTTGCCACAATTGAGAGTTTCACATTTGTGTGACATTTTCGTTGCAATTAAAATTTATATCCCAAAAGTTTATATAAAATGCAGTTTAATGTAAAAAGCATAAACTACACATAGACCCGACAACTAAAAATAGTTAATTTTACTACCACGGTATTTCTCTCCAACAACAATGTTGCCAATCTAGCGCATTTCTCATAAAATCAAGGATTCTAAGAAACATACCAAACCAGTTTCCCCGAATTATCTAATTGTTATATTCACAATTTGGGTATAGTTGTTTTAAAAATTAATTTTCATTCGAGAATAAAATTTCTGGGACCACGAATATTTTTAGAAAACTTTTAGCACAAATACTATATAATTGCATATGTTCTACTTCGACTTTTTAACAATAAAATTAAATAATAAAATTAAAAAAAAAACAATAAAAATTAAAAACAATAAAATTAAACAAAAAAAATAACATCAATATAAGACCGCTGAACAATATTGATATATGACTGCAGTAATATCTTACATTCTGGGCATACTTTTCCTCACATATTCTTACAATGTTACGATTATTATCTCTTGAAATATTCTTCAGTCTCTCTTTTTAGGAGAATGACCCATATCATGCACTTCAAGTCTCATTTGTAAGGTATATACGAGCTGATTTGCCAAAGCCAAGAATGTAATTGTTATAATCCTTATACAAAATTTTATGGACATTTTTTGTATATATTTATATAGGGAATTTGATACTCATCTTGGTTATCACCTGGGCTGTTACACAGATTTTATCGACGAGGCTTTCCAATTTATGGTTTTAGCTACTTTTTCCATATTTTTATAGTACAAAAAAAAAAAAAAAATTCAATTACTACCAAAGTCAGACAGAAAATTTTTCTCCACTAATTGGATTCCGTAGTGAATATATGATCAAATTTTCGGTCTTTTTATTATTGACAGTTGAGTCTAAGGTCTAGCAACCATGGTTTAATAATTCACTGACATATATTATATGTTTAAAATTGAAAAACTGATATAAAGGGATTACATCTTATTTCAACCAGCACCTTATAAAAAGGTTTTTTTCAGTCTTAGATTCACAGATTTAAAATATTATATAACAGAAACCAAAAACATAAATAATAAGGTTACAGCATATTTCAACCATCTACTTTTAAGACCTTTTCAACTGACATCACTCCTCAAGTAATGGTAAACTTACTAGAATTGTTTTGCTTTTGGGCCATGTTGAAAGCATTTTAGCTAATACAAAGAGAATGCATGAAAGCTGGCCACACTAGCCTAGATGATCATCAGCTGTTCTAAAGAAATTTTTGCTGTTGTAAATACATACAAGAACATCAGAATTTAAAAAATTTTTCACTTATACGCATGTCTTGAATGTTGTGTTTACAAAAGTTAAAATTGTGAAAATAATTATGTACATAAATATTAATAATTAACACTAGCGCCTGATCCAAGTAAGTAAGTATTATATAAGTTTTATAAAACACTTGAAGTAAACATAACTCTATCTTTCATAGCATAAGCAAAGGCTTCCAAGTTGCAACTAGAGACATCTGAAACAGGAACTTTTCAAAGCAAAAAAGAATACGTATGTCAAATGAGAGCTTCAGCAGTATTTATACATACTTACATGCAAATATTACGAACACTTTTGATAGCATAAAGGATTAAAAAATATGGTTAAATATTATTTCATCAAAATAGTTTTACATCTTTAATATAAAACTTATATAAATGAATTTTTTATACCCATTATACAAACACAATAGAAACAAGAAACAAAAATCCTAAATAAAAAAATTTAATGAAAAATTAAATTTCATGACAGTTGTTATGGCCTTAAAGATATCTGCGGCAATAAGAAATAAGTGCTTGAGTCATTTCAAAAGTATCCCTCAACGAATTTTACTAATTTTACCTAATTTCAATGCTAACAGGAGTACCTTGTGGCATGGTTACGTCTTGGCGAATACATGAAAGGAGAATGGGCAAGGGTACCTGCCATACCAAATAAATTGTAAAATCTTAAAATAAAGGCTTTTAAAGAAAAAATTTAACTGTAGCCTCTGAAATGTTCCCAATCAATGCGTTACCTATGAGATCGTCAGTTTACCTTCGATCCCGCAGGAATTGTGTGAATTGAATATTTACATAATTATATATATATATATATATATATATATATATATATATATATATATATACATATATATATATATATATATATATATATATATATATATATATATATATATATATATATATATATATATATATATATATATAAATAATTATGATAATTATATATTCAAGTATTTTTGAATTATACTTGTCACTGCAAATTGCAATTCTCAAGAGAAGTTGTCCGAAAATTACAAAAAACCGTTTTTTTTTCAAATAACTCGAAATTTGTTTTGTACAATTTATTGATAAATGTAAGTTCAACAATTTTTCAAAACTGTTTGGATTACCGCCAATTCGATTAAAATCGACTTATTCGTTAGTATTCGAAAACAGAATTTCGAAAAAGTTTATAAATTCGGGTTTTTCGGCATTTAAAACTACGCTGAATTCTATATATGTTATTTAAATTGGTTGGTTGGGTCATGTCGAACAATTTCGAAATCAGTGTTGGTTTTTTTAAACAATTTAATTGGACTTGATGTTACAAGAGATATTTCTACTGGGAGGTTTTGCAACTAAGAAATATCTCGTGGCATTTTACACCGTTTTTTATTTTCTGTGTGCAGTATTGAAATATACATACTTATGTTACTTACATTGGCGGATCTAGAAGAAATGTTGTGGTATGTGGGTGGGGGAAAACACTAGAATTTTTAGTTTGAATTTTAGAAAACAATAAAATAATGAGACTCTTAAAATCTATTGGAGAGGAGCGGGTGCCATGCTAGGGTGGGAAATTCACCACCAGCCAATCTATAGCATTCAAAATTACAAGAAACACTGTTCCGCTATGAAAACGAGTTGTTCTTTTACAAAGTGCACCATTTTTACGTATTCGAAGCTGTCAGCTGCCGAACCGTTTTCTTTACCACAAAATGATGATAAATTCAAAAATGTTATATTATTTGTGACACTCTGAATTAAAATATCAATTATTTTATAAGATTTCACTTAATTTTTCTCACGCAAGAAATTCGATTGTTTTTTTAAATTTCTCACCTACAACATAAGGGGAACATATTTAGAGGAATTTCCTATAAGCCACGTGAAACTCTTCATAGGATTATGTAAATATAATAGGCATAAAACAAAAATTACCCCTAATAAAATACCCTCACCGACATTCTCGCAAATGTAAAAAAATTCTAAGAATATTAACCACTGTACTTATATTACATATGGTAAAAAAATCAACAACAGCAACAGCATAATCAACAGCAACAACAATTACAATGATATACAACAACCAGCAACATATGTACGTAAGTATGAATTGCATGTAAGTATCTCCGATTTTACTCTGTTTGCAAGCAAAACGATGAGAAGAAAATAAATACGTAGTCCTATGTATGTAAGTAAAACAGCAACAACAATTAGAAAAAGATTCTTTCAGTTTGTCTGTTGTTTGTGGATGCTGTTCGTATAAATTGTCTGACGTTGGTTCGGCTAAATGGTTGAAAGTAAATGGAAACTAAACAGTAAATTCAGTTGAGTTCGAGCTGCCATACGTAACGGTTGTTTTTAAATCGATGATATATTTGATTAAGTGGTGATATGTGAAAAATAAGCAAAAAAAAGTAAAATTAAATTGTATCGGAAAAAAGCAACAATTTTAAAACGAAAATTAAATATTGGAATAATAAAAAAACGTCTTCAGTAGAAAGTACAATAGCTGCGAGGTAGTAAATATTATAGTTACAATTACATACGCACACACAGAAAAAAAAACTTTACTCGCTTTTATTTATTTATTTTTGTACTTGCATACATTCATGCATAAATATATCCATTACACTTAAATACATACGTACATAGATATAGAGGAAGAACACAAGCGCGCGATTTCTTGTTATTTTTTATTAAAACATTACAAAAAATATTTATTTACGAGAACACGATGAACAAAAAAGATATAAAAAATTGTAACGGTAAAATAGTAAATCAATTTATATTAGTTTAAGGCAATGCAATAGTGTGTGTATGTGTGAGAGCTTGTGAGTATTTTTGACTTGTTTGATTTAACCAAAGTAATGTAATAAAAAGGAAAACGGAAGTGCTTTGAACACCATTTGCAATAAACGTTACAATACATTAGTACGTGTATATGTGTGTGTGAAAATGCAATATTTTATGTTCTGTCGTGGCTGCAACTCCAATACTTTTACAAAATAATATGCAATATATTTAAAAGTTTAGTAAAAAAAAAAACAAGGAAGAAGGGAAGATCAAGATATATTTCCGTAAGTTTTTTTACTTTTTGTTTTTTTAATGATTTTGCATGTACTACATATATGTATACATATGTATGTGTACATATGTACATATGTATTTGACTTAGGTTTAATCAAATAGTATATCAATTTTGCGTGTGTGGAATACTATAGTAATTTTTTAAAATTTTTCCTAAAAAATTAAGGAAGATCGTAAATTTATATATGTATGTGTGTTTATTTGTCTATTAGTGATACTAGAACTGTGATAATAGTGCGCACATACGTATGTACATACATATATTTATTTATTGTTATTTTTCTTATTTAAGTCTTATCAGTTATATGACCATCCATCCATACTTTTATGCACACACCAAAGTACGAACGTACATACATTGAATGTATGTACATATGTTTGTTTTTGTTTCATCAATATTTGTTGACAACGTACAATGCCGCACTGTGGTATAATGGTTAAAAAGTTATTTGATATTAAATAAGTAGCAAATATATATAAGCTGAAAAAAGGATTTCTTATTTAAAGCGCTTCAAAACTCGAACACGTTGCAGAACTCAACAGCAACACATATTTGCATACGTTTTTTTCTATTTCCTAGCCAAAGTAAATATTATCTCATAGGCTTTATTTTTTCAAAAGTCCAAAAAAGTGAACAAAAACACTTTTCGATGTTGCCTGGCGAAAAAATGAATCAATTTTAATAAAACTTTCAGCAATAGAAGTTTTTTTATGTTTAGGAGTTGATGCGATAAAAGCGGTATATTTAAAATATAATTTCATATTTATTTCTCGAAAAAAATAATCATGAAATTACCATGTTGAATCGATTCATATTTATACGACATTCACACATATCAAAATATTTAGAATGCCGCAAAAAAGTTATTTCGAACACATCAACCGTTCAAAAGTTATAGCAGCCTTACAAATCCAAAGCGTGTGATATCAGTAACATTCCATTTCCTTGATAATGGGAAGAAAACATCTTTTTTATTTTCATTTATCCATGATGCAAGCGATTTTTTGTTCTAGGCCAAATATTATTGATTAGCAGGGCAACCAAAAACGCTCTCTAAAAAATTTATCTTATGTGCAAAAAGAAAGATTAAAATTAAAAAAAAAAATATTCTTAGAATATGAAAAATGTAATTATTTGTCAGATGGATTTAGCAACATTTTATGAAAAAATAATAGGAATAACGAAGTAAGATTAAAATAATGGAGTAAAGTTGTTATATTCGTTGTTTTGATTATTATATCCTTTTTCAAGACGCCCTCTGCTCCTTAAACGAACGACAGTAAAATATAATCGATAAAGCAAAATCTATATATATAAAATTGGAAGTGTGTATGTATGTATGTATGTATGTATGTATGTATGTATGTATGTAACGTAATGGCTCCAAAACGGTTGGGCCGATTTTGACGAAATTTTCAGAGAACCTTCAGAATACTCGGGCGGGTGACACTGTGAAGTCCGATTCTTTATTTTCGGTCTGTGGGCGGAGGGGCGTGGCAAAATCCAATTTTCATATTGCACCACCAATGACATATACATATATTTATTTTTTGTGCTTTTTTTATTTTATTTTACTTTTTTTGGAAAGCCGTTGTCATGTTCTTCTAAACGAGATATCAAACTCTTAAATCGGTTATGTAGTTCCAACGATATTTTGAGCTGACGGTGTCAGCTATATGTACATAAAAATTACGTGTATGTTCGTGATCGCTAAACTAAAAACACTACTGGACCGATTTTGACCAAATTTCATATGCATGCTCTATGGGCCGTGAGGAGTGTTTTTGTGTGTAGTTTGAAGTTCGTCGTGTTTTTGCACCGCAACTCAAGAACTACTGCACCGATTTTGACCAAACTTTATATACATGTTCTATGGGACGTGAGGAGTGTTTCTGTGCAGTTTGAAGTTCGTCCGACAGATGGCGCAATACTTAGTTTTGTGTGTATGTTTTTGCACCGTAACTCAAGAACTACTGCACCGATTTAGACCAAACTTTATATACATGTTCTATGGAACGTGAGGAGTGTTTCTGTGTAGTTTGAAGTTCGTCCGACAGATGGCTCAATATTTTGTTTTTTGTGTTTTGCCCAATAGAGATTAGCGCGATAAGCCTTTGCTGCGCTTTGCTGAAGGCGTTGGGTCCTTAACTAGCGTGTAGTGGGTTTAATTAGCCCGATACCTTTATTTGAACAATAATTGCTATGTCGATTTAGTGCAAATTTGAAGGCAAAACAAGGTTTGGCCGGGTCAGCTAGTATGCTGTTAAAAGCAAAATATACAAAATATATGCTTTGAGAAATCGATTCCGAAATTCTTAAAAAAAACTATAAAACGAATAAACAATTAATGAATTAATTTAATATCAATGAAGAGGAGGTGGGTTCGATTCCCAGTTAAGATTCTGGTCTGTTTCTGTTACAAACGAATGGAGGTCTTTCTTGTTATCTTCGTTAACACCACATTATAATATGATTTGTAATTCTTTTTCATAACATTGAAAGAAATAAATAACAATATGCATGCAGAAAATATATGATATATTTCCGGTTGCCCTGTTAATTAGTTATTGGCCCACAGTGAGAAATTCTAAGCTAGAATTTTTTAATCCTTATGTTCAATTTCCGAAATCTGATCAGCACAATTCCACAGTGCGTAATGGTTTAGACATGAAATATAAAAATATTTATGTTTAAGTCCTCGTTTGTATACGTGTACTCGCATGTATGTGTTGTGCACACTCGTATGTACATATGTATGTAATAATATTGCTTATTATGGCGATTATAAGTAAATCTTATCTTTGAATTTTTTTGTTTATTTATTTCAATAGCGAGTGTAAGTACGAGCATTTTGCTTGTCCAAAATCATCCGTTCTTTACTCGATTAAGATGTCATTTGACGTGTTTTAAATAAATATTTAGTTAATTGACTTCTTAAATATAAAAATTGGCTACCATCAAAATCTCTGGCATGAGATACGAAAAAATGTCGTTGCGTCTTACTATTTGGCGTTGATCTAAAAATAACAGAGACACGTTTTTATATGAATACGTCGTACATACGTATGTATGTCTGTCTGCTTCATATAAATTTTTTTTATTCATATGAATTCTGCACAGATTAATTTAAATGCGTTGCATAAAGACAGGCACCATCATGTGTGTGCTTTAAAAATATTTGTGGGATTGTTCTTCTAGATGTTGTAGATACTGCCAGCCTCATTTGAGATTATGAAAAGTCCATTCTGAACTTTGATTTTTTTCTTAAGGAAAATAAGAATTGTCTGTTTTTCTTCATGTCTTTCTTTTTTCTTGTCATACATACATAGTTAGTGTTGTTGTTGTAGTTGCCATATTTATTGCCTTTCTTTCATTATGATTATTAAAAATTATTTTGCGGCTCATTATCAAAGCGTAAGGAGTTGCAATATGCGAATACAAAGAACTGCATTGTGTGTCTGGCTCAGGCATGGGAAATGTGTTTAATATGATATTGAACTTCAACTTAAAAATATTTTAACTTTTGATTATTTTTTTGATTGGACCAGTACTTAGGAGACGACCCCTATTTATGCAGTGCAGTGTGCTGGAACTAGGAAAATAGGATATGGTAAGGAGGAAAGAGGGAGTATGAACCTCTCCACGTTAGATATAGCAGGGAACACAACTGAAGGGAGCTCGTTCTATATACGAGATGATTGATTAACAGGTTCAGTTTTTAAAATTAAAACTTGTATGATTTTTGAGACTTTGATTACTAGATGCCAAATGCGATGAGAATATAAATACTCTCCACGTCATCTTAAAAATAATAAATTTTGGGCATTTATGACATATGTATATACATATGTATGTACACATACATAATGTATACATAGATAAGTATATATGGGACAATAAGTATCATCCTATTGGAGAGTGCTGCAATTTATGCAAACGGCATCGTGTGTCAGTATGGTTTTGACAATTGTAAACTAGACACGTGCGAAATTTATAGAGCATAAAAATGAACCGATATATACTTGAAGAGCTGGTGATAATTGCGACAATGCTTTCGTGGAATAATTCGTCTGTGGTGTTAACAAGTTTTCATCAAAATTGATCATGAGCGATGAGGCTAATTTTTATCTCAATTGGTTAATAATAAAGAAAATGTTCGTTTTTGGGGGAGAATTTGAGCATAATTTATGAAGCACCATTATATCCTCTCAAGGTCATCTTATAGTGTACATCGAAACAAATAATTGAACCTAATCTTTTGTTATCTTTATATATATAATTCTATTGTACGTGTGTTGTGACTGAACTCCTCCTAAACGGCTGGACCGATTTGCATAAATTTTTTTGCATGCGTTTGGGTGGCGCCCCGGGTGGTTTAGATTTACAATTCGGTCCAATTGGACAAAGGGGCGTGGTACCTCCCATACAAACCACAAATTAAAAATCTATTATTTCTGCTCCTGATAACGGTATTTGTACAAAATTTGGTACGTCGGTTTGGTGTGCAAATATGGGCGGGATTGTGCAAAGGGGCGTAATACCTCCCATACAAACCACAAAATAAAATTTGACGGCAAAGCAACGTCTGCCGGGTCAGGTAATATATATATATATATATATATATATATATATATATATATATATATATATATATATATATATACATATATATATATATATATATATATATATATATATATATATATATATATATTATATATTAGTATTAAAGTGCGAAAATAGTGGAGAAATTTTAATATATTTCAAAATTGCTGGGAGTGTTTTATAAGGAATCAAAATCAACAGACTATTATTATATTTTTTTCTGTGGTCAATAATGTTCTATGTAATGTAACTCCTTAAGATAATATTGTTGCCTCAGTACTGTGAGCTTAAGACTTAAAGATGTTACACTCTGTGGGGGACAATATTTGTTCAGAGTCGGGCCTAGTCTCTCGGAAAGAGCTATGTACGCCTAAATTACACTAAATGTATATATACATATTATACAAATGTGTATCATAGAATTAAGGAAAGCACATTAGTACTGAACTATCCATCCCTGCTGTGCCTAATTTATGTGTGTTACGGTGTTCGTTTGTCTGTTTTGTGTGGGAGAATGACTCTGCTAGTGTTTGAGTGTAATAAATTTACTCTAGTTATGCATAATCAAAATGTATCATAATAAATTTCATAAACAAAAACTTAAATACATGCAACGAACAATAACAGCCACATCAAACGTATAAAGCATCTTTTTTTGTTCTTTCAATTATGCATGCATGATTGTGTGAGGACGTTTCTGTGTATGTGTGAATGTTAACTGGAAACGGAATAAATTTTCATGTTCATTGTGTTGTTTTTGTTTTTATTAATATGCAGATCCACAAATGGTTTGGAAAACTATTCCTTATGTACTTACATGCATATGCACATGTAGACAATTATGCGCATACACATACGCACACGCACATGTACATACAAATATTCATACATAAAGTGGTGGTCAAAACATTTGGAACTAAGATGACACAAGTATACATATGTACATGACATATATTAATATAGTGGAGAGAAAAATCAAGTCATATATACTTGAGTTAAGACAAAGAAGAAAAACTTAATTAAGAAAGGAGGATTTGGCTTGAAATAGAAACGGCTGCGTGGGCTTGATATCGATAATTATGGTGTAGCGACCACCAAAAACAATACTGTTCCGATCTGTTAGTGTGGCTTCTACTTAGTAAAAAAAATAATTAAATTGTTATATTCTGGACAGAAGGTAGCAAACGCCTAGAGTCTACATCAGTCATCGAATGTGCGATCCTCTGACTTGCAGTCTAGTACAGTAGCCGCTAGTCTATGGGATATAATTCAGATAAATTCTGTAGAAATACAAGTCTCTAAATAACAGAATGCATTAGAGCGAATTAAAAAAAATCAATAAAGTGTATTTTTATCCATTATTTCAAAAAAACTTATTGCTTTTAGTTACACAATTGTAAATGCCTTTGGGTAGTTTTAATTTTTTTTCTAATGAAAAACTAATGATCAAACGGTTGATTTGTTAATGACAATTTCTTTGATCATAAATGCCAGCATTTACAAATAAAAACTCTTAAAGGGAATTTTAAAGTAGAAATTCAAACTTATGGCAATATTATTTCGACTTTCTTGGTTTTTTTATATTGTTATATTATTTTTATTTCAATTTTATTTTAGGTATTTTTTTTATCTTATGTGAACAACGAATTATTGATTTTAAGATGAAAATAAAATAATCAAGTTATTTATATACCTTTCGTTTGATGAAAATATCACAGCAGCGATGCTAGTATTTTAAACACCACTGTATACATGCTCATCAAACATTTATGTATGTAAATATGAATGTATAATACGAATACATTTGTTTGGATAGTTTATCCATGCGCTGGATTGTTAGTAAACATGACAATTATTTATTATTCTTTTTTAATGCAAAACAATGGAATTTTCTTTAGAATAATTAAAAAAAAGATAAAAACAAAACGAATAAAATAACATGTATGCATTTTTATTTTGAAAAAAAGAAAATCGTTTTTAAATTGTATAAAAATGTACATACTTATATCCTTATTGATAAAACAAGAAACAATTTCAATATTCAATGTTTTAGGTTCATTTACTATTATTACAGATTATTGAAATTCCATCCATCAACAGTATTTGTTTATATATGTATGTACATATATTGTCATAAGGATTGTTGAACATATACAGAATTATAATATGGGATGACCACAAAAAATATTGAAATAAAGTTGCAGTGATGCAGTTTCGGTGTTATCAAGTAAGTTGTATGCCTGGGTTACATGTATCGAATATAGAAACTATTCCAAAAAGTATAATAAAATATAATTTATAAAAGTTCGATATTCGTTATATAGACTTTTTTGTGAAAGTTCTCTATATTTTTTTGTTGAAATTAAAATTTTACATGATCTGACGACCATTGAAAACAGTACCGGTCCGTTCTGCTATTGTAGTAATTGCTTTCCCTAATAAAGAATAATTTGTATAAATTATTAATATGAACTAGATTCACCAATTTTTCAGTTTGACCAAGTTAGCTCGAAAAATTACGTGAAATTAAAATTACAATAACACAATGGCACCTTTCTGATATGACTTGTATGTCAAATTTGAATATTAAAATAAAAGCAACTAAGAAAATGGAACTTAAGAGTCCCCCAACCGAAGGTTTAGCTATAAGGAAGAATAGGAAGAGAAAACTAAATAACAGATTCATGAAAATTTTGTTCTAACACACTTTGGTATTGTTGTTAAAAAATACAGGAAACATTTCAGTTCCTGTATTCTTTTCTTCATATGCAAATGTGTTAAATGAATGGATGATATACACAAATACTAAAGAGAGTTTGGTAAAATTTTAGTGATATTTTTTTTAATTTTTTTGATTAAAATTTGAGTACCTTTTTAAGGTTAAAATACAGCTTTTGTGAAATTTATAGTGCGACCACAAAGTGTATAGAATTGAAGATCTTGGCGTAAGAACAACGAAAAGCTAAGCTGATTACGCCATGATGGGAAAAGGCAAATGTATATAATTTATTATTACGAAACATTAAGTGAAATAACGCCATTGTCCCAGGGGGATAGAGCAAAGTAATATCTTCCGTCCCGTTACGTCTCCATATATTTAATTCTATGATCTCTATGCAAACCAGTCACTTCGCTGAACTTTCATCTCATTTGGCCTTATATACCGCTTGGAATAATTAATATTGAAAAGTTTTATATAATTTTACCATCACTAGCCATCGAACAAGCCATTGTCGCATATGAATACGGCTCGTGGAGACCGCTCTTGTCCATGTTTTGTTCTTATGCTGCCATCATTTTCAGAACATTTTTTCGAGCAACCATTTCCGTCAATAAATGGCATTTTTTTACAGAACAGTTTCTCTCTTATTAATCGATGGCTTGTAGAGAACGCCAGCAAAAATACAACTGACAAATACTAGTGTATACACAAATCAGAATAGACAATGAAACACGCAAAAATTCATAAAAAGCACGAGGCGTACACTTCGCTAAATCAAAAATTATGTCTAATCAAAAAAAAAAAAAAAAAAAAAAAAAAAAAAAAAAAAAAAAAACATCAATACGTGTAAATAATAGAATAATAATAATAGAATAATAATAATAACAATTGAGTTCCGTTGTAATTTGAAATATAAAATACAGAGACTAGGCACAACAAATAAATTTTAATATTGTTTGTGTCGGAATTATCACGTTACCATAAGATTAGTATTATAAAATACAGAAAGTAAAAAAAAAGCATAGAAATTGCTTTTATCCTCAGTACACTCAGTACACCTCAATACACATTAAAAATATCATTGGCCCATTGTCATAGCATAAGGTAATTTAGAAATACATATATATTTTTGAACTATGAGTTATTTTTTTTGAGGTGGAAAACTTTAAACTTTCATGTGCGAGCGATCAGATATCAATATTTTCTATATTTCTCATAAATGAGATTTCTAAGATTTTCTATATCTTTTTCATTGTCATAAATGAACATCAAAATTTTTTTTACTATGATCAGAAATGAAAGTGTGTATTTATTTTTTATGGAGATTCACATGCAAAGTGAGACATAAAAACATTGTTTTATTCGGCATTTACGAGAGGGTATAAATTAGCTTTGATTTCATTAATGATTTCAAAGAAACAGAAGTCAATATGTTTCTTTGTATACAGAGCGATATATTGCCACTTGTGCGAGAACTATTCCAGGGCTCAACCAATTTTTTTTATGAAGAACTCACCAGGGAGTTATATAAATAAGGTATTACAAATCGTATAACTAACTGACTATAACACTGAGAGTCCTAATGGTTGATAAGCTCTAGATGTGATGAAGTTTTGACTAAAATATAAAAAGAGACGGGAAAATGGTACCTCCCAAAACGGTTTCAAAAGTAATCTCCAAAAAAGTTTGAAATTAAAAATTTTTTAAAAAATAATTAACCGGCTTCTAAGATATAAAATAACAAAAATATTAATATATTTCTTATTTGCTGAGATCCTTCAATCCTTAAAATTTATTCCACGATCTTTTTACTTATGATAAATAAGCGAAAACATTAATTCCCTTATATGAACGATCGACTGTGAATACAATTTTTTCCCACTTTTCTCTTTTTAATAACAAGAAAATTTTTCCCCTATGAAGGAAAAACAAAAACAAAATGTCTTTTGGTTTCTCAACTTGTATGAGAAAAATCAGCAAAATCTAAAGCTTGCAATCTCATACACCTGATTGAAGATGTGACGTGAACATTTCGGTACTCTGCTTTAAATTGACACTATTTATAATTCTTTAACTAAAACAAGACCGTCCAAAATACTCTCGAAACTATTGAGATTATTATCCGGAAGTATAAGTCGGAAAGTCGGACCCTTTCCAATGATTTTAACACGAACACATCATTACAAGATTCTCACTATTTTTTTGATGTTCATTCGCACACTAGGAAGATACACATACATATTTTGTATTAAATTAGGATAATTTACTTATCACTGGTAATATATTTATTTTACAGCTGGAAAAGTTACAAACATGCCAATAATTACGATTTAATTTCTATTTATAAAAGTTTGTAAATGTAGTACTGGGCTCAACAGCAACAGCGAAGCAGATAGTATCCAATTTTTTTTTAAATACGGGTCATGTGCAATAGTGACATAATAAAAGATTTACATTTGATTTGTATCGGTATAGTGGAAAATGTTGGCTTTTCCGTTGCAGCGCAGTGTTGCATTAACGAACGTTCCCTATATCAATTACTAAGTGCAGAAAATTAATTTTTATAGATTCAAGAAAGAAAGTATTTTTAAAGTAAATATGTATATTCGAAGTCGAGAAGAAATTTTCGGATATTCAATACAAATTTTGTCAACTTGACTTCCAAACAGAGTTGCGCTAATGAATTTTTTGAAGCAATAAAAATATCAATCCTTGGGAGTGAGTTTTATATTTTTTCCCACCAGGTATTCTCAATAGATAAAGCAAGTCGAGAAAGTATCCCTTTACTTCTCCCATAAGTATGCTGAAAATGATTTTCATGATTCCTTCCGATATTAATGATTTCTGAAATAAAATTTTTCTATTACGGAATGGAAATGAAAATGACAGTAGTAACACGGCAATTGGAAAGCAAATTTAATAAATAAATAAATTAATAAATAAAGTGTCTTTTATATTATTTTTTACTACCACCATAAACCACTGATAAGGCACGTTGAATATGTCCTATTTTAAGATTTTCCCTTGTTTTCAAAACTGGCAGGCAGCTACTGGCTACTACTGCTATTGCTTTAATGTTGTTGTAGTTTATCTGTGTAAAAACTCGTAAATACCATTTAAATCACTAATTCCCTTATGATATATAAAAAGGAAAAAAATTGTACAAGCCAAAACAGATGAAAGAGGGATACTTTAATAAAAATGAGAATAAAAACAATTTGAAACAGATCATCAATTTATTGTAAGTGCCGCAAAACGAATAGTAAGTTGTTGAGTTGTTTCAACAAATAAACTTGATTGCTGGCTGTTTGTTAAACATTAAGACAAATAACAACAACTACAATAACTGTATAGTAGATAGTACAGGCAGGCTGACATGTATTCGTTTTGCGATTCCAAGAGACAATCAAAGCCATCAGGTAACTTTTCTGTTTCCTTTTTTTCATTTTGATTTTGTAGTTGATAAGTTGTCGACCGCTGTTGCCGCTTTTTTGAGGTGGAACTTTGTCTTAGCGTATCAATTGAATGATTATAATGTAAATGTTTGTGTGCCAACAAACTAGAGAGATAAAATGTATCATGTGCTTTTTGTCATATTTTTTTCTTGTATTATATCATTTTGTGTTCTGTTCGTTACACTGTGCATGACATTGTATGTACGAGTATGAATGTGTGACAGCTTTGATAATTCTGGAAAAAGTTTGCAACAAAGAAATTGACATCCAATTGTCTCTTGTGGATTACTTAGCTGGTATGCAATACAAATCATACCAGCAGATCAAAAGTTTTGATGCATATTGTTTCAATTAAGAAACTTTTTAATATTATCAGCGTGGCCTATGAGAAAAATAACTTTATTAAAGTTTTTATTTGCAATATATTTTTTTTGTTTACTGATTGATTCAGCCTTTAACTTCACTGGGGGTTGTGGCTGAAAAATTTAAGAGTTACTCTTCAATAAATTCAATTCATTGCACTGTGCCAGTGGCAAAGCTTAACAAGCTGATCTCTCTTAATGCAGAACTATTTCAATTGAATTGTGAATTTTGAAATTTTTCTCAAAATAAGGGCTCGTATTGCCAATATTCGCGATTTAAATTTTTATTATAATTTTTTAACTCAAATTATTTCTCTGTTAAATAAAATATGCTACTAATCTTAAAAATAAAAATCTAAAAAATAAAAACTAAAAGAATATGAAATTCGACAAGCACTTAAAATTAAATTATTTCTAAAATGTTGCGTGTCATTTTGTAATTAATTTAGAAAATTTGTTGAAGTGGCATTTGATAATTTAAAATAATAAATAAAAATTGCTACTGGATTTCACTAGATAAAGCCCGTTTTCTTCCAGCAAAATATAATGATAAACGAACAGATTGGGAGTGGAAGGGAGAGACTGATAGAGAAAAACTAAATAGATGTTAGAAGACTTAATGGTTTTTCTAGAAAAATTTTTCCTAGAAACACAGACACAATTTTATTGATTATTTTTGTCGCGAATGTAACTAAAGCAAATTAAATAAATTATACTGCTATTTTAAGAAATAAAATATTTTAAATTGAGTTATTATTACATTTCTTGTGAATGTTTAATTATAGAATATTGTGTGATAGAATTCACACAAAACTTAAAACTAAAATAGCCAATAAATAAAGTAAAATTAAATTTACATCGCCAATAAAATGGCAAGAAGTATATATTTTCAGGATCTTAATTAAAAATATCGAAAATGGCAAATACAGCCCTTGTATGGTGAATATTAAAATAAAATAAAGGACTTGTGGCACACATCTTGCAAAAGTGTAATTTTCGGGACCCTAAATGGTAGTGGGATCAAGAGTTTGGGGGTGGCTTCTTAAGCCATGCCCTTTCAAGGCCTCAATTGTAGTTGTGTTGTAAACGATGACACTTTAAAGTACCAAATTTTGCAACCGGGTAGAAAGGGATACATATTAAAGGTGAATTCACCCGTTCGTTCTGCAGGAAATTTTGGCTACAAATTGGCGATTTCTTCTTCAATGTTACGTTACAAGTCTTTCGACGTTCGTGGTTTTTTCGTGGTAAGCGCGAGAATTTGAAAAGCCCCAAAAGGAAGAAGTCTAGTACTGTTATATCTGGTGATCTGAACGGCTATTTCAAATCTCCAAGAAGGAGATCACTCGACCGGCTCGCTCGATTGCTCTGTCCTGTTGAGACCAATTATGATCGAGAACCACAGGAGAGAATTGCGACATAAAATACTCATTTAGCATGTGCCTCTAATGCTCACCAAAGTTA
The DNA here is from genome assembly GCA_963681545.1 of Germaria angustata. Classification (NCBI taxonomy): domain Eukaryota; kingdom Metazoa; phylum Arthropoda; class Insecta; order Diptera; family Tachinidae; genus Germaria; species Germaria angustata. Next base: position 13,361,285 of record OY812998.1, on the reverse strand, counting down.
AAATTTTGTTTGTTAACATCACCACTTAAGTGGAAATGAGCTTCGTCGCTCCTTTTGACTTTCGTTACGAAAATAGCACATTCTTGCACCAACTTTATCAGATTTTTTCAGTAAGTTAACCTTATCTGATGATCAGTGGGCAGCGATTTGTGAACGTTTTGCACTTTGTAGGGGAACATTTTCAAATTGTTTACCAAAATTGTCTGCTAACGCCTAATTATGTCCATCGTCGTAGATTTTCTTTGACGTCGTCGACAACAGCTGCCATGCTCCCGGTCGAACGAGCTATAGGAGTTCGGCCACTTCTTGGGCCCGGTTTGCACGAGGCGGTCAGCTAAACACTCAATTGTCCGAGCATATGGCACATGACTACGAGATTTACGCTGCGTCAAAAAAAAAAAACGACTGAGAATTTGTCAAATAAGCAGTAACAAAAATTCCACATTCTTGAAGTGTGAATCACTCCCTGATTTGTTAACAACTAATTCTCTATATATCAACATCATAAATATCAAAACATAATGAAATTTGCTAATATCTGCAAAAATTCAAATTATGACACTACTATTGCGCCACCTTGCAGAAACTAAATTCGAAATATATGAAAGCAAGCTTAATGTATAGTAAAATTGTATTAAAGATAAGCTTTTATTAAAATGGTTATTAATTTAAGTTGAACCGAAATTAATTTGCAATCACATGGGAAATAAACAGTCGCAAAGTTTGAACTTTGAAAACTGTAGCGATTTCGTAATATGTTAAATATTTAGTTTTTATTTTTTCACCAGGAAGTGAGCTTAAGGTAGACATAATCATACTAGATTAAACTTTTATTAAAATTTAATTAAAACTTCATGGAAGTTTAAACTAAAAAGCATTGAAACTTAAAAATTTCTTAAATTTTGTTTCTTAACCGATTTGTTAACAAAGAAAAAAAAAAGAAAACAATACAATAACAATACACAATATATTTTTTTTGTTTCTTGGTCATAAAGCAGTCGTATGTTGTTAGTATGTACGTGATAAAATCCTTAATGGAGTATGATTGTTATGGTACAAAGTACTCGTACTCGTACAGATTCTGTACAATATAATGCATTTAATAATCAATGAAAAAATAATCAAGATGAAAACATTGGAATGGAGAAAGCAACTAAAATGAGAAAAAAAAACATGCCAGGATAAGGATAAAAGGTATCGTTCATTGTTTTTTCGAATGGCTGCTAACAATGTTGATTTCACTTTATTCATTTAGAAGAACATTGAATAAAAAGCATAGAAACACAATTTAGAGCTCAATGCGGAGGATGAGAAGTATTAAAAAAAATATTACAAGATTTCGAAAAAAATCGAAACTGTGTTTCATAAATTTTAATGCACAGTTTAAAACAAAACCACAAATTGTATGTGTGCGTGTGTGTGTGTGGGTGGTAAAAAATTTGTGTCTAACAGCAAAAGTTTTTGAAAATATGTTTTAAATTTGTTTTATTCCTTTTGCTTTAGTTTTTGTTAATATTATAGGAATGTTGTGGTATTTAATTTTGAATTTATTGTCAAGCAAGTATAAGTAAAACATATAAAAAAACTATTTCTTTTTGCGAAAATTTTCTATTCATGTTTGAAGCACACACCCACTTATACACAATCACTGTCACTCACTTATTCAGTCTTCGTTCATTCATTTAGACTGTCAGTTATTTTAACAGACACCAACCATCAAGCGTAAGTTTGTTAATATGATTGTGTATTTGTGTGTAGGTTCCTGCGAATAGTAGTCATATTCGTTCAAGTAGATATTTATGCAAAAGTTATTTCATCTCATTTGGCTTGTTTCAAAATGCAAAATTATGCAATATTTACCATTTTTCATTATGATTCTCTTTGAGTTATTTTTTTGTTGAAATTCCTTGTGAATGTATGTGTTAATGATTTGCAGTTGCCTTTCTTCCTTTTTTGCTCTAGGTTGTGCTTTTCTTTATTTCCGTGTCTTTGTCTCCTCGATTTTTATTGTTGGTTATAAATTTAGAGGTTTTTCTTACACAAAAAAATGTATTAAAAATGTCACTATGAACCATGGGATCGACAATATACAATATACGAGGCGAAAGTTCTGCTCACGAGGCCTCAGAGCAGGACATTCGCATAATACAGGCTCTGAAATCTCAACAGTGTTGCAAAGGACAAACTGTTGGTAATTGATATCACAGAGTCCAGTGGTACGACCTTGCATGATATTACTCAGTGACATATTCCATCAGTGCCATTATCTTCTGAGATATATTTGAGTTTATCTGAAACTAATCAGAGTGTCTCAATGACTACAAAGCTCTGACTCAACCAAAGAAGCAGTCTTTATGTTAATATATCGTTTGATTAAATTGAAGAAGGTTTTCGTTCCAATACAATTCCTGTTTGCTAAGCAATTAGCGTGCTCGTTACCCATATGGCTACCATGAAGAAGTACCCGGCAAGTTGTCAGATTGGTTTGGGCTCCAAGTTTATTCCGAGATGTTACATACTCCACAACTGATTTCGACCCTGTCTCAAAGAACAGTAAGGCATCTAACGTAGCTTGAAACAGTCATCATTTATATCTTTGTGCCCCTTATCCTGCTTTTCAGAAATTCACTATCACAAATGAGAATATGATAAACTCCTGCGTGCTCTGTTGGATATTTATAATTTTTATTAAGCATATCAGCTCCAGCGTCACCACTTCCCTATTTAGAACCATTAGCTGTTGATTTCTCCGTGCCACCAAATCTGCTTAGCTCATTAGAGTAAAGATATCAAAATTCCTATTGAGTACTTAAGGTGTCCAACAAGTTTTCTAGATGTTTATTTCAAAAATGCTCGGAGTTTGCAGTGTAATTCTACAGGATGTTTCTTGTACAAACGACACGATGAACCCTCTTTATAATATTCCAATCTGCTTAGTTTTTAGCCTCCACACTAATGCAATGTCTAGATTAGTCTTGCGATGATATTTAGCGATCGGTAGATCGTGTTTAACCTTAACTCTTACAGTTTTCGAAAGAGCTTTTTTTTGGTATTAAGATTGTCAGAAAACCCAATAGTCAAGGTGTAAATAAAAATTTTAAATAAATTTTTTTCTTCTCTATATGGCAGGATGTGGACGTAGGTATGGTACAGCATGAATAGCTGGTTCTATATTACTTCCACCCTACTTGTACTTCAACTTTAGGTCCACTTGAAACTTCTATATTTATCGGTGTGAAACATTGATAGCGAAAATATAGTATGTTTTAAATTTAAGAAATTGTTTCCCATTTTCAGTTAGAGTTTCTCTAAAATCAAGTTAAATTGTATATAAAATGAGAAATTTATAATGATATTAGATAATAGGACAACCATTTAGCCTTTAAACTGACCAAATTTTTCTAAATTTTAGTTTGTTATTTTTTTATTATATTCTTTTTCGTCCTTCTTTCCTCTATTTTATTTAATGTTAATGTTATTGCTATTTCAAATGATACTACTAACGCATATTTGAACAGTAGCAGAACTTAGTGGCCACATTCATCAGTGATATACACACACAAGCATACACACAGTGCCGCCCACCCACTGTCTCCCACCCACAAATTATGAATGAAAACTTACATTAAAAGAAATGTATATGTGTATTTGTATATAAATATTAAAAAAATTATACTGAGCATTAGGAGATAAAACTAAAAAATAACTAGACTGCACAATAATAGAGATCTGTCCCACAAAAAAATAAAATAAAATAAAATAAAAAAAATACATTTAGTCATATTTGGTCTTGATGTTTGTTTTTGGTTTAGCCGCTTGAAGGGACTATGCTGCATGATTTTTTTCTTGTGTATGTATTTGTGTATTTAGTCAAATTGACTAAGTGGTTGGGTGTGCGTGCATGTTTTTGTGTGCAGTTTTGACTAAATAGTCCTTGATTTTTGTTTGACTTTTACATTTTAATAAATCACAGTGGTTCTCTTTAGAATAATTTGTGGTAGTATACAATGAGACCTTTTATAGACAAGTCGGAATTGGGGAGAACTTCTCGATGGAATGGCAAATTATTAAGTGTATTGCCGTTTTCTTTTGTGAAAAAGGTTGAAATATATCCCTATATCGCTATAATTAAAAAATTTTTTTATACTAAGTTTGTGCACCTCTTTGAGAGGACTCAAAATTTTACACTTTCATGGAAAGGAAACCGCTCTAAGGCAAAGAAACTCATGGGTGGCAGAAGCTGTCTATAAAAATCACTGACTCATTGGAGCGTCGATATAAAGTGGTATGGACTTCACTGTTTTATCGTGAAATATGATCAAATGTGCTATAATGAAATCTGCGAACATGTTACTCAAACCCAATTAAGGAAAAATGCGAGTGTGTCAGTAATTCGTACTAGGCAATGCAGAGAAGTTCGTTTCTGAGTCGAAGGTGTCATTAGCTCCCTTATAAGTCTTTCTTTGCTTTCACTTTCTACGTGCGTAGGATAATATCGAATGTCCACAAACACTATTCCCTCGAATGTGCTTTCCACAAACAAATTTTCCAATAGCAGCACAATACATTGCATGAGTAGGGAACACTATTCCATTCTCATCTGTAAAAATAAAATGGTGATTTTCAGGGTTATAGTTGCTGAAAACAGATCTAGATCTAATAGGTAGTAGATTATTTAATATTTGTTAGTTCTTCATTTAAACAAAAAAGTGTTCTGTTGGCTGAAGTAGTTAGCGCTTTTACTACAAAGCAAATTATGACTGAAAACGTGGGTTTGATCTCTGTTCAGGTCAAGTCATCAACGCCATACAGTTTTCTGATGTGCATTAGTGTGGCATTCTGTTAGTTGTTGTTGTAGTTAGCAAGATCATCGGCGAAGTAAAACAATTAATGAAATGGCTAGAATACACACATCTTTACAAAAGTTAATGCCTCTACTCAACACCAGAGGCGCTGCACCATTGCCATAAAAATTATTAAAAACGTGCAGAGTTGCATAATTATTAAGCTCTCTCGTTTCACTACCTGTGCTCCCCTTTTCTCAACCACTATTTCTTTCGCAATATAGTAACTAGACAAACTAGTAGTTGGCGTTACTTCTCTTTATACAAAAAAAATTAATAAAAAAGTTTTCATAACAATAATTTTAGTCCTATTAGTTCAAATTGTGATCTCATGTTGTCATAGTAGAGAAATTTGAAAACTTAGTATGGGAATTTATCACAGTATTATATCCAGATAATTCTTGTATACGCATACGAGAAACTCAAAGTGAAAATCGATCCGTACATAAATTAATCCAAAGTAGTTTCAAATGCAGAGTAAATGCTGGATTTCTTAATAAAAGTAGAGAGGGCTTGATGGTTTCAAGATCGATTTCAAGCAAAAACAAAAAACTAGGACGAATACGGGAACATTGGATTACCAATCGGAGCAGAGGACGGTAGAGATTGATTTCCTTACAAGCACTTGCTTGGTAAGGGAAAGCTCTAACTGACTATGACCGGAGGGATAGATTGTCCATGAATCTTGTTACGTGTGCATTGCCCCTTGATAGGAATACTACTCAAACTGAAACTGATGAAGGTGTTGGAACTATGGAACATTCCCCACCGAGAATATCAATAGGTGAAAGGTGTTTAATGAAATTTCCGCCATACATTCATCATTTTTTGTGTCAGATAAATAGCTAGTCCTACAAAAGAACTTTATAATAAATAAAAAAAATTAATTTTAATGCAAATAACAAAATTTTAAAGTTTATTTTTCTAGATTGTGGAAAACAATAAATAGTTTCTAATTTATTAAATTTTATCTTTGGGAATATCTCTGTCTTTGAATATCTAGAGCCTTTTTCGTGATATTGTAATATCTCTATATTTGTAGACTGACCTATGTCTTGCTATTCTAGTCTTGAATTTGGTTTTATTACCTATAGAAATCCCTGCCACATTCCTCATTATTATTTATGAGCTACTTTACACAATTCTAATTTTTGTGCCGTATCATTTGAGTCTGTGAATAGTTTTTCTATTGTTTTATATAATTTATATATCGCTTCATAATTTTCGCTATCAAAAATATTCCATCTTTCTAATCTTAGGGATTTTACTGATGTGTATATCATATGATAGATAATTTAATAATACAAATTTAATATTAAATTTACATATTCTTGTATGTGTTTAATCACGGTAACCACACTTACGTGTTAGGAAACATGTCCCTTTCATATCATCATATTTATTTTCTGTGAAAAATGCTCACACAACTTTAAACTTCATCTTTCCATGTAGAACAGACATACAAATGATTATTACCAGTGTCCATTATCCACAAAAATTTTCAATTTACTTAATAGCAATGGGACATAGCTATAAATTAAATGTCTCTTAAGGATAAATGGGATTAAATTCTTTTGCATAATTTTCACATGTTTAATAACGACACGGCAAATTATTTCTAAAATAATGCAATTATCTTTAATGGCCTTATAAAGTTTTTCTCTCCCTACCCACTGTGCAGGCTTTTGCAAAGGAAAGATAATTTCTTTTTATTAAATATTATTTTTTTTTCTCCTCTGCGTTAAATGTTGAATTGTTTTTAATTGCGGTGAAAAAGGGAACAACACTTAAAAGAGTATCATCCCAGCTAGCATTTTCAATCGTAGATGACTCTCCCGCGATCGGACGGGGCGATTAAAAAAATCGTCGACGATGTTGTATTCCGATCGTGCAAGTTCAGTACAGCGGGAGAAACTGTGCCCATGCGGCGACTTTTTCGTTTGAATCGTCTACGATGCGTGTTAAAGAATCGTGTAAGACGCTTTAATTGCTACCTCAAACGAGCCTTGAAACAATCGTCTAAACGAGTCGTCTGCGATGCGCCAGAAAGAATCGCTGAAGGTTCTTGCAACTGATACTACGACGATCATTAATTGATCCCTAAATGCTTTAAAATAAAAAGGATTGTTCTGCATTGTTAATTTTTTTTATTGAAATATTATAATTCAAAAGTAAACATATTCAATTCAATTATTAAACTTAACAAAATATATATTAATTAAAAAAAAAAAATAAAAACTTAATTTATTTGTGTGCCGCCATCTTTCTTTGTACGATCATCCTTCCTGAGTCGGTTACCAGCATGAACAAAATGTTGTTGCAAGACTTTATTTATTCCTGCATCGTCAGCTTTGGGGAATTTTGAAGGACAGACATCTTAAAAATAAAAACAAATAAGGAAACTGTAAGGGCATGAAAAAAGTACTTACTTGTTATAACTCAGAGAATACTAAATTCTCGGAAACTGGGCTTACTGTTTGTCCCACGCCAGCTCAATTCGCCTAAAATCTCTGTCAACATCTTGTTTGTACTGTCTGAAAGAAATAATGGAAAAACAATTAATGTATTTTAAGTAAGCCGATGGTTTCGTTTATAATGTATCATACCTGTCGCGTTACTTGCCGGTTGGTGTTGTACTTCGTGTGTATTTAATTGATAAGTAATATGGGGGTCTGAAAAATAATTGAAAATACATATGTAGTTTATAAAATTAAATAAGGTATAATATACCTTTACCGTTAACGGTAGTTAATGGAGTCAGGGTTGGGCAGTATTTGAAATACATGTATTTGAAATATGTATTTAAAATACAAATACGTATTTTGTATTTTAAATACATACAGATTTTTAAGTATTTTGTATTTTAAATACATGTCCTGAAAGTATTTTGTATTTTGTATTTTAAATACATGATCAGCAAGTATTTTGTATTTTGTATTTTAAATACCGCAAACCATGTATTTTGCCCAACACTGAATGGAGTATACTCCACTCCTTCAGTGATGTCATTAGAACCTGAAAAAAGCGGCCTGGTATTAGTTTAAATTATTAAATTAAACTATGTTTAAGCCTTACCACAAATCTTGGTGTTTTCGTTCTCCATGGTGTATTTCGGGAAGAAGTACGATTTGTTTGTTTATTGTGTCGTGCAAGCAAACAACTTTCTTTTTTATTTTATTTAAATCAAAGGAAATTATTATTATATTATAAAAATACACTTTTGTCTCGACCGGTGTTGAATGCTCTGCAACTGATTTAAAATGAAGCAAAAATCTCTTGTTAAACAAAACCAAAAACACTTGTTTTTTGTAAAATTTCTCATCATAACGGTTTAATTCGTCAAACGATCGCGAGAAAGCGTAAGCTGTGATTTTTGAGTAAAACAATACAAAAACTTCATTCACTCGCGAAACAATCGTCACAACGACTCGCAAGACCACCATTTGGAATAGCAAAGAATAGTTTTATTTCAACAATCGTCTGGGTGATTAAAATACGACTCGCGAAATGTTCGCGCTCGTCATACAATCTTCCAAATGCTAGCTGGGATAAAGGGAATGAATAAGATTTATTTGTATTCGTGTAATCGCAATTATGTGTGTGTTTGTGTGTACGCATAATCGTGTGTTTGCTGTGCTTTCCATGAACAACAGGACTTGCCTTCATTTCTTAAGTGGTTTGAAGTGTGTGTATCACTTGTATTTCTAAAGTAGAGGGGTTTTTTTGTTCCAACAGCCAAAACAAAGGGAAGGAAACTTAAGAAAATTAAAAATTTCTTGTTGATAAAAAAGATGATGATGTTGAAAAAAAAACACACAAACAAAAAATTTTTTTATAAAAAAAGAAATTATATGAAGCCAACTTGTGTGAGTTCTTGTCATCAACAATGACAAATACAACAATATCAAGTAGAATATAAAAAGAAAAACTTAGCAACTGTGTGAGTAGCAGTGGCAGTAACATTCAAACTTATAATTTCGCATACTCATAGATATTCTTATCCTTAGTCTGCAGGCTTTTAAGGATTCCAAAAAGTATAAGAAATATAAACGTTTTTGCTGTTGTTATTCATTCCTTCTTCTGCAATTGCTTTATTTTCTTAAAATTTTTCTGTCCTTTCGCTTTTTTTTTGCCTGTGTTATAGAAAGTGGTACATTGTTAGGAGCAGCATCATGTAGCGTAAGCCATAACCAAGGAATTGTATTAAAAAAAAGAATGAAACTAAAATGAAAAGAAAAATACTGTCTTAAATTTCTGTAAGTGAAGCGCTGCTGCCATAAACGAAAGAATTTAATAGTATTCCAAAAATCATGCTGGTTGCCAGAAGTTGCAAACACAACTCGCAAAAAAATATTTCATACCCCAAAATTATAAATAAAAAAGTATTTAGTCTTCAATATAAAATAGAGAAGAAACTTTTTTGTTTCACCTCAAAATAATTAAAGTAAGATTAAAATTTAATAATACGTGTATTTAATTTTTTAAGTAGGCATGTGCATTAAAGTTTCACAAACTATTACAGTTAAAAGCTTTTGAAATACCTTTTTTACAGTGTGTCAGAGAGTCAAGCCTATAAAGCGTTAGTGTTCACAGGATTACAAGCACTCACATCCATTAGTAAAAACATACACACTAATATGGCTTAAAAACCAAATCGAAGAACATTAGAATATATGAAAGATGAAGAAAATTTTAGTTTCTTTTTTGGGAAAAATGAGACTACTGGACCAAAAGAAGTGCTAGAATAATTTTTTTTATTTTCAAATATTTGCATGATATAAATTAAAAAAGTTGTTGTTGTGAAAAGGCTTGGGAAATTCATCTCAGTGTCATAGTCGCAGTTCATCTTCTCACTGATCCATATTTCTGTAGTCTCGCCTTATCGTAATCATGCTACTGGATTTGAAGGAATCTAGGAAGTTAAAGAGCATGCTGACGTGTATACAATAGCTGACCTTGCTTCACTTACATCAAGTCCGAATTGGCTGGGTTTCAACCCGTAGAGATACCCATACGGCCTTAGTTAAATTATGAAATGAAATTAAAGATCATATATTGCATTTACTAGCATGAAAAAAATATAGTTGTGTTATAGTTGTGACAAATGTGTGTGTATAGTTGTGACAACTATTTGGTTTTTTTTTCGAAAATGCTTGTGTTCTAACCTTTAGGTTAATCAAAATATGCAATTTTTTGTTAATGTTTGAGATAATTAAATTGCGTATAAAACTTTTGGCCACAACTATACTATATAAAAATATAAGGCATTATTGTTAATCATATTAATTTGGGTTTGGTCGTTTGTAATCCTGCCATGACTAAAATGAAAATAATGGATATTTCATTACAGAATTATTTTTAAACTTTTTGATAAGGCGTTATACATTCGATACGTTTTTTATGTATAGGAAATTTTTTGGTTAGAAGCGAGGTCAGTGGTAAGTCCCATATGAACTAGTACCTAACTATCGGTCTGGTTTACTGCAAGAGTGAGATTATTTAAAGTTGGTGTGCTTCGGAGATGGTAGCGATTTGATCAATATGTGAAAGCATGGCAGCCAAGCCTCCCATGTCATTCTCGAAAATAATCCCTAACGAATGTAATTGAAGAACTTTACAACAAAAATTCAACCGATTTCAAATATTGCCTCTAAAAATTTCGGATTATATATAAAATGTACTCGTAATATTGTATGCGTTGACTACTGAGATCGTTAAAGCCGGTGCCACGAATGTTGACAACTGAATGCAAAATTTAATTCATAGTTTTAGGCATCTTGGCACCGGTTTTAACATCTCAATAATGTAACTAATTTAATAGTACAAGGTGGCGCAAAGTAATGTAATTCAGTCATTTGTTATTAATTGGCCACCGAGTTGATGCACAATTGCGCTCGTTTAATGGTTTAATCGCGAAACATCTGACTCCAAACTTAATTTATGACATTACTGATGCGCCACCTTGTAGTATATTTATTTCGAACCTTTTAGCAGCTGTATATGAAGTCGGTTTGTTAAAGCTTTCTGTTGTTTTCTTTTTCAGAATTTTAAACAAAAAGTGACAAAGGGAATGATATTGTTTTCGTCTGTCCATCCATCAATCTAGCCGTAGGATTTAGAGATTTTTACAGTGCTTTTAAGCTACCGACTATTTTCTCGGTAAATTCTATTTTCTTTCCAAGGAGCCCGAAGATTCCCGAAAAGATTAAAAACTAACGTTTTATGTTCCATTAAATTTTTCTTTATAGTGAATAAAGTAAATAATTTGATATCATGTCACTCTTTATTAAGTATAAATTTTTAATGTAAAATCTATATATATAAAATTGGATGTGTGTATGTATGTATGTATGTATGTATGTATGTATGTATGTAACGTAATGGCTCCAAAACGGTTGGGCCGATTTTGACGAAATTTTCAGGGAACCTTCAGAATACTCGGGCGGGTGACACTGTGAATTCCGATTTTTTATTTTCGGTCTGTGGGCGGAGGGGCGTGGCAAAATCCAATTTTCATATTGCACCACCAATGACATATACATATATTTATTTTTTGTGCTTTTTTACTTTATTTTACTTTTTTTTTGGAAAGCCGTTGTCATGTTCTTCTAAACGAGATATTAAACTCTTAAATCGGTTATGTAGTTCCGAAGATATTTTGAGCTGACGGTGTCAGCTATATGCACATAAAAATTACGTGTATGTTCGTGGTCGCTAAACTCAAAAACTACTGGACCGATTTTTATCAAATATTATATGCATACTCTATGGGCCGTGAGGAGTGTTTCTGTGTAGTTTGAAGTTCGTCCAACAGATGGCGCAATACTTAGTTTTGTGTGTGTGTTTTTGCACCGTAACTCAAGAACTACTGCACCGATTTTGACCAAACTTTATATACATTTTCTATGGGACGTGAGGAGTGTTTCCGTGTAGTTTGAAGTTCGTTCGACAGATGGCGCAATACTTAGTTTTGTGTGTGTGTTTTTGCACCGTAACTCAAGAACTACTGCACCGATTTTGACCAAACTTTACATACATGTTCTATGGGACGTGAGGAGTGTTTCTGTGTAGTTTGAAGTTCGTCCGACAGATGGCCCAATATTTTGTTTTTTGTGTTTGGCCCAATAGAGATTAGCGCGATAAGCCTATGTTGCGTTTTGCTGAAGGCGTTGGGTCCTTAACCAGCGTGTAGTGGGGTTAATTAGCCCGATACCTTTATTTGAACAATAATTGCTATGTCGATTTAGTGCAAATTTGAAGGCAAAACAAGGTTTGCCCGGGTCAGCTAGTTATTTATAAAAAAGTTGTTTATTGTAGGCCTAGACATCTATATACATACATGTGTGACATTTCGTTGACACTTAAAGCTTGTTGCTTAAGATTTAACCATAGATGGTGAAAACGGCCTTTAGTAAGCAAAAGTACATTTTCTTATATTATTTGGTACTTTTTGTGATATTTAAGTAACATCCCTCGTGAATAACTGTTACAGATGTAACGTGATGCTTGCAGACACTTGTGTGAATGAAATTTGTGTTTCCTCTTGTTGTTGCTGCTACTGCTGTTGTAGTGATTGCTGCTATTCCTATTTCATACAACCCAAAAGAGATTGAATTTTTAATAAGGGAAGGAAGGAAGTCAAGAAAAAGATGAAGAATACAGAGTGCAGTCCCTAAATATCATAAATGAGGGGTGGAAATTAAAAAAAAAGAAAATTTTATTAAAGAAGGTGAAGGCCTTATTTCGAAGGCATTATTATTACTAACTCGATTGCTGTTGTTGTTAAAGTTAGTGTATGTTTATGTTTACATGGGGATGAATGGGCTTGTGTACATGTGTGTGTTGTTTTTATTTTCATAACAAGTTATAATAATCTTTATTCATATGTGTCGTAAAAGTCAAACTAATCACCAACACATTATGGCAAACGCACACACACACACAATTTTACATAAATATTTACAAGTTGGTGTATTTATATTTGCAAATACACCAAAAAAACATGTGTAGTCAATCGTATGTTTTTGTTTTTTTAAATACTTCGAAATATTCCTAAAATTTTTTTTGGGAAAATTTTGAAAATTTTTTTTGTTCAAACGACAATTGAAACATTGCAAGAAGAAATGTATTTTAGGTTGCTTCATCGCTGTTTTAGGTTAGGTTATGTTAGGTTGATTGGAGGGGTGTGTGGTCATACGACATACACTTAAGTCAGTGAAGGCTTGTTGTGCGCTCCCTTTAATTATCAAACACAAACTGCCAGAGTTCTGCGGCAGGATTCGAACCTGGGACCTTCGCACTACGAGTCTAGTACACTAATTACTATTCTACGAAGGTCAGTATCGCTGTTTTAAGAGAGAACATTTATATGTGTACATATTGTCAGCTAACATCCAAAAGGTCTTAAGTTCACTTTTAATTCAACTAAAAAATGTCTAAAATTTAGTTTAAAATTCTCCTTAAAAAGAAAAAAAATATACATAAATTTTATAATAATTGGATCTAAAAATAACATCCACAACGGATTTCATGTATTTAACGAAAAATTTAAAAATATATTTGCTAAATTTTAGTAAATGTTTATTAAACTTAAGGAGTTTAAGAAACTTAGTTTAGGAAATGATTTACTTTTCGGATAGTACATAAAATTTTACATACTTAAAAGTTGTTACTTAGAATTCACACAAATGTGTTTACGACTTAATGTATCTAAGGAATATTAGAATTTAGAATTTACATAAATTGCCCCGATGGACAAGTGGGGGGCATATTATGACATTCGATATCGACCGAAATTTCAGTACGTTTTAAGAAAATTTTATTTGAAATTACGATGGATAGCGAATGCCATAATTTCCCCTTGAAATATTAAACATGTGGTTGCTATTTCAAAGTTGAAAAAATAAGTTCAAAATTCCAAAAATTTTAAATTAAAAAAATTTATAAAAAGATTACTTCCATGATGAATCTTCCTCCAATCAAAAAATAACTCAGTTGAAAAAATTAGGAAATTAATGAAGTATAATTTAAGAAAAATTACTGAACTTAAGTATATGGTGGTACTTAAAGCAAATTGCGAAGAGATAAAAAATACTTAAAAAATTTTAAATATTTTCGAAAAATTCTGTAAAAATATTACTTAAACTAAAATTTCTAGGAATTAAGTTAATTTTAATAAAATGTAAACTGTTTCCACCAGAAGTGGGGAATTAAAAACGACTTTGGCGCCATACAACAGTCATTTTGGATTGAAATTGCGAAAATGTTCTTATATTTTATTTCATTACTTAAGTTCATATGTATATAAAACTCAGCAAGATATTCTATATGATCTTTAAGATATTCTATATGATATGATCTTTTAATTGGTATCCAAACTCAAGAGGAAGAAGAAATAAAATTATTCCAAATCACTTTTTCTATTTTTAAGGCTTTTCGGTCAAGTTCGAAAAACTTTGGATAAGTTTGAGTGAATTCGTTACCGACTTCGAACAGACCTAATATATTGATGCACATGGGCTGAACACAGAGCTGCAAGATTTATTTTTAGAAAATACCACAAAAAAAGAAGTACGTTCATGATATGCCTCCATATGCACAGTGAATTTGTAAAACTCAATCGTGAAATTCCTTTATATATCTATATGTTGCAGTTGTAAAAACCTCTATAGAAAGAGGTGTTTGTGTTTGGAACGATTTTCCGTCATACTGTCATAAAATATGACTTGTTAACAGTATCCGGTTTCGGCTGTGTACCATCTTTAGTATTCATTCTCTTGAACTAAATATTTAGTACTTGATTTAAATATTCATATAAAATTTTCTTTCTGAGTGTAATTGTACTTCTGTTGCAGTTGTTTCACAATTGCTCTAAATTAAAGCGTAAATGTTTTCCAAATTTAATATTAAAAATATATTTTCCCACTCACATCACATAAGGCATGTTTGTGTAAGTGCGTTAAGAGTTGTGCGTGGGTTGGTTTTTATGCCTTTAAAAGCCAACAAATGTAATAAAATTTAAAATTATGACAGCCTGGAAGGAAGGGTAAACAAATAACATAAAAAATAATAATAAAAATAAAAAATAAAGAGGGCTAATTAGACAATTTTCCTTAAAGGCTTTGCAAAAAGAAAATTTTGTTTGTTATCAGTGAGTGAAGATGAATGCGCGTGTGGGTATGCAGCAAGACTTAAAATAAATAGACAAGCTGAAGAAAATTTTCCTTTACAAAAAATTCTAATTCCAAGTAAATATGTTCTTAAGGGATGCTTTAGAAACAAGCAAATAGAAAACAAGTATGAGCTTTTAGCTACTTTTGAAAAAAAAATTATATACATTTATGTATATATACGAACAATTAGAAAAAAATAATTTAAACACTAATTAGATATATACGTGTAAGCTTAAATATGTTTGTTATTTTCCTTCTAAACGTATTTATGTTTGATATTTTCTCATGACAACTGGTAGCGAAATGTAATTGTCAAAATCTTTTTTGCTCTCATCCACTGATTTCTAGAAAATTGCCAAAAAGTTTCTTTACTTAATATTTTTAATTAGTAAACGCTTTTTTCTACATGTTTTCCTTTTCTTGCCCTCGTTCTTAATTAGGATAAATGGAATATTATTAAATTATTTTGGCTGAAATGATGGATGAGTTTTCCTCTTGCGTTAATTTCATAGAGAGATAAATGAAAAAAAAAATAATAAATATTAAGTTTCTTATTAGAGATCTGTTTAATTACATCTATATACGTGAAGTACACATGTAGCGTCTGCTTAAGCGAACATCCCTTAGGAAGTGCAAAAGGTATTTTGATACGCGAGTAGAGCAAAATCCTTACAGTTCGATTATAGATGCACGGGTGGCGCGTGTTAGAAATATTTGATTTTTTCGATTTGAAATTTTCCCAGAATAATATTTTTACTAATACAATATAATTTTTATAATCTGAATGAAATAAAAGCAAACCGCTATCGGAAATATTTTCAAAGAACGCACAAGAATATTAATCTTTAAAAAAGTTTTTTTTTTTTATTTTCAACATTTAATCTTAGAACGTATGATTTGCAATTTCCATATGGGGAAATTTTGTTGAAGAAAATTTTATATACAATATGTTATTTTCTGCTATGCGAATAATTGCCCAAACGAAAATCGCCCGTAATAACAAAATTAAGAAACACCCGTCACAGCGAAGAAAGACGCAAAAAGCAGTACCTAATCGCCTAAAAAAGTGTAAAATTATCCAAAAGTGTAAAGTCAACAATCAAATTTCAACAGTCAAATGAATCGCCGAAGGAATTTCTTTTGGGTAATTGAATATTTTTCACAATTTTGGCATTTAATCAATATGAACAAATTCTTAAATACTTGAAAATGTTAAGTCGCCCAAAGTGTCGATGAAAAATCATAAAATTTTTTTAACGACAATTTCATAGTAAAAATCAAAATATTTTTGTTGTGGCTTTAGCTCTTATGCCGACATTTTATAGTATTTTTTTATTTCGTAAAGGATTATTCACAGGGAAGCAGACGAGTCGGGAGACCAGCGCATACCTGGAAGCGGCAACTGACAACAGAACTGTCGAGATTGCGTATGAAGTGGAACGAAGTCAAGCATCGAGCCGAAGATCGAGGTTCTTGGAACCACCTTGTTATGGCCCTATGCTACCTCCAGGAGTGAAAGGAACATATATATATATAAAGGATTAATCCATAACGCCGTTTATCATGTTGACCAAATTGGCTTTCATAAAGAATGCCCCAAGAGAAATAAATTAATACATAATTATAAATGAATAATCAATGAAAAAGTTTTGGATAATATTGGATAAATAGTTCTGGCGAAAACACCGATTTCAATACAAAGAGCCAATCGAAGAGAATACAAAAGTGAATCAAGTATGGCTTAGTTTAAACCCGACATATTCCATTTCTAGTTTATATTCTACTAATAGAAAATATTCAAATATTTTCTTAAGAAACTACGGGTTATACTTTAAAATAAAAAAGTTTTTATCAAATTTGTTATTCGAGATTTAACAATTTAATTTTTTATTGTTTGTATACGAGTTTGAGTGCTTTTCAATCATGATTTGGCTAAAAGGGTACTGATGATTTGGTTAGCGCCTATGATTTGCAGGCCAACAACAAACAAAGAAAAAATTAAATAAAAAAGTGTTTTTTTTTTTTTAATCGGTCCATAAATTATGAAAATTCTTAACTTTGTTGGTTTGGGCGATTTTAACATGGGCGATTATAGGTACAGGTGTATTTTATTATAGTTAATTATGTATACGGTTTATTGTAAATAAAGCCATTGAAGCTGATTGAATGATATTTTACTTTAAAATATTTAAGAATATAAAGAAAGATACAAAAACTTATGAATCACCCTTCGTCCTCTCATCCCTTCTTGATAAAAGTTTACTTGCTTTAGAAAATAAGGACCACTCTAGTGTGTATGTGCAGAATTTAAAAAATAGAAGAACTACAGCAGATCTCTGTCTTAAATTTCTTTGTTATTATTGTGCTATAAAATGTTTTAATAAGTTCAAGTATTAAAAGTTTCTTTTTTTAAATTTAATAGCAGTCATAGCAAGTACTCTTGTAGTTTATAAGAAGTTTATATTGAAAAACAAAAACAACCGGATCTTAAGAAAAAAAAAAACAAACTTAAGATCCAACTGGAGCTTTTGAAGGGAACATTTTAACTTCGTTTGTTTGTTCCTGGTTTTAAAGTTTTTGACCATTTAACTGCTGATAAGTATTAGAAATAAATTCTTTTTCTGAAATCCTTCGAGCTTTCTTAATCTTTATTTATTTATATGCTTCAACTTTAGGTAAATTTAAAATTTTTTTCCCGGTTATTTTGGTTTCCGATATTTCGTACTCGTTAGTGGCTAATAATTTTCCTAATTTTAACTTATATCCAGAAACATTGGACTAATTATAATCATAATCATCAAATAATGAAACTGTAAGAGTTTTTAAATTAAATTTAGTTAAAAGTACTCTTTTTCTTCCATTAAAAGTGAAACAAGCTGAAGTTGGTTTTAAGTAATTTTACATCGATTTATGTATTAAATTAATTAATTTTGTTTTAGGGCAATTTTTTTATTTATTACTTATACTTTTTCTTTTCTAATAATATATAAATAATCATTAACAACGAATTTACATAGCAATAATTATCGAAAAAAATCGACTTCAATACAAAGAGCCAACCGTACAGATTACCAAACGAACACAATTATGGGAGAGGTTAAAATTCAAACAAAATCAAAAAACAAAACATTTGAATATCGGTTTCCAAATGACAGAGTTATGCGTGAACAAATATAAAAAAAACTAACGCAGACGAAACATTAACCTCTTTCTTTTTTGAAGTCGATTAAAGAAGTGTAATATTTTAATTACAATTGTGTATAAATATAATTTTATTTAATTTATTGAATTGTTTTGTTGAGTGTGATATCTTTTTAAACACAATAAAATTATTTTAAATCATTAATAATATTATTTCTACACTCTGTGGGTATCTTCATCGGGAAGCTCAAATAATAATAATAATAATAATAATTTGAATTTCCTGAAGAAGACATCCACAGTGTGTAGAAATATTGAATATTATTAATAATTAAAAATAAATATATTGTATTTTAAAAGACCTCAAACTCAATAAATAATTCAATAAATTAATGTAGACAAAGGTCGAATAATATTATCAATTTATAATTTTAATTAAAACAATAATTGAACTTACACCAATAAATAAATTAATGGAACCAATTAATTTTTGTACTTTTTTCATTAAAATTTTTAACAACAATGAAAATCTATGATTAAATTTTTCGCACTCTGTCATATAAGTAATATAATTAAAAAAATAACTCCGTAATTCGCCGCGTATACTTAATCTAGCAGGCTAAAAATATAACGTATACGTTATAGACCAACACGATAGAACTTAAGCTGAAGCCCAATACTTTTGCATACATTCAAAGAATACGAGTATAATCACATGTGTGTGTGTGTGGGTGTTCATTCATTTTATCATCATGCAATAAGAGTTTATATATAATAACTATTATGACTTCTTAAAAACGAAAGCTTTTTATTAATTATTTTCTCTCATATTTGAGTTCCATGCTATTTTTTCGCCATAACAGTTGTTGTTATACATTTTTCTTTAGTTTATGCAAAAGTTCAACGTAAAAACCAACAGAGTTTTGTTAACAATAATTTTTTCAACTTGCTTTTTTTAATACTTTCATTCATTTGCTTTTGACTAAAAATTGTTGCTACCACAAAAGGGTTGCTTGATTATATGAGATTTAATTTCGTTTTTACTCTTTCAGTATTTTTTTTTCTTCTTCGTAAATTGAAGTATTTAACAAAAGTATTCAGTACAAAAGCAGTGAAGTTGATTGTGTTAAATAAATGCAAATAATGGCACGATGCTGAAGAGCCATAGGAGAAGCAATAAAGTAGTAGTATTTTAGAGGGGTCTTAAGAGGGGGGGGGGGGGTTGAAGAGAGGCCTGATGAGTATGATAATCTTGTTGGTGTTGGTTGCATAAAATTACTTTTTATATGTTGTAGTTTGTGTGTTAGTACGTATATTTGCTGTAAAGAAGTGTATGAATGCAAAAGCAGTTGCTGCTATTGTTTTCGGTCATATCGTAGTTGTTTCATTAAATTCGAAAAAGAATAAAAATTAAAAAAAAACAATTGTAACACACAGTTGTGCGCACTTGTACAACAGCTACAGTTACAGTTTGATTTAAACCTCATTTGGTTTCAAATGTTTTTGGCCACAGGTGGTGTATGTGCCTGGCTTAATTTCATTTAACATTGTTTTGTTACGTTCCGTCTGTCGTTGAATTAAATTTTATTTACTACATCAACACTATTTCCAATGAAGTTGGCTAGAAATGTTTGAATGGAATCTGTACAATGCCCTCTAGATTGTATATAAGCCAGCTCCTTACTTAAAAGATATTTGATATGACCTTTTATATATGACAGTCTGTCTCATATTCCGATAGCAATGATTCTAATTCCATATTTGTAACGCCGATCGTATTTATTTTATTTTTGTGCCCCTAAAAGTATGCATATACTTTATATTTTATAATGCTGATTGATTTTCACAGTCCCAGGGAGGGATTTACCGAACTGAAATAATTTTCGATTGCAGCTGCTGTTTCCGTTTCAATCAATAGGTCCCGAAAAATAGCAAATTGTCAGTTAAACAAATATAAAAGTCGAATTTCTTTAATTTCTTTAAAATCAGTAATGAATTTTTTTTTAATTTAAATTCATACATACACATATAATGTGTCAGTGGAAGTGGCCTTAAAGAATAAAATATTCATAGTTTTCAAGTTATCAGCTGGTGTATTTTTTAACATCGTAGGCAGTTCAGTCGATAACATTTCGCGAGGCGCATTAACAATTTACATATACAAGTACAACAATACAAAAACTATATCCGTATTGTTGCTATAATTTTCTACATTAATTTGCAAAAATTTTTTATTTGAGAAAATAATAGAGATACCGAAATATGTTCTTTCATTTTATTTATTTATTTATTTATTAAATTTATTTATTAAATTAAATTTATTTATTAATTAAATTTATTAAATTAAATTTCATCTAAGTAATTCAAATTAACTAGTTAACAAGCAATTTATGGATAATAAGATATGGATAATAGATATATACATAATAATATTATGAACTAAGGAATTTTAATGGCAACGTAACCGTGTTTCAAAGATTATAATGTACAAAAATTACTACAATTTCATTCAAATGGTCGCATACAAGGGCAGTTTTCGTTAGTTGACTATTGTCAAAATTTAAACCACCTGCGTCATTTAATTTGTTTTTGACAGCCATTGATAGCAGACTACCGCATGATATGAGGGGAAAAAAAAAAAAAAATTAAATTCTTGTGCTACATTATTTCTTGCAAAAGAGAACCATCACTCAAACCAAAGCTAAACTTGATAAAAATTATCAATTTCATAGGTAAAAAAGGATTGTGGCCGTACAACCACGGAAGATAAAGAACATTCTCGATGCTCAGTTTTCTACAACCGAAATAATTAAAAAAAAAAAAAATTAAGATATGGTGTTTGCCGATAAGATATTGAAACTGCGAGAGATTGTAAAAGCCATACGCGTATCACAATCTACCAGAAACGCAATCGTGTGACAATTTCCAAATTGCAATGTGGGCGAGTTTTTGCACTATTGCGTAGTCGTGGACGAAACGTGGATCAGAGATCAAATAGCAATCAAAACAGTGGGTTTATCGGGGTGAATCTGCACCCAAAAGCTCAATGTAGATTTGTCCGCCTATAAAGTCATGGCGCTTGTTTTTTTAGATGCACGCGTTGAAATCCATCCTGACTACCTTCAAAAGTGTGAAACAATTAATGGCGAATATTATGCCAATTTAATGAAGACTACAAGAGAAAAAAAACGAATGAATTCGGCGAAGAAAGCAGTTCTTTTCCACCAGGATAGTGGCTGGGTGCCCACGTGTTCAGTTTCAATGGCAACATTTCACGAATTAGGCTACGAATCGCTCCCTTACCCGACTTATTCTCCGGATTAAGGTCCAAGTGAGTACTTTTTGTTTGCAAACCTGATGACATAGCACGTCAGAAAGCGATTTGACTTCAAAGATCATTTCACATAGTGTCTAGAGCTTAAAGGAAAATTTGATGAAAAATAAAATGCTTTTTTTATTCAAACCTGCATCGTCGTATGACTTATTTTAAAAATTGTTTATTATTTTGAAGAAAAAAAATTATTTTTGAAAATTGTGAGTTTCTATCAGTAAAGATAAAGCTTATACATTTTTTGCATGAAATTAGGGCAACAAAAGTGTAAATAATAAGGAAAAATTCCTAAGAGGCTTCTTAATTGAATATCGACTTTTTTTAATTTTTCTTTTAATTATATTACTATAAATTTTTTATATTTATGTACGTTTTTATAATATTTCTTAATTTTAAAAGAAATCATTATGGAATAGCAAAATAAAAAGATTTCTCACCGTGTATATAAGAAAAAGAATCAAGGTGGGATGGGATGGTGTAGCATTTCTACAACATTTACAAACAAGATGCAATTTTCTTAACTTGTGCTACACAAGCAAACGTTAAATATATGTTGTTTTTGTAATTATTTACAATGCATTTACAATCCGCTGAAACATTTAGTGTTTACACTGTACGTTTTTATCCATTCTACATAGAGTTTTGTCAGATCTGTGGCGCAATGTGAAGCTACTTTTATGAATTTTATTGTGCATCTTAATTCATCCGTAGAATTTAGTAATATTTTCCTCTACATGAAAAAAATAATAAGCGATTCAGTAACAATTAAAGATTTCACAAAAGCTTAATTTACCAACAACTACTGTGGTTTGCACTGACGGTTCTATGATCCACTAACTTCTTATTATCAATTCTGTTATTATTTTGATATAAAGTGGTATGGATCTGTGTTAAAATAAGAGAAAAACTCAAAGTGGAACGATCAGAGAAAGAAAAAAGAAATGAAAGAATTCGTGTTGGCCACACAGTGTATAACAATATTTTTCATGAATTTTTTAAAGCTTTAGGATGAATAAATGTCAAATTTTATATCTCAGCAATAAAATAATATAACACAGACAAATACACATATGCATATATGTTTCCATAACTTGTTGGAAAAATACAACTTGAGCTATTGGAAAAATAAAACGCACTTTTTTCTTTTCTTTTTTTAAGAGAAGTAACACTCAGGCAGTGTTATCTCTTTTGTGAAAAGGGAAAGCATAGAGAGGACAGCTGGTGAAATGAGAAGACAGACAGAGAGCTAAAGTTCTTTTTACAAATTTACTATTCCGCGTTTTTTTATAGTAGAAATGCAGCGCCTCTGGTGATAAGGAGACGCATTAAGTTTTCTTAAGCTTTACGTATACCCTTTTCATTAATTACTTTTACTTCGCCGAGGATTCTGCTAACATTACCGACTAAGAAGAGATAGAGCGCTGTGATGTAGTGTACATTGGCGTAGAAAAGTATCAATCTCTGCCGGTATTGTTCAGTGACCAGTGCTATGCCTTCATCACTTAAGCAACCCAACAACGATTAACACAACGCCACACTAATGTAAATCAGAAAACTTCATAATGCTGATGACTTGTCCTGAACAGGGACCGAACGCAGGTTCTCAGTCATAAATTGCTTTGTAGAGAACACGTTAAATACTTCAGCCAACAGTTAATTGATTCAGTAGTCCCACAAAAGTTACGGACGCGTCCGTATCTTCTTTCACCCCATATATACTTTTGCACCCGCCACGACCCGCCGGTAGAACACTTTTTTAATTTTAATGAAATTACTCCAAAAAAAATCAAATTACTCTAATATAAACAGCTCTATAATTACTCGTATACAATGGTGTATTAAATTTTCACTTTTTTGCCTAAAGGTTTATGTTTTTTACTTTAGACTACCTAAAACTAAAATAATTAAATATAATACCTGCGAAAGGGTTTTATGGCTTTGTTTTGATCAGCAAAAAATCAGTAATAAAAATATCACAATAGGTTCTACAGTAAACATATGATCTCTTTCTAATATAACTGTTAGGGTCAGCCAAAGTCATAAACAATTTTATAATAATAATCGCGACATTAAACGACTAAAGATAAAAAGAACCCCATATTGGCGAGATACTAATTAGTTTTACCTGATATTAAGGTCTGGATAACACGTGCAGTTTTGTTCAATTTAAGTACTACCTGATATGAAATTGAAGATCAATGTGTGAATAACATGTATCTAAAAATGTATAAAACTACGGATTCAATAAGGGATTACACAATAATAAGTTAATCCTTTACGTGTACGTACGTATATTTGCAAGTGATAAATCATAACAGACTCAAATAAAAATATTCAGAAAAATATGGAGAGCTTCGGTTATAAAGAACTGGCCGAACAGTATTTTAGAAATAAAAACCAGGAAGATGTTCTTACTTACGTTAAAATAAAATTAAGCTTAAATTCGTGTAGCACCGAAATACAAGAGCAATTATCTAATTTTGTAAAAGTACTAAAAAAACGCTACAAAGAAGTTAGCTACAGTAAACAAAAGTTTTATATAAAAAGTGAAAAGTGTTTAGAAGTGGTCGCTGCAGAAACAGCAAAGCAAGATAAGGTTGGAAGACCACGCAAATCATTGGACAACTGCAGCGATAGATCTAAGAGGCGGAAACTTAAAGATGTTAACGATGCAATTGGTTGTACAAATATAAAAGAATCTTTCCTACATCAATTACGATCACAGAACCAATTAACAAAAGTGGATATCATTGAACAAGTTATTAAAGCTAGTCCAGTGAGAACAAAACGAATTCTTAAAAGTATACCAACTCCGAGCGATGCAATACAGTACACAAATGAGGAGGCATTAGCCTTATTTCTGGATTTGAAATTAACAAAACAGCAATATATTAAACTCAGATTGCGTGCGATTGAAAAGGGCTCAAATATCTATCCAGCATATCATCACATAACTGCTGCTAAAATGGACTGTTTGCCATCAAAGGATACTATTACAATCACACCAATTTCGGCAGAGGTACAACTACAATCTCTACTTGATCACACAGCCGAACGCTTGCTACAATCAATACCAGGAAATGCGTTAAAGAAATATGGAAACACAAAGCTAATTCTTTTTTGCAAATGTCGATGTGATGGTTCTTCGGGACAAAACCAATACAAACAAGCTGTATGTGAAAATATTTCGGACTCGGATATGTTCATGGTATCAATTGTACCATTGCGATTGAAAAAGATTTTGGAAGATTCAGAGCCTTCGACTAGTACAATGCAAACAATGGATATTTGGAAAAATGAGACACCATCTTCTACGAAATACTGCAGGCCAATCAAATTTGAATTCAAAGAAGAAACTCGTGATGCCATTAACAAAGAAATTAGTGATATCAAGGCCCAAATTGCAACACTACCATTAGCCATTACAATTACAGTTAGATGGGCAGCAAATTGAAGTAAGCTACCAATTAGTCCTTACAATGATAAATGGAAATGTAGGTCAGGCTTTGACTAACACGAAGGCTGCATCCAGCTGCATTATATGCCAAGCAGCATAAACCCAATTAAACCAAGTTCCGACAAAATCATTAGATAATACCGATGCATATGAATTTAGATTATCACCACTACATGCAAGAATACGACTTATGGAACATATACTAAAAATCAATTATGATTTATATTTCGGGTCTTCAGGATCCATAAGAAACAATAAAACCAACAAAGAGTTAAGAAGTTCAAAAAAGAAACATGTTCAAGATGAATATCGCAAAATTGGATTGATTATAGATCAGCCAAAACAAGGGTCAGGCAATACAAATGATGGCAATACCGCATGAAGATTCTTTTCAGATCCAGAAACAGCATCTGAAAGAACAGAAGTGGATTTAAACCTTGTTTCCAGTTAATTTTAAAATTTTTTTTGAGTGTAAAAATTTTTTTGAGTGTAAAAAATTTTTTTCAGTGTAAAAAATTTTTTTGAGTGTAACATTAAAAAAATTCCATTATCACAAAAAATAATTATAATTATTATTAAGATCAAAATATAAAATTTTTTAATATGCAAATAAAAAAAATAAACCCATATTTCACTCCAAAAGTTAAAAAAAAATCAAAAGTTCAACTTTGACCTAGAAGTCCTTAAGAAGTACTCAATCAATTTCAATGTAATTAAAACTGAGTCAAGCTGAATTAAAAAAAGAATTACTTCAATATTTTGATCGGTTCAAAAGTTACAGAATTTTGGCCAATGAAAAACGTTTTTCAGCCACTGTGGGACGTTAAGATGGCGCTGGTTTATACTTGCGCCATCAACACGGCGTTGTGATTCAGTAATGTTATTTAAAGATTTCCAGCTCTGCTCTTGTAAATAGTAGTTGCTGCGATAAGGCGACATTGCAAAATCTATTAATTGACTATTTAATTGATTTAGATGGAATAAACTGTGAAGAAACGGTTGAGTTTGGAAAACTTCATGCCGAAAAAAGTATTTTTTATTAAAAAGAAAATCTATGGGTTTCATAGTTTTTTTTTCATTTATCGCGCAATTAAGTTTTTGCCATACGTTGCCATACGTTGGATATGTTGGATTCAAAAAGTTGTAATTTTTCTTTTTTCCCACAGGAAACGGTGTAATTTTATATTGTATTTGCTTTTAAACTAAAGAGGATATTCATAGCTGGTAGATAGAAGAATGTTGGCCGCCTGAATGGTTGGATTGAATGGTTGGCTAAATGGTTGTTTCGTTGGCTCTGGATGTTAAAGCTGATGCTGATACAATTTTACTGTCTGTCTGTCCTTTTTTATTTGTATTTTTTTTTTTAAATCAGAATGTTAAAGTTAAAACTACAATACAATATAAATATACTTTTATATGTAAAAAAAGTACGAGTAGTGAAAGAATTTACCCTGAATGAATGGATGATGGAAAAATTAAAAAAAGTTACGACGAGGAAATATTTGTCGATGTTGTTTTTTTCTACCAACTTGTTTCAAACATGTTTCAAATCAATTTTAGCCAGTAAAAGTTTTTTTTTTGTTTAAATTGTTAAAGTAGTATTGTGCATGTTTCATTTTAATGTAACAATTAAAATTCTATACAAATAATTGTTTAGTTTTTTATTGCAATTTGCAGTTCAACTTCATCTATGAATGTTTTTATTTTCGATTTAATCGTTTGCTTTATTTAATCTGTTCAGTCCTTAAGTGATTTATACGATTTTATATCTTTTTCAAACGTTTATTGCGCGAGTATTTTGCATAATATAATATAATATTTTATTTTTTCTAAACGATTTTTTGTAATTTTTTTATTTCGTTACTTGTTATTTAATAAATTATAATGTTTTAATTTTATTAATCCTTTAGTAAAATGGAAAATGATACAGTAATTTTGCTTTGTGAGAGAGAAAAAATTTTAGTTAATAAAGGAAAATAAATTCTAGGAAATTATGTGAAAATATAATATTATTTGTTTCTATTTGGATATTGTTTACTATTGTTGCTGTTTTTTGGTGCTATTTACGAATTGCGTCCCTGTAAAAAATTTTCGTATTCTAGTTTCCGTTTCCCTTTTTGAGATATAATACTGAAATAATATAAAGAATTTGTTTCAAAACAAATACAACAATTATATTAACAATACTGAAA
The DNA here is from genome assembly GCA_963681545.1 of Germaria angustata. Taxonomy (NCBI): domain Eukaryota; kingdom Metazoa; phylum Arthropoda; class Insecta; order Diptera; family Tachinidae; genus Germaria; species Germaria angustata. Next base: position 13,334,148 of record OY812998.1, on the reverse strand, counting down.
TATTTGAAAATTGATTGGAATCACTACTGTAATATAAAATAAGTAAACCTAAAATATTTATAGGATCAAAGGGAAATTTATACGAAAGAAAAAAACAATAACTCTATTCACAATCTTGCAAAAATGATCTTGCATCGCACAGTGGTTAAGATTAAAAATGAAAATAAATCTGAAGTTTTCAAATAGTCATTCTGATTTTAATAATTATTATCTTATTATATGATGAAATTGGTTTACTAAGTTTTGTGTTCTGAACTTTGTCCGAAACGTTCCGCGCGCTTCGCCTATTTTACAATCGCCACAATCGTCCTACCGGGAGAACTATGCGCAATGTGATGTATAAATTTTGAGTTCACTGACTCAGCAAGCAATGAATTAAAAGCCGTACGGCGACGCAACGCGCGACCTGCAGAAAACATCTCCGCATCTGTGAGAGTGTGCACGAGAATCCGTGTCAGTCAATTACACGTCGCTGATAAAAACTCGGCCTTTCGCAGGCCACAACTAGACGAATTCGGTATCGCAAATTGGGCCTGCATCTGTATGAAATTGAACCGACTCAGGAGTTGGAGGTGAAGGTTCATATACGACAACGTATGTTCACTGAATGGGTGTACCCTGGAAAAGTTGGAATCTGGCCCCAAGAAAATCATCTTCAACGATGAGGTCCACTGTTTGTTGTCAATTTGGGCTTGCGGCGCACTGGTGAATATTTCTTTCAGAACGACATTAATCAAGCCATCACTGTTAAAGGGAAACGCTATAGATCAATGATTGCCAACTTGTTAGTCCTGAATTGAATGATATGGACACCAACGACATATGGTTGGAATAGGACGGCGATGCGTGCCACAAAGCTCATACCACATCTGATATTCTGCACGAGTGATTTGAGGCATGGTCATCTCACGTGGTGGTAATGTGAACTGACCACCCAGATCATGCGATTTCACTCCGTCAGCCTTTTTCTTATGGGGTTTTCTCAGGTCGCAGGTCCATTCGAATAAACCTCAAGCCACACAGCGGCCCTGAAAGCCAATATAACCCATGACATCAGTTAAGGCACAGTCATGAAAAATTAGACATTTTGGGTGCGTGCCACCGGGTAACACTTGCACAAAGTTATACGCCGTACATGAAGGCATTTCAGGACTTTTAAACAAATAATTAATTTAAACTATATCTCAAAATAACTTTATTTTATTAAAATTTAACGATAAATGAGGCTTATTGAAAGATTCGTGGCTATTGAAAGTGACATAAAAAAATTCCACTAGTTGCATGGGCTTAGCAGATAGTTGACTTCAAAAAATATAATTTTGACTTATAGATTTTACAATATCGATTTTTATCCATTTATTTATTATTCAACGTGCGTTCATTCTTTTTCACTTATAGAAAAAGTTACTTCGGAGACTTACCCGATATGAATTTTTCTTGAAAAGTCTCCATTGAGATACACATGGCACAAATGATCTCATTTCCCTAAAATTTAATAAATTTAAATTGTAAATTGTTTTCTACTCAATAATCACCAGTCGCAAGTCTTATTATATTTAATACAATATCAAAGTATTTTTCACTTCTCCCTTCTGCTTCAAATGAAAACTGATTATAAATTCAATTTTGATATAAAAGTGCAGATGTTAGAATAAGTTTGATTGATTAAGCGAAAAATTATTATTATTGTTGACAACTTAAAGGGTGTAACAATAGTATTAACAATGTACATATATATATATATATATATATATATATATATATATATATATATATATATATATATATATATATATATATATATATATATATATATATATATATATATATATATATATATATATATATATATATATATATATATATATATATATATATATATATATATGGTATATGTATATAAGGTATATATATAAAGTCTGTAGCGATGTGGTCGAAGGCACATACAATTCAGCTAAAAGTACCTTGAGAATGAGTTGCAATCATTAATTGGGGTTCATACCTCCATGTGGTAGGGTTAAAGTAAAGTTTAATTCATTTGATTGAAATTAGGTTTACTGGAAATAGAAAGCTTTCGCTTATGGGGGTCCGTATTGTAAAAATTTTTTTATCCCTAATACATAATTGGAAATATTGTAGACGGGAAATTGTACAGGTGGGGGTAGTCTACAATTGCTAAATCCGGTCAGATTATTTTGAGATTAGCGTCCTAAGTAAATTTATAGCTACATTTTCAGTTAAACTTTGATGTACAGAATGTGCAGAACTCTTCTGATATGGAAATTGGTTGTCATCCTTGCAAGTATGTCCTTCAGTTTTACCTTCTTGTGACAGTATTTTTGGGCCAGATTGAATGTTGTCTATACTCTTGTAAAGGACTCAGTTACAGATTATGCTATCGGCGAAGATTTTAATATTCCTAACGAATATTCTGTAACATCGAATCTAATTTAACGCTCTTTTTGTGGCCAAAATTTAGGTCTGTAATTTGAACAATATGTTAACTTTCGCTTTTTTAGAAAACCTTCAGCGGAGTTGTACTGCTCGAAACCATCAGTATAGTCGTCAAACAATTCCGTGGATGGGTGTTGTTTTCAACAGACGTTATGCTTTCAGAGAAAGAGAAGTTAATATCCATAGAGAGGGACATTGTCTGTCTTGCTGGATCTCTCTATCTCTATCTCTCTCTCTCTCTCTCTAAAATGTTGTTACCAAAACTCTAGGAAGATTTCGTCATATCTGTTGGTTACATGTAGTCATACCTGCGGGTCTGCTTGCAACCAGTTTAGCATAGTGCAAAGATTGCCTTAGTAGGATTGGAATGTGGACGCTGTGATTAGGATTGTGGTATTGAGCATGACTTTATCAAAACGAGTTCTGTTTAAAGAAGTGTTCACGGCCTTCAACCATGCGAAAGTTCCAAAGAAGCGATTTTCCGTCATCCCACGTCAAATTTGGTTTATGAACAGACCGGTTTCGGCTTTGTGCCATCTTCAGTGTTCTCGAATACTTTAGTATTCGAGAACACTGAAGATGGCACAAAGCCGAAACCGGTCTGTTCATAAACCAAATTTGACGTGGGATGACGGAAAATCGTTCCAAATTCAAACAAACCCCGTCGGAAGAATATCACAAAAATTTCCAAAGAAGCAATGATTTGCCTATCATAAGTTCTTAAATAAAGATTTGCTAGATGGCAAATAATTCGCAAGGCCATTACAAATGACCACTATGGATTGAAAAACTTTAGCAATATTTTTGACAATAAGGAGCAGTGGATGCACACTAGCGGAATGAGGGACTAATAACGCATTAATCTTATAAAAGTTGGTGCTTCACACCTCGGTGAGACGTTATGTTACAAATACCTCCTTCTGGACATCGTTCTATAGTCTAAAGACTTACTAAAGACTGATTAGAGTATCTTAGGAACTGTTGTGGCATAGGACATATGCTTGGGCTGATTTCTGGGGAGACCCTTTCAGCTATTACGTAGAGTATGTGGTAGAAATACAATCACCTAGTGAGAGATGTTGGTTGACATAGTTTTCTATTAAGACCACATCTGGGGGCTGACACTATTACAGGGGCACTATTAGAGTGGTAGAATATATTTAGCTTTAGTTTCCAAGTGCTGTGGGCGGAATATTCAGAGCTTGAGTAGTGAGAACATTTTCACCTTACAGGTTGTAAGGAATCGTTGAGTAAACTGGTTGCAGTAGGAAGGGAAGGTCGGCTAGTGATGGCGGTGATTAGCTAGCATTATTATCCTCAGCGCTGCGCTATTTGATAGACTTATTTTTAATGAAGAAATCATAATCTAAGGACAATGATAACTACTCCTGAGGGTGAATGAGAGAAATCAGCTTAAGGCGGGTGACAGTCCCCTTTCATATGACATCAAACATTAACTTGGAGCTCATTTTTAATTTATGATAAACCCTTTACATGACACAGTTGTTGTGTTTTAATTATTGTGTGAAAAATAATCTATTAAAAAAATTATCAGACACATTAATACTTAAGGCAGTACATACAAATCGTGCGAGAGTTGTGTGCAAAATTAAAATCAAATGACCTAGACCTTTTTGACAAACTATGAATAAATAGTAATAGAGATAATTCCAATGGATTATGTTCCATTTGCTCACATTTTAGTTTTTTTTATGCCACATGTTTTTAAATACACAATATTATATACTATATTTTTTATTCTTAATTCAATTTCAAAAGATGCAATAGACTTTATAATTTGCTGGCTTTGTTCGCAAGTTGAAAGTGTTGCAAACAAATAAAAAATAAATATGTGTATGTATTAATAAAACGTGTGATCGTTTGTAAATGCCACTAAAAAGGAAAAATAAATAAACTGATAAATTGAAAACAGCCTCAATGGAATTCATCAATTCATAACATCATTCTCATCCTCGTCACGTCATCACGAAACTCAATAGACAGATATCAGTTTGTTCAAGTATTGAATATAACAAAAAATATGAAATGTGTTTTATTATGTAGACATATTAAAAACTCTACAGAAATATATTAAATGAACTTTTTTTTTATTATTCAATATGGTTGCTTTTTTATGAAGATATTGGAGGCACTTTTTTGTTTTCGTTTTTTTTTTTGAGAGTAGTTTCTAAATATTTCATTTTGCCAAATATAAAAGATCAATTTGTATTATATTGTGTCAAATACGTCAGTTTGTATTTTGATTGTATTATAGACAGGCTGAAAAAGGCAGTTATCGCTCACATGGGTCCATTGCTTTCTTTAATTTCTTTATTTACTTAGTTGTAGGTGTAGACCTTAGAGGTACATGAATGTCTATATATTAATAATACAATGAAAGCAGAACTAGTAGTACCATATACATAAAATATATTAACATGGTTTTTAGACGGTAATATAAATTATAGTGTTTGTATGTTCTATTTCATGTTATATAATTTTTGTATTCCTTACAATCCTCCAAATCAGCATTATTATAATTCAACTGATAATGGATTCAAAAGAAATGGATGGCATTCCTTACATTTAACATATCGGTCCTGTGTGCATGTTAATATATTGAGTATCGTTGAAATTCGCTTTTGGAGTCTTTCAAGAGACTAAATAGTGTACGGCTGTAATATTCTTTTTTTTGCTACCAGCTAAAAGTGTAATTAAAAATAAATTTGTGTCCTTTAGACACAAATTGTTCTTTCTTTAGACAGTATTTTTTTTTTAACTTTATGAATAGTTTTAGGAACCATTGATTCAATTTTAGTCAATTTAGTTTTATTAAAAAGGTCACGCAACGCAACACTAGTGCGTCTACGCTTCTTATACTCCTAATTAGGAGTACACGAATAATAACCTATTATTATCTCTCTTAGATGTTCCATCTTCTCAGAATGAGTAGCAGCATCTTTTAGACAGAGTTTACATTCATGATTGTTGTTGTTAATAATTTTAAATAATCTATAATCTTTTGCATTAATTGATTTAATATTAACATTATATGTGGACAAAGGAGCTACTTTATTACTTTTATTACCAGGAGTTAATAATAGAAAATTTTATTTATTTAGAACATTTTATTTAATTTTTCAAAAAAATTCAGTTTGTGGAATAAAAAAAACAGCAATAAGTTTGTTCTCTTTTTAAAACCTTTTTCTTTTAAAACCTTTGTCTTTTAAAACCTTTTACTAATTACACTGCTTGTTTGGTTATTTTAAATAGCTTTTTCATATATTGTTGCCTCCAAATTTAAAAAAATTATGTCTTTATTCGCAACTGCTTATATTGTTTATAAAAATTAAAAAAAAATTTAGACTATTTGAAATTTTTTCGCTTAATGAATTTTCACTCTCGCCAAGTTATTCGTACAGTATCGAGGATATTGCTTCTCCTATGCTTAAGAATATATTATTTGCACATGAAATATTTTTTGTTTGAACAAATTACAAATTCTTATGTTTCTTTATTTATAAACTTCTTTCTCATACACATAAAACTGCTGTTCAAGTTTTGCTAGTTACAACCTTATAAAACTTTTCTGTCTCTCAATTTCTTATGCTTCTTTTTTTAGTCTTTAGTTAAACAAATATTTCAAATACGTAAACACTTCCTAGTAGCAATTAGTAAGAACTTTTAGTTAATGAACAGACCTAATACAAATTAAATTGGATTGTGTACACAAATCATTTTTGGATTGTATATAAAATACAGCTGCTATTTATTAAAGCAAAAATAGTATTTGAACATTAAAAATTAACCTTAACATCGAATCATTAATGTAATTTGACAAGGGGCCTGGATACAGGTCAAAACAGAGATGAGGGCTGGGAATGTCCCGAAGTAATGGAAGGAAACTCCCCTTAGTAACGCATTACAGATATTCCGGGGTGGAACCATTTGCAGAAATCAGACATAAGGGGGTTTTTCAAGTCGTTATACCGATATGGGAAGCCCGACATAACACGGACAGTGACAACTCCGTGTATGCAAAACTCCATTTTTCCCTTTTTTTCACCAAAAAAATTAAATTGACAACAAAAAGGATAACATAAGAAAATGTAAGCTAGATAAATATATTATAAAATGTTATCTGAAACCAGGCCATAAGTTAAAGATCTTGTTTTTATATTCTCTCATTTAAACTTTGTTATATAATGTAATTGTTATCAGAGATGGGAGTCTAGTTGTCTGCCATTTTCTTCTTTTCGGTTTTAAATGCATGAAATAGAAATTTTCTAATGTGTTGCAATTTGTTTTATTCTTTATAGATTATTGATCTGTGGCATATTCGTACTTGAGAAATATCTAATCTTCAAAATTACTGAAAGTGAAAGAAAGTATTTTATTCAGATGTGACGGATTTCAACAAATTTTTTCTCATTGTAAGAGGACCCCTATACAGCTTTAAGCTAAATTAATATTTATATGTATTATCAACATGCTGTACGAGATGTTAATTAATTGATGCAATGAAAATTAAAAACGAGTGAATTCATTATTTTAACATAATTAAAAAATATATATTAAAAGAAAAGAAAAAGAGGAAATAGAAAATATATACATATTAAACTTAATCACACTATGGATAAATTAAAATTTCAAAAATACAGCTTAAGAAGGAGACAACGACGTCATACCAACCTACGAAATTATGCAGCATTTATAATTACAACAATATTTGTTGTAGTTACGGCTTCATGTGCGAAAAGTGCACACTTGAATTTCAACACAATCTCAGCGCCAGTCATTACAGACGGAAAATCAGCAGCAGCCACAGCACACGCACCTCTACCAGCACAATCTCCATTGCAATCAGAAACGTCCTTCGCATCTGTGCAAAAACTACAGCATTTAACACAATCAGAAGCAGATGAGAATGAAAGAGCAGAAGAAGCAATAGAAATAGAATTACAAGAATCCTCGCTATACAATTTGCCAGTGGTGAGAGAGTTTGAGGCTGTTACAACGCCCACCACAACAATTAATGCCTTAAATACTGCCACAGAAAAGGACACAGATACAGACGCAAATGCCAGCAAAAATATCAATACAAATGCCCAAGATATAACAGATATTAACAAAGACGTCAGAAGAAATATTCCTACGCATAGGAAAAATAGTTTTTCATCACAAGAAAATATTTTACAAAAACAACAGCAAGTGCATTATAAACGACACCCACAATATCAAAACCAGCACTTTGATCATCATCAAAATCCTCAACGCAAGTACCATCAACATCAAAGCCATTATGGCAAACAACAATATTTAACACCAATTTCACAAAACCACCAGCAACAACACCAACATCATAACAACCACCACTACCAGCAGCAGCAGCAGCAGCAACAGCATCATCACCATCATCATCATAAGCATTCGCTAGACCACCAACACATGCAAAACAATTATGATTTTGTTAAAGTTCTAGATGATGGTGATCAACTCGAACAAAACTATCAACAGTCCGCCACAAAAAGTGAGGCATACTATTTCCCCCAAATGCTCTCGCACAAACACCACAGCAAATATTCTATTGAGGATTTACTCAAGACTAAATTTGAAACGAAAATCTCAAATGACATCGATATGGATCCCTGTAAAGCGGGTGAGTTAGAAAAATGGTTTAATGTGATTTTTTTCTTATTCAATCAAAATTTCATGACATACGTGTAAAAGGATAGAGGCAATTAAATAAAAAAAACTTATAAAAAGTACGAGTCCTAAGTCCCAAATTTGTATGAAAATAACAATATTCAAATGAATTAATTGACTTGTTGAGCAAGTGGCTGAAGTTAAGGAACCTTATCAATTTTAAATTTTATTTATTATAAATATAAAATATGAGTATGGGAGTTATACAGCAACCAAGTGAAAAATTTTTACTTTTGTCGTCATCTTAAGAGGTTAATTTGGCGACATTTTGACTAAGAACTTAAATACCTTCAACAAATGTGGGCGATTCCACTCGAGTTTCGAGATATACTCTTTTTAAACCTTAATGACCTACACGAAAAGAATTGCATAATTGGTCTCATGAGGTCCCAGGTGAACTATATAAGTCTAATTGTATATATTCTAGACCTCAGTACATTCCACTACTTCAAAAAATAATTTTCCAATTGTGAAACTATTAAAAAATTCCAAATTACTTTAGCATAGGACTCTCATTACAAAAATACCCCTTTTATTGCCTTTATCTTCAGCAGTACGCTAGAAATAGAAGTTTCGAAAGATTAAAAACTTCTCAATAGTACCAGTTTTTTTTTCTTAAGTGGAAGTAATACATATGTAGTTTCAATTATAATTTTATGAAAACAATATTCAATTAATTAACACTATTTTTCCGACCTTTTTTTAACATATCTTTTACTTTCTTAACGAGCCTTAGGTCTCTTTATAAAAAACACATTTATTTTATTTCAATATTTCGACGCATTTTAGAGAAACTATTGTTCTAAAAAATGTTATTATCACATTTTAAAAAATTTTTTTTCCTGAAGAAGACTCACAAAGGGACGGCGAAATATTGAATAAAATAAATAAAAGAAAACAATATTTTTATATAAATTTGAAGCAATAAGAATTTCTTTAAATTTAATCCAGATTTTTTCAACTTCTTAAGAAATTGAAAAAATGCACAGTCGGCTACTTTGGAAAGCAATGAGGATGTCATTCCTCAAGAACAGCAAAAATTGTCTACTGAGACAGAAATGTTTTAAAAATTTATTCTAAACCCTGCAAGAGGTCGGCAGTACAAAAATAATTATTTCACTTTCTTCCATCTAATAACTTCTCATGGGGAAAAATATGTGCGAAGCAGGCTTTACCTTTTAAAGTATTTATACTTTAAACGGTCACAAATGATGAATAAATGAATTACAAAGGGAAAAAAGAACCCATATAGAGTATACCCTTTCCACTAGTGGCAAAAAGATATAAAAATAAACTCTTATTTAAATTTGTGTATGTGGGTGCAGTGCGACCACAAGAATTTACACACAGTCATAAATTTGCATTTAGTTCCCCTCTGATGCTTTAATATCATTAAATAATAAACAAAAACAAATAGAAAAAATTGTGATAAAATGTGTTTATTGTTAATGATTTTAACCAACAGAGACTAAATTTGTATAATGATGTTGGTTATTCCATTCCTTTTATTACTATTTTTTAAATAAAGAACAAAATATGTAAAAAGCAGGAAGACTTTTAAAATCCAAATACATGTAGGTCATCTATAATCAAAACTTAACTTTAAAAACTTTTGAATAAAAGAACATTTTCCACACAAGGAATATGAACAATATACAAAAACAGACACAACCGTATACAGTACATACACACAGGCACCCACCCACACACACACACACACACACACATTTAAAACACAGCCTCAAAGGAATACAAAAGTATGTAGAATAGAATTTATGAGCAGCTACTCAAATGCACATTTAAATATAAATACAGATCCACATGTGCATGTACGTACATACACATTCTATGACATAAAAGACAATTTTGCTTATTTTGTTAATTAATATTTATCGTTTGAAGACAATCATGGGAAAAAGTCAGATAAACACAAAGAGAAAATTGTCAACTAACCCAAATAGTTTCATGTGTGTGTGTGTATGTGTAAATAAATACATACCATTACATCTTTATGAGGTGAACAACCTTTCCTAATTGCTCATGCCTTTGAGATATGATCATAGACGGTTGTATAACAATAAATATTCATAGAGGACTTATTTGGCATATCCGGGAAAAAGCGTTAATTAGGATTTTGTACACAAGGCAGAGATGCCCATGTTGCAGTTTGCTAAATATCATGTGGTGGTATGTGGCATTTTATGTTAAAAGACAGCGTTTTATTTACTACCGCTCATGTTTTTGTCAAAAGTTTAAGAGGACTATATTCATGACTTTCTTATTGACGATGTCCTTCAATTTATTGTTGTCAATTGTTTCAAATTATGTCCTCTGACATAATTTGGCCAATTTTGTAAACATAATTTCGTTTCGAAGTAGTGGTTGAAATGAAATGGTTTTGAGCCTCATTAAATCGCAGGGGTGTCAAATATCGGCAAATGAGTCTTAGGATTCGAAAAAAAAATTTATAAAAAGGGTCTCGTTATATATCAAAATGGTAATATATTTTTAAATTATATTTGTAACAAAAAAAAAAAAAAATGGATAAATCAAAAGGGGTTGCATAAAGATGTCGAAATTCTTCGAAAACTCGATTTTGTTGATCTTAAGAACTTTTCTACGGGAAATGTTTTAGTATTTTTATTAAATGCGATTAAGTTCATCTTCGGAGAACTTAAGGTGTAACAATAAAATCCTTTGTATCCCTGGTATGTGAAAAATTAGTGCATTCGTAAAGATCTAGACGTCCCTTTGGTTAAAACATTGGTTTCAAAACACGCGACAATATATGGTTACATAAAGAAACTAAAGTATTATTCAAAACCACTAGTCCTCAATATTCCAAATTATGGAGACCACACTCTGCTGAGAAGGACGGGCACTCTCGCTCATAATCGGACACAAAAGATGTGAAGACAACACTCAGAAGCCAGTGGTTTATCGGTCATTGGCAGGACTTAAATAGCTAATAATATTAAATTAGATTTAAAGTATTAATACTTATTGTTAGATTCAATTTCAAATGAAGATTCATTAAATAAGAATATATCATTTACGTCGGACCCATTTATGACTCTTGCGGTTCCTTCCTACACTCCTTCACACGATTTCAGATTTCGTAGTTACGATTTTAATAAATTTTTATGGATCTTAGAAAATCGCACATCTGTTCAGAAAACATCAAAACTTGAAAAATGTTATTTATCCTGTGTGAGACAATTTATACAATTATTTTGCCATCTTTTGAGAGAAGATTATTTTAATTTTTTGAGGGTAAATTATAAACTTTGAACCCGTTTTCCGCAAAACCAGTTATCTCTGAGCCTTGTTTAAATTATTGCTTTTTTCGATTTAATTGTGTTGTGTTGGTTGTATATTCCGGTACCTTTATTAATTTTTAATTAATTGGCTCATGTTTCTAAACCAGTCTCTAGAATGTATCCAAGTAAGAGATCTTTAAACAACAAAATCGTCCTTTGATTTTTGGATATCAACTACTGATACTAAATGATTTTCGAGAGTTTCATATTTACAGGGAAAAATATTTGTTTTCCTCTTTCTATATCAGCAGCTGCTGTAAATATATGAATTGTTAACACCAGTGTACATACTTGAATATTTGTAGGGTGGTATGAAATAACTTTCCAGGATATTTCCTGGAACAATCTATGAACTAAAGTCCTAAAAAATTAAGTAGTAAATTTATTTGACATGAAAAAAAACACCTCTGTTTCTTAAATAAAGTAGATGAAGTTGTTCTTGGAGAGTTTGAGAGAAAGATTCTTCGCTATATGAGTTATACGAAGATATTAAGCGCATCAAAGTACAATCAGGCTAATGATCTAAAAGGCTGCTTATAGCTATCATTGCAGCAGTTGGGGAAGATGCTGACCGTATCCAAGTCTATGTTGTCTTTTGGCGGTTAACAGGACGTCCGCTTAGAAGTGTAAATATGTTGTCTATAGTGGAGTGCCAATAATAAACTCGGCCGATGCCACACTGCAATATTGGAATTTTTTCATAGACAGTAATTGAATCCGCTTGGCTCTCGAGCTCTTTAGCAATCAGCTTGTGCATGATTCAAGCGTTCATGTACAAAAGTTTTACCTCAATTTGTACTGCGCGAATGGTGGATTTATTAACTTCATCCAATTTGAAGAAAAATAATTTTGACTACAATCGTTTAAAAATCCACTCGTTTCGCTTATTCCTAATGCTCTTCCAGACAGGCAGGCAGAAGAAAATTCCGGACATGGTCTGGTCGTAATTTTGTTAATAAAATGGGCTGTATATGAGTTAAATTTTTTTTTAATGTTTAGCTTTCTCTTGCAGATTGGCAGTTACGGCTTTTTGCTTATTATCTATGGCATAGATTATTTACATTTGCATGTTTTTGTTTGGTGTTTATAAATGTGTTTGTTGTAGGTACTTGTATGTATTAATGGGCAAATGCATTTATCTGATATGTGTCTATTTTGTTTGTGTATAAGAAATTTTTAAGTATTTGTTAAACAAATTAAAGGATTTATTGAGTTGCACTTTAGTTGAAGAATCTTTTTGTTGTTTGTTGCTGTTGTTGTAGCTGTAAGGGTTTTTTATTTCCAATAAAAATTTTTATATATTTTTTGTGAAACCATAAAATACAACTATATTGCTTTAAAGGATCGATGTGTAGTTCAAAAAAATTTGAGCCGATTTGAAATAGAAATGCCATTTGGCTTAATTTTTTTGGTTTCGGTTTTTTATATTGCTGAAACAGATTTGATTTTAGAATTTTTAATATTTGAATTTTGTCTGTTTCTATTGTTTGTTCTATTTGAATTTTGGTTACTTCTTTATTGGTCTTGAATAGAACCCAAGCCTCGCAAATCCATCATGTGTGCACGAGTTGTAGCCTTTAGTGCCTTAATCCTGACAATATTTAATATACGTGGTCTGTTCGAAAGAAAAGGTGAACTTTGCAATTTCTAAGACTGAGAATACTCTCGGACTGAGAATACTCAGAAATTGTTTGCGAAGGGAGTTGTGTTAGTGGAGGCTGTTCTGAAACGTGTCTATTGAGTATCATCGCCGCCCCAAAGACGTATGAAATCTATTAGTGCGGTAGCCCTCAGTAGTTATAGGGAGAGCAGTTTTAGTTGTCTTTCGATCATGCGTTATTGTGGGAGGCGTAACTCTGTAACTGGTCACTACAGCTGTTTGTTTTTATGGAAAACCTTGAATTGTTTAAAATAAAAACGGTTTATAATGTTTCACAAAACGTGTTTTAATTAAAACATCAGAACGATACACCGGGCTCTTCCGTCTATCGCAGCAACCAGCACAAAGGTGTCGCTACAAACATATGCCCTAAAAGTTTAAAATGCAGTGGGGTTCGGTTACACCATAAAATGGGTCTAACCAACTATTGCGTATAACAAACGGATCCCAACTGTTTTGTAAAAATTTTCAATAAAAACTATTACTTTCAGAGCAAAATTTCACTTATAACGAATTATATTTTAAGTACCAAATTCAAAAAATACCTGCAAATCTTTGAGCCGGCGACAAACAAAATATAATCGCAAAATTTTTTCTCAGAATTTCACAGCCTTTCAGATAATTATTAAATTGGTGAAATGTCTTATAAACATATGGAAAAATACGAACAAAATGTTATTTACTTTTATTTATTCGACATACTAAATATAAATATACACAGCGGTTACAACAAACTTCATCTATAATGAACTAAATTTCCCAGTCCTATTTAGTTCGTTAAAACCAGACCCCACTGTATGAAGCTGTGAACAAAATATTAATCGACTCCAAAAATATTAAACGACTATTTGAAGCCGATACCAAACACAAAATTATCAGTCGCTTCAGAAATCTTTTTAATTTCTTAGTGTCAGCTTTTGAAATCGGTTAAATTTGTTGTTAACAAGTCTAGAATTATGGGTTTCATGGTGACCACCGACAATTTCCCCGTTATAATTATTTTGTATGGTTGTGTCTTGGCTAACATCGTTTGTACACTGTGGCACAAAAATAATATCACAATTTTATAATGTCAAAACAACAGACTGAAAAAGTTAGTTGAGAATGTTTACTTTGCTGGTATAGTGGGCCGGGTTTTTGAAGTTGGTGTTAGCAAAGTATTACAAAATAATGGGTTTTACAATAGGGACTTCCAAATTTTGACAGTTGATAGTGGTTATATATTTGAAGGTGCATCTGTCAAATTAGCTGTTATTTATTCAATATGTTTTGGAAACTAATCATGAATTGACAAAAATTGTTTCTTTAAAAGTCGCGTTCCGTGTGCTTCGCAATTTCACGGTCATATTAATCGTCCTACTAAGCGGACTATTCGCATTGTGGTGGATCAATTTGAGTCCAATGGCCGAAAAAGCAATAAACCAACACCTGTAATATGACGAAACGCAAGATCTATCGAAAACATAGCTGCTGTCCGTGATAGTATGCAGGATAATCTGACTCGTTCGGTTTCGCGTTCCCCAAAAGAAGTCTTTCTTTTGCAGACCCCAACCTGGCAAATCTTACGTCGTAACTTAGGCCTGCACTGAGAAGCTGAAGGTAAACGACCATAGACAACGATATGTGTTTGCTGAATGGAATCCGGTGGCAGTTGGAAACTGATCCTAATTCTTATAAAGAAATCATCTTCAGAGATGAGACTCATTTTTGGTTGAATGAATTCATGAACAAACGAAATAGTCAAATTAGGAACGATACCAATTCACATGAGATCCAAGAGCGTCTAATGCATCTCGATAAAGTTACTGTTTGGTTTGGATTTTGGGTTGGCAGTGCCATGGGTCCATACGAGTATTTCCTTGAGAACTTCAATGACCAGGCTATCATTGTCAACGGCGAGTTTTATAAATCGATGATTATCAATTTTTTTTTGATCTGAATTGGTGCTGCTTGCAACGTAGCTTATGTCACATTGGGCATTCTGGACAATCCATTTTAGGGCAGGCTTTTTCTTAGTTTGTAGGTCTATGCGAATAAGCAAAAGCGTACAAACCACAATGGCCCTTAAAGCCAACATAACCCATGTCATTAGTGAAATTTAGCCTGATTTATGCTGCAGAGTTATGGAATATTTCGAATTTCGGACTCTTGCTAAGGAAGGCATTGGCTAATAAGTTTTTTTAAATAAATAATAGCTTTTAATGATATCTAATACACACTTTGCTTTATTTAAATTTAAATATATTAAGTACTCAATGAAGGACCCTTTATAAGCAAGTCGCACTTCAATTAGGAGAATTTTATTCAAGTTTTTAGTGTGGAAAAATTAAAAAATTGTTTTTTTTTCGAATATTAAACAAATCGTTTTAATATTCGATATTACTTTAATATTATATTGTTTGTTGTTGGCTTAGCTAGGTATATGCCTGCATTTCATTGGCGCTAACCAAATCATCAGTACCCTTTAGCCAAATGATGATTTGGTTAGCGCCAATGAAATGCAGGCATATACCTAGTTAAGCCAACAACAAACAATATAATATTAAAATGGTTATTTTGGAGAATATCTCGAATAACGAATTTGATAAATATTGTTATTCGATATTACTCTTATATAATTCAGGACTCATATATTTGTATGTAGGTAAATAGCATAGCTCTAGCCGAATGTTCCCAGGGCACCTCTCCTACTTCAATGGGCATTAAATAACTAAAATATTATGTAGCGTTTCTTCAAAAGAAGGAATATTGACAGCAAAATAAAAACGAAATTTTTGGAAATTCTTAAGAAGAATTTGGGCCAATTCCAAAATAACCATTGCATTACCGTAGTTCTTTCCAGAGGTTAACTTAAATGAATTTTTGCCAATTTAATTTGTAAACCACCGCAATTTCTAACGAATCAAGCCATTTTTTATATTATCACTCCTCCTCCTCCTCCTTGTGCACACTCTGTGCAGGTGAATGAATAATGAAGATTAATAACAGGATTTCATTGGATTAATATGGGAATGCTCATACATACATATTTCTTATTTATCAATAGACACAAACATTTATTGGAGAAATAAAAAAATGCATTTTGCTCCATTTGTACACGTGGCTTCATGTATTATTTCCTTCAATAGATGATGAATGAATGCATGGGTGGACTGGCTGGTTGCCTGTGATTGTCAAGCTGAAATCCTTAAAAAAACGAGAAAAATTGATTGACTGTATGACAAACTAATAGGCATTGTTTGTTCTCTATTTTGATATGGAATGGAAAATACGGAAACCCACAGACACACACACACACACACACACACACAGACACAGCCAAGCGCACAAACAAACAATCAAACTTGCACAAACTCATAAATTAGTGGCATCTATTACCCTGATGAAACACATACATGCTCGAACAACATTTATATCGTTGCACTGAACCGAAAGAATACATGAACCAAATCATACTGCAGACATGAAAAGAAATGCACACGAGTTCTAGTACAAATTCTCGTATTTGTTTGTGCATTTTGTATCTTTGCTTATTGTTCAAAAGATGTCGTGAATTTTTATAAATAGACTTTGGCAAAAAAAAGAATAAAAAAATTATTTTCCCTCAAACAGTTTATAGGCGGCGTATTTTAAACTTTTTCTTCGAGTTGTATTTATTTATGTCTTGTTGCTGGTGTTCTCTCGTTTTGAAATTTCCTCCATCATAAAAAAAATACGCAGCAAATAACGCATCTATCAGATGTATAATGTTCATGATGGGTAAAGAAAAAAATAAAAACATTTTGATTCTATCAAGT
Source organism: Germaria angustata (assembly GCA_963681545.1). Classification (NCBI taxonomy): domain Eukaryota; kingdom Metazoa; phylum Arthropoda; class Insecta; order Diptera; family Tachinidae; genus Germaria; species Germaria angustata. Next base: position 13,317,211 of record OY812998.1, on the reverse strand, counting down.
CTCATTTCTTCCGGAATGTGTGCAGCTGCCAAGAGAACAGTGGGCAAATGTATGATTTTTTATAAAAAGGTAGATTTTTTCTAAATGGAAGATTTCCAAGAAACATTTTTGTATTAGAGAATCTCGACTTTTTTTTTGATATAAAATATTTTCCATTATGCTGCTTAATTTGAAAAGAGCTCATAAGTTATAAGATATTTTTATGGAATTTTGTTGCATGCTACTTGTTTCATTCACCGATTAAAGGTATATTAAAGTAAGTGGTAAGCAAGAGGTGGTAGGATATGAAATTTCTTAAGATTATTATTATTATTTTTCATTTCATCCGATGCACTGAATTTATATTGGTAAATAAAAAAAAATTTATAAAAAAATGTGTAGGTTAGTTTGGCATGGCAGCCTGCAACGAGTGTTGCGAGTACAGTCGGAGGCCATGAGGCCCATTGTTACGTCCAGAAGACTAAGTGACATCCTACGTTTCCATAGGGAATTCTATATTTGTAGCTTACGAGAATCAACCGGAATTCCTTATAAAACCTAATAAATCCCTCAGTCGCTCTTCCCTGAGACAGTCCAGGTCAGGAAAGTAGCGATTTCCCAAGCATCTAAATCTGCTCTTCTGCAGAACATGGCAATCGCATAGAAATTATTGAATCGACTCTTCTCCGTCTATGCAGGTCCTGCATTGGCCATCACAAAAGAATCCTGGATTTTTTAACGTACGACCGTGAAAATGCCAACCTGAAGTGCTGGTGAAATTTTAAATTTCAAATTTAATATTCGTATTCTACTCGCGAACACGGCCTCAAATATTCGTATACGTTTTCGCGAATATTAAAATTTTCGTTAATACATCAATAATAATTATCCTTTTAGATTCCAATAAAATTTTACACATTTACATATATTGCCATTATTTTCTTCTTGGTTTATTAAATTTTTTGGGTATACATTTTTTTGTTTCTGGAAAACTTATGCAGTTTTTCTTTATTTAATATTTCTATGAGAAATTAAGACATTTTTTAAATAATTATTTTTTAGGACTTCAGCCATAGTGCTTAGAGGCCAAAACACTTTCTAGCAAACACACACATGAAATCACAACGGGCTGCTTTTGTGTATGTGTGTGTGTGTGTATGTGTTTGTGTCAGTATTACAGTTTATTGAACCCCCAACCATTACTCACTTACCAACTGACTCACTCACGCTCGCACACTCTGGGGAATTCTATTGAAATTGCAAGGTGCATGTACTGCATGTTTTAAATTATGTTGTTGTTGTTTTTATAAATATTTTTCCTCTTTGTTTTTGTAGTTTGTATGTATGTTTATTTTTTGCAGCGTCTGGTGCAAGTATCTCTCATGTGAAATTATTTCAAAAACACAAAATATTTTTTATTCTTTGAGAGAATGTTGCTTGTCTGTTGTGTGCAGGAAATTCATATTTCCATTTGTGTATGTGTGTATATGTGTTAAGTGTTTTTGAATGTGTGCATGTGTGTGGGGTCATGAGTTTTTATATAAGGCTTCAACAAGGATTTTTAAGAATTTTATTAATACTTAGCTTTTTTGCGTTAAACGTATAAGAAAAAATTTCTAATACAAATAGATTTCTAAAATATTGTTTTCTGTTTCAGATGCACTTTTTAATTGTTCGGGCAATTAAAAGTTTTATATTTAAAGTTGAAACTATTAAATTCATATTCAAAACAAATTCATGTAAAAAACAATTTTTGTTGTTGTTTTGTACCGCTTAACGGAAGAGTTTAAACTCATATTGGCCAATGGCATAAAATTGCGAAACAAAAATTCCATTTAACAGAAAAAATTTGCCTAGAGGTTTCAACAGCTTGTGCTACTTTTTGTTTCCCTGTAAACCCTTCCTCCCTTATTTTGCTAGAAATTGTAAATTCGTTAAACTGGGAGGTATTGGCGGTTCGAAATGATTGTTTTAGAAAATATTTGGCCAAACGAATGATTCTGTAATCGAGTTACAGAAAATGTATTTAATGTTCACTGGTTTTCATATGGATTTGAGATTTGAGTTGATAGTGTGAATTTTATAAGCAAATTATGTGCAATATTCCTGTGAGACTATTTTTAAATGAAAATTGTTAATAAATAATATTATATTTATAAAAGTAAGAATGCAATATTCGTCTATGCCTTCACTTCGTAAAGTAAAATATTTATATATGGATATAAAATAAATATAAAATACATGTGGACATATAATGCTTTTAATTTTTTTTTTTTTTTGAAAAAATATCAACTTTACTAAATATATATTTTTTTTTTGTTTTTCTCATTTTTAATAATTTTCTTTCAAATACACAAACATTTTCAGTTTATTTCTTCTACGTATAGAATTTTATTGTTTTTTCAAGTTGCAGTGATTTTTTTATTTCTCCAATTCCTGAGGAAAAATTATCGTTAATAAATATGATCATTACGGTTAGACATAATTGAGAGAATATAATTATTTTTGATAAACTTAAGTTTAAGCACTTGCTTACCTCCGGGTACAATGATATCCAAGTGCCATAAATCAAGAAGGTAATATGCTGACCTGCAGGGGAATCACGTGGAATAAAACAGGAATACGCAAGTGCATTGACTCGTTATTACTGCCAGCAAAATGTTGGCAATTTATTAAACTAATCGACTACCCCCTTTTCACAAAAATCCACAATAATTTAATTTATTCATTTGGAAATTAATTTTCTAGAAATTATAATCAGAATGTCAAATTCAGAAACGCACTTTGAACTTTTGTTAAAGAGTATGAAGAAATGAAATCCTATTTAAATAATTGTTTCATTTACTCAATAAAACAGAAGAGCATCTAAAATGCAGATGCAATAAATTTTCAGCAAATTTATTCAATCCTACAAGTTTGAATATATAAAGGAATGTCTCGCTTAACATTTCCATATTAAAAATTCATAAACATGAATGCGTGTGTGTGTGTGTGTTGATGTTCAACAGACAGTACATTTGAAGCACATAAAATACGAGTACTTGTGGGGAAATGTTAGTTGATATTTAAATGTACTCGTTTGTGTTGTATTAAATAAATTTTTTGAGACATTCTATTTTATTTTAAGTAGTTTAGTATTTATTATCATATTTAATAGCTTAAGATTTTTTTACGCTATTATCGTTTCAAAAGTAATATTTTTTTAAAGTAAACATTTACGAGTTTATATGGTCAATATAAAACCTGGTTCATATCAAACTTAAAATAAATATTAGCAAGCCTCCTTATTTATAACAAAAACTTAGCCGTAGCTTATTCACTACGTACAAGATGTTGCTTACTAGAATGTCGATTTGCCTTAATAGCTCCATAGTGTTTAGCTTAAAAATAACAAATTTTTATTCACCCACTAGTTTTTTTAAAACCAGACTAGGAAATTAAAATAAATAAATACAATTTTTTTTATTTTTTATTTTCTTAAAGATGGATATGCCGAATTAATATGTTCCGACTTAACCCTTTACGTCATTAAACATGTTTTTAGCATTTGTGATATATTTGCCAAATACGTTTTCATGGTTGGGACATATTTATTATAAACTAGCGGACCAGGCGAACTTCGCCTCGCCCCAATTTTAAGCCTTCTATTTTTTCATTTGAAAAGCCATTAAGGAATAATTTCAAACAAAATTTCGATTTTCGACTTTTTAAATTTTCCGACTTTTCCGGAGGGATTTTCTTCCATAAAAACCTTCTCCTCGAAAATACGAACAACTGACAAAAAGTATTACAGAAAACGGCCAAGCCGTTCTCATTTTATGAATTATTGGAATTTGCCACGCCCCTCCGCCCACAGACTGAAAATAAAAAATCAGACTTCACAGTGTCACCCGCCCGAGTATTCTGAAGGTTCCCTGAAAATTTTGTCAAAATCGGCCCAGCCGTTTTGGAGCCACTACGTTACATACATACATACATACATACATACACACATCCTATTTTATATATATACTAGCTGACCCGGGCAAACCTTGTTTTGCCTTCAAATTTGCACTGAATCGACATAGCAATTATGGTTCAAATAAAGGTATCGGGCTAATTAACCCCACTACACGCTGGTCAAGGACCCAACGCCTTCAGCAAAACGCAGCATAGGCTTATCGCGCTAATCTCTATTGGGCAAAACACAAAAAACAAAATATTGAGCCATCTGTCGGACGAACTTCAAACTACACAGAAACACTCCTCACGTCCCATAGAACATGTATATAAAGTTTGGTCAAAATCGGTGCAGAAGTTCTTGAGTTACGGTACAAAAACACACACACAAAACTAAGTATTACGCCATCAGTTGGACTACACAGAAACACTCCTCACGTCCCATAGAACATGTATATAAAGTTTGGTCAAAATCGGTGCAGTAGTTCTTGAGTTACGGTGCAAAAACACACACAAAACTAAGTATTGCGCCATCTGTAGGACGAATTTCAAACTACACAGAAGCACTCCTCACGTCCCATAGAACATGTATATAAAGTTTGGTCAAAATCGGTGCAGTAGTTCTTGAGTTACGGTGCAAAAACATACACACAAAACTAAGTATTGCGCCATCTGTTGGACGAACTTCAAACTACACAGAAACACTCCTCACGGCCCATAGAGCATGCATATCAAATTTGGTCAAAATCGGTCTAGTAGTTTTTGAGTTTAGCGATCACGAACATAAACGTAATTTTTATGTACATATAGCTGACACCGTCAGCTCAAAATATCTTCGGAACTACATAACCGATTTAAGAGTTTGATATCTCGTTTAGAAGAACATGACAACGGCTTTCCAAAAAAGGTAAAATAAAATAAAAAAAACACAAAAAATAAATATATGTATATGTCATTGGTGGTGCAATATGAAAATTGCATTTTGCCACGCCCCTCCGCCCACAGACCGAAAACAAAAAATCGGACTTCACAGTGTCACCCGCCCGAGTATTCTGAAGGTTCCCTGAAAATTTCGTCAAAATCGGCCCAACCGTTTTGGAGCCATTACGTTACATACATACATGCATACATACAAACATACATACATACATACATACACACATCCAATTTTATATATATAGATATGTGTCTTCCTACTTGGGATACATAAAAATATTTTCATATTCGGTATATAATTGCGGGAAAATAAATATTTCCAAATCTGTTTTCGTATTTAAAGCATGAAGGCTATTTAAAATAGAATTTTAAAATTCTTAGAAAAACTACGATAAATTACGGAACGCAGTGTACCTTAACCCACATTTTTGTTTCATAAAAACCAAAACGATTTGGCCATAAAACAACATTAAATTTTTTTTGTGCAACAGTACCATTTAAAATTTAATCAACAAAAGTTATTAAATGTAAGTTCGGCAAAAAACAGACATTGAAAGAAAATATGTATTTAATTCTAATTAAGATAAAGTTTGGAATACCTCTTAAAGAATATACTGTTCCTCGCATTTAAGTGATGCGTGAGTGAGTGAGTCACTTTGTTTTCTTCTTTTTGTGTCATTTGCGAAATGCTGCATCTGAAGTGGAAACGATTTATAAAGTAATTTTTACAATAATGTTTAGTTGCTCACTTTGGATACGATGTATCGATCTGAGAATGAATATTCTTAGACATCCCTGTCAGAAAATACAACATCTCTTTACCCTCAAAGCGTACTAAAGGGTTTATTCATGATATTTTTATATGCGAAACTCGTATGCAGAAGATGTGTTCGATTTGAACCCATACACATTCATAAATTTCTGATTATATTGTACTATCATGTGCTTCATTGTTATTCTATGACATCGATTATTCAATTTATAACATGTAAATAATGTTATAACGATCTCTTACATATAATTTTCACACTTTGTGTTAAAAATCATTAAAAAGTTGTCCATAAATGAATGCTTTAATATTTCTTCTAACTTTACTTTGGCACCTATTTACTCTGCTAACGGTCCCACTGTGCAATATACCTTTCACACGCACATTTTGTTATATGAATAAACATAACATACTCGCATAGATACATTACACAAGGATATAGAAAGAGAAGAAAATCAAGCCTAAGAGCACTTAATGGGACTAAAGTACAATCATTTCTACCTTTTTAATTCATGTACGCATTGTTGGCTTTTCAGACCACTCGTGGCAGCATTCAGGTGTTTTAGCTGCTGTGTACATTTAGACTACAATGAAAAATTAGATGTAACATTGCAGGAATGTTGTTAAACATTTCGTACCGGGTCAAACGTTTTACAATAAAGTAACAGGCGATCGCCGAATTCGTAAGTTTGTGGAGCAACTTTAAAAAATTCATTTCGATATACAAAAATTAGTTCATTTCAATTACAAATTAAATCCTTACAAAAATGTAAATATCGTTCATTTTAATTTACAAAATATTCATTTAAATAATTATTATATATATATATATATTACTAAAATCTGTTCAAATATGTAGATAGACAAGGATATTGAAGAAGTACTTAAAAATTATCAAAATGCCCTCAACTTGTCTTATGTTACGTTTCATAATTTCTTGGAAAAATTATCACATTAATAATTTTTTTTAAATATAGAGAAGCTCTAGATTATTTTTGTGATAAAACAATAAAGACACTATTTTCAGTTGCCACAATATGCTTTTCGCTTAAGCTTCAAACCATTTCCGTTTGGTTGGAAAATGTAGTTCACTTCCGGCTCTGCATGTGTGCAAAAGTTTTTCTCTCGTTCTTAATTTTTTTGGCTTATCACTGTACTGTTGTTGCTGTTGTTGTTGTTGTATTTTTATGCCACTGATTGTGTTTCAGCCTACTATTGTAGCAAAAGTGAAACAAGCATCATTGCAATACGTTTGTAGCGGCAGCATACAACCGTATTACGCATTTAACTTAAAACTTAAAATTATAAATTAAGAAACAAAATAGAAAAATATTAGGGGAGATGAAAATTGATTTCACGAAAAAATAAAATTGTCAACAGAGTTTAAACATTTTGTTTTTTGTTTTGGACTTAAAGCAAAGTTGCATGCCTGTATTTCGCTTCTGCTTGGTGTCTAACAACTGATTCTGGAACATAATTCATTTTAAATTCATTTTGCCCTACTTTTTCCCTAATCCAATAAATAAGTTTATGCTACAATGCCCTAATATGTTTCCACTTTTGTTGCTTTTGTTATGCTCACTAATCTAAGGTAAAATTGTTAAGAAAATGTGCCTTAATAGCGTTGGGTTCTATGTGGCGAAGAACTTAAATACACATGCATTGAAACATGATATCACATAAAACGAAACTCTGGACCAACAGAATAATTGCTTACTATTCCATATGTGGCATGGACTTTTAGACAGGGTGCAGCAATGGCTTAATGAGCGCTAAGTTTGACCTAAAAAAACATATTTGTAAAGGAAGCAAAACTAACAAGCCAAGTATGAATAGCTAATTTTCTTCTTCTAAAATCTCAAAATCTCCTTTAGTTTAACACATATTGGTATTCAAAGAATTACATTTTAAAAGCAAACAGCCTGCGACCGAGTTGCAACATTCATTACACTTTAATATGATATTAAAGACAATGAATCTTCATTCCATTCCTGCTACTGTTAACAGGGAGCAATTTAAGTTTAAAACATGATTAACATTTTTCTATCCTCTTTAACTTTTAAGTCCTTAACACTCATACAAACAACGCATACATAAACAAATATAATAAAATGTGAAGTTTTCTCTCGAGAATTTATCAGGCCTTGTGGAGTGTTAAATGCGGAAAATATAAACCGTAACTAAACCAAATAATATTATAATGTCGTTAGATGGATTTTTTTTATATATAAGATTTTTTGAGGCAATTTGCCAAATTATTTGGCCAAATTATTTGCATTGGAGAACATCTTAATTTAAAGGCCATATCGACATTCTTTTGTATAACTTCGGTTTATCTTCAGATATGATTATGATTTTTTCCCTACATATAGAAGGGATATTGAGAAACAGTTTTTAATCAATAACTTAAAAATTGTTATTTGTGAGATACATCGTTTTTGCATTGAAAGAGCGATTTATAAGGCATACGATTAAATTCGAATATAAGGAAATGGAAAATTATATGAGTTGTTATTCGCTTAAGTGAGATTTTTTTTATCCAAAAAGCGTTATAACGAACTCAGCACCAGCACTTTAAAAAATGTTCTTTGAATACAAAACAGAATATGATTCGTCAATGACAAATAAAATTTTTTTTCTTTTAAACGATTTTTGCTTCATATAATTTTGCACATTTATGATGAAAATGTGTCTTGTTTAAACGGATTTCCATTTATTCGAGCACAAGCTGGGATTCGTAGGAGGGGAGATATGGTTACCCACATATAAAATAGTCCAACAACAAAATAATTACTCTTACAACAAAGTATTATTTCCGGAAATCGAATGACGGATTGGGTCCTCTCATATAAATTAGTTATTAATTACTCTGTATTTGGGGAGTTCAAAAATGGAGTAGTTACATTTGTTATGGGGGGGTTACTTTGAAGTTAAAGTGCAAAAAGCAGCGGGGGGAAGTTTACCTTCTTAAAAGAACTTTATCTATTTTATTTTATCAGGAGAGCTGTAATAGTGAAATAAGTTATCTAGTGTGTCCCTTAAAAACAAAAATGGTACTAAAAAATACAAATACGATCCTCCATATAATTCCGTATGAACCTCTAATTACAAATGATCCTTTTAATTTATGATGATGGGAATTGCAAAGCCTACCGGATATGGCTAGTAAAGAAAAAAAAAACATCATTCTGGCAACGAGCGTATAAAGCAGGGACCGGCACACTGATGCTGTTACATTTTACAATTGTACAGGATATTTTCAATGCAAAGAAATCATTCTCATATTCCTTATTTGCTCTTATTTATAAATGTGTAGGTATATAATGGAAAATTTTTATTTTGATATTCATATATATTGTTATCTTTGTTTAGATCCTTCTTCACTAAAATTTTCTTCAAATGTATTTTGCATATTGCGATAGATGATCCTGTAAAACGCCATTGTTAATAAAGAAATTCTTTTTTGAAAAATGACCTAATTCCCTACCAAGATCGATTGATATGGTTAACTTATGAGACCAGCTGATCGGTTCGTTTAATATAAAACTTCTTTATTGGCCTCTCGATTTTTACATCTCATTAGGGAGGTGCGAATGATTCCATCTCTTCTGCAAGTCAAGCAATTAAGCTACGAAAATTATGAAATTTGCTAAGATGTATACATGTGTATGTACGTAATTAAATTAAGTTATTCTTAGATGTAGTGGTGATCTTACGAAATATAACTTCATATTTTGCAATAACTGAAAAAGGTTTTTTACACAATTTTTATTCAGTTAATTCCAATATTCATATATTTTCATTTATCCTTATTTGAAATGTTTTTCGTTTTTTAAGAGATAATTGGATTGAAAAATGTCATCAAACTGGCAACAAATTTTTAAGAGAATCAACTCACAAAAGGTTCTATCTAAGACAATTTTGTAACAAGTGCAGAACTGGAAAAATGCCACAGGACTAAAATACTTAAAATCTTTAATAAAAAGCTACGTTAAGATAAAAATATTCTTGTCTTTTTAAGCGAAAAGGACGATATTTAGGTAATTTCTTTATTGAGGAAGCGATGTATATGTAGATTTATTATTGTGTTGTTGATAAAAACAACTGCGGGATTAACGAGGAATGCCTTCAATCATATTGTCAACAAAATATTTAAGAAATTTCAGAATATTATGACAATATGACTAATTATTTTTATGGCAAAAAATGTTTTTTCTTTCGTTTTAAATACAAATTTTATTAATTTAATTTAAGGCCAAAAAAAAAAATTAAAAAAGTAGATTGAATTTGCTGAAGGTGATTTTCGATGTCGAAATGTCAAATAATAATATAACAGTTTTAAGAAAAAGCACCTTAGGCTTAAATAAAAAACAATGGAATAAAAATCTAGATCAAATACTAATATTTAATAAAGTTTCCAGGCTAAAACGAAAGTCCTTGTACACTTTGTTGCCTTTGCTTATGTTGCACCAATTGTGTCATGTTGCTCCATGCATACTTATAAGCAAATTCTTAGCAGCAATAAAAAATGGAAACTCCTCTTTCTAATAAAAAAGTAGAATGTTCATGAAGCATTAAATACATTAGAACTCCAATTGTCTGTTTCATCGTTCACATGAAAACGCCTGTCGGCTCCAATCCGCTCGTATGAACAAAAGAGTAAAAATAAAAAATAATTTTAGTTTGATATTTATGCTGACGTATGCTCAGTTTCTCATTGACTGACAATAAGTTTTATGAAGTTGATGATGACAATATGTCCTTTATCCTTTTTTTATCATTTAACAAGCATATTACGATTATTAGTGGCGTTTTCATTTCTTAGTTGGTTTGTTTCTTTCGCAAAGTCATGTTCTTTGCAAATTTATGACAAAATCTACGAGGGGGAAGAAATAAAATCAAAGGAAAATCATTCAAAGAAAATCAGAAATTACAGCAATGCGGTTTTTTTGAAAAAATTTAATTGATTAATCAAGTAATCAATTTATAAAAAATCTATTGTCGCTCTGGTATAAAGTATTTAACACCGCTACAGAATTGCCTGCTCTTTTCTGATAACTTTTCCCCTATTAAAAAGCAACACTAGGAAAGTGGAAGAAATGTTATTCTAAAAAAAAAACGCCATGAGTACGAGTAACTAAGCGGAGAGATCGAGAAAAAATTAACAGATCTTTAATTAGAGCCTTAAAAATTTAACATACTAATTAATTCGTAATTTTAGTTTCAGCCGAGTTCTCCCGTTCCGACCTGGAAAAAATCCAGTTGATATGAGTGGACTATTAACTACTGCAACAAAAACCTACTTATATGCGAAGAGCGCGTGTATCCACCTGAAAGAAGAGTTATGACATTTTCCTTTATGACAAAAATGTTGCACGTAATTTTCCCTTCTCGCATGTTTGTGTTCTTTTCTAAAAATATTAGCATTAGTGCATATTTTTTGCAATTTGGTTTAAGTAAAATTTATTTATTATGCGAGTATTATTATCCCATTTAACAAGATATTAAATCTTATAATTACAATATATTATTGCAAATAGTTAATAGTATTTTGAAAACCATTCAGAATAACATTTGAAAATTTTTGATATGCAACTTATTTTTGCCTCAACTTTATTTCAGGTATGGATAGTGCCATTTTGTTTTTGAAGGTTTTTTTGTTTTATTTCCACTAACACGTTAAGTTTTTTGTGAAAAGTTCATAAAATATTAACAAATTTAAATAAAATTATATAAATAACTAATTTTGTTCCATTATGGGCTTGAAAAAGCATCAGATTGCAAGGTTTCGGTTCCATATAAAACGTGTTACCCATTTACATGGTTTTATTTTTTCAGCAATAAAAGCTCCATTTTTTTTAAGTCGAAAAGGGTCTATAGCTTGAAAAAGTCTTATGGACTTACCTTCGTATCATTATTGTCACTCACATCATCATTCATTTTCGTATTGAGTGTCCTGATAGTGGCACTTACCACCACATGCACTTACACATCTATGTTAACTGATTAAACCCAGCAAACAAGTCTTTGTGAGTAACACGTTTCTTCAGAAAACATTTTCGCACTAAAAAGGGAGAGATTAGAGAAGTGAGTAGTTTGTTTTCGAGTTTCTCTTTCAAATCAGGAATGCAATAAATGGGAAACAATGAAGTTCTATTCATATAAATTAAAAGTAAATTAAAAAAAAAAATTATTAAAAAATTTTAAATTATTTGAAAGCACTAACTATATGCCTTCGGTATTGTTAATATTAATTTTATTATTTCCTACAACTGTTCTTGAGCCCTTTAACTGTAGCACAATTGATAACTACACAAAGATCGCTTGCGCAAGCAGCACTAACGTGACACTTTTATATATAAAGAGGAAATATGAATCATTTAATTACATATAAAGATTATATTCGTATAAGCTTTTACATCCCTGATGGCTATTTTAAAAGTTTATAATTAATACGTGCGCGTTACAATTTTTACTCTTGCAGATTTGCTCAGCTGTAGGAAATCGAAAATTCATGTATTTTATTGTTGTGGTCAATAATGTATAGAAATCTTGGATCTAAAAGATCTACAGGGGTCGTTTAAAACCTAGAATAATTTACGCTAATAAGATTTTATAGTTAAATGTGTTTTGTTTGTTCTACGATTTTGGTTTTAAATCTCCTTGGCTTTTCCATTGGGATGATTGGACTTTGGTTTCGATGTCATAACCATATACCCATGATTCATCACCTGTTTTAAGAAAATCTAGATCATCGTTAACGTCGTTCAACATTTCATGAGCGATTCCTATGCGACTGTTTTTTTTGTTTGTTAAAAATTCAGCAATTTTGAAAAGAGCTTTGCCGTCACACGCTTCATGCTCAAAATTTGCGAAAAGAATTGTATAGCATGAGCCAACCGATATGCCGACATCCTTTGCATCTTTTCTAATAGTGATTCGACGATTCTACATAACAATTTTCCTCACTTCCTTAACATTTTCATCGGTTTTTGATGTGATGAAGCGTCCAGGACGAGCATCATAATTTTTCTGACTCAGAATACTATCAATTTTTTAATTTAAATTTTTTACACAAAATTTTATGCAAATTCTTTAATCCATTTTTTGCACTAAGAGAAAATCGCCAAACAAGTAATACACGTCTAACTGTTATGCCTCTCGCAAACAAACTCAACACAGAACATATTTTCCAACATTGGAAAAAAAATTCGCCAGTAGAATGCACGTAGCTCTAGAAATTTCAAAATTCATCTTTTCTATTGAACAGACCTCGTATATATGTATATTTATGTATTAATATATAATATAATATAAAATTGGAAATACTATTTGTATGGAAATTCAAAGATATAAGAGTTGTCTTCAATTTAGTCACCATTTTCTCATCTTAACTTCCTAAAAATTCGAAAAAATTTAATAATTTGGAAGCAACGAAAATGTCATTCCTTAAGAACGACTTTAATTTTTTTCCACTGAGATTCATGTTCATAAGATAATGGGGTCCTTTTTAGATATTTCATCCTGATTCTCGGTCTATTTTATATTGCATCTGATTTAAGCAAACTTCATGCATTTGAAACAATATAAATATATTCGAAAAAACTCTCTTTCATATGTTTTTATTCTAGGATTTTTTAATAAAATATAGAAATTTTGGATAAAATTTTTTCATGTGCCTTTTCATATATTAAGGGCATGTCAGTGTTTTTTATTAAAATTTCCATTATTTTGTGGAATTACGATTTTTTATTATTAATTTTAGTTTTTCTATATGTGACGCATTTCACCTGAAGAGTACAAACAATTTTTTTTTCCAATTTCTTTGATATTTGGCCCAATTGTTCTTCTAGTAGACAGGAATACGTATGCCGAAAATTTTTTATTACGCTTATTTTTCGAGTTTAGGAATGCCGTTTTCAAAGTTTCGATTTTTTAAAAGTATTTTTTCTATATAGAAAAATTTAACAAATAAATATTCGGGTGAGTGAATATTATTGGAAATTGTTTGATCTTGGGGACAAATTAAATATTAGAAAAAAATTTGTCAAGTCTAAAATAGAAAATAACCATTTTAAATTAAAGTTTTTCTAACTTGAACACTTCTTTTAAGATATTTTTAAATCAAATTAGCCTAGGGCGTCCCCAATATGAAATGGAAGATATATGTTCTAGTGTTTTGACCGTTTCATTTTAATTAATTTATAAACTTAATTTATTTTTTTCCAGCTTAAGGTTTATTTTAATTTTTTAATCGATATTTCGGTACTCATCGATTACCATTTTCGGGATATTTGTTTATTTTATATAAAATTAAATGTGAACTTAAGTTTGGAAAATAAATTAAGTTTATAAATTATAATAAAACGGTCAAAACACTAGAATATATATCTTCCATTTCATTTTGACCGTATATGGAGTTTATAAACTGAAATGGTATTTATGTAACTTTGTTGAGATTACTTGCACTTTTCGAATTAAATAAGGGACACGCTAAGATCTTTTCACTTCAACGATTGCTTATCACAAAGACGATTCATTCGCAATATATACAAACACACATAATTGTATTTGCTAGGAGAAGAATCAAGATTGTGTTGCCGCCACACGTACAACAAATGTAGATGCATGTTGCACTATAAAATCGAAAGTGACCATTTAATATTCCAATTTTATTAACTTAAGCTCCAGGTTGTAATCATAATGTTGTAATAATTTTGAAGTGAGATGCATTAGTTTAAAGGATACATAAAAATGATTGTGCATGTACGCCACACTGCAACACAGGAAATGATTATTTTAAGTTTTAATTCGTATAAATTAACTTTAAATTTTTTAAATTTTAAACTAGCCAAGGGTGCGCTCATAATATTGTAAGACACGATGCCCTAAAGTTATATAGATTAACGATATGGATTTATTTACGATGTGACTAAAATTGGTATTGAATCCTGGAGGGATTCACATCAGAAGGATGGAAGGATTACACAGAACGCAATAAATTAGTAAATATGTATGTGCAGTGCTTGAAGAAATGTTTTTAAAATTGTTTCTCAGTGTACGTTTCACATTTCAAAACTTTCGTTTACTTCGTGGAATTTGAATTTTTCAATTGCATTTAGTGAAAATAAAGGTGAGATACCATATGGTATGGAATTTTAATTATACAAACTTTAATTTTTATTAATATTGCTCTTTTTGCAAAATGCATTGTTTGTTGTGGCATTAACGACCAATGAAATGTCGGCATATGAACAGCTAAAGCCACAACAGACAATGCATTTTGCAAAAAAAAACTCTAATTGTTTTAACGATTAGTTGGGGAGAATATCCCCAATATCAATATTAAGTAATATTGTTTTTTTTACAAAATTTTCTAAAATATTTGGTATCACGATTTATGGATAATTGATTTTATTTATTTATGATTGTTGTTTTTACATCTCATTTATTTGTTGGATTTCATTTCAGTATTTAGTTGGAGTTTGGATTTTTACTTAAATTTAGCGAGTTTGGAATTTTTTGGTTATTAATTTTAGTTTTTTTTCTTGATTTTCGTATCATATGATATTAAGATTTTTTTTAATTTTCAATCGAGTTGAAATTAGAATTCAGTGTGGATGGAGTATTAAGCACTTGCAAAATTTTTTAGAAAAATATGTTTCAATAATTGGTTTTTGGCAAAAAATGTTTTTTACAAATTTTTGATTTATTAATTGTATTTTGTTTCTCAAAATTTTATAAGTATATGTTCCATTTCGGCTATTTTGAAATTTTCAATTGCAAATGTAATTGATATGAACCACAATAAGAAACCTATAGATTTGTCCATAATTTCAATATATTAAATAAGACAGGATTTTTCAAAACATAATTATATTACACATGTCAAGCCTTTGACGTTATGCTTGTTGGGAATGAAAGCTCCTTTGGAAAACAAAAGTATAAAATAATGAAAATGCGGAAAGACTCTTAATGATCGTTTGTGTTTATTTTTACAAATGAACGTTTGTGATGGAGGAAAATGTTGCTTTTTTTGCAGCCATTTTTGCCTTTTTTATATCACTTTATATATACGTATGTGTAGGTGTACGTGCGTGTGCTAGTGTTAAGTTGCATACGTGTGCGAAAGTAATCATTAAACCAAAATTAAAAGGTTAAATACAAAAAAGGATAGAAGTGTAAAAACAGGTGAATGGGTGAGGAAATTGCTGTCACTTTTGACCATTTAATTTGCACATGAAACCAGTGATTTTAAGTCATAAAAGCCTTTTAAATGTTAATTCAACTAAATCAGTATGTACAGTGGTTTCTGGGCTTATAATTACAAATCTCTTCTCCTGACATATGATAACATATTATAGTATATATACTTATATATAAGTATATATATATATATATATATATATATATATATATATATGTATATATATATGTGTGTGTGTGCGTGTAAGTATATATACCGAATTAAAAAGATATTGATGGGAGAGATTAGATGATTTTAAATGCTACTTTTTACAAGAAATAGAAGTGGTAGTTTTAATTTTAAATGACCAGAGATTTTTTATGTACAATATTTTCAACTTTGTGTGTATGTGTGTGTGCTTGTAGATCAATCTCTCATAACTTTAAAGCGACTGAACCGGTATAGTATAATACAATAGTATTTGCGTTATTCTAAAGATATCGATATTATATCGTGTGAAAATGCATTTAATAAATATGGCTGATTTTTTTTCGATAAGAAATTGTTGCAAAAAAATTAATTTTTTAAGCATATCCCAAATTACTTCTTTGATTCGATTGATTTGTTACCGAAAAATTTTGAAAAAATTTGGTTCAATTAATCAAATTGATTGAATATTTATTTTAACATGGAATACAGTTTCCAGTACAACAAATTTATCACAAATTAATATATTTGCTCAAAAGGTACATCGTCGAAAATATTCTAGAAGAGCCCTTCCTTGAATATCTCCGAAAATTCTTGTCGAAAGGGTTTTTTTTTAATGTGGTTGAATGTTTTTAATTAAATAACAAACACCAACTGTGAAGCTACTTGGATTATCTGCAGAGATACCCGGAGTCTGCGGCAGGAGTCGAACCTGCGATCTTCGGACTACCAGTCTAATACACTAGCTACTAGTCTACGAAGGCACTCAAATTGGACGACTGCCTTAAATTTTATCTAGTTCAAGAGATATACTTCAAAAAAAGTTTTTATTTCTGATTCTAACGAAAGCTCTTCCCAAATCGAACTCGATACTGGCGAAATGTTTTGGGGATGTCCTGCAAGCTCAACCTTCATCAGTGTGAGTAGAGGTAGGTCTGTTTTTAATCTCTCCCACTGTGCATTTCCTTTCAGAAGTAGAAAAAATAAAAAAATTTCAGTCAGTTCTGGCAAAATATTGAAAAATATTGAAGTTCTGGTAAAATACTGAAAAAATAATATTAAAAAATATTTCTTTAATTTAAAGAGACCTTGTCCTAGAATAAATATATGAGTATTTTCATATTTTCCATTAAAAATATTATACAAATATAATATTGAATTTATGTTTATAATGTTACATGTGCATATTTAATATATAGTTTTTATATTATTTACAAACTATGCACATATTTCACAATTTATAAAGTCAATCGCCCACAAACACCTGCCTGTAACCAAACGTAACTACAGGCGGCCAGTTGAAAAATTACTACTTTATGCAGATTAATTGGAAATACGTTAAATAGAATTACCTGGTAATTAAGTTGTAAGTGTTATTTTGCAAATTTTTTTTTTATTTTTGTAATAAAAGCGGATACTGTTTGCATTCCGGCAAATAATTGGAACACACATTTATTTGTATATTATTGGTTGTAAACAGGGATAAAACTCAAAGGGCCTTTGCATTTAAGTCCTTTGCCCTCAACATCTTAGCTTTTAAGACCTTAGTGAAGTCCAATCTATTCTAACCAATCAGTCTGATTTTAATTTTTATTAAATTTAATTTTGCAATGTACGATATTCGCCCCATTCAAGAATTTTATTGCTAAAATATTTTTAAATTACGTATTGAAATAATATAAAATAATAATGGAAATAAACAAAAATTTATTAAAACAGTGTAAGACAATGTAAAATGAAATAAATTAAAGTAAATTGAAATGAAATGAAATAATGTAGAAAAAAAATTAAATGAAATAAATATAAAATAGAACAAAATAAAATGAAATGAAATAAAATGTACTGAATTAAAATATGATACAAAGCAATCACACTAAATTTAATAAAACAAGGAAAATACAAAATAAACTAAAATAAATTTTATAAAATTAAATTATGTAAAATCAAAGCAAAATAAAATCGAGCGAGTCAGTTAAGTTTTTAAAGCGCGCTTTAACTTTTCATAAATTAAAATAAAATAATATAAAAAATAAAATAATATAGAATAAAATAAAATGAAATAAACTACAATAAAATATTAAATATAAAAAGTACAATAATATAAAATAAAAAATTAAAAAAAATAAATACGAAATCAAATGAAATAAAAAAATATAATGGGGCCATTATCTAAATCGTTCGACTTAAATCGGTTGGAAGTGCCGGAGAGGGGAGACAACAAAATAAAATAGAAACAGTTCTTTCCCTGTAGGCCTTTTACAAGAGAAAATGTTTTCAAATGATTTCAACATTGGCTTGTTATTGCAGCAAATCGCCTCTTTTACTGCTTATTCTTCGATTTGAAAGATGTCTTCAATATGTCAAGGAAAGTGCTTTTTTCTAAAAAGAAAATAATTTTCTATTAAATTAAAGGGTACAAAATTGTCCCTTTTCCTACGCCAAAGTATTGTATCAATTATAAATTTGCGGAAATAATGTTTTCTTGAAGATTTAAAATAACAACCCGTTTTTCATTTAAAAAAATATTTTGAAAAACGATAACAGATTTTAAGAGATTTATGGAAGTAATTCAGACTTTTGGCAAAAATTTTTTCAACTCGATTTTGTCGGAAGTTGAAAAGATGCAATAATGGATTTTTAGAAACAATGCAAATATTGTTCCTTGGGAATAAATGCAGACTTTAAGTGGAAGCGAGAGCCGGACTACTGCTAATGCCATTGTAGATCACTGAAAAAGAAACTGATCAATTGGACTTGGAGTATATGTGATGGCCATATAAGGCCTTCAAAAACGACTTGTTATTCATTATTTTTTTCGCTGGTTCAGGTTTTATATGTGTCCATTTAATTTTAAATTTATTGTAATATTTAATTGAAAAGTGTTGTCGATTGGGTGGCTACATCGCAAACACATAATTATTGAACACATAATGCCACCAAATGGAAGTGAAGAAAATTATAATTGTAACAAATAAATAGATATTGAAATACATTGTAAATTAGTGCAGAAGTTTTAAAGATTTATTACATATAATAAAAGTGTAATGAATTAATTTTTATTTAAAGGTGGTTTTATGGGTGACATAGCATTACCAGAGGTAGAATACGATGGTGAAGGTTATCCTTTAGTGGCCAGTACACAATCATGGGACGAGCCCCAGGCAGATGCACCCGCGAAAGAGTCACAATCCAAATATAATGAAACTTTCCAAAAGGAAATGGAGATTTTGAAGCAGGAAGTCTATCACGAGGGCTTGCAAGTGGAGGAAGAAGGTCTTACCGATATTATTAGAAGGAAAACTAAATTGCCGAGCAACAAACCGGAATTGGATAACGATCTGATGCAGGTAAGTTTTTTCAGAAACAGCAACTTAATCCTGATAACATTTATATATGACTAACAATGTGAAATTCCTGTAGTCTGCCAATGAATTACTTAAGCCCTCTAGTAACTCAAACTATGCTTCTATTAATTTCAAAAATGAAGTTATTTCTTCGGAGGAACAAACTGTAAACACACGCAAATATCCTCTCATAATGGAATCAAAAAAGGATATACAAATCGAAGAAAATATACCTGATAAGGCGTCGTTGGATAAAACATTTAATACTTCCACGGACAAGTATGACTTTAGCGGATTAGCCAAAACAAAATCCCAAGCCGAAGAAGAGAAGTACAATAAGTCTTCCATTGGTTTGGGTAATCGCAATGTAGATCAACGTAAAATACAATCAAATACCAAAGATATTGAATTGGATACGGGCAATAATTTTGTATCGGAACGTAAGCTGATCATATTACCCACCTCATTGCCTCCACAACGTTCCACGTTACCCAATGTGTATAGTAATGCTGGTGGTAATGGTATGAAACTGGATGAGATTCAAGAAATTAAGGGAAGCAGCACAATTGTAAAGAGGAGACATCGCAGGGGGAGAAAAAACAGGTAAATTGCAATTGATTGTTTTATTAAATTATCCTTTTGTTTGAGTATATTTTTCTTTAAAACTCAGCCACATAAACACTTCAACCTTTATGTTGAATTTGTCAATACGTTTTCTGGAAGAGAGTACTAACATAAGATTAGCAAAAAGTGACTGTAGCTATACATTTTAATTCAAAAAGTTAATGTGGGTTTTAGGTTAGGTTAGGTTGATTGGAGGGGTTTGATAGCCCCATGTCATATGACATATACTTAAGCCAGTGAAGGCTTGTTGTGCGCTCCCTTGGGTTTAACCGTAACATATTGACCCAAAGGTCTAGAGACGTGTCACTCACAAAGTTCCTTAATTTACTCCAGCATATTCCCCGTAATCGGGTTATGTCCGGTAAGGTGTCACCCCTAAGATATCGGAACCTTATTTGTGAGAAGGGAGGGCATTGGCACAAATAGTGTTCCAATGTTTCGCTCTCCTTCCCACATGCTCATCTCCTCCCGCTATTCCCATGCGTTTAAGATGTGTCCGTAGTTGAGAGTGCCTTTGACAACTCCCATTATTCTACTTAGTTCGGGCTTAGCAGCTCCCTCGTTCTAATATGGGTTTTAAGTATTCCTGGTATATTTATGCAATAGCTTGAAGTCAGATCTTTAATAAAAATTATAAATTTTATTTAAATCAATATTTTGCTGCTTTCTGTATTGTTCAGGAATATATGATGTTTTAAATTTAATTGCAAATGTATTAGAACAAACCAAACAAGGGTAAATCAAAAATGGTTAAATTAACGAAAAGGTATTTTTCATAAGAACGGAAATCACTCTTCGTTGCAAATCGGTCTTGTAGGCCTTGCAAATCTTACAAGCCTAAGATGAATACTACAGTGTGCTATAAAAATTAGTCTTCGATTTCCTACAGTTGCGCAAATGCGAGTTCAAGATCCCCTAATTACAACACAATTAATTATAATGTTTAATTATCCAATATTTCGCAATATCGCATTGGATAGTTTCTTGTGGTATTTTTTTAAATTATATTAGCAATCAAACATGTTTCTAAAAATTTTTTATAATGGAAAACAAAATTTATATTATAAACTTATACTTAAGATTGAAAATTAATTTTTTTTGGGATAATCTTCCAAACTTATTATGAAAACAACTGGTTTTTAAGAAATATTTTATTTTTTGATCTTGAACTCGCTTGTCAGATTAAACAACGTAGCATATCGAACGTTGCGACGAGCATCAATGAATGAGTCAATAGCGTTGGCTACACTACTGTCATCAATGGGTCTTTTCGCCCTCTCCTCTACTCGGTTTAGTAGCTTGAAAATAGACTTTGAAACACCGGCCCATACATGAGAGCTGTATTCTATTTTCGGTCGGATGTAGAAGGAACAAATGGTGAAGATATCGGTAGGGGTGAAGCCCAGGCACTTGAATGCTTCTTTAGCGATTTGAAAAATGTGCTGAGTCCATCGAGCATCACACAAAATTTTCTTGTCTAGAACATTAAGAACTTTTTATTCCTCAATATTTATATCACGCATAATTACAGGTAGAGCACTGTGTTTTACGAGCATTAAAATCTACTCGTTTCGTATGATCCCATTCAGAGATTATTACAAGATCTTTTGTTGAGAATATAGTTTGTATGCAACATTTGACAATCCGTAAATATAATTCCTTCTCGATAGTGGTATGGTATCTAATCGTATCCCATCTTTCATCCTTGATCTAGCTTTAAGTAGATTTATAGGTACACTCGAATAACTTATTGGTAATAAGAAAAAGGTCGAAGAAACTAGAGAAATCGGTTTTGTAAATATGTTTGCAATAGCAATCAGGGATGGAAAAGTTTATGCCATTATATATTTTTATATTCAAAATTATCGTGTTAGTATGCTAGAGTGCCTTCGCAGGCTAGTAGCTAGTGTACTAGACTGGTAATCCGAAGGTCGCGGGTTCGATTCCTGCCGGAGACTCTGGGTGTTTCTGCAGACAAGCCAAGTAGCTTCGCAGTTTGTGTTTATTAATTTTGATAAAAAAAATCGGTTGATATTCACAAACTAATTTCACTTTAGTGTGAATATGTATATACGTTGAAATAGTTCCTATTTCCTGGTCCCAACTGAAGATTTAAAAATATAACACTACACTGTAACAAATTTATTGTTTGTTATTGGCTTCATCAGTAATCTTCAGTCATACAAAAATTATCAAATAATATATAAGAATTCTATAGAATACAATAAAATTCATTTACTTGCGATTTACAAAAAAATATAAGTATAATAGTTTTAGCAAACCTCTATACAAAATCAACACAACAAACAATTATAATCGACCTGCGACTTCTTATATTTTCGCATAAAATTGAATGCTTTTCAAAGAAGATTTGGCTGAAGAGTACTGACGATTTGGTTATCGCCAAAGAAATGCAGATCTATATTTAGCTAAGTCAACAGCCAGCAATAAATTTTTTAAATAATTATTTGGGGAATATCTCCAATAATGAATTTAAATTTAAATATTGTCAAATTGTAACTTTCGTATCTGCTTGTTCGTGTGTGTATATGTGGCATCGTAGCTCTTTATTGGTTGCAAAGATTTCCATTTGATTGCCGCAAAAATGGTTGCTCTTTTATTACCTTTTTTCATTAGCTCGAAAGAAGTGTGTAAAAAAAATTAAAAATTAAACATTTTTTATATATTAAACATTAAAAAGGAAAGTTGTCACCATTTCTTATGTTTTAACAAACATAATTCAAAACAAAATTTTATCTGGAATAATTAATTATCTGAGTAGGAAGTTTGTATCAAATTTCATACGACAATATACTTTTGACCATCGAACAAAACAGAAAATTATTATAAATTTTTCATCTGTCAAACGGCTCAAACTATTATTAACTATTAATTGTTTTTTCTCTTCAAGATGCAACAGACATTTGTTATAGGGTCTCATTACAATTTAGTCTATTGTTTGAATGAGAATCTTAAAATATATATTAAAAATAGAAAAAATGTTTTTAATTTTAAATAAAACTTCAATAATTAAATTACTGTTCTAGATAATTTATTCAAAACGTGTTTTATTCTTTAAAGTTACTATTTCAATGGCTGAATTTTTGTCTAGAGCTCTGACTGCTTTAACACGATATTCTTCGACAAAGAACTTATTTTGAAAGTAAAAAAAATATTTGCTATTTTTTTAAACGCCAAAAAAAATTATAATAAACACTCTCTAGCATTTATGCTAGAGTTGGAGATATACTGTCAAGAGTGATTTCCTCTAATATAAATAAAAATGTAATAAAATCAATCTTTTATGGTTTTGGGGCAAAACGATCCTCAGTAATTATTTCCACTATGAGTCGTACTAAGTTCGCACTTATCAAATTTTGTTGATTTAATTTTTTCTCTTCTGCTTTCAAGTTGTATTGACATTTACACTTGTAAAGTTTTCTTGATGAAAATTTTCTTCTTCTTCTTTGAGCTTGCAATATTCGTATTGGAGTGTGTATATGTGTGAATATAAACAAAAGAGAGTAAAAACGAAATGAAGGTTCATGAATATCATCTCTAGTTTCTCTTCGCCTTGATTCGCTTGCCTACAAACCACAAATTAATTCAACGAAATTTGAGAAGTGTAAACTTGGTAATATGTAAAAATTATTTTCGAACAATAAGAAAGCTGAGGCTCTAGCCCTATCACACTTGGAATATTTCCATGTGGAAAATATTTATTGACGGAACAAGAAGTTAAGTTAAATTTAGGCTTGAAATAATTGTAAGGAATAGCAATACCGCTTGATCATAATATAATTGCCGCAATCATGTTTCTACCTATAAATTTCACTTCAAAACTAATGTCTAATTTATAATTTTTTTCTGCTTCAAAGACGCAGCTACAGCCCCCATCATCGTTCGGAATACAACGCACGTTTACAACAATTAAAAGATGAGCTTAATCATTCGCTGGACAGACCCCAACAAATAAAAAAGCAGCAGCAAAATGTTCATCGTTCTGAATCATATGCAGCACCATTCTATAACGAAAAATTTAATAACATGACTGCTATGGAAAATGACACCTCCAGCAATGAAATGAAATATGCCAAGCTGCCGGAAAACGATGATGATTACGATAGACCAGTAGACATAGTGCCTGTCTATGAGGCGGAACGGGAGCAGGAGTATGTACAATTGTTTATTTCTTCACCGCATAGAGAATTTATTGCTTGTACTTAATTTAGTGAATTTAGTTTTGTGCGTGAGCACAGACGTCTTCCACGTGCTGTAACGGCGAAAAAGGAACGCGTGTGGGATTATGGTGTGATACCCTATGAAATCGATGGCAATTTTAGTGGTGTTCATAAGGCGTTATTTAAACAGGCCATGCGCCACTGGGAGAATTCAACTTGCATTAAGTTTGTGGAACGCGAGCCAGAGAATCATCCAAATTACATTGTTTTCACTATACGCGGTTGTGGGTAAGTAACAATGTGTGAAGTACATTTGCCACAGTAACACAGACGCACATGTAAATATTTGACATTTGTCCAAGTGCATGTTTATATATGTATATAAAACCTATCAAATTTACACTCCATTTAAAGTGTTGCAAGTTTTGCACTATGGTGCAAAATTTCATAAATTTTTTTTAGTTTAGTACAAGACGTGCCATAAGGGCTCTGGAGGGGCTCGTCTATCATAAAACAAAACAAAATAATTATGCTTTAATTTTAAAGCACGAAGATTGGCTAAATATAAAATAAAAAGTAAAATGAGACAATAATTGTATTTCGTAATCTTGTAGCATTGCTTTCTCATCATAATTTTGTTTCTGATTAAAATTTAAAAAGTCATCATTGTTTGCCCTCCCTGGTTTTTTCAATTGAACCTCAAACAAATATTTTGAATGGGCTCGAGTTGAAATCTCATTCAAATCTATTAGAAAGTGATATTTTTATTTTTTTATGTTTTTCTTTCTTAGAAAAAACAGGAGAAGTAAATTTGACTACTAGGCCAAATAATATATAAATCAATGACATATTCTTTATTAAAAAAAAGTAGTCTATTAGTCGCTTTAATCTAAGAAATTTTATTTTGTACAGGGTTATGGCTGTTTCCTAATAAGTTTGCACTTATCAAAGAGCACTCTATTTTCCCCTTGAAATGGCTAAAGATGTACAAATTTTTGGGAAAAGAAAATGCCATAAATCGAATAACAATTATTATTATTATTTTTTTTCCTAAAATCGACTAAATTGACTAAACTTGATAGGTTTCTTATATCGAGTTTCCACTGTACAATAACAAGTAATTAACACAAAGATATACGATTTACTTAGAAAAAAACTACCCAATAATTTTATCCATGTCGTTGTACACTTAGGGCCACAGTGCGAAGTGCTGTTTCAAAACAAATTAACAAAGTTTTATGTTTATCTGTACAATTACATATTTTTATTTTTAACATTCTTGCACTTTCTTTATGTGAATGTTTACAGTTGTTGTTCGTTTGTTGGCAAACGTGGCAATGGGCCACAGGCCATTTCGATTGGCCGCAATTGTGATAAATTTGGTATCGTTGTTCACGAGTTGGGCCATGTTGTTGGCTTTTGGCATGAACACACACGTCCAGATCGTGCCAACCATGTTATCATTGAACACCATAACATTATGAAGGGACAAGACTACAACTTTAATAAACTGACACCAGAGGAAGTTGATTCATTGGGCATGGCCTATGATTACGATTCCATTATGCACTATGCACGCAACACTTTCTCAAAGGGCACATACTTGGACACCATACTGCCTGTCGAGGTGAAGGGTAAGAAGAGACCAGAAATTGGACAACGTTTACGTTTGAGTGCCGGTGATATAGCCCAAGCTAATTTATTGTACAGATGTGCTAAATGCGGTCGCACCTTCCAAGAGAATGCAGGACTATTTTCCAGTCCGTCGTATTATACAGCGGGGGCTTTAACAAATGAAACCGAACACTGCGAGTGGCGCATTACGGCCACTCATGGTGAGATAGTGGTTTTGAAATTGGAAAATTTGGTATGTTAATGTGGCAAATAGTCTACTAATTATTTATTTTTCCAATTAAAACTAACACAAAGTATTTAACGTTCACTCACAGACTCTTATTAACTTTTACTTGTATGAGTTTTTCCAACAAGAAGAATGTTATTTTGTATTTTCATTTTCCTCCCTTCTGCTTTAGAACATTTTCAAATCGCTTAACTGCCAATCAGATTATTTGGAAGTTCGTGATGGTTATTGGCACAAATCTCCATTGATTGCTCGTTTTTGTGGCAAAGTTTCTAGTGAAATTCTAACAACCGCTTCCAGCCGCATGATGTTGACTTACGTAAATACACATCGTACCGAGGGTTATCGTGGCTTTAAAGCTGAATTTGAGGGTAAGAATATAAACACATTGCACACGATTAAAGGTTGCTGTTCATTAGAGCGTAGGCTTTAGTTAAACTGCATTAGAAGGATCTTGTTTTATGGATGAAAAGTATTAAGGGCAAAAAATCTAGTATTTCTATGGAGGGGAGTTCAACAAGCCGGTAGAAAATTTATGACCAGAAGAATTAAAGTTCTACTTTTATTATTACAGCTTTATTTTCAAACAATATATTTCGCAACTTTATCAATGAGTTAAAACGTTTAAAAAATACATTGTTTTTTCGATAATAATGACACTGAACAACAAAATCAATGTACACGTATATATTTTTTCTGAACACAGATTCTGATTAAGGGGACTAAAAAAGTAATGTACATGTATTGATGATTTTTAGGTTTACGTTGTTAGGATTTTCCTCTTTTCATAAAGGCTTTATTAAGGGTGACCGCCATAGGAAACCATATAACCCTCTTATTTTAGGTGTGGGTGGATACCTGAGCAGACTTATATAAAATAAATGGAGGATGTTAATCTTCTAAATCTGAAATGTAGACTACATTTGTGTAGTTCAATTTAAAATTTGGAAAATGCATTAGAACATGATTATAATGATCTAAAATATTGCATTGAAATTTTACTTTAAGACTTTTAATACATCAAAGTTCAACATTAAGCTTGAGTGCCAGAAACGTATAAAAACTTAAACTTAAACAAGGGAAAACTTTAATTCATTCTAAAATAAACTCAGACGCGAAATTTTCCAGATAGTAATACTAATTACTTTGTTTTTTGGTCCCATTCTGGCGGTTCTTTTTGATTTTTCTGCATTAGAATTTATTATTGTATAGGGTAATTATTCCAATCAACACTAAAACTAAATTAAAGAATATTTGCGCAAACTTTTTGTTTTAGTACAATGAGTAAAATACTATATATTTTTTGTAGTTGTATTTTCGGAATGTTTATCTTTACTATCGATTGTCTTTTTAGTCGTTTGTGGTGGTGAGATCTTTATAGATGATAACGAGGGACGTTTGGAATCACCCAACTACCCTTTAGACTATCTGCCCAATAAGGAGTGTGTTTGGAAAATAACTGTGCCGAAGGGCTATCAAGTGGCCCTAAAGTTTCAATCCTTTGAAGTTGAAAATCATGACAGTTGCGTATACGATTTTGTGGAGGTGAGAGATGGACCCAGCCAAGAATCTTCTTTGGTAGGTGTGTTTTGTGGCTATAAACCACCACCGAATATGAAGTTAGTATAGAAAAATTATTTGCCACAAGATTTATATAACAAATCATGCTTTCCATTTAGATCAACTGGTGACACCATGTTTGTGAAATTTGTGTCCGACACTTCTGTGCAGAAACCCGGTTTCTCGGCCACCTTTATGAAGGAAGTTGATGAGTGCGAGACCAAAAATCATGGCTGTGAGCATGAATGCATTAACACATTGGGTGGTTATGAATGCAGCTGTCACATTGGCTATGAGTTGCATAGCGATAAGAAACATTGTGAAGATGCCTGTGGTGGCGTTATTGAATATCCGAATGGTACCATTACCTCGCCCTCTTTCCCGGACACCTATCCCTTTTTGAAAGATTGCATATGGGAAATTATTGCTCAGCCAAAGCACAAAATATCTTTAAATTTCACCCATTTCGATTTAGAAGGTGCCACTCATCATCAGTCGGAGTGCGGTTACGACAAGGTTACCGTTTATTCTAAAATGAGTGAGAATCGTTTGAAAAAGATTGGCACCTATTGTGGCAGCTCGATACCCCCCACGGCCACTTCTGAAGGTAATGCCTTGAGGGTGGAATTCCATTCGGACAAATCAATACAGAGATCAGGTTTTGCTGCTGTATTCTTTACCGATATTGATGAATGTTCCGTTAATAATGGAGGCTGCCAACATGAGTGTCGTAATACAATTGGTTCATACATCTGTTCCTGCCACAATGGCTACTCGTTGCATGAAAATGGCCACGACTGTAAGGAGGGCGAGTGTAAACATGAAATATCTGCGCCTACTGGCACCATTTATAGTCCAAATTATCCCGACTCATATCCGCCCAACGCTGATTGCGTATGGCATTTTTCAACCACACCAGGTCATCGTATTAAGTTGATATTTAATGAATTTAAGGTGGAATCGCATCAGGTAAAATTAAATACTTGAACGTATTATTTCTAGTATTTCTGAAACTTTTCGTTATTTGTTCTTTTAATTTGCATTTTAGGAATGCTCCTATGACAACGTTGCGATATACGATGGTGACTCTGAAAGTAGCTCAATTTTGGGCCGCTTTTGTGGCGAAAAGATTCCTTATCCCATTTCGTCATCCACAAATCAACTCTATATGGTACTCAAGACAGATAAGAACAAGCAGCACAATGGTTTCACTGCTGTTCATGCAACATGTAAGTTTATATTTTATGTATGATGCGTTTATGTCTCGGCAGTCATACTCGCATATAAATACACTTTTGCAACCAGATTCAGAGCTGCTACAATTCCAATATCGAAATTCTTAAAACGGGTTAAATATGTTCCAAGAAATGAAATTTTTAATTAGGTACCCTGCCATTGGTCTGCAACAAAAATACACAATTGTGATTGCGCAAATATGCGAAACATGGAACGCTGGCCCTCGAAACATATTGAAGATCCAGGTGCTTGTGAATCAATGTCTTCGCAGGATGTTGAGAATATTCTGGTATAGAGTGATGTCCAACAACGGCCTTTGGGAACAACTCATGGCCACAGAAATAAAAAGACATAAATGGCGGTGAATTGGCGATACTTTAATAAGATCAAGGAACGACATCGCAAGAAATGCCATAGACTGGAACTCGCAAGGAAATCGAAGAAAAGTATGTCCAGCTCATAGATGGAGAAGCCAAATCGATCTAGAAGTGGCCGGAATGGATAAAACCCGGAGGGAACTGAGAGCGTTGGCCCAAGACAGGAATATGCTCCTTATATGATAAATGAGAACATATACGTATAAATATACAAGAAAACAAACTGATTTTAGGGCATGAATATCGTCGAAACTAAATTAATTATTTGTCACTTGATACTTGTTTGACACAAACTAAAATGTATAAATTAGAAATATTATAGAGTTGAAAATGATCAGCATAGTTTTAAACGGAAGTAGTGTTTGTTAGTAGTAAAAGCCCAATTAAATGTACAAAATCATAGCAGTTGCAATTCATATTTTTGTGCTATAAAATATATATTTGTTGGTAGGACGTTTTTTTGGCAATTTATTTTTAAAATCTCGATGATTTTGCCTCCAACAGTTGACGACTTTTGCAAAAAACTCCACCTGTTTTGTTTTATCATTAAGTCCCCAACGCAATCAGTCAGAAAAAATGTGTATGTCCAATTTAGAAAAAAACTATGGAAATATCAGACCCGAGACATAGATTTTATTTTTATATTCAATCCATGTTTCCTCAACAATTTCTTCAGAAAAATTTTGTTCCACGAATAGTGAAGCATTTAAAAGAATTTTTTTTGGCAGTACCAATAGAAGTATTATAGAGAACTGCTTCCTTTTTTAATACTTTCCACATTCCATTTTCTCGGATGCAAAAAAAAATAATTAAAAAATAATAATAGTATTGTTAACAAGTCTTACATTCCTCTTTTAAAGCTTGCGGCGGCTATTTGCGCGCCACAAATCAAGTCCAACAATTCTATTCACATGCACGTTTCGGTAATCACAATTACGACACGAATATGGATTGTGAGTGGACAATTCAAGCACCGCCCAGCAGCAACGTACAATTGATCTTCTTGACCTTCGACTTGGAAAATAGTGAAAATTGTACGTACGACTACGTGCAAGTATTTTCGGGTATGGAAGACACCAGTGGACCCATGTATGGGCAATATTGTGGCAATCAAGTAAGTGGCAAATGAAATTTATTATAATAAAATATTGAACATAAATAAATAAAATTATATTTTTTCAGACACCTCAAGACTTTATCTCCTTAACCGATTCCTTGTTGGTGCGTTTCAAAACCGATAGCACTGTAACTATGAAGGGATTTTCTGCATCCTATGTGGCCGTCGATCCCTTTGAGAATAGCGATGAAGATCCCACATCGTACAGTTCAGAGATGGTAACACCGTTTCCAGGCTCTTTAAAATCAATATATAAAGAAGAGGAGTCGCAGGAAACAGACGATTACAATGATTTTAATGAAAATCATTTAGTTATTAATAATCCATATTATACTCGCAATCGATATCAAAATAGATACTAGAACTCGAATTTTCTTCAAAAAAACACTAAGAGAAAAAACATTATATAAAATGAAAAACCAAAAAGCAAAAACACTGACAATATAATTGACTTTTTTTAAATCATACATTTGTAGAGTATTTACAAAGTATATAACATTATAAAACACTTAAGCATATCAGAATAATACTTTCGAAAAGACTTAACTGTCAAACGGATATTAAACATCAGAAGTGGAACTTTCAAGTTGTCATTTATAAAAATTTTTATAATAAAATTAGGCGTTAGATGTATGTATGTGTTAACGGACATGTACGTGTCTATCACTTTAATATGATTTACTAAATAGCAGAAATAACATTTTATGTTTAAGTAAGACTATAATACAATTAGATGAGTTTCATTTTAGTACTTAGACTTTAATTTTTAAATATTAATAAGAATTACAAAACATAGGGTGTAACATTATAAGTAGTTATAAACTGAGAAATGAAAAATAAAAAATTATTACAACACTCACACAACAAATTGGAAACAAACAAAAAATTTAAGTGATTATTTTGTGTCTTTAGATGGTAAATACATAACACACTTAAGGGCCATACATACATACGTGTCTGAATGTGAGATTTGGAGAAATATAAGTAATTTTACTAGGCAATTTCTAGCTACAGTCCTTTAAATTTTTATCTAGGTTTGGGATGGTTTGTGTCACCACTACGTCCTTAATTTTATAAAAGAAATGCAAAACTTAGTGAGCAATTCAACTTGAGAAAAATATACAATAAAACATTGCACATGTAATTGAGATCGAATTTAATTGTGTTTAAATTAAGGCCACAAATTGGTTACAAACAATATCAATGCGTAGCAATGCCCCAAACCAAACTATGTGTGGTTCGTGAATAAATTAAACTTCACAATGAAGTAAGAGAAATAAAATATGAAAGAAATATATTGGACTTTAATAAAAATTATTCCATGCAATCGGTCTATCAATTGAACAATAATTTTTAACGTGATAAATACGAACACTTATCGTTTGATAAGTTGTGCATATTTGTGTGAAAACGACATAATCCACGATCGAATTAGATAAGACCAACTTTCCATTTTAGCTAAATCGTAGCATTAAATCGAATTTTCGCATTAAAGTTCCCTGTTTGAAACCAACTAATGAAGCCTTTCAATTACCGATTCATGGCTGAGTTTTCTATACCGCCTTTAGTCATTAATTACGTGGTATGAAAAAAAATAGTTTCAGTAGCGTCAAGTTTATGACAGCCGAATTCAACTTATCAACCATCAACTATCCTCAAAAAGCTAGTCCAATAAAAGCGGTTAATTTGCAACAGTTAATTCAGCCACTGTGAGATCCTTTTTTTAATGACGTTTACATATGAATTAAAAGAGGTTTCACAGTGAAAACTTAAATATTTTATGTGAAATTGTAAAATTTTTTGCTTTTACCAATGACTTAAAAACTTAAAAGACACCTCTTTTCAATTTCAAGATTTATCACAAAATGTGCTACAAACAAAATGGGGTAATAGTTTAATAAAAAACGCATTTTAAATTTGACTTTATTGGAATTTAATTGAGCACAGAAATTACGAAATTCATTCGGAGTGCACATACACTTCTCTGAGGATATTTCTTTCCTAAAAAAAATTAACACTTTACTAATAAATATTTGAAAAAAAAAAATCAATTTATCGTTTTGAGATAAAAAACCAACTCTCTTAGAGGACTGGGATCTCTTTTCTTAAAAATTTTTGCCTTTTAAAGAATACTGTATACTGATAAATAATATAATATAAATATTCGAACAAGAAAAAATATGAATGACAATATGATTGGGAGATTTCACCTATTCTTTCACAAAGAAGTAACACCCCCAAGTTAAATAGTAGGCATTGGTTAACTGGTAGTTACTTCCCCTAAATAAAAATTAAACCACAACATTCTTGTTGGCTTATTGTAATAGATAACGTGTTAATTCAAATATAAATCTCATTTAAGTAATTCTCTAGATAAAAACCAATGAAATGCGATAAAATGCAAAAAATACCTGTTGAAAAATAGTATAAAATTTTATCTTGCCATTTTCATTAATACGACTTGGTCAGCTCTTTAAATTAATTGCAACTATAAAATAAATCAAAAAATATTTCTCTGAAAACTGAAACGAAAAACTTAAAGTTTCTGTAATGGTCTCTTAATGAAATAATTTAAATTTTTCAATAATGTCCTACACAAGCTCGTCTATGAAAACATGTGTGTTTGTGCAGGCCTCTAAAAAACATCTGATACGTCTGCAAGTGTGTTTCGGCAAGCTATTATTCACTTATTACGTTTTTGTTTCTGCAAAAAGAAATAACAACAAAATGTTAAAATTTTCTCAGAAATGACTATTTCATTTAATTTAATTTTCATTTTAATTGAATAAGCCGAAGAATGATAGCTCACGTCTATAAGTTGGAGAGTATTGCACGTACAACGATTTGTATGAGACATGCCATGCCCCATTTTCCAATATAACTCTTAAATGTTGAATTTAAAACATTAACGGTAGAGTTTTTAATGCAGAATTTCAGCTTTTTGACAGTGAAAACTTTGTATGAGAGTTCTCTCCCTTTTTGCAAGATACAATAACTTTTCTAATTTCGTGTTTTTTCGTGTAGGGCAACGCATATATACAACAGGTGCCAAGCACACTATTTCAATATCAAAATTTTCGTAAGAGCATGTTTCTTATAAGAGTTATTGTCGACAATGGCGAATTTGCATTTCCGGTTTCCTGCTCATTAAAAGTTGAATACTATTGACAATTTCTAAATATTCTCCGATACGTAAAAATGGCACGTCTCTGTCACTAGAAATCAACTATTGTCGACTACGTTTAAGCAAGTGCCAATAATTTTCCGTAGAGTTGAGGCACGCAAAAATATTAGACAACCCTAGAAGGATAGGGTTTCGGCTAAGAAAAATTTGACGGTGCTATGTGTCATCAAATTAAGGAAAAGTTTAGTTTTGTAAAGAACTAGCTCAAGGATATGTGTACCTGCTATAAATTGATTTTAGCAAAAAAAAAAGTTATTTAAGCTAAATGAAACAGCAGATAATAACAAAAATTAGTTAAAAGCTGCAAAATACAGATTATATTCTGTGTATAATATTTTATGAAATCGCAACAACGATATGTGTACCTCCTACAATTTTTTTTTGAAAAATTATTATTTTAGCTAAACTAAGCAATAACGAAAAACTACCATTTTCCCGAAATAGCAAAATATTCCTCATAATTTATCAATAATACTTTATTTTTAAATCATGGAAATGATATCGGTACCTCTCTTATATCCTTTTTGGCAAAAGTATGACATAAGCTAGACTATTTAAGAAAACATATCTTATAATTTTAATTCATAATTTTAAAAAAATATATAATTGTAGCTAAACTAAGCAACAATAATATACAAACATTTACCAAATGTCGAAAAATTTAACTTACAATCCGTGTACTCGTACAACATTCCTTTATTATGAATCCAAGTTCATATCCAACTCTTATACATATATCATTTTCTACAAACAGACATCGAAAGTATATTGAAAGAATTCCACATTTGTTTTCATCTCGACAAGGATATAAGTACACCTTCAATATATCCTTTTTGGGATAGGTAATTCGTTTAAAACGGCATCTAAAACTTCCTTAAATATACTTTAAACATTTCATTTTAGATTAAGTTTTTTAGAGTTTTATATAAAAAATTTAAATTAAGAATATTAAAAAAATATGCAAAAAAAATATTGGTTTTTAGGGTTTGAAAATTACAAGGACATAAATGGGTTGCTTCCAGGAAACAGTATTTAAAAAATAATTTAAGAATTAAAAAAACCACAATATACTTTTTTATATGTTTGTTCAAACTTTTCCAATAATTCTGATTTCTCAAAACGCCTTTCAAAGTAAAGTTATCTAATAAACTCTAATGCTTATTGCATGCACCGTTTTCTAATAGATAGTATGTCGAGGGAGTCCTATCAAACTTAAGATATTTTTTTTAATTTAAAAACTGTCACTTTACCCTTAAAAACATTTATAAAAATGTATGTTATTGAAAAAATAATGCGAATTTCTCTTTTGATTACCAATAACAGTGTCCTGGGCTACGCCTGGATTAACGTATTTTTTCCGCACTCCTCCACACTTTTGAAAAATGTTGAAAGATAAAATTATTTGATTTCTAATTTAGGAGGTCTTTTAAAATATTTCTGGAACAAACATAAACAAATTCGCAAATTTATATAATGTCTTTTATAATGAGTTGTTAAAAGAAAAAATGAATTCGGTCAATTCCTTAAGAAATGAAATATTCCACAAGTATTTTATATGATAAAAAAAAACAATATTTATCAAATTTGTTATTCGAGATATTCTCCAAAATAACTATTTTAATATGTTATTGTTTGTTGTTGGCTTAGCTAGGTATATGCCTGCATTTCATTGGCGCTAACCAAATCATCAGTACCCTTTTAGCCAAATCATGATTGAAAGCATTCAAAGCTCGTATACTTATGCAAACAATTACAAATATATATGAGAATTCTATCAGAACTCTATCATATTTTACTATTTGTAATCAACAAAAACAAAAGTATAAATAGCTATAGAAGCTTTTGTACAATCACAACACAACAAACAATTATAATTGACTTGCGTCCTTTTGTTTTTTCTTTTTACTCCTTTATACAATTAATCGCCCAACGGGCGAAAAAATTATGAAAAATATTTAGATCTCAGCAACTTATTGTGATGGAAATATTTATTAATTATAAAATTATTTTGTTACGAATCCAACGCACTTATGTTTTAAAGGAACAGTTACAGTTTTCTTTTATTGATTTTTGTCTGTGAAAAAAGCACTGTGCGAAGTAGCATCGATAACAACTTGAATGATAAGTCGCATTAGCCCTAAAAAGTATTTCATAATATGTGAAGATACCGGCCAAAGTGAATTTTCGAATAAACCCACAATTACTTTGTATGGGAAACACCACGCCCACTTTCAAATCATGATTGTTCCGTTTCATACTACACACATAAGCAATAGAGTAACACACATATTCTCAACGTGTCCGCTATTAAAATTAAATAAATGATTAGAACTTAATATCTGCTATATAGTGTAGCTGCCACGCCCATATAGGTAGAACACACCAGCTGGTGCCGATTCACACCGAAAAACTCACGATTTTGACCGCTGTTTAGTTTCTGCTCTTGTGTGGTGGATCCAAGTTTCGTCCAAGGTTACAACACGATGCGAAATCTCGTCCATATTGCGGTTGCACAACGCCAAGCACTCTTGCAAAGTTGTCACAAGAATGGATTTTTGGTCGATTGTGAGCCAACGCGGCACCCATCATGCGGAGAGCCTTTTCATACTCAATTGAAACCACTGAGCTTTGTGATACGCCTACGGATTTTACAATCTCTCGCACTTTTAATTTCCGATCGGTCAACACCACATCGTACATTTTTTCAATTGCTTCGAGTATAGAGGACGTTCAGCATCTTCCGTGCTCGAATGAGGAGTTTTTTCTTCAAAACAAACGAAACAAACTTTTTTGCCATTTTTTCTCAAGTCATGCGATAGTCTGCTATCAATGGCTGTCAAACACAAACTAAATGATACAACTTGTTAACATTTTGCCAGGAGTCAACTAAAAGATGCCTCTTGATAGAAGCTGTATTGCCCATTTAGTTGGGAGGCGATAAACTCAAAAGGTACCGACTTATTGACCTGCCCCCGTAGCCTCAATATTGTTATTTATTTATAGATTGAAAAAAATCTTAGTTTAAACCATTCCAAAGAAGGCCGATGTAGAAAAAACACGTGCTCTTTTTTTAGCCCCTGATTTCAAAGGCAAACTGAAAATCTCTTAGAGTTCCATTAGTCGAAATTAAATTAAATATTTTTTGTCCACTTTTAGCTCTGATATTTTTATAGAGTGATTTATAAAAAAATTTATTTAATTTAACACGCTTCTTAAAGTACCAAAACACACACAAGCAACATTAATTTACACATTACATAATTACATACACACCTACCACAATATTTCATTTTCTCAGTGTAGTTTCTGTGTTCACTTCCTCTTATTAGAAATTTTAATCTAGAATTTATGTTGTATTGACAACACTTAAATGTTACACGTATCCATGTGCAATAGTAGAATTTATTTATGTCCATCTTTCCCGGCAGAAAAGCAATCATATAATGAAATTTTTATCATATTTGTTACATAGACGGAAAGAGACGTCCCAAGGAAGAACTTTAGAAAAAAAAACAAAAAATTGAATTGAATTGAAAATGAAAACAATAATTAGTTATTAAGGATACAGAAATTCAAAAACTAAAACTATATCTCTCTCTCTGTGAAGAATAGATTTAATTTTGGACAAACAAAAACAACTAATACCAAAACAATTTTGCATTTAGAACGTAAAAAACAATAAATAAGAAATTATAATAAACCATGTTAGAATTATATATATTTTAAACTTAGAATAAATTGAACGGAGAAATTTTAAATATCTAGAAACAATGAAACAAAAACATAATTCATAAAAACATATTTACACAAATAATAATAATCATTTAGTTGATGAAAAGTAAATGTTTTATTAAAAAAATAGTAATAAACTATAGTAGTAGTTCTAAACAAATAACAAAAATATATGATTGCAACAGAAACATGAACAAAAAAATTTTTTTCAATTAAATTAGAACATTTTCCAATTAATCATATCAAATGCTGTTTTATTTGGGTTTGAAAAAAATGTGGGTTGGAAAAAGTTCTGCATGGATCCCAGCTCAAGTCCAAATATGAAACTAAACTACATAACTGACAGAGCTGTAAACGAATGATTCTTTTTCTAAAATAAAAAAGAGCGAATGAACTTCAATATATTGAATGAATTATTTTTTCTCGAAAAATAAATTGAATTTGAATATGAATGCATTCATAATGAATTGACTATTTTGTAATAAATTCTTTTTACAAAATATATGAATTGCGTTGAAATTTTAATGAATTTCTTATGAGTAAATTTTTGTAATAATTAATTTTTCAAAATATATAATTTGAACTAAATTTTGGATTAATTCACTATACAGCCAAAATTCTCTGAAATTAAGAAACATTTATGTAAAAATTTCTATTTCTTACAAATACTGAAAATTTTGACAGACAAAACAAAACCCGAATTTCAATACGTTTGTTCGATAAACAAAAATCGATGAGAAACAAAAACAAATGTTGAAAAAGTTTGAAATTTTGTTCTGACCTGAATTTTTTTCTGTATAATTTTATAATTTTGATTCAAAGTTGAGTTCAAGGCAAATTCATAACAGCGCAGCTGATAACTTTTTTCTAAGTCGTTTCGTTGCTCAATGTCAAAATTTGTTAATTTGTTTTAATTATTTGCATATTTGTTTTGATTACTTTGGAATATGTCATTTTTGTTTCTTCTTGTATTCTGCTATTTTTGACGACGAGTGAAGATAGAGTTGTATTTGTTGTACTGTTATGAATTCGTCCTGGTTTAATTCAAATTTAAATATTTTGAAAAACGAATGTCGCAGAAATTTTATTTCATACGGAATCATTCAAATTTTAATTCATTTCATATTTTTTTTTTAAATTAATGAATTTAAAAATTCTTAGTTCATTATGAATGCATTTATATTTTAATTTAATATTTTTTTTCGGAAAAAATAATGTATTCAAACTTTTGTCTCTGGTGATAGACTAAAAAGAAAATTGTAGTTATTCTTTTACAACTCTGATTACTGGACACAGGATTGCTTCCATCATATCATCAATAAAGAAATGTTTGTTCCCCTGATCCCCGGAAAAACTGAGATCAAAATCAGCATCAAGTTTTTACTAAGTACAACTCCAATTTCCTATAAAAAGATCATATCTATTTCTTAACGAATCTCACTGCTGTCGTGCATCAAGTCTCGTGCTTAAAAGAAGGTCTGACTAAGTATAGATGAGAGACCAACCATACCCAAAGGTGCTAAATTTTCTTTCGACGCCATTAGAGTGGCAGCTAATTTCTACGCAACCCGCTAACTTTAAATTTTAACTAAAACTATTGCTTCCATGTAAGAAAAATCGGATTGTGATTATTGGGAAAAATGCTGATGTTATGAAAAAGAAACACGGATGCCTTCATTAATCAACTCCTTTATACTGTTTTCAACCACTTAAACCAAAATCTACATGTCTAACCAGTTAATATTATATGTCTTTGTCTATAGAAACTAAATGCTTCCATCTCTGGTGCGAGACTTCTGTACACCTATATAAATACAATATTTATAAATGCCCAACTACTATTAATTTAAGCGGCATTCGAGTCGTTTTTTTTAAATTTTATAGGAGGTGTCATCAATAATTTTACCACACGGCATCATCCTATTTTAATGTAAAATTAATTTCATTTTATTATACCGCACAACATCATCGGCAACATCATTATCACGGTGTAACGGCATCGACCAAAGCTTTAGCAGTGGAAGCAACTAAATCAACAAAGACTTGCCTCAACCATTAAGTTAAGATCATGATCATGTAACTGCTGCCTCCTTCATCAATTTTGATTGCCAGTTTGAGCGCCTCTAAAGCACTAATTAGCTTAAGTACAAGTATTATGACTGCTAACGAGATATTTTTTGTTATTGTTTTTCTGTGGAAATGCAAGGAATTCATTCTTGTCTACCTGTTGGCTGATACCTGTTCCAAAAACGGCATTTTGTTCATGCCTTTTATGCTTAAGAGAGTTTCTAACACATCATTAAATGTGTTTTTGTGTGTGTGTGTGTTGCTGGAAGGGGGCTGCGTTGCCGGATATTGATTTTATCCTCTCCAAAGTTTCATATACAGTTCCTAGCAAGGGCAAGTTCCCAATTAAGAACAAAGTTTATGTGGTGAAAAATATACAACCTGAGTTGACTGCTGTCAAAACCTGAACAAGTTAATTTGTGTTTGACAGCCACTGACAGCAGACTACCGCTTGATTTGAGAAAAAAGTGAATTGCATTATACTATGCCGAAAAAACCATCATTCATATCAAGGCTAAGCTTAATTTCGTTGTGACCGTACAAGCATGGACGATGTCGAACGTTCTGAACGCGGTATCTACACCCGAAACAATTGGACAAATTCACCATATGGTGTCGGCCAATCGGAAATTAGAAGTGTTTCAATGTTTCAGTGGTTTCAATTTCGAATGATGAATGGTGTATGAGAAAACTTTCCGCAAGATGAGTGTCCCGTTTGCTTACAATCGACCACAAACGCAAGAGTGTTTGGCATTTTTCAACCGCAATTTGTACGAGTCTTTGCGTCGTTTCGTAACCATGCACGAAACGTGGATCCACCATAATACACCAACAACCAAACAGCAGTCAAAACAGTGGGTTTCTCGGGGTGAATCGGCGCCAAAACAGGCCAATGTGGGATTGTCAGCCAGTAAAGAAACGGCAACCGCTTTTGGAATGCTCGCGGTATAATCCACATTGATGGCATGTGCAGTTTTCAATGCAAAATTTCATGAACTAAGCTTCTAATTGCTCTGTCATCGAAACTTTTCTCTGTACTTATACCCGAGTGACTATTTTTTGTTTCCAAACATGAAGATTTGTCTCGGTGGAAAAAGATTTGACCTCCACAAATCTTATTTTTTGAAAGATAAATTTTAGAACCGTTGGACAAAGGGGACCCAACAGAGACTATAAAATAAAATGATTTGTTGTACAAAAACCTATTTTATCCAAGAAGTCATCGACCCGCCCTCGTACCTAAATCAGTTTATAAAAGACTGAAATTGTAAAAAGTGACTTGCATTTCTCATGGCTTCTAAAAGCAGAGAGAAGTTTTAATTGTTTTCAATTTAAACAGCGAAACAGGCAACTCTGCCAGTGAGTTATAAAAGTTTTTTTTTTATTCTCTTTAAATTTAAGATTATCTGTCCTTCAGTCTGTTTGTGTTGATGTTAAACGAGCCTCTTTTTTGTTCGTTTCTTTAAGATATTTTTCGTCTGTTAAAGGCACGTGGTCGCTGGAAGACAAGCAAGCATTTTTAAATGATCGTAAGCCTAATAAGCAATGATCTTATTTGAAACTTAAAACAAGGAGAGGAGGCAGAATAAAAAAATGAATAACAATTGAAAAATTCCATCAGTCATTGCGAGTACACGGAGAAAAATTTTGAATTTAAAGGAAAATGTTTATAGGAACCATTTGTTACATTTGTGCCTGAATCTTTTTTGTACATTTGAGTACACAAGGATAAGAGAGTTCCATCCAATCTCAAACTTTCTGTTGAGGTCAAATATCATGAAGAAATTATTAACAGATTCCTTACACAGAAACGACATGTCTGCCACACTGCCAACGTAGTATTAAAACCAAAACTGATATATTTGTCTTTTGTTGCTATAGTAAGATCGGTACCACCCTATTATGGTGGCCAAAGTCAAAGAAGTCACAGTTGGAGCTAAAAGTTATATGTATGAACATATGTATGTATATTTACGTACGTATGAATATGAATGGACGAATGTACATACATGCATGTATACATCCATATTATGTGAGTTCTCCTAATTTTGCATTCATTATTAATTATTTGTTAAGATCATTAGTTTGTTTATTTCGCATTTGTTACTGAGAGGAAACAATAAAATTTGCTACGCATACTTAGACATGTCCACTTACTTACGCATGTGGCATATACATACGTATGTACATACATATGTAAGTATATAACATGTAAAATGATTCTGCATGTCCAGATTTGTTATCTTGCAAAAAAAAATTTGTCTGTCTTAATAAACTCGTAACTGCAGTAAAACATGCGCGATTATGTCGATTTACTTACTTACATATGCAAAACGCATATACATATGTATACATATACATATATATTCGATGTGAGATATCCCGGCGTACTATGTGAACTTCTTTCATATCAGGAGTGGTCATGGACTGCATTACATCTTTTATTGAATTTGGCAATGTTGGGTTTTACTGTCTTCTTTCTTGCCACTGGCAGGCGGGCTGTCAGACAAACGAATTAATTTCTAAAGCGGTATAAGTATTTCCCAATAGACTCCAAAAAGTAAACTTAAAACATTAACGAGATGGATTAAGGAGAATTGTCGTCTTAGAAGCGATCAGTTCCATATAGGAAACGTTTAGACCAAAAACAATGTAGATTCTGCGATCTATGAGTCACAAGAGCTGCTCTTATGCAAAAAACAGTCAATAATTAAATCGTAGTATATACACTGACTCCGAATAGACTAAATAATCTCTCACCGTACAGATCCAACAGTGGTCCTTTTTTCATTTGTGCAAAATTTTGTTGAACAACTTTAAAAAAATATTTTTGTCGCTCCAATAAAAAATTTAACTCTCTTACAGCATTACGTACTACCACTTGATAAGCTTGCGCTTGATCTTTGATGGAACAAAATATGTTGCACTTGAAAAAACGCTTTATAATTAATAAATTTAATGAACTCGAAAAATTTGGCCGATATATTTTCGACGTGTTAAACAGAAAATTTTTTTGTAATAATCTTATTTTATTTAAACTCCTTTTTTTACTTCAACTTGATTTTTCTCTCACTGTAATGTTGAACCAAAAAATAAAAAAAACCAAAAATACAACAAATAAACATCCAATAAGCTTAACAATGAAAATTTCTCAGAAGCTGGCGCTTACAATCAATCCAAAATTTATTCATGTGCATGTATGTATGTATGTGGCGACTCCAAATAAAAGCGGACAGACGGACAGACAAAATACCACAATGAATTTGTTTATGCGTACTACTCGTATTGAAAGGTGAAAACAATTATTTTTACTTTGTTTACGATCTCTTACGTGCTGTAAATATGGTTCTCGTACTACGATCGGATTGTGGTACTGCATGTTGCAACATACTCGTATAAAAAAGCAAAAAAAAATTAAAACCATTGAAAAAAGTTAAAAAAAACCTCATCGTCATCATCATAACCTTTAGGGAGATTTTTCTTTTCCTTTGATGAAGTCTGCTTCCAAAGCCACAACAAAAAGACAATCAAAGAAAGGTTTGTTGTATTTTTTAAGTTTTTGAACAAGAATTCATAAATTTCATTTTTTTTATTGCAAAATTTGTGTTTGTATATAAAATTGAGGCAGAATTCGATATGAGTTTTTTATATCAAAGCAACACAATAGGAATAAATATTATTGAGCAGGGATTCTTAAAAGGCTCTCGAATATCCTTGAAATATTAAAACGAATATGTGGAAGGTTTATTACACACTGGCAAAATGAAATGCCTTTTACGGTCTAATACAGCCGTCGCCAGCGTCGGTTATGTGCCATATTCAGGGTAGGGGAAATGTGGTTCCCTGGAAATTAGTACTGAAAATGCAGAGGAATTTTTCATAGAAAAAAAAAATATTAATAATTTAATACAAATTTTAAAAAAAATTTACTTAAGGTTGCAACTCATAAAAAATCGTTGATTCTGCAAAATAATGTATTGGACAATTAATTAATACAATTAATTAATGTAGAAGGTATTAATATAATTAAATAATACCATGTGCACGTTTCCTAGAAGTCTAAAAACTGTAGGACCAAAGACTTCAGTACGGGGGCGAGAGAAGGGAATACTTTTTCCGTATGTAACTTTGTTCGCACTGAATTATTTAAAAAAACACAAATCTAAAGGTTTTTAAAATGAAAATGAT
This sequence comes from Germaria angustata, assembly GCA_963681545.1. Classification (NCBI taxonomy): domain Eukaryota; kingdom Metazoa; phylum Arthropoda; class Insecta; order Diptera; family Tachinidae; genus Germaria; species Germaria angustata. Next base: position 13,273,724 of record OY812998.1, on the reverse strand, counting down.
AACGATGCGCAAAGTTTTAATTTGTTGTCCATTAATTCGTCTCTGTACATGCATTTCGTGCTAATGCCGACTCATTAGTTTACTTCAAATATCATATTTGAGGTTGAACGCTATTCAAAATTGATGATTGAAGTGTACTGACTGACAGGCAGATGCAGCATGTATGTATGTATATTTCACTTACAGTTTGGTTTCACCGAAATTTGTGTAGGAATTGGACATATGTACATATAAAGTGGCCACCCGATTTTAACATACATCCGCCATTTATGGACCCATTTTAAAAACTTTTTGTTTATGAAGATATTTCAATCTTTCTTGGGAGTAAAATATAAACTAGAAATTTATTATATTGGGCTTTAAACCAAGCCATAGTTGCTTCCGTTTCCTAATCTTGTAGACTTATTAGAGTTATTGTTTTCTTTTTCAAGAGTTATGACTTCTCTTAACAAAATTTATGGAAATTTTAAGAAAGAATTTGACTTTATAAAAAAATTTACAAAATAGTTTTATGTGCACATAAAGACTAATAGTTGGCTTAAGGCTCCTGTCATGATTAATTACTAAATAATTCTATATTTTTGCTGAATTTTTTACTTAATATTCGATGTTTTCGTGTGACACTATTTAGATAATTTGATAAATACGAGTTTCTAAATTTTAATTGAAATATTATTTAAGCTCAAGTTCTTATTTAATGGCTAAAAGATTTTTTTGTAAATATCGATATTTCGATACTCATTGGGTATCATGTTCCCAAAATATCTCAATATATTTTTTCTCTTAAATAATATAGAGATTTTAAAATATAGAGATTTTAGTACATTATTTACTTTTTAGTGAAATTTAATTCTATTAATCAAGTTAGATTTTTTTGTCAAATTTAAATTTTCGAATTTTGCTTTTTTGGATATTCCTTGTGATTTTTTTAAATAATTAATAATCATTTTTTTTAATTATTTTTTTTAGATCTTGCCTTGTTGTGAGATTTTGTTTTAAGACAATGTTGTCCATAATTTGTTTACACAGTTTTGGAGTTATTGGAATTAAAAGATTTGTTTTATATTTCCTGTTTTTGTTGTTGTTGCAATTTTAAATTTTTGGTGAACCTAAGAAAAAGGGTATTCTTGTTTTTTATTTAATTTGTTTATTTAATGTTTTTTATTGCACTGCGCGTTTTGTTTAGCGACCAATGAAATTTTGACATATGAACATCTAATGTCACAACATATAAATTTGAAATATTTAAGAAAGAAATAATTCTAATAATGTCCTCTTCGCCACCCACCTGCAGATGACTTTAAAAAAGAAATTTCTTCAAGTATTGAAATAATGTCCTGCCAAATAATATTTCCTTTTTACAAAAACAACAACAACAGCAAAACCAATTAAGAAACCCTGCACTTGAAATTTAAAAACGCAACCAATGATCCTCTTCAAACAAAAACAGATACTTTGGTGTATTTGATATAAAGAAGGTGTTTGTAGCTGAGGCATGCAGCTGAATGACTATAAAAATATCTGTGTTTCAGGGGATCTTTATTTGAGTATGTGTTTGTGTGTGTGTGTGCATGAAGAGCTCGCCGATCTTGTATAGATAACGCTCGTACTAATCGGTAAGATGCTTCTTGTACCCTTAACCAAAAAATATCAATGCTGCTGCAGAGGCTGCTGCTATTGGCAATATTTGCTACGGCTTATCCCATATGAGTGTCTGTCCGCATGTCGGCATTTAAGCCAGTATATGAGAGTAGGTGAGTGTACATGCGTATGGAGGTACGTGAGTCTGTGTGTGTGTGTGCAAGTGAGTTTGGGTAAGATGCCTTTTTTGTGATTCTGAAGATTTTTGTAGAATATTTACATCTGTGTGCATGACAGAACTTATTTGTTTGTTTGCTTTATATTTTTACCTTTTGTTAGTTTTTATGTTATTTCGGTTAAAGAAACAAATTTCTATATTATAAGTGTGTTGCCTGCCTTTAACGATCAGTAAGAGATTTCTTTTCAAAGAGTGAAGTTGAAAGACCAAAAAGCGTAAACCGAAAACGTTTAAGAAAATATTAAATATGAAACTAAATAATATTTGCTTAAGATAAATTAAAGAATGTGGTTGCAATAACCACAGAAATTAAACAAATAGACAAATATTTACATTTAACGAGTTTTACAATTTGTTTCTGTTTTTTTTATTATCTAGAAAAAAAGATCAAATAATAAATATGAAGATTTTGAAAAAATTCTGTGTGTTTTCATGTGGATTTTTACTTATCTCAGCCACAAGTTTAATTAAAGTGCCCAATGATTTACAAATCGAACCTGATGGTTACTTTGATATTATTGAAAAGCCGGAGCAATTTATACAAATCGATAAACAAATTGTAAGGTTTCCAAAAAATAGTGTATTAAAAAGTATTTGAGCACATTTAAAAACTTTTTTCAGACTCCTAATACAAAAGGAAATGTGGCTGGTAAGTCACCTGCCCATGTTCAGCATTTATTAGAATTGGCAGCTGCAGAAGCCGACAAAGAAGCCTCGATTTCCGCTAAAAAAGCACGAAAAAAATTAAATCACATGCCAGCCTTTCTGTTTAATAGCGATGCCTCCAAAATACAATCGAACAGCAAAAATATAGAACATGATACACACAAAAATTTCTTTTATGAACGCAACATCATAGTAGAGCCCAAAGTGCCGCCAGAGACACTTTTCTCGGAGAACACAGATAAAGGCGATGACTCGCAAGGTATACCCAAAGAAAAGCTAAAAAGAATGTCATTGAAAAGGTATGTGGAGAAGATTTATGTGAAATCCAATTTAAAAAAAATCTCAGACGTTAGAAATGGTTTAATGGAGCTGAACAGAGCAGGTGTTTTGTTTTCTCCCTTAAAAATGTTTCGCTCTTCAAACAACTTCAAAATATCCATGATACGAGTAATCATCCTTTAAAGCTTATTCATTTCAAATTTGATTGAAGCCTTTAATTTTGAAAAACTATTTCTCATTTATACAAAAATAAAAAATAACACATTCTCATCACTCTCTTATATTTTTTCTTGTGTACTCTTGTCATTGATTCATGTTGCACTTAAGAGTATTTAATAACAACTCCAACCCTTAAACGCCTGCTCATATTTTTTTTTTCTTCCTTTGTGCAACAAACAAACTCAAGTGTTTTTACCTGTGGACTAAATAAGCCAGATCATACCATTTCATTTCAAGTGTTTTATAACACATACTTAAATTTAACAATTATATATGGGAACATTTTGCAACAGATATTTTCCTTTTCAACGGACAAGGACTTATTTTGCTTTAAGATTCTTTAGCAATTGTTCGGAGAATTTCCAAAGGAAACCCTGTGAAATTTACAATTAAGTTTAACAGTTTATACCTGTTGAGGGATTTCAAGTACTTTTAGGTTTTAACAAGTCATTCAACAATACCAGTACGTACTTATGTGTGCCTGTATGTGTATATATACATTAGAATATGGATATTAAATATCCTGGCAAAAGGGAGAGAATAATAATAGCAAAGTTTTTGTAAAGTTTTGTGAAAAATAAATCTTTTCATTTAATTTTTATTAAATTTTAATTTTAATAAAGAATTTGTATATGGATCCACTCCAATAATCCCGGCTAATGAACTACCAGACTCTTGGCCATCAGTGGCGACAACAGCAATATTCAGGCATGTCACACATTGCGAGCGGAGTTTTCAAACTCTTTTTGTTTATTCTTCCCTACATCCCTGGCATGGCACATAATTTCGGCCACCGACAGTGGTAAATTGAGTCGTAAGAGAACGGAAAACCAAAATTTTCTTCGGATTCGAACCACTTACAACTTTATTAGCATAATTAGTATTGAAAAGCGAAAATACTGCATTTTCGTAGCAGCCACAAATATTGTTTGGAGGTAAATAAAAAATTTAAGGTGGCGCCTTGAAGAAGGTAAGACAAAAATTATCGGAATCAAAGCCAGGTCGATGGGAATGTGTGACATGTACGATTATTTTTCGATACGATAAATATTTTATTTGAATTAAAATAGCAACAAAAAAAATAATAAAAAAATATTGCCAATTCATCAACGCTTCTTTTTTAGTATTTATTTCCGATATTTTGTTACTCCTTTGTGTGGCCTCGTTAGAGATTTTTTAAAATAGTGTTCGCCCAGTGGTTGGAATTCAACCATTATTGCAATAATACAAAACCGCTCAGATAAAATGTCATATTTTTCTTTAATATCTAATAAAATGTATTAGCGTCATTACTCCGTTCTTTAATAGTTGAATCTATTAATGTCAGCTTTCCAAATGAATAATAGAAACGGTTCATTTAAGAAACATACATTTATTGCCTATATTAACAATATAGTAAAAAAAAGTAAAAAAGTTTATTTTATTCAAAATATTTAATATTTAGTTGTACGACTGGCATCTATATCTAAGGAAAATTTCTTTATATACATACAATATTCTTCGTAAAAACTCTATTGTCATTGAGTATGATGTTTCCTTGACCATTTTCATTTGAAATATAAAATTTTAGGCCCTCAAATGAACGAACTCTACTCGCAGCTACATATAATTGTCCATGAGCAAATACGGGTAGTCTCAAAAGGACACCTATCTTTTCAAATGTTTGCCCCTATGACTTGTCATAGCAAATGCGGGTATAATTGGAAATTGTGTCCGCTGAAATTTAAATGGAAGAATTGTTCCACAAAATGTTAAATTTATTCGTGGAATCAAAAAATTTTTTATTACGAACTACTCCCATTAATACTTCGCAATCTATGGTGTTGCGGTGCAAGCATTTTACTCTCATTCGAGTTCCATTTACTATGGCTTGTGCCGTGTTCGAATTACGAATCAGCATAACAATGGAACTTGTTTTCAATTTCAATTTATGCGGTGGCATTCCGTTTACGTTCAGTGAATTCAAAAATTAAGAAGGATATTCATTTACGTCATTGACATCCTTAGAAACTTTATCAAAACTGTAATAAACCTTCTCCTTCCCTGGAAGACGATTAAGTATATCGTTATTTATTGAAGTGCAGTCTTCATTGGCAGGAGCTAAAATTACGGAATTAAGAATTTGATCCAATAGTATATTCTCACCAATATTACCAGAGATATCAAAACAACCAATTACAGTAAAACTTCGATATAACGAATCTAGAGGGGATCGAAAAATACTTCGCTATAGCTATTGATTCGTTATACATATGCATCGTGAAACCTTGGTATAACGAAATTTAAAGAAATACGAAAAAAATTCGTTATAACTACAGTTTTTTTTCCAAATTCTATTTTTAAAAGGGACTTCCCCGTTTTGCTTAAAATTTAATTTTGCTTTATTCTGACTTCGTTGCATGGAGGCTATAGTTCAAGACTTCGTTATGTAGATGCTTTTGATAATGACTTGCACATTTAAATGTTATACTAAAATGTTATGTATGTATTTCTCAATTATTATAATTAATATAATTTTGTTGTATACAGGCTTTTGAAAAAATACTTCGCTATATAGAGGCTTTATAGCTCAGAATTTTTTAGTTATAGCTATAGAGCATTTTTGTATGAAAAACTTTGCAATAAAAAGGTTTTTTCAACGGACTCAGCTAAAAATTCGTTATATTGAGTTTTTCGTTATAACGAAGTTCGTAATATCGAAGTTTCACTGTATTCGTTTTGGCAATTCAACAATGTCATCTGGATAATTTCTTAGTTCACCATTACCAAGTTTATTTCGACATTTATTCGACAAATTCTACTTCTTCTGGTCTAGCTCTCATATTTTGTGTTAAGGTAACTTTGTAAAAAGAATTAAATTCCTTCCAACTAATGAGGCAATTTTCAATTAAAGTAGATCGGGTCCCGTGTGGACCAACATGTAAAATTTGCCTTAAATCGCCACTTAGCAGAGTAGTTTTACCACCAAATGGTGGAATAGAATGAACAAATAAAATAAGTTTTTCCTTCTGAGTGTTTACGGAGTTGCCAAGCCAAATTTAATTTACTTAATTTTGGGTTTTTTGTTGTAATTTTTTTAGCAAATTAAGAGAGAAAGAGAGATCATGGCTTTATGATTGGCTAATATTCTTAACTGTTTTTAACTGTCTTACACACAAAAATGTAAAATAAAAAGTACATTCTGCACTGCTCCTATTGACAATCTATCGGAAAAAAAATCATGCGAATACATTGAGTTTAAGTCAGTTAAAATGGTTCTTAGATTAAATTAACCCAGTAACACAAAAGAGTGTTCAAGATTTTGAAAATTAATAAAACAAATTGTTCATAGTATACGAGTACATTAGTCTACTAATGTACTAGAGTGGAAATTGTTTGTTGTAAACGAGAATTCGTTATAAGCAAACTCCACTGTAGCGCGAAAATTCTTCTCAAATCGTATTTCTTATCAAGTTCAAGGGATGGTCTGCAAGTTCTGCCATATTTTTGTCTAATGAAATTATTAAATGTAATTGATGAAGATTTTTTATCAAATGTATGTACTCTTAGGCGTAGCAAATACGAGTACATATTTGCCTCCTGAAATTTTGCATGTTAAAAAGAATTTTAAAAGGGATGCCTGCCGGTGTAAAAATTTTTATTGTCTCGGCAAAGAAACCGAACTTGAAAAAATTATTAATGCACTCTAAAGAGTAATAAATTCATCCGTATTTAAAACAAGCCAAAGCGGTGTCAAGTATTGTTTTGTAGCAAAAACAAGGACCTTCCTCAAGAAAAATGTGTGCACTGGATTAAAGTGGCACAGTTGATCTTGGACTCGATTTCCGGCTTACAGTCTTAGCAATATCATATGGGATGATTTCTTCAGTTTCAAAACTGGGACAGACTTTAATATTTTTAGTACTTAAACGTTTGTATCCTTCTTTTATTTTAATTTTACATGTTTTTTTTTTTTTTTTTTTTTTTTTTTTGATATCGGCCTTAAATCTAGACCTCCTTCATCTCATATACAATACATCAACCACCAGAACATTTTATACATCGATAGAAAAAAGTTAGTATTTACATAAGATAACTGAGGTTTTTCTTACTTGATTTAAGGACTTCAGGATATATTTATTAATTATTTAGAATGATTTTTTTTTTCATTTTGTATACGCAGTCGAAACATATGCGACTGAAGAAATGTGTGATTAATTAGGAAATACAACAAAGCGCTGTATGATATACGATGAAATGCCACGCCAGTTGACTTCTTCATGTCAAATTTTTTGCTTAAAATATTTCTTGAATTCGAACGGAGTATCAAACTTGATGTTAAAAAAATTATCAATTAGTTTTTGTAATTTTTTTTAAATCCTTTTAAAATATACTCGTAGTTGAAGCCGGTATTAGAATACGAGTATTAATTTAACGAGATTAACTTTCTTATTTTATTTATTTACAGGCGTTTGTTTAAACAGCTGAAGGGCTGCAAGGTTCGAGGTCCAAAACGACATAAAAAACGCTGTATTGAAGGTCTCCGTAAGCTCAAGAAAGTACAATTTAACAGGTAAATACGCAATTATTTTAAGAAATTAATTAAAATATTTCAAAGCGAAAATTCCTTATTTTAATTAGTTTTAGGTAAAAAATTTTGCTTGCAGCTTAAAAAAATCGCGGTTTATATAAAACGTTATGTGGGCCATTTCTAGCGTCCTTTTTTTTTACAAATTTTTGTGAAACTCAAATTTATAGCATTTTTCTGGAAAAACGTGTCCCCTTATAAATTGGCAACATGGTGTATATGTTTTATCGCACACACGCACAAAGGAATGCCCTTTTTAAACTCACAATAGAACAAAAATGTATCACTAATGTGTATTTAGAGTTTTGAACACAGAACAATATGTTGAATTATTTAGTAATATTTAATACTTTGCTTTTGGGTGCCTTTGTGGACTAGATGTTGGAAGGTCGTAGGTTCGATTCATGCTAAGGCAAGTAGATCCGCAGTTTGTGTTTTTTAACTTTGAAAAATTTGGCAAATTTAACTACGGGAAGCCTTTAATGTTTATTTTTCAAACTTTATTATCATCGAAAAACTTCTAAAAGGAGAACAAAAAAGGGATTACAATAAGACATGCAAACTTAAAGGGAATTTAGATAATAAAGGAAATCTAATAAGTTTTGTTTACCTACAATATATTATTATATAAGTGACCTTCGTAGGTAGTGTACTAGACTCGTAGTGCGAAGGTCCCAGGTTCCAATCCTGCCGCAGAACTCTGGCAGTTTGTGTTTGATAAATAAAGGGAGCGCACAACAAGCCTTCACTGGCTTAAGTGTATGTCGTATGACATGGGTTAGCACACCCCTCCAATCAACCTAACCTAACCTAACCTAGAATATATTAATTTAAGATCGTCTAGAGTATATAATAAAAAAAATGTCACTATTTTTTTGGAATTTTTAATTTACATACAATATTTTTATAATGGTAAAAATATTAAAACATAAATATTATTTCTTGAGAATCAAAATTTATTAAATGGAAACCAAATATTCTTATTATCTCATCCCTAGAACCGAGCTCCAACGGCGAGATGACGATATTATATTAGAAGATGATGTCATATTAAATCGTCCGCGGCGTGCTGTGATTGCTAAAAAAGAACGCATTTGGGATTATGGTGTCATACCTTATGAAACTGATCACATCTTTAGTGGAGCTCAAAAGGCTCTTTTCAAACAGGCCATGCGGCATTGGGAAAATTTTACCTGCATAAAGTTTGTGGAAAGAGATCCCAAGTTGCATCCCAATTATATATATTTTACAATAAGAAATTGCGGGTGAGTCAAGACTAAGTGGCAACCAAATCTATGTCTTAAAATCTAAATACCTCTCCTTGATTCTCCTAGCTGCTGTTCGTTTGTGGGCAAACGTGGCAATGGTCGCCAACACATTTCGATTGGCCGCAATTGTGATAAATTTGGCATAGTGGTGCACGAGCTGGGCCATGTAGTGGGATTTTGGCATGAACACACCCGCACAGATCGCGATAAACACATTGCCATTAATAAGGAAAATATATTGAAGGGTCAGGAGTACAATTTTGATGTTCAGTCACCTGAAAATGTGGATTCTTTGGGTCTACCCTACGATTATAATTCCATAATGCACTATGCTCGCAACACATTTTCCAAAAGTCTGTATTTGGACACCATACAACCTTTGGGAGTACACGATCAAGAAAAATTGGAAATTGGCCAACGTACCAAGTTGAGCAAGGGAGATATCGCCCAGGCGAATTTGCTTTATAAATGTGCCACCTGCGGTCGTACATTTCAACAGAGTTCGGGGAAAATTATAGCTCCTCATTACAATTACCAGGCTGGTAGGGGGAATTATTTGAATGATGAAGTGGAAGGTAGTGGTAGTGGTGATAACGATTATGATACCAATACGGAATTCGATAAGTCATTGGAATCATGTGAGTGGCGCATAACAGCAACAAATGGCGAAAGGATTATATTGCAATTGCATGAAGTGGTAAGTATGAAAAGCAAAAAAAAAAAAAAACTTTTTGTCCTTAAAAACATATCGAGTATAGGATTTTTATTGTTGTTGGGAAAATATATATTTTTACCGCCTTGAGAGAGGAAGTTTTCGCTTTCATTAGGTTTTGCCTACATGTAAAAAGTATTCAAAGGGACTTAAAATTTTTGTTAATGATGATTTCTTTTATGTAAAAAATGTAATATTTTCTTATTGAATTCATAAAAAGTCTACTTATCCCTCCAATTCAAATATTTAAGTCCATTACATTTTTGTTTTTCGGAAGGGAAAAAATTTTGATTTTTTTTTAAAGAACACTCCATTAATTTTAATCTATTTTTCAGAATCTCTTTTTCTCCAACGATTGCAAGGAAGATTATATAGTAATACGCGATGGCTATTGGCATAAATCACCGGTTATACGACGTTTATGTGGCAATCATACATCTGTAACAATTAAAAGTGATTCCAGCCGCATGTTGATCAATTACGTAAATCGGCGGAGTGTGAAAGGCTTCCGAGGATTTACAGCGGACTTCGATGGTAAGTGTCATCTTTTATTTTAAAACTTTGAACATTTCTTGTAAGGAAACTCTCAAACTAGACAACCTTTAGGTGCTATAGGCAACATAAATAAATTCTATATGTGATACTTTTTTTTATATTTTTGTTATTTTTTCGTTAAAAGAGCTTTTTGCCTGGAAATCATAATGTTAACGTGGTAGTTATGTGTTCATTTGCATTAGTGGTTATGAATTATGTACCTAAATACGCTATACTTTTAGGCCTATTGGTGTGTAAACAAAAATTTTATTTTTAGCCAACTTGTTTGTTTTTGGTTATTAGTTTCGGACTATTAAGCAAAAATGAAATAATTGTTGATTTATATGCAATACAGTAGACTTAACAAAAACTTTGTCATCATTGTTCGATAAAGTTTTAAGTTTATAGGAGGATTTTTTGCAAAAAAAAAAAATCAAAAGAGAAATAAATAAACAAAAATGAACAAACAAAAAAAATATAAAAATAAAAATCATAAAAAAGACAAAAATACAGGCATTATTATGGAATAAAATAGGATTTTGTTTATTATTTAGCTCCAAATACACTTTAAGAAGAACAAACTATTATAGCATACTTGTAGGCATTTCACCAAATATGGGTAGAGGTCAACTGATGAGCTACATAATCACTAGCCTAATGTCAGATTGGAATGAATTTTACTTATTGCCCCACGAATTTCAAAATGTAATTAAAGATTTTGTTTATTGCCAATGCACAAGTAAAAAGCTCCTTAAATATAGAAAGTATACTTTTAGGTGCTCACACCTAATAACACTCATCTTAGAAAAGATTTAATGTGTATGCAGGTATAGTAGATTCGAGTCGGTTCTGATTAAAAAATTAATAGTTTTTATAACTGACATAAGCACTAGACTACCAATTAATTAAAAATTTTATCTTATACCAATGAGCTTAAGGATAGAAGGTATACTTATAGGGGCGATTACTTAGTAACACTTAATTTTGTAAGAGCTTGAAATTAGTCAGACATTACTAAGAAACAGTTTATGCCAAAACCCGATAATTATTCCATAATTCCATATAATTTGTAAATCCAGCCAAAATATGTAGATCTGAATACTGTTAATAGGCGTCCTTATGGCCAATGACCATGACAAGACGATTAAAGAAGTGTGTAATTTATGCACTGGATTATAAAAAAGCTGCAACTATTTTGCCGATTGCAAGAATTTTAATATTTTCTTGAAGAAATATCTGATAAATAAGATATTTATAACAAATAAAATAAAGTTTTGTACTGAGTAGTAGGATTCTCGGTGCCCTAAGCAGTATCTACAATTTGCTGTCAGAATAATCAACCTCATATGCTTATACCAAAACAATCAAATACAATATGAGAATTCTCTATCTGTTCGGTATGAATCTACTGCACACAAGTTGCAAGAAAAATAAAAGGAAAATGCTCTTCCCTGTGGCATTTCAAACACTGGCTTTGATTGATAACGGCTCTTTGTATAGTTGACCCTCCTTTGGTCGGATTTTTCAGTTTCAGGCCACGTATGACCAGTGAAAAAAATTTAAGTTGTTTATTTTATCGCCTTTCTAGGATCTAATTGTCAAAGCTTTAATTTTAAATAGGATTTATTTCTATAAATTTGTGATAATCGATTTGAAAATACTTCCTTTTTATAAAAAAGACTTCTTTTCTTTAAATCTATATAAAAGCATTATTTCTCTTGAAACAATAATAATAAATTTATTTTCACGAATTTTTACGCCTTACGGGGGTGACGCTTATTGTTAGTGGCAAATAATCAATCATAATGAAGACAATTTCCAAATCGATGAATAGGAATCGAAAAAGAGAACATCCTGCAATTAAAAGGTTTTGTTCAAATGTTTGAAAATTATCCAAGTTTGTACTATTCCCATGTCCTAAGCTCTAAAGGAAGGTCTTTTTTATTGGGTAGTAATATGTAATACGAGTATATACAAAATGTCCATGGACCTTAAGAGACTGCACTCATGTGTGACATAATGTCCAGGTACATTATGACATGTCATCTTAATTTAAGCGTTTTATTGAAAAGTAAGAATTCATTTCACAAAAAAATATATATTTGTAGGGTTGCAGCCGTTAAGTACTTTGGGTAATTAAATGAAGGAAATTTAATGGATTTTTTTTTTATATTAAATATTAGATATATTAGTCGATAATTGAGATAATTAAGTGAAAGTTAGTTATTGTGAGAAAAAAAGCGGTATAGAAAATGAAGATATAAGAAGCGAGGCAAGAAAGCGTGGGAGATTAATTAAATGTGAGGTAATTAAATGAGTTGTACTGCATTGTGGAAAAGTCAGCAAAGTCACTTCTGACACCCTTTGTTCTTATGCGAAAATTATTACGTATTATTAATATAATTTTTAAAATTTTATCTTGCAGTTGTGTGTGGCGGTGACGTTTTCCTCACCGAAGATCGCCGCATCGACTCTCCGAACTATCCCTTGGAGTATTTGCCAGACAAGGAATGTGTTTGGCGCATTACAGTACCCGAAAATTATCAGGTGGCCTTAAAGTTTCAATCGTTTGAGTTGGAAAATCATGACAATTGCATTTACGACTACGTGGAAATCCGCGATGGCAACAGTTCCGATTCGGATCTAATCGGTATATTTTGTGGCTACAAATTGCCATCAGATATGAAGTGAGTAAAACTAACATTCATAGAATTTCTAATTTCCTATTGCATAAGTTTTATTTCAATCTTTTACTTTTTATGTTGCAAACAGAACCAACGGCAATCAAATGTATTTGAAGTTTGTATCGGATGGTTCGGTGCAGAAAGTTGGATTTTCGGCAGTATTTATGCAGGAAGTGGATGAATGCAAATTTGACAATCATGGCTGCGAACATGAGTGCATCAATACCCTGGGGAGCTATCAGTGCGGTTGCTTGGCCGGATATGAATTGCAGGCTAATGGCAGGACATGTGAAGGCATGTATAGCGGAATATAATTAAAATGTTCAAATAAGTTTATTATTTATTTGTTAATTTGTTTTTGTTGCTTTTGTTGTTGTTGGAAACTTACAGATGCTTGTGGTGGCATTATTGATGGCAGCCGGGGCACAGGCGTAGTGAGCTCGCCCTCTTGGCCGGATGTGTATCCCAGTTCGAAGGAGTGCGTATGGGAAATAGTAGCGCCTGCCAATCATGCAGTTTTTCTTAATTTTACGCATTTCGATTTGGAGGGCACTAAGTTCCAGTACACCAAGTGCAGTTACGATTATTTGGTGATGTATTCCAAGTTACGCGATAATAGACTTAAGAAAATCGGTGTTTACTGTGGCCATGAAATACCGCCTTTGATCATTTCCGAGCAGAGTATTTTGAGGCTGGAGTTCTTTTCCGATGACTCGGTACAACATAAAGGATTTTCGGCCAATTTTGAAATAGGTTAGTCTAAATTGAACATTTCAATACTTTATCGAAAGTTCGCAGCATAATAATTAGAAAATTATTTCAAAATAAAATTTTGAAATGAATAATTAAGTTTCTTGTTTTGTTTCTAGACAAGGACGAATGCAGCATTAACAATGGCGGCTGCCAGCACTACTGCAAAAATACCTTCGGTTCGTATATTTGCAGTTGTCGCAATGGTTATACACTCCACGAAAATGATCACAATTGCACTGAAACCAAGTGCAAGTTTGAAATCACCAGTCCATATGGTGTCATCTCTAGTCCCCAATATCCTGAGGATTATCCTCGAAATATTTATTGCTACTGGCATTTTCACACTGTGCTCGGCCACAGGGTTCAATTGACATTCCATGAGTTTCAGCTGGAAAATCATCAGGAATGTATTTATGATTTCGTGGGTGTTCATGATGGTAAATCTGAAAACAGTTCCACTCTGGGTACTTATTGTGGCGGGAGGGAGCCTTATGCTGTAGTGGCCTCTTCCAATGACATGTTTATGGTATTGAAAACGGATGCTGGCTTGCAGCGTAAGGGTTTCTTTGCTACGCATTCCACAGGTAAACTATTACATTTTCAAGGATCTATTTCAACATTGCAAGTGAACTTGTATGTTTTTCTTCTTTGCCTTTAAAAGAGTGCGGCGGTTATTTGAGAGCCACAAATCAATCCCAGATATTCTATTCTCATCCTCGTTATGGCATGAGGCCTTATAAACGCAACATGTATTGCAATTGGCGTATACAATCAGATGCAGAGAGTAGCGTAAAAGTGAAATTTTTACACTTTGAAATCGAGTACTCGGAGAGGTGTGACTATGACTCATTGGAAATATCGGAGGAGCAAACTTTTCATCGCAATATAAACCATGGCAAATATTGCGGCAACAGGGTGAGTGAATATTTAGACTATATATGTACATACAGTCGAGTTCGGATAAACGATACTGAAAAAAATCAGCATATGTTGTCCTTTTAAGCCAGACTTTGATTTAAACGGACTTCGGATTTAAGAAACTAAGGGCTCTAAAAATTGTTCTTCAAAAAGAATATTGAAAGCAAAATTGATTCTTAAAAAAATGATGTTTGTAGACTATAAACTCTATCGGTTGCAAGTAATACGTTTGAAATGAAGCAAAATGTTTCGTCTGCCATAAATGAAAAATTTTTATTTCTAAGCCGTAGTGATTCCATTAATTTTGCAGTTTTACAAGTAAAATTTGGATTCAGCAGATTTTCTTATAAGCAAAACTAAGTGCTTTCAAATTAAACAAATACAGTGGAGTTCAGTTATAACGTATACTGGTTATAATGAATTACTACGTGTAAAGAACAAATTTGAAGTTTGTTTAGAGTTCTAATGTTAGAAAAATTGCGTCTACATTTGTTTTTGGTGGCCACTAATTTTAATTTGAAATAAATCTATTTTGTGTTGACCTCTGTTCTTAGAAAGCCTCCGAAGTCCTCTAGATCTTAAATCTTATCGAAGTCATTGGAGTCATTTTCGAGAATAATAATTTATACAACAGGTCTTTCTTTAAACATAGTCAGCTGTTTTCAAAATTGAATCATATTGGAAATAAAATGGACATATGCTGTTTTTGAATGCAATATACACGTACCTCCGATTTTTTGTTTTTATTTTTATTTTTTACTAATTTTTTTTCTTTTTCCTTGCGCAATTGCGACTACATTTAAAATATATGTATATACATATTTGTTTTTATTTTGCAGAAGCCCCCCGTCATCATTTCCTATTCGGATACCATCCTAATACGCTTCCAGTCCGATGAGAGTACATCTCTTAAGGGCTTTGCCGTTTCATTTACGGCCGTTGAACCGCCTGATGATGAAAATGGCGACGATTTTATGTCAGTGACACCATTTCCCGGTCACATGAAGTCTGTCTACTATTCATCAGAATCATTTAGTGACGATGAAGAAAGCGATGACCCGTATGGAAATAGTACAGATACTACCGCCTACCGAGCACTCAGTCAAGTTTTACATTTTTAATTAAATTAAATTTTGTAATTGTTTAAACATTTTATTTTTACGAATGGAGGTGTAGTTTGTAAAATATTGAGGGAAATTAAATTAAAGAAAAATGGAAGAAAGAATGACAGTGAAAGTCAATATTTGTTAGTTTTTGTTCTCTAATTGATATTAAATGTTTAAATAATTTGTTGATTTTATTATTGTATTCTATGTGTATTATTTGCATTGTACAGTAAATATTTATTTTATTTTATTGCTTAGTAAGATATAATTTTTTTTTTTCATTAATGGACTTTAAATGTAGATGTAAATTTTTTAACGAAAAAATTAGTTGTACATAATTTGAATAAAATGCAGAAAGAGAATAATTTTAGAATTCTTTTAACTTTGTTTCATTTTAGGAATATTTAAATGTGTCTGTAATAAATAGTAAAAGCCAAAGAAATATTTTAAACGGCAATACAGAAGGTCATCATTTGCTGCAAGAGTTTCATAACTCAAAAATCTCGATCTTTTGAGCGAAAAAAATAAAGATAAAGACATAATCGTCACATTGTTCCTTATAGTGGGTTTAAATTTCAGGCAAATATCTTCAATATTTCATGAAGTTGTAAGTGAATTGAAGTTAGTTTTTTGTTTATATGTTCTTGAGTTATGACACTGTTGCAACAAATAAGCGCCAACAACAAGAAATATTAAGATATTAGGAAAATTGGAAATTCAAGGATCATTCCTTAATTTACATTGGAAAATATGACTCCTATAAAAAAACTCAGCGAATCATGGTGATCAGAACGAGCATGCTGCGATCCAAAAAAAAAAATTGCTTCCATTCTGCTGGTCTAAAATAATTTTTCTACGTTTCAAGTTTCCCTCCTCTGAGCAAAAATGCATTAGATTAAAATTAATATGTGGATAAAGAATTAATATTCAGAGACATCCTACAACTTACATTCTTCCAACTCTTCTGTATGGTTGTGAGCTTTTTGCTAGTTGTAATGCTTTAAGTAAAAGAAGGCTAAATGTGACATACAACAATGTTGCAAGATACATTTTTGGCATAAGAAGAAACGGTAGTATATCACACCTCTCGAAACAAATTTACAATGGTACATTTGATAACCTACTTAAATGCCCAACACTACTGTATTTGCACAAAATTATTTATACGCGCCAACCTCCCTATCTACATCGAAAAATAACGTTCTCCCGCTCAAATAGAGGAAACAAGATAAACAACTTCAAATTCAATAAAGCGATCTCAGAGCAACACTTCTACATAAATTCCATTCGCCTTTGGAGCCAACTACCCCCTCAAATACAAACATTAAGCAATGCAAGCCATTTCAAAAATGCCATATTTAGGCACTTTTCGTATTAATTGCCATATGTATGTACTTATGTATTTTAAAAGATTTGTTCTAAGTTTATTGTTTTAATTTTGTTTATTTTTTATTTATTTTTTTTTCTTTTTCTTTAATGTTTTGGAATTTAATTTTGTTTTTATTTATTTTTATTTATTTATATTTATTTTAATTTTTATTTCTTTTTTTAACGTACTATAAAAACAAAACTCTAAGCAATACTTTAATATAAGACATGTTCTTGTTGTATTGTAATGACTTGATAAAATAAACTAAACTAAACTAATTTAGGACAATGATGTCTTATGAATGTCCTTAAATTTTTTTGTGCTGATTTCTTAAAGTGTATATTAAAAGGTTTTAAGGTTTTAAAACTACTTTTAAGAGATAGTATCGCTAAATTGTGTCTTCTAACCCAGCATTTACACATGCATGTGCAAGTTCGAAAAACTTAGTACAACCAGATTTTCATACTAACACATTAACACTTTGATTCACGTACGTGAATTCTGCGACAGTGTGATTGAATGACAATAAGTAAGCGTTGTTCTTTTGTAACTCGATTTTAACCAAACTGAACGTGTTTAACAGTGATATGTTACACGTAAAGAGCTGGGCTGCCAAAAACAGTTTTGCCAAAAAGAAAGTTGCTAAAGAAATTACCCTTTATAAATATTATTTAAGCGAATTTCAACATGAATACTTTAATTCAACGGTTCTCAAATGGGGGTCCGCGGACGCCTGGGGGTCCGTATAAAAATTCCAGTGGGTCCGCGAAGAGCTCAACAAATACTTATTCATATACTACATAAGTATGTGTCACATACATTGCGGTAGGCCGTGCTACTATTAAAATGTATGAAGGGGGCCCCAAAGAAAGAGCTTGTGAGAACCCCTGCTTTAATTTGTAGTATTTTCTCAATATAAAATAAAACAACTTAAAACTTTTTTAAAAATCACATACGGAATTAAAATCAAAGACATTGAAAAAGGCATTTCATTACAGTTATGGAGTCACTGTTCCAGCAAAGGCATTAACCGACGATTATAAACCTGACTAAATTCATAGTTTCTCTACTCGACGCTAGATGACTATGCTATATTTGTAAGCAGTTACCCAATTAACATTTGTTATCAATACGACTTTTGTAAGAAATGACGGAAAATGAGATATTTAAAGCTCCTACTGCTCTGATGCCATTGATTCATTGATCATTAACTATTTTTGAGAGGACTGAAAGTGATTGAACAAGAGAAAGTATATGGATTTGTTGTTTCGAATTGAAAAAATATGGATGAATTGAAAAAATATGGATGGATGGATGCTGTTTTTGATAAAAACTATTAAAATATTTCCAAATGTCAAAATCATTTTTATTTTGTCTTATAATTTTTCAGCGAATTTCAGGCTCTCAATATTTGTCACATTTAACAGTCAAATGTGCCATACCAAAAAATAGTGAGCAGAATAGTATTTTACGAGATAAAGGTATTCATTACTTCTGGAACATGTTAATTTAATCATAAAGGAAATGTACTTAAGATTCGATCTTGGACAGAAACCGAACATCTATAAGTCAGCCGAAAATTTTTAGTTGCCAAAAAAAAAAAGAAACTAACAGAGACTTACGACTCACAGTTGCCAATTGCTGTCCGCAATATCCCTTTCGGCAACTGGAAAGTCAACCAAAGTTTTGCTGCCATTCATAATCGATCCATAGTTAAAAGTAAGTAAAATAATGTAATATTGAGGCCCAGCTGCCTAATAGCAGCTAATTTGGGCTGTGCTTACATTATGAAAGTTTTCTTGCACAAGGACCTACAGTGTCCGCAAAAGAGAGGAAAGAGAATTAGAAAGGGATAAGCACATGTAAGGGCTTGAAACTCATTACACTCTCTAAATTGTAAATTTTATGATGTGAATGCAAATGGAAGTCCAAGTGTAGAAAATTGTTGCAAAGAAATGCTAAATATTTACATCTCAGTAAAAAGAATACTTCCAAAGAAGTCAATAAGATCTAGTTATTTTAAAATTGACTTGACATTACAACATATTCTCATATTTGGTTCCAAGTCACTGTATATGAAGTCAGGTAATAGTTGATGAAAAAAACAATTTCGCTGAAGTACTTTAAATCCTATTCGTCCAACAGTCTGTTTTACCTTGTACTATTTATAAAAATTATTGTTCATTAATTCACTAATTTGGTTTTTGTTCACATAATTTAATTTCTTTTATTGATATTCTTGTCGATTGGATTTGGACTCGAGCCTGGGAATACTATTTCATCGTGGCATGGTAGTTTCCGATATAGTGAAGACTTAGGGTCTTAATAATAATATATGCAAAGTAAATGTTTTTTGAAGAGACTCAGTAAAAAGAGCTTCCAAAGAAGTAATGAAAATGTAGAGCTTTTGATGCAGGAAAAAAGCGATTTTGGCAAATCAACAAATTACTCTACTACGGAATTCTTATTAAATTTTTCGCTATTTTAATTCACTGGATTAGTTTATACATTTACATATTAGTTTGAAAGGATGACAAGAGTCGATTTTTGGTTATTTCTTATTTTTGCAAAAAATAAATTATTAACTAACGATTAATTAGTTGTAGTGCTATTAGAAAACGATGTTGGGAAAAACTGAAAAATTTGTTTTTCTAATTTGAAATTTATACACAGTTTCTGCTAAAAATTAAAAATATATTGTTTTCATATAAATTTGAAATATATAGTATATATTTTAAATTTAAGCAAGATTTTCAAATTTAACTTTGGCAATAAGTAGAAAAAATGCATTAACGAAGAGATTGAAAGCCGTGAAAATGCCATTCCTTGAGAACAAATCCCTTTTAGATTCAAAGGGATATTTAATGTGCAGCAAATATATAATGAAAAAAAAATTGTATTGTTTGTGGTGGCTTTAGCTCTTCATATGCCGACATTTCAGTGGTTGCTAAAACCAAATCGTCAGTGAAGTTTAAGCAGTTTGAAAACCATTCAACCTCAGATGTTTATGCCACATAAATCAAATACAATATGAGAATTCAATATTGCATATGAATTACAATAAATACATAATCATAATCACTGACGATTTGGTTTTAGCAACCACTGAAATGTCGGCATATGAAGAGCTAAAGCCACAACAATCAATATATTTTTTTTTCATTTTTTCAAAGCATTTTGCAAAAGCTCTAATTGTTTCTAACGATTAGTTGGGGAGAATATCCCAAATAATAAATTTCAATATTAAGCCAATATATAATTTTTTCGCATTATTATTTAATTCTTTAGAACAGAACATAAACATGCAGGAGGGACATAATATGCCTAACATATTTATCAGACATGAATACGCTACATGCAACAGTATGTGGAACATGCCTTGGTTTTAGGTAACGTTCTATCGTGTCTATGTAGTATCTGGCATTAGGTTAATTAGTCACTAAGAGAACTAAGTCTGTAAATTTAAGGATTAATACGTGTATATAAGAAAATATCCCTGCGCGTGCCGCAATGAAATAAGACAATTTTGCGTGCTGGGTAGATACTGACATATTTTAGAATTTTGTTCAAATATATTTATTTATTTTCTTGTCTTTGGTATATTAATGCGTATATATTTTTAAGTGATTTATTTTATTAATTTTTTAATATAATATACATCAATGTTAAATATTATATACAAAGTTTGTTTATTATTATTTCATTTTATTTTTCAATGGGACAATTGGAATGTAATTAATAAATTCTTAATCATTTATATTTATATGTATGTATGTATTTCTGTTTTGTTGTATTTGCAAAATTTAACAACGAATGCATGATGTCTTCTTAGATAATTTTTATTTATTTTTAATAATCCATAAGAGTAACATTAAATATATTCATTATGTGACATTGATGAGAACATTTAAAATATGACTAATTAATTTTTTTCTTAATTGAGTTTTATCGTTATAATTGAACTTTGATTAATTAAGCTTAAAACTAATTGTTGTTATGGCATGAATTAATTATGTATCCCAATATATATTTATTTATTATTATGTTTTTTGTTGGAATTGCTTAAAGAAATAACTTTATTTTATTTGTTTTATTTGGAAATGGCACTCATATACTAAAAACCACACATGAATTAAATAGTATGATCTCAAGCTCTTAACTTTGTTAATTTAGATCAATTATTTTTTACTTGTTTGCATTTTTACACAAAAACTCAATAAATTATACTTATCCCTTCAAATAAAATAAGTTTTATTTAAATGTTTCCACATTTCAAATTTTTCGTTATAATGATTATTGTTAATTGTTGAAAAATTCCTTTAAAATTAATTAAAGTGTAAAGGCTGGATTTCGAAACTTTCGAAATTTTACGAAACACACAAATAATTTCAAAACTTTTTGGCAAGAGCCGAAAGTTTAAATGTACACTTTGATTAGTTTTAATAGAATTTAAGTCCGTTATAATTAATTGTTATTAAAAATTTGTTCAGAGAGACGATGCTTAGAGGGTTATCACTTCAACGGCGTCCCAAGCCAAAGCCATAACGATTTGCCCGACGTTCTTCATTTAAGGACTCACGTTTGCCTAAACCAAAACTGTAGGGACGATTGCGTTTTTCATCTGTAAATAGAATACATTTAACTAGGGAAAGTGAACTAATTCTCTTGCTACGCATTCAACTTACCCATCATAAAAGCAGCGTTGTAAGCCCGATCCAAGTCCTCAGCAATTTGTGCGTCCGTATCCTCATAGTCGGATCTTTTGCCCAAGCCAAAGGAATAAGGTCTGGCCCGTTTACCCAAACCAAAATTGTACACTGGCAAACGTTTAATGCCATTGCCGCCATTTGTATAAGTATATGCCCTTCGGCCCAGGCCGAAAGCATAACGTTCCACTCTCTTGTCATAGTTGTCTCTGCCTCCCAAACCAATCATGTTCAATGCATCAGCATTGTCGCCATCCATGTGGCTGTCATCTGCATTTGTATTAAACAGAGAATTGGCTTGATGTCCAGCATTTGCAGCATTGGTCGACGAGGCAGAATCCTCGTAGCTGGTCTCACTGTAGACAATATTAAGCCAACAGACCAACACTAACAGGCTGACAAAACGTTTACACATGTTTGTCGGTTTGTTGGAAAGAGAACGGAGTTCCTTGTTGCTGGTATAAGCTTGAAAGCTGGGGACACAATATTGTTTGTTTTTTAATTTGTTTTATTTTGCATTTGAATTGTGTTAGATAATTATATGTAATGATGCCGAACGGTAATTTAAATCAAAGATGTTTTGATTTTAATATTCCCAATAGCAATTTGTTGTTGCTCTTCAGAAGCTTTTAAGTTAATGAACTTTTTATTTTTATATTACGAGTATATCAAATACACATGTTTGTTTTTCGTGAAAATTTAAATTATTTAAATTAAAACTAAAGTTTTAAAATATTTAATAGTGTAAAAAATAATTGAAGGCAACTTCTGATTCGTAAAGGGTCTTTCATTGAAAGCTTTTCATGTTTACATTTGATTTATAAAATTCTTTTATTTGTTTTAAAGTCTTATTAATGCCATTATGTATAAAATACAACACTGTGCTAATGTCCTCCTTGGCTTTGCTAGATAGCGCGCATTTTAAAATTGCAATTTTCCATGACTCGTAGGCATAAATCAGGCTAAATTTGACCGATGACATGGATAATGTTCATTTTAAGGGCCGCTGTGCCTCGCATATACCTACGACTGATTAATATCCCATAAGAAAAAGTCTAACGGGGTGAAATGGCACAATTTCGGTGCCCAGTTCAGCTCACTTGCACGTGAGTTGACCGTAGCGCCATTCTGTTGCAACCACATGTCGGTGGTGTCTATATCATACAATTTAGGCCCGAAGAAATATGGTAATCATCGACCTATAGTCCTGGCCAACGTGGTTCTCAAAGAAATGTGCACCGTTGACTCTGCCATCCGAAAATGCATACCAAACAGTGTCTTTATTGGGATGCATTGGACGCTCTTAAAACTCATATCGTCCTAAATTCGACAATTTCGTTAATTGAAATTCTCATTTACCCTGAAATGGGGCTAATTACTTGAAATGACTTTTTTTTGGAAATATTTGTCTAAACATAAGACTATTTTAGGTTTCTCAAACTGTGGCTGGGTGTCTAATAATTAGTTGGCATGACCACCAGCGAGATATAAGACATTAATGGCCTTTTTGTTTCTACAAAAAAGCGTCACAATTTTCACTCTTTAGCATTCCTTAAAAGCATAAACTTGTTAGGAAACCTCCACAAACCTGACAGCAAGTAAAATATTTTAGATTAAAGCGAAAAATAAATTTTATTACAAATCGTTCAACAAAATGTTGTATTTTAAAATCGCTAACAAATAAATTAATCAATATTAAATGCTTCAATTTAAAAATATTTTATTAATTTTATTCCCCTACATATTTTACGACATTCAACGAAAGGTTACACTCTCATAGAACCAACTTCAAATGAAATCAATCAATATGTCAAAGTACCAAATTCTTCTTTTTAACAACAACCAATAAAAGGCAATAATTTTTTTATATTCCCACCATCATGATTTCAATAAGATTTGCTACTTATGTCCTTACGTCGAAGGACATGAACTCAAATTTGTCTACCATATAAAAAGAGTATTAAGGATCTATCAAGACCATAACAGAAGTTTATAATCTTTTTTAAAAATTGTTTTTATAACTTTTAATGTTCTACATTAAATACTCAAATGGTGTCAGGGACAATTTTGTCTTAATTAATTGACAATTTAAGGCAGAAGATTAGGAAAACTGATAAGAAACCAAAGTATTCAGTAGCAAAATTATGTCCTCGAACAAGTATAAATTGTTTAGTTCTATAGTAAATATGAGACACGGATAATATCAATTGTATTATCTTTTTAGCATATTTTCTGTATGGAAATATATAAATTAAGCGCTTGGGCGCTTAATGGTCTATAAAAGTGTTGCCAGTGTAGTGCTTTTTAGGTTTTCAAATGAAGACCTAATCTTCATAATAATCTACATAATAATATTTTTCATTTAGTGTTTAAAGATGTTAGATTTTGTAATATTTTATGAATTTAATAATTATGCCATGAATTTGTTTTTGTAAATTCAAAAGTTTAGTTTTATTGGGAGTATGCCCGTCTCTGAACTGATTCGCTATTGTAAATTTTATCTACAATATTGAACAGTAATATTTGTCGCTCTTTTTCTTAGTAAAAATTTTCTTGTCCTATTTCATTTTTGAGAAGTCATTGTCAGTATTTTGCATTAGTAAACGATGTGGTTTCATTGACATAAGCTTTGACATAGACCACTATATGCGTCATTTTTAGTTCAAGCCGTGATTGTTCAAAAGTCTTCACGCTTGCAATTGTACTTCGCCTAAATATTGCGAGGAGTAGGATTTCTTATACTGTGTTAGGCCCTTGAGAGATTTTCATATGTAAGCTCCTGAGAAGTATTTTTTATGGAGTTATGAACACTGAACAGTGCTCCACGCCTGCATTAGTGCTTTGCCTAAATATTGCAAGAAGTATATCTCATACTATTTAAGGCGAACACTTCTACTGCTGCTCTTTTATTGGCAGCTTGCACTCTTGAGTGATTTTTATGACTAAGTCCATAAAGAGTATTTCTTAGAGATTTACCCAGAACATAGAGATTTTACGTCTGTGCGTCAGTGACATAAGTGTGACTGGGTAAATTATTCGGCAGATGGCGTTACACTACGTCCTCAGTGTGCTCTCAATAACGTTTAAGATAAGAGGTCAATGTCTTGTCATTTCAGTATTCAATGAAATCGAATGACCCTGGACCCTGCTGGTATTATCCTAGCAACCAGTAGAAATGTTTCATTATGGTGCAATTTGAAAACCTCCTTAATACATTTCTAAAAAAACACTGAAATAAGAGTTAACTTTAAATTGTTATATCCATATCATATCTAAACATTTATTATTATTGTGTTTACGAACATGTTCTTGTTTTTCGACCATTTTATTTGAATTAATCAACTTCAATTTTGAGGCCCTACTCCCCATATAGGATCATTGGGAACGCATATACGAGTATATAATCAACATTTGTGTTCATTAGATTTAAATTTTAAATTATTAATAACACTGTGCAACAAAAATTTTTTCGCAAAAGGTTGTAATGAATGATTCTGGTAGAAGGTACAAAAACAACAGTGACGTGTATCGGTGTTTTGAAATTTTACATCTGGGATTCATTTTAAAAGAGATTTAAGTTACCCCTTTTGCATATAGTTATAATTTTTGGAGAGGCTCAACTTTCGTACTTTACACTTAAATGCTTTTTCAAAATTAATATCAGCTTTGGGCTGCTTCATTTTGTAAGTAAAGACTATCTGTCCTGTTACTAATATTTGTTTCAGTGCATGTATGATATTGCCTAGGACTATGAATTGGAACCTCATCAGAATGTGGCACTGGGTTGCATAATCAATGTATTTATAAGCAAAATGAAAAATAAAAATTAAAAAAAAAATACTTAATATTGGAAATTTAATATTATTATTATTCTCCCCAACTAATTCTTAAAGCAATTAGAGTTTTTAAAAAATGTTTTGTTTGTTGTGCCGACCTTTTGTCGGCGGCTAAACCAAATCATCAGTGAACTTTAAGCAGTTTGAAAATATTCAACGTCATATGTTTATGCCAAAAGAACAAGATGAGTCTATTTTATTTTTCTTACAACATGTTTACAATCAAACTGCTTGAAGTTCACCGACGATTTGGTTTAGTGACAAATGCAATTTCGGCATATGAACAGATAAAGCCACAACAAATAAAATATTTTTTAAAAACCGTAATTTTTTTATAATAAAAATATTTATTAAATTGATTATTCGAGGTATTCCCAAAAATAACTATTTAACAATTATTTTTTGTTGTTGAGTTTTCATGTAGTTGAATTCTCCTATAGTATTTGTTGATTTTTGTTTAAGTATATGAGTTTGAATGATTTTCAAATAAGATTTGGCTGAAGATTACTGATGATTCGGTTTGCGCCATGGGAATGTGCGCGTATATTCAGCTCAGCCAACAACAAATAATAAATTGTGGAATAGTTATTTTGGAGAAAATCTCGAATACTTAATTTAATAATTACTTATGTCTACAGCTTTCCTTACGAAGTCGGCAACACTTGTACGTTCGGATTTTAGTTTGTTCTTTTCTAACCATTATTTTCCATTTTCATCCCTCATTATGTACCCGCTAATATTGCTTTTTTGCTGCTTATGCGTATGTGTACGGGTCTTGTTTATCCGTTGTATTACTTTAACAACTTTTTGGTGCATATCTGAAGGCGTCTTATTTAAGCTTTTGTTGTATTAAACAGCAAGACTGTAGGAAAATCAGCAACAGCGACACCATTTTGTTTTGTTTACTTCATCATGTGATAATGATGTTGAATATTAAATGTTTTTTGTTTGTGTTTTTCTCTCATTTAGAGCAAAATAAATGTGAAAACAAAGTTCTTGCGGCAAGAAAGCAGTAACAATGTAAATATTTAAGAGGAAAAAAATTAAAAATAAGAAAAAAATATGTAATATGCATGGTTTTTTTTACAATTGATATATTAAGAGGAATTTTGAGGAATATTGTTAAAAAAGCTAATAACCAAACGGTCATAAATTAAGTGACTTATGAGAAAACGTGCATTGAATACGACATAAGCTTTATTTTTAATAAACAACTTTTACTTTTGGCTAAATCTGATCTTTTATATAAAAATTCTTTGTAAAGACCTAAAAAAGTTACTCATGAAAAAGGGCTTGGAACAATATAATTGTATAATTTGTCAGAATATTTTGTAACTGTTAAAATAAATTATTTTATGCAATTAACTTTCTTTCGATTGGACCCGTACTCTGGCTATGACCCTTATTTGGGCATGACAGGAAAGACATTGTTCTTTATACGACCCGTTCGTTCAGAGAAGGAAGTGTTTCTGTAATGTGTAGTGCGATTCGCTGATATATCGACCAAAAATGTATGCGCTTTCAATGAGGAACGCAAATATGAGTGGGTCTTGGGAATATATTCCCTTACTTCATTAGAGCACATTCCATTGTTGTAACGATAAGACAACGTAACACATCCCACTTTACGACGAGTCAATAGAGTTGACTACACTATTGTCACCAATGAGTTTTTCCTCTCTTGTCTTTCCTGTACTAGTTCCAATAGCTTCAAAATAGACTTTGAAGCACCATTCATGCGAGTTGTATTCCATTTTCGGTCGGATGTTGGTGGTATAAATGGTAGGGATATTAAAAGGAGTGAAGTATCTCTTACACCGTGTTAAAAAACTGAGACACTTGCATGCTTCTTTAGCATTATGTATGTAGAGCGGAACTTTTTAAGGATATAATAATTTAATATAATTTTTAAGGCATTATGATGTGAAGGTATATTGGAGGATTTAAGTGTTCTTAATAACTATGATTGTGGCTAAAATCATTATTTTTCAGAAGCTTTTACATTGATGAGTCTTTTATATTTATATATCACCAAATAACTCTTTCTTAAGTAGTTGAAATGCCTTAATTAAAACTATAGCTCTCAAAAAATTTAATAGCGTGATAAAACTCTTCAAGGCGAAAATTCTCTAATTGTTGTGGATAATGGCGGAAAAGGATTGATAATACTTACATATATCAGCCATATTTTTTATTTGACGAGTGATTGTGCTCTTAAATTTTTTAAAAGCTTTAATTTCTTGTATATTTTTTCAATTGGTAACAAGAGCCTTAAACATTGTTTCCAATATCCTATTGTGTTTCTCAGCAGCAATACACTTCAGCTCGAATTTGCTTTCCTTAATGTAACTGTTGCATGTTGAAAGTCGTTCGCTTATTCCCTTGTTGGCAACAGCCCTTTACGAATATTTTCCATCATCTCGCAGTATTTTTGCCTTCTTTTTGAAATACATTTCAACGCACATACAACATTCAAGTTAGAAAATAAGGGCTTATTGCAAAATAATCAACCAAGAGCAGATTATTTTACAAGGAGTAACTAGTTTTCTGTGCTAAGGCATTTCTGAGGATACACATTGGAATTTATGGCACTTCTTACCACCACGACATAACACTTGTTGTCTTGTCTAATTTATGTGTCAGCAGAAAACAATAACATTTTCACACAGCCAAATACAAACACAAACACACACTCCCACCACCCCCTAAAGATACCAAATATGCACATTAAGTATTCGTGACTCCTTAAATGATGTTGTTTATACAACACATACATATAATAATTTTTTTAGTTTATTTTTATTTTCGATAATGTTGCACAAAAGTCGTCTAAATTCAAAATTGCTACTTTCAAAGACAACGTGGTGTTCTGAGGAAAACTTGTTTGAATATTTTTTCTTTGTTTTCAAATGAAATGGTTTTATTGACATTAAAATATTTAAAAAAAATTCCACAGCAACATATCTGTTTGACATTGTATTTTAATATATTTTTTTCATTTTTATTTTTTTTTTATTTATTTGCATCAATTTGTCCACAGACCGTCAATTGATTAAGAAACATTTTCAATGGATATTAACAATATTTGAAATTGTGGGTTTTTTAGAAAAAAATTTTTGTTTGTTATTTCCTGAAGAATATTATAAATTTCTTTTGTTGTTGATAGAAATGAAAATATATGTACATACATGTAAAATTATATTAATTTTAGCATGGACATTAGCATATCCTGGCGTTTATTGGTTCAGTCACTAAACAATAAGAAAATTTTAAAAGTTCATAAAAAAAGTTAACAAAATAATGTTATTTCATACAATTAAAGCAAGTAACTTTCTAAGCACACCACAGACAAGAGAAGCTAGAGTTCCTCAAGGCATTATATTAGGTCCTGATTTGTACTTAATACTTATACTTATGACTCTGACATGACGAACCAACATTTGCTGATGATGTAACTATTCTTAGCCTCCATGAAAACAGGCAAGAAGCATTGCGCAAGTTGGAGGAATATATTTTACATTGCGAGAGGAATAATGCCCCCACCCAACTGCAGCACAATGAAGTCAAAAACCTTGATCGTCTCTTAACATGGAAATCGAACAATGACACTAAGTTGATCCAAAAGCAGTTAAATGCTGCTCAAACTTATTGACTTATGGGAAGTAACTCAATGCTATGAAATTCTATTATAGAGCATCGCTTCCACATCTAGGTTAGGTTACGTTAGGTTATAAAGACCGCCAGCCAGTAATAAACATAACTGGCGCAATAGGGCCCTTATAGTACCCTTGATGATAAGAACTTTAAATTGTAAAAAATAAAGAAAACTTCATTTGAGTAAAAAACTTAAGGGTCTAAAGGAACTCATTCAAGGGTTTGTGACGAATTCAAAACCGGCGACGGTGAACGTGTTTTGATGTGAATTTAAAAGGCCATCAATCGTCAGAGGAAAAGCAATGAATGACAAACGCTGCCATATTTTGTGACCATCTGGTCACCAACAGTTTCGGCTAGGCCAATCAAGCCTTGTGGAAGATGAGACAACCTTGTGACGATGAATTTAGGAAGTTTTCGAGTTAAATAAAATAGTTTTCTTTGAATTTATTGTATACTCCGTCATATAAAATTTTGTTTCATTTATGTATATTATTCTATGGAACATGATTGTTTGATATTATCATTATAGCAAACTTTAATGATAGTTTTCGTACATGCAGCAGTGGCGAAGTATGTTTAATACTTTTTTCAGAAACGAAAACGCCATTAGTGGATTCCTGTTACATTTAGCATTAATGTTTTGGATATGAAATAAGAATTGTGCATTCCAAGCGATTTATGACACATAATTTTAAGGTTGCAAGAAAATCACTCATCGTTTATTACACTAAAATAAACTTCAGATCTTTATTAGATTCTTATTTTAGTCCTTAATTAATTGTTGGTGAACATTTCAAATAAAAATATATGTAAGTATGGACAACATATGTTAGAGAAAATAAAATAAGCCCCTTATTTTGTTCAACAAATCAGATAACGCAGTTAGGAAAAAGAGTGTAGTTTTCAACCCCAAAATAAATTTAAGGGCAAGACATATTGCTTAGTGTCTTAAGTGCAACATATTTTTAAAGGAGCATGTTATTTTGCATATTGCAAATTTTTTTGGAAAAGAAAATGCCATCTATCACAAAGCATATTTATAAAAAAAATAAAAAATCAGCTTTGCAACAAGTTGCAAATAACACCGAGCTAAAACCAATGCTGGCAGCAAAAAAAATAAATAAAGATAATGTGGAGCTAAGGTGCTTCATCACAGTGCCTGTCACCATAAGCAATTTTTGAGGCAGAAAGGGAGAGGGAAAGCTATCAAGCGTTTATTTCAAATTTTGATTTCATATGTTCTCAAAACACTCACAGTTAAGACCCAGTGAGCATTTAAAGTCTAGGGCATTTTCTTTTCTGACAGAAATATTACATACACACACATATTTTGCTCATCCACATGTTTGTATTCTTTTCTAAAAAAAACTTGGAATAGTGCAATAAAAGAGATCATGTTCTTTTCTAAAGATGTTTCACAAGGAACATGTGAATATGTAACATATTTTGCACTCAACTTGATTTCAGGGTAAAAAGTTACCAGTTCTTTCCACTGATTCGTTTTCTTAACGTTTGTATATGCATATTTTTGTAAGGAAATATTAAAATAAATTAATAATGTTTAAAATGTGGGCATTAAAGTTTTCATTATTAAATTTGCCACAACCATTACATATTATTATAAAAAATGTTCAGTGCTGTTAACTACATAATTGTGTGCTGAAAACCGTTTGAACAATGTTTTTTTGTTTACATACATGTCGCTAAAATATGTGAATTTTGTATGCTAAGAACGCTGAATATACAGTATTTATAAATCTAACTTTATCAGCTATTTATGTTCTATTGTGAGCCTAAAAAGGCATCACTTTAGAACAGTGTGGGTAGCATGTGAAAAGGACAATTTAAAAACGCTGTTAGCAAATCAAAGGATATTACTACAGTTTAATGCGTACGTATTAGTGATGTATTCGTATTCCCGAACATTCTCTTATTTCATGAAATTAGGACTCCAATTCTTATTCACGAAATTCAGGCGAATATTTGTTGCATATTTTCATCCAAAAAAACACACTAAATGTAAAAAACGTCAAGTAAATGACAGAAACAATATTAATTTCTTATAAAAAATTTGTTTTGAACTACGACCTCGAGCGGGATTGCAAGAGATTGGTACGAGTGTGAAACTTTCGTACCCTTCACTACAGGTGGAAGGACTATGTACTGGATTTTTTGTTTTTCTTCTGACTGGGGTTTGCTAGAATTTGGCTTGATTTTCCATATTATCACTTTAAAATTGTACCTTTTCTCACGAAATTCGGTAGTGTGTATCCGCTCGTACATCTCTGTATACCCGATCACAATCGACTAGAAATGCAATCGTGTGACAACTTCGCTGGAGTGTTTGGTATTGCAATATGGAGGAGATCCTGCGTCGTTTTGTAACCGTCGGCGAAACGTTGATCCACCACAACTTACCAGAGACCAGAGAGTTCGATTCCTACCGAAGACTGGGTGTTTCTGTAGATAAGCCAAGTACTACGCAGTACGTGTTTTTAAAAAAATAAGTCAAAACAGGGGTTTCTCGAGATGAATCGGAGCCAATGAAGGCCAAGGTGGACTTGTCCAGCCAATAAGGTCATGGCGATCTTTTCTTTATGATGCACGTGGCCTAATTCACATTAACTACATTTCAACGGATAAATAGTTAATGGGGAATATTATTGGGTCGATTAAATTAAGGTGTGAAAAAAAACGGCCACATTTTCCTAGAAAAAAGTCCTTTTTTACCAGCACAATGCAATGTTGCACACATGTGCAGTTTCCATGGAGAAATTTCATGAATTAGACTACGAATTGCTCCCTTATCCACCCTATTCCATGGATTCAGAACTGAGTGATTATTACCAAACCTGAAGAAATGGTTTGGCGGAAAGTGATTTGACTCTAATAATAAAATCATTCTACAAACAAATACCTATTTTGATGACCTTGAATCAAAAAGCCACGGAACTTTTGATCCGATTCGTGTCATAATTTTTATAAATGATAATGTACTCGAACAGGAGTTTGGACGCATAAATATTTTTTTCAATCAAATCTTAGATATTTCATTTGCAGATGTATAAATCGAGCCATAGATAAGTATTTCTAAATTTCAAATTTAATATTCACATTTGTATCCTTATTCACAAGTATTGTCTCAGATATTCGTATTCGCGTTCACATAAGTACTTATATATAGTACAGTGACAAAGTGAATAAGATCGTCCTGGCATTTTCAGCACCACGAAGACTAATAATCTCTCTAAAACTTGAAAAGGTTTTTATTATTTTACACTAAAATAAGACTTTATTATCAAAATGTTTACTGATTAAAACTCTCCTAGACAACTGAAAGTTTTTGTGTAATTCCCTAGACAAAACCACCAGATGCATGCGTGCAAATGTGTGTACGAGTGCGAACATGTGAATTTTATGCCGTCAACATTATATAATTTATTGTTTACTCGTATCTTAACTTTATGTAGAAGTTTTATGGTTTGTAAACAACACAAACTAAATCCCAGATGCAAGCACTAACAGTGGGCACTGAAAGTGGGGCAAAAGGCGATCATAGTTTTTAAAGAAGATTCTTTTCAACTACTCTAATCTGTTTAAAAAATATTTCTTTAACTGATCATCTGGAGTGGATGATATGGCCAATTTTGTTTTGAGGAAGAGAGATGGTGTGGCATGGCGGTTCTTGGCAGTTGTATTTAACTATTGTATCAACATTGGATATTTTACAAATTTGTGGAAAGTTGCCCTAGTTGTTCTTCGAATCGAATACAAGTGAGAGCTAAAGCTGTGGACCGATTTCATTGCTCTTGGCCTTGAGAGGGCTATTTAAATACTTTCTCTTGGCAGCAATAAATGTCGTTATAGTTAACAGGGACATTTGAAAGCACTTCAATTCTGTTTTCAGGAACGGACTGTCTACGACAGTATTGTCATTGGTCTGAATGGCAAATGTATTACCATGGCTGTAATTTAGGTTTTGCCAAAGCCTTTGATAGAGTTTAGTAAAATGGTCTTATATTCAAGCTAATGAATAGTGTATTTAGAAGGTGTATTTGGCGAATGATTGATAGCTTTCTAAAAGATCTATTCTTGAGAATACTGGTTGGAGATTTTCTCTCTCGTGAGTACCGCAGGGCCCATTGCTTTTCCCGAATTTTTATGCAATATCTCTGTATCGTTTATACAACAACCATCTCAAAGAATTTCCTTGTTGTTATATGCAAATAAAATCCTTATAGACTCTTCTGGAACCCGGGCAAGGATAAGGAAAAGATATCACGAGCACTGACAAACTCGTATGTACGTCCACATTTTAACAATTGGTAAATAACCACTTCTTATATAATACAAAATTATTTTCTCAATATAATCAAGACAACTTTCAAATCATTGAATAGCAACCGAAAATGCGAACATCCTGCAATGAGTCTATGTTAAAATAATTGGAAGTGACCCGAATCCTAGTCTTAGAACTTTCCTGACTTTCTTGGAATCTCTATTTTTCTGAAATTACTCTATGTACGAGGGTCATCCTTTTTATCTCTTAATTTTTGTACACATAATATAATTTTTAATATTTATACTTTTGTCGACTGAATTTGAACTCCAACGAATTTACCAGCTCAACCACATGATCATAAAAACACTAATGGCACTGAGAAACTGCTACAATGAAAGAGAAGAGAAGGGACATAGTTAAAAAGAGCCGGGTAAGAAGTCATGATAATGAAAAGATTTTGTTGTAGAAAAAATGCAGTAGCAGCTCATTTCAAATTTCCTTTCCATATTGGCTTATCATTAAAAAACTCTCCTTTCGCTACTTTTAATTTATTATGAGCTTCAAGATACTAAGAATAGCAGACATTTTATTTTTTCTTAGAAAAAATAACTTCATAGTAAATAAAAAGTTTTAAGAGGATAAAAACTTGCCAACAGTTGCACATTGTTTTTTGTCATGTCAAAAAAAAAAATAGTTTAAGTTTAAAATTAAAGAAAAAAAGCATTTATTCAGGTAAATTCAAAGAACTAAATATTTTTCCAGTTCAATCAAGATTTTCCCAGCACAACTTGGTAAGAAGTCGAAAAAATGCACCAGCGAATACTTTGGAAGCAGTAAAAATGTCGTTCCTTAAGTACAACTTCAATTTTTTTTACCTGGAATTTGTTTTAAGCTTTTCAACAAATTATTACACTTTTCTTAGAAAAGTAAATGACAATAAAAATATGGCTATAAGACTTAGTTAAATGAGCGTATTAAGTAGCTGAACCCAATTGAATTAATTTCATTTATTAAATTTTCAAACTTTTTTGCTCAAAGTCCCACTGTGCATTATGTTGATGGCGGTAATATTGGTGACTTTAATGATCTTGTTGACAACTTTTTAATGTACATGTTCTTTTTTGCTGTAAGTTAATGAACGCCTGAATGACTTTTTCCATTCAGGTGCAACAGTTCACGCGCTTACGTTTTGCGTTTAAATTATCACCGATAATAGGCGGAAAATCGTCATAACTCATTTTTATGGGCACCGAATGGTGAGCAGCACCCTCATAAACTTCTATTTCAATACGTTTCTTTTTTTTTTATTACGATAACTTTTATGACAAATCATTTACAAGAAAAAAGGGGGGTTTCTACAATCACCGCTAAATGTCAAGCATATAATGATTGAAAGCTCTTCGTATGTTAATGGGAGAAGTACTTTTTTGTTTGCATACGGCAAACGCTTGTGAAAATTCAACAAGAACTTACGTTTTAATGTGTGTACAGATGTGTGAGTTGCGTCTGGTATTAAATAATACTTACAGGGAATAACGATAAACAAATATTACTATGATTTTAGGAAATGTTTCAATCGTGAGGAGTTTTATTTGATTTGATTTGCTGTATATAAAGAAATTGAAATCTTATTTAGACAAATATACAATAGTTGTCTTTGTTTGGCGGTACTAAAAAACGAATCGTGGTTTACAATTATATTCCAATAGTATGGAAGAATGCATTGGATTTTGCTGAAAGCAAAACAATAGATCATTTAATAAAGCAGCAGTCTTTGTGAGGACCACCACCATTTGATTTCAAACTTTGACAGCAAATGGTGGACAAATTGTTGAAGCTACAACTGTGGAATTGGCTGACATTTTTTCAATCTTTTTCGGTAAATCATCATGGTCAGATATAGCGTCAAATAATACCTGCAAATGATAAAATTGCTTTATCAAAGAGGGTGTTCTGCCAGAGCAACGCTCCGCTTGCTTCACCCATTCAGCCATATTCGTCCTCCATTACTGGATTAATGGTTGACGTAGCCAAACTAGTTTTTCAAATTCGGGACGATAGAAATCCAAATGAGATCTAAGAGCGTCCAATGCATCGCGCAAAAGTTACTGTTTGGTGTGGGTTTTTTGCTGGCGGTGTTATCGGTTCAAATATCTTTGAAAACGATGTTGGCAAGGCAAGCGGGCAGCGTAAGCGGTCGAGCGCCAAAAATCCATGACTACCAGGTTAGGTTAGGTTAGGTTGATTGGAGGGGTGTGATAGTCCATGTCATACGACATACACTTAAGCCAGTGAAGGCTTGTTGTGCGCTCCCTTTATTTATCAAACAAAAACTGCCAGAGTTCTGCGGCAGGATTCGAACCTGGGACTTTCGCACTACGAGTCTAGTACACTACCTAATAGTCTACAAGACCAACTTGTCTTGTATTTTGAGTTGGATGATGTGAACACCAATGACATGTGTTTTCAACAGGAAGGTGGTATGTGGTATTCAGCCTATGGCACATTGGACATTCTGTACGAGCAATTCGATTTCATATGAAGTGGCCACCGAGATCGTGCGATTCGTCCTCGTGGCAAATCTATGCGAAAAGGCCACAAACCACAACGATCCTCAAAGCCAATATAAGCCATGCCATCGGTCAAATTCAGCATGATTTATGTGCCAGACTCATGGAAAATTTGTCATTTCGAATGCGCGCCATCCACTGGAGTCGAAGAGGTTGGTAGGCCAATGTTATATGAATATTTAGTATATCATTATATAATAAGCGTTCCAAATAAATACTAAGCAATCATTAATTTGAGAACTACAATAGTGAAACCCTCCAAATTTTGGGTACGTCACTATGCTAATAAAATTAACAAAAGCATGGGGGTATAAATGGAGGAGACGGGTGCATATTCTGTATTCATTGATTATTTTATATGTGGAGAGCTGAGAGTCCCCAAATTTTAGGTACGTTGCTATGGTAGTAAAATGCGAATTCGTGTAAAAGAGTGAAGATATAGGAGGGGTAAACTGAATACCCCGTGCAAAGTATTTATCAATTATCATATCATATCCTACGGCAATAGAGTGCGCTTTCCAACAAACGTGTAGATCTATAACAAATATTAACTTTCCTTTTTTAACTCTAAGAAATTGCCAAGAATTATTGAAAATGGAAAAAAAGAAACCGCCATATTTTAATTACGAATTTACTTTTAAAAAGAGAAAACCTAGAATTTCGGAAACAAGTCGTGAATTATAACTTTATTTCTGATATAAGATCGTGGGCCCCCGTGAACGTGACACTCCCAAGGGGAAATTTTCTTTAATAAACTATAATTAAGATTGAATTAAAAATGTTAAGCTAAAATCGAATCAAAAATTTTGTAGCGACTTGCAATGACTTTTAAGTAAAACTTTTCATATTGCGACCACATCGAATGTAAATGTGTAAATAAGCGTTGCCTTAATGTAATTATTTCCATCACGTTGGTTCGTGTTATTTTTCTTTCAAATGACTTGTATCCTCTATTTAACCACACATTGTTTTTTTATTACTTTTATTCTTCAAAGGAAGACATTAACACATGTCGTATAAGTAACGTCTAAATAAATCATGGAAAAGAAAAAGAAAAGAAAATGCAAATACGTAACTCTTGCTGGTTGTTAGCTTTCAACCGACTTTTAACTCTAATGCTTTAATTTTGATTACGATGACTAGATGGTGGTAGTACTAATACGTACCTGTCTTCTGCAATTAGATGAGTTTTTCTTTAAAAATATGCACTTGACTGCATCAGTGTGATGAATTTGAAGACAAAAAATTTAAAAGTCTCTTTAAAATACGCAACAACTTTGTTGGCTAAAATATACATTCGCTTATTTCCAGCATCATTAAGAGATTAACAACTTAATGTGACTTTGCATTTCATTATTTCAAGATTTCAGAATCATTATTTTGAATTTGCGAACTCAGCAATGAAAGTTTATGATGCTGATGTTAAAAATGGCGTTGGCGATGGCGATTGCGATGACATTCACGGTGCACGCTGTCATGGCTGAATATTCCTAATGAACTCATTAATAGTTTTTGAAAGAAAGGAGATGAGCTTGATTTTACTTTCGACTTTATTATTCATGCGTCAAATGTATTTGTAGTTCGTTGAGTGTGAAATAAGAGTTAAAAGTTTATTTCTACATTTGATGAAATTGTGGCTGCTACATTGTGATATTTATTTGAAAGGTTATCAAGAAATCAAAACTTTTACTTCTGTCTAAGACTCATTAGTTCAATTAAGTGTGAGCAATGACATTTTTATCGCTATTTAGGATTTTCCTTAATAAATTGCTACTCTTGTCGTAATGAAGAGAAATAAGAAAAAATTCTTAATTTTTTAAAATTAATTTTCTGCCCGATTTAAAGAGCATTTTCGAATTTAATTAAAAACATCACTGGTTTCGATATTTTTCCGCAACGAAAGTGCAACTCTCTTAAAGCAACTAATAGACTTTGGCCAATTGCGAAAATTGAGTTTGTTGCGAAAACTTTTCATTAAAATAAAATAATTAAAATAGTTTCATTAAATAAATATGTGCTGTCAGTTAAAATATCATTTCGATTCACACCAGTGTGAAAATTAATGCCAACAGCTAAATTTTTATACTAGAACTCAATAAAATAGTTTTTGATGAAACTTTTAATTACAATATGACACAATATTGAACGAATGTAATATGCAAGTGCTCTCACAAAGCGCTTCCTATTTTAAATTTTTAATGAATAGAATATAATGAATTTATATGAAAGGCCAAATATAACATCGTTCAAATGTACTCCGCAGTTTCACTAGGTGGCACGCAACCTAAAACTTCAATTTTAATTTACATACAACTCAGCGGAAAAATAAAGCAAAATATTTATATTATTTTTTTGTATCGGATACGGAACGATATCAGAACTGATTCTGAATTATCAGCTAGACATTGCATTTTTAGAGTTTTGGCATTATTTCAATGAATGGGCGACATGCCAATAAAATTTTATTGTAAAATATCAAATATTGAAGTAAAGCAGCAAAATTTAAGAAAAAGTTCACAAAATGTTCTAATCATCACTCTAAAATAAGAAAAACTCCACAAAATAGTGACCAAGTATATCTAATTATTTTCTAATACAACATCACACACACATAATTTTCCCCTAATTAATAAGCTATAGTTTGCTTTTAAAATGTGGCCTGTCGGGGACATGTTAAATTTGTTGCGTTTATAATTGGAGCCACTTCCACATAAATTATGTTGAAAGAAAAAGAGATTGTAATACAATACAAGAAGGCTTTAAATAGAAAATCAGGAGTTGCTACCAAAGAAGTATTTTATTAAAAGACTAACACTTTATTTGCCATATAAAAGCGTTTAAAATTTACTAAACACTGCTCCTACATAAAAAGGAACAATAATTTCTATTACTTCTGAACTCAAATATCCGTTAGCAAAATGAATTTTCGTAACTTTTTTTTGTTGTTGTCTGCACTATTTGTTTTTTCTTCTTCTTATTTTCCCCAATTTTACTTTTTGTAGAACTTTTAAGCCATACATACATACACCTGTTGATACATCTTGTTTGCAGAGTGTAATAGATGACACGTCCTAAAAAGGACGACTACAAAATAAACAACAAAGAAAAACTGAACGTTGGAAAGGGATATGAACTGGCAAAAATTTAAAAGATTGAGGCACACTGGGGAGAACAGACCATTGACAAGTGCAAAATAAGGGATACTCTTTATAAAATTTACTTCTAGTGTGCAAGAACTATACTTTCCAAAAGATACTTTTAATTAGAAACAATTTTATAGATGATACTTTTTAAGAGAGATAATTTTTATCAAATGTACTTTATATTGAAAGTAATTTTTTACTCTTTGTAAATGACATTTTTGTGACTTTTTATAAAAGGTACTAAATACAAAGGGTATTTTTTAAAAAGTACTTTTTATAAAAGGTAATTTTAAAAAGATATCTTACTTTATATTAAAGGTACTTTTTATTTTACTTTATATTAAAGGTACTTTTTATATAAGTTACTTTTTATAAAAGGTGCTTTAATAAAATTACTTTTTATGAAAGATACTTTTTATAAAACGAACTATTTGTAAAAGGTAATTTTTATAAACGGTACTTTTTATAAAAGCTACTTTTTATAAAGGGCACTTTTCTTTTTTATGAAGATATCTTTAATAAAGGTACTTTTTATAAAGGTACTTTTTATAAAAATACCTTTTATAAAGGTAATTTTTTAATAGATACGTTTTAAAAAACGTACTTATTATAAAATGTACATTTTACATAACGTACTATGTATAAAAGAAAATTTTATAAAAAATACTTTTTAGA
Source organism: Germaria angustata (assembly GCA_963681545.1). NCBI lineage: Eukaryota > Metazoa > Arthropoda > Insecta > Diptera > Tachinidae > Germaria > Germaria angustata. The sequence continues at coordinate 13,233,961 of OY812998.1, read as the reverse complement.
AAAGGTGCATTAATAAAATTACTTTCTATGAAAGGTACTTTTTATATAAGGTACTTTTTCTAAAAGGTACTTCACATGAAAGATATTTTTTATAAAAAAAGGTTCTTTTTATAAAAGGCATCTTTTATAAAAAGTACTTTTTATAAAAGGTACTTTTTATAAAGGTATTTTTTTTAAAGATACGTTTTAAAAAACGTACTTATTATAAAAGGTACATTTTACATAACGTACTATGTATAAAAGAAAAATTTTATAAAAAGTACTTTTTATAAAAGGTTCTTTTAATATCAATAAGAAATGAACTTTTTATAAAAAGTACAAGCCATAAAATATGCTTTTTATAGAAAGTGCTTTTTATGGTAGGTACTTTTTATAAAATTTTTGTTTAAAATACAAGTTTTAGAATTTAGCAACAAAAGAGATTCAGCCACAACATCCCAAAATTTTCTGCCAACTTGCCTACAGTGCAGACAGTAGGATGTAAAGAAATGTACACAGAATTGGACGAGGAAAAAAGCGTGTACGTGTTGAATTAATATTTAACAAACAAAAACATAACGTAACAAGCTGATCGTATTAGTGCGACTTCTTTAAGAATAGATTAAAAATTATTTTTCAAATAACCATTTCCAGACAATAAACAGATAATAAAGTGGCATCGTGTAAAGCAAATAAACAAAGGACAATTACTATATGACAAGCGAATTCCTTGTAAAAAAACAAGCACCCTCACACAAACGCACTCCTTGCAACAACAATAAATATTAAGGAAATACAAAATTATGTTGACAAAGGAAAAAACTAGAATAAAATTGTGGGAGCAGAAAAAATTACTTTCGCATTATATGTACGTGTATGAGCAGCTGGAAGGCGAAAAGGAGAAACAAATTTTTATTGCTTTTAAACTCTTTGCGGATGTCCTAGAGAACATGTAAAGAATAAGAAGTTATTTAAATATGTTCTGTAGATTATGTTGCACTTACTACCCCTGACTAATTTAAATTTATTATCTTTTCATTAACCCTAGAGTACCTGTGACGCATTTTATACACACATACATACACTCGTACACATACATACATACTCGTTTGATTTAAGTGTAAATATGAAAATAAAAGTTTTTTCTTCATCTAAATACTTTGAATTATTAAGATAATGGAAATGTTGAAGCGGTTGATAAGACTATTCGGCACGTTTCATCTTTCTGCGGAGCTTCTATATGAATTAAGTCGCCGGAGTCTATGCAGACACTGATTTGTAGCGTCTTTAGTGTACAAAATACAACTTAACAAGACGAGTGGCATCTATTGTCTCTACCGGGATGTACTAATGTGGTACGTCTCAAGATATTTTATTGGCGTCAACGGTTTCTTTAGCTGATTGAAAACCTAGACAAAGGGTTTTAAAAGGATAAAGCATATATTGCTATTGATAATCAATGTCATTCATATTGTTCAGTTATCAATGCAGGAGGTGATGCGAAATGGTATTTAAGAATCGAAATTAAATCATGACCTTCTGCTATATAAATTGTATCCTAGTGGATTTGAAACTTCCTTAATAAAAATGTCTTGAAACCTACTTAAAGAATATAAAACAGCCTGTTAAGTTTCACAATTCGTACTACAATTTTAATAAAATATTTAGTATGAGATATAACATAATTTACTCATCTAGGACCTCTACTATTTACTTTGTTTATAAATGATCTTTCCTCTGTTATTAAACACTCTTACACTCTGATGTTTGTTGAGGATGTAAAAATGGATATTTCTTACCCTTTATAATAACGCTATTCAGATAAAAAGTGAAAATTTTAAATTTTAATCTTAAGGAGCTCTTCCGGTAACAGTTACTATGTTGGTCTAGACTTTGGACCACTTAGAAATACTTTTTCCATCATGAAAATGTTATATGTACATTTCCCATATTTCAATGGTATGGGGAAAGTATCGCAAATTATCTCTCATTTAAATTGTGATTTTAGCTGCGGCCTGGCGACGCAATTTACTGTAAAAATATTAGTTTAATACTACAAAGAATATTATAACGTTGAATAAATTTATAATTATAAAAAATAGCTTCAAAAATGTTTACTTAAAATCCAACTGAGAATAGATTTTCTCTATCTTGTCCAATATCCCTCGCCTTTGAACGCATATTTGGATACAGCCTTGAAATATATGAACCCTTTAGCCCTTTTATACATTAATTCAATGGTAGCAGGTTAAAAGCCTTTATTTACAACTGTATGTGAAACAAAAATATTGCCAAATCAAGTAAATAAATAAAAACAGAATAAGGGTCTTAATAGTTTCCCTCAAATATAATTGGTTTTGAAAATTTTAACCTAAAGCTGAATGTTCCATGTGAATTTGTGCCAAAATCATGAGAAGAAAAAACACGCAGGACAATTTTTAGGCCACAAAGAAACAAAATTAAGAAATCAAAAAAGGAAAAAACTTTCATAAGCAAAAATATGCCTGTGGCTAAAAAAATAAATAAATAGAACAATAACTTGCCGCAACAGCAAATGAAAGAGGCAAAAAGAAAAAAACTTTTCATGAAAACTAACTACGGAAATTATTAGAAAAATATGTAGCAAAAACAACACTACGCAACAAATTCGAAGTGTTTGCAGAAACATCATTTTTAAACTTATGAAAAAAAACATAACATTTCCTTTTTTAGAAGCTTCCGAAATGCCGCAGCTCTTAAGCGTCTCTCACAACGGGGTAATGGTTCTGTCAATTCGCTGGCTGCTTTCGTAAAGTCGCCAGAATTAACCCAAGTGAATGAAAGTGAAGGGTTAATCCATCAGCAAAAGTCTTACAACCAGAACAACTTAGAGCACTATAGCCACTACCCAGCAATTCGATTCATACGTTGCAACTAATGCATGAACAGTATAAAGGGTCCTTCATAAGGAACTTTCTACCTTTAAATATAAATAAAAGGAAATATGTGTGAGATATTAAGCTTTTTTATTTATTTGAAAAGCCTGACAAATTCTATTATCGATGAAAATTAACATAGTGCAAATGTGGACAGCGACTGCGCAAATCTAGCGCAAATCCGAAATGTAAAATTTTCCAAGACTCTGGTGCATAAATCTGAGTGAATTTGATCTAGAGTATGTGTTATGTTTGCTTTAAGACCTGCTGAGGGTTATGGCTTCTTCGCATATACCTGCGACTTAAGAAAACCCCACAAGAATAGGTCTAACGGTGTCAAATCAAGAAGATTTTTTTTTAAAATCGCAACAAAAACGGCTGTGGTGCCATGCGATAACCATTTTAAACTCAAATTGAGTGAATTTACATGCATTTTAGTTAATTATTTTTTTGAGTTCAGTGGATCTAATATTTAAGGATGTATACGCCCTGTCCCACCTTTTTTAAAAGTATATTAATATACACCGATCTATGTATTCTCAAAAAAAAAATTCTGCTATTGCAAAAAATAGATTTTGCGACAAAAATTATATCCTTGATATAAAGTGTGACACTATGAAAAGGAAGGCCTTTTTTATAACAATTTGGTTAATATATTAGTTAAGCTTAAGGTCTTATTTTGTCGTCAAACAATTTTATTTAAAACTATCGATATTTGGATACTTATTAAGAATCATCTTCAGGACAATTCTGTTTTTTTATTATTTGGAAGATTATAAAAATCATACGCTTTTATCTCTTTTAAAAATCCAGCTTAGTTTAGAAACAAAACCAATACAGTAGCTAAGATTTTAAAAATGTTTATAAAAAAATATTTTCCCTGTCGCACAGTGTAATCACTTTTTGTTACGAATTTTACAAATAATAAAACTATATTTTTCATGCAACACTTGTTTCTTGGATGTCGTCACGTGTTGCCAAATTGTCTTAAAGATTCAAGGCCGATTAATAATAAAACTTATGCTACAAAAGCTACAAAAGCTTAAAATAAAAAGTTTATTTTAACAATGTTATCCTCAGATTAGGAAAATGTTTTGAATATTTCTTTAATATAAGAAAATGGGAGAGTTACAAATGAAAGTTATTGTTTTATTAGTAATTTCCAAAATAAATTCATATACACATTCTCCGACCACAAATGGGAGCATAAAAACTTTTGGAGTCAAACTTGCATGAAGTTTGAAGTGCCAGAAATAACTTCTGAACAAGCAAATCATAAATATTTTGTAGTTACACAAATATGCTGGCTGTGTCCTCTAGAAATTCAATTTGTGACTGTAAAAATATCAGTGAAGAAATTTTATGATTTTTTTGAATTAATTATCTATGTATATAAAAAAAATTTATTATATTAAATACATGCAATTGTTTAAATATTTAGAAGGAATGTCACGCTGATTATTTTTTTCTCGTATCCTGGCAGTCTGGTCGTGAATGGATTATATATACATACATAAGTAAATGGGGCCAGTTTTGCATTTGATTTATACCTGTGATATTCCTTTGAGCAGTAATATCCTCACTTCTACTTTTGCCGATGATACAGCCTGCCTTAGTATGCATGAAAACCCTCATGAGGCATCCCGATATCTTCAGGAACATATTAACCTGTTGGAACTGTGGTTGAACTTATGGAAAATAAAAGTAAATAAAAAAAGTGTGTTCATGTCACATTTACCCTACGAAGAGACACTTGTTACCCCATTCGAATCAACAATCAAGTTGTTCCTCATCATTCACAGGTGAAATACCTTGGTATACACCTTGACCGACGGCTTACATGGAAACACCACATTGACTCTAAGCTAACACAAATGAAGCTTAAATTAACCCAGGTACATTGGCTGATTGGTAGAAATTCTACCCTCAGTCTAGATTGTAAACTTTTAATATACAAGTCGCTTTTGAAACCCATATGGTGTTACGGAATTCAGCTATCGGGCACTGCTTCAGCTTCCAATGTAGAGAGAATCCAACGAATGCAAAACAAAATTTTAAGGTTAATAACATCGGCTACATGGTACATGAAAAATTCAATTTTATATCGTGATTTAAATATGCCACTTGTGACCGCTGAAATTGCAAAATATGCAGGCAAATATTTAAAAAAACTCGAGTCCCATCCTAATCCCCTTGCTCGTAACATCTTGCACTTTACTGGACTCATCCGCTTAAACAAGAGGGATACTATGGCCTTAAGACGCAACACTCCAGATGAAACTTTTTGAAAATATTTTTGTGCTTAACACGACATTTATGTATTTTTAATTACTATCACTAAGTTTATGTCCGACACTGGTTGGGCCTAATTATTATATCTATACTTAAGATTTGAATACTTATTGTTAGTTCAGTTTGTGAAGATACAATAAATAAATATTAGTGTGAAAAAAATAAGTAAATGAATAATATGTCATATTAACTAAGAATTTAATTCACTTTCTTGAGATAGATAAGAAATTTTCCCAGAAAAAAAGAGTTCCAAATAGTTATGGAAATGCTGGGATTATGATCTGGAAGTAGAGCAAATAAATACCAAAGGAAATTTAATTATTCCCAAGCCTACAAATAAAATATGATCCAAATTTTTGCACTTTTTTCATTGTGAAATAGCTGCCATGAAAAAAATTATATAATTTGTAATGAACTAAACCCCAAAATATGTATATGAAGTAAGTCCAAATAAATAGAAATGCTTCCGAAAGTTAAGCCGGGCTTATACATGCGGCTTTGCGTTGTAAAGGTGTCCCGAAGAAAATAATAGAGCTCATAAATGGTCTTCCCTATGAAGCCAATTGTCGAGTACTGCACGAAAATATAATTGGTGACATAATTTCGGTCAATAAGGGCGTTAGGCAGGGATGTGTACTGTCATCTCTTTTATTTAATATCGTCCTTGACATAGTTATAGAAGATGCAACACGTACCAATAGCCGAAGACGATATCTACCGTCTTGCTCACAGGTACTCTGACATACAGGACAAACTCCATACGATAGAGGAAGTCTGCGCAAAAGTGGGACTAAATATTAACCTTGGAAAGACCAAAACAATGCGCATAAATGCATCATCTACTCAGCCATTCATGTTACGTAACCAACCTGTGGAGGATGTAAATTCTTTTTGTTATTTGGGTTGCATTATCACAACGACCGGCGGCTCATCTCAAGATATGAAAACCAGGTTGGACAAGGCGAGACGGCTCTTCTCTATGCTAAATGCTTTATGGCGGCGTACCCAGCTATCTACCAATACCAAACTTAGAATCTTTAACTCAAACGTACAGCAATATATGGTAGCGAATCATGGAATGCCGCACCCAAACGCATCAATAGCATGCAAGTATTTGTAAATAGATGTCTCCGTAGAATCCTACGTATATTCTGGCCTGAAAAAATAAACAACACAAATCTTTGGAGTACCACCCACCAAACACTCATCCTGTTGGGTATTTGGCGCTTAGAAAACCACCCGGCGATATTGGCAGAATGGCCATCGACTGGAATCCCCAGCGTCAACGAAATATTGGAAGGCCTGCTCATACTTGTAGGAGACAGCTGGACACCGAAATAAGAATTTCAGAATGCAGCTGGAACGAAATAAAACATATCGAGGGAGGATTTGAAGAACTTTATTGAGGCCCTATGTTACTTATAGGAACTACAGGATATAATATAAATATATACATGCCTCACGGGAGATTTTCCTTGAGCCCTGTTGAATGTTTACTTGATGTAATAAAATTGATAGAAGTCCCATATATTTTTCTGAATGAAATAACCTCTTTATTTTATTTTAAGTATTTTAACAAAATTAAATAATTCCAAAATTAAAATGAAATAATTTTCATAAATTTAGTGCAATAAGTAAGAGGAACATATATAAATAATAATATCCAATAAAGTATTTCTTCGACTTTCCAGTGAAATGAAATGAAGTTTTCATTGCGTCCAAGGAATCCTAGGATCCAATTGACAAAATTTTAATTTATTGGTAATATAGGAATTACTAGGACATAACAAAACTGCAAATTTATTTCTTTAGAAATATTATATTTCTTCAAATAGTAAAAAAAAAAAAATTAATTTCAAATAAAAAAAGAACTCGTGACTACTAGCAAGTCTTAGAGTTAGAGAGCATATTGCCAGTGGCAAATAAACAATTCTAATTCAATAGAAAAATAGTTTTTACGGAAAAAAGTCACAAAAAGTTTAATTTTCTCAACATAATGAAGACAGCTTCCAAATAGGTGAATAGGTATCGAAAAAGAGAGTATCCAGCAATGAAATGCCAATGTTAAAACCATTGGAAATAATAAAACTTTACACTACTTCCGGATCTTAATATCAATATTTTCATGACTTGACGGGGGAAGGTCTTTTTATGTTATTGAAACAAAAAAACTTTAATTTAATGAGATACGACTTTTCTGCATGAAGCCAATGTGCTTCCGCTAGGAACTTTAGTTTGTTTCTCCTAATTATGTTATTTATGTTATGTTTACTGGTTGCCGCCCACTTTTTGACTCTAAGTTTTGTACTTTTTGTTTAAAAACACATTTTTTGTTGGAATGTGTGATTAAATAATTAAAATAAATTTAAAAAATTAATGTAGTTTTAGTTCCCTTTTTACATAGATTGAAATCCTGCTAATCCTGTGCTTCTAATATCATAAATTTAGGCATTTGTGTGTTTGGATGTTTGTTATTAATGAGTGGGTTTGAATTTTGGCAGCAGATAGATTTATACAGCACAGAATACTTTTAATATCCATAACAGATGTGACTCAAGCAATTTCGGCACAATACCATAATTATAAGGAATCTTATAACTTCTTTTTCCGAGCCATCAACAAGAAAATTTATGTTGTTTCTTATTTGTGGAAACTGGTGGAAAACTGAGTCACTCCAAGAGAGATGCATACGCGTCTAAGGATGCTGCCACCGTGGTTATGTATGAAAAAGTTTCACCTGACGTCCAATAAGCGTGGAGCGTCCACTAGAAACAGACATAAAATGGTAGAAGTAAAATCTATCAAAGATTATTGTCGCCCACTAAAGACAGGGAATAAAATTATTTCGCATTTTTTTCAAACTTAGAAAATAATTTTAACAAAAAGTTACTACGTAAATAACATTTTAAAAAATTTTAAATAAGTAAGTCGGCGAATCAAAGACACACGTTAATCTGTAAAATTGTTAAATATTTTAGAAACAAAAACATGCCTTATTCTTAAGAGTTCCCCTTTTACATTTAAGAGTGTGAAATTTCCCTTAGAGTAGACATTTATAGAACCCATTCCCAAGTCCCAACTCCAAACGGTGGAAGTGGTAGCAAATAGTTTGGAATATCATTGCTTAATACATGCTTAACTTTATGTCGACTACTCAAGAATATCAATCGTTGTCTATATTTATTTATTTATTTATTTATTTATTTTAAATTCACCTATGGAAAATAATCCTTACAGGCTAACAAATATACTAATTAAACAAAATATTAAATAAATCCTTATTTTCTAATAACAAATTAAAATCATTAGCAGACAATGAAAAGTCTAAGACAATAATATTAGAAATCTTATTTATAATATTCAAAACTCGTAACAAAGGTTCACGCATTCTATAGAAGTGCATCAACTTGCAATTTGTATGTGCGTATATCAAAAATGCATTCAATATTTATTGTTCTGTTATTTTAACTCAGAAAAGTCTCATATTTCTCCGGGAGAGGATGAACTCTTGCTTACTGGCCAGGTATTTTGTAAAAAAAGATTTGAATATAAGAGATTAATTTGTATGTAAACAGGACTCGTTCCTTAAAGTGTTAATAATGAAAAACCTTTTTAGAACACATTAAAATAATGTATTCTTTAAAATTAAATTTAATTTAATTTTAATTTTTTTTAATTTAATTTTAATTTAATTTTTAATTAAATTTAGGGAAATTTACTCAATGTCAGATCAAAATACGAGTACTTCTCGTATAGTTCAAAGATGAAACGGAATATTATTTTCAGTGACAAAATTCTTGAATCAGTTAATATTTTATGGGAATGCGAACCTAAAAAGAATTTTGTAAAAAATTAAAATAAATTTATATGAAAAATTTTTCTCTTGTATTGTAAAAACTCCAAGTAATAATAGCGAAAATAAAATAAAGTTTATTAATTAAACAAAAACGGTCAAAAAAGAGAACATATATAAAATAAAAAAGTTTGACCAAAAATTAAATTTACTCAAGTAAAATATTTGTCTATAATTTGTTGACAATAATTTTCTATGTGCGCCAAGGCCGTTTTACTTCCTTGCTGCTGCTTAAAAATATTTCAATATCAATAAAAAATTCCTTATTTTCTAAACAATTTTACTTAATTTTCGTAAAATTGTTTGAAAATGTTCGCCATTAAAATTTTGAAGAAAACTTCTAATATAAATTTTCTCTTTCAATGTAAAATCAAAAAGTTATTCGCTTTTACCGAAAAATTTCGAATTTTCTAATAGAAATCTTAAAATTTTGACAGTTGTTAGCGGCCGCATTGTGAAAGCATTGTGGAACGAATTGATTGTAGTTCATTTGGTTTGCTTTGCTAAATCATCAAAGATGGAAATAGCGTCCAACAATACGTGCAAATGATGAAATTGTGTTCTTTTGGGACACCGTTCCGTGTGCTTCGCCCATTTCACGGTCGCCATAATCGTCCTACGGAAAGGACTATTAAAAAAGTGATAGATAAATTTGAGTCCACTAGTTCAGTAGACAATGATCCAATACCTGTACAATGTCAAAGCGTAAGTGGGAGTGTGCAGAAGATTCTGAGGCAGTTGATTTGGCGTCGCTCAAAAGAACTTGGCTTTCCGCAGACCACAACTTATCGAACTTTGCGTTTTGATTAGGGTCTGCACACGTACAAAATCTAACTCAGCCAGGAAATGGAGCAAACGACCATAGACAACGACCTTTGTTCGCTGAATGGCCTTGGAGCACTAGGAAACTAAACAAAATTTGATAAAAAATCATCTAGCAATAAGGCCCATTTCTGGTTGAATGAATGCGTCAATAAACAAAATTGTCGAATTTGGGACGATATCAATCCACATGAAATCCAAGAGCGTCCAATGCTTCTCGAAGGAGTCACTGTTTGTTGTGGATTTCGCACTAGTAAAGTTATCGGTGTTTATATTTGTGAGAACGACGTTGTCCAGTCAACGGTTCGTTGTATATTGAAATCTCTTAGTCCCCGTAGACTCTAGAGACTTTTCCACTCCAATACACATCTGCTATTTTAATAAATAAGGAATGTATGCCTCTCGTATCGGCCGATTAGATATACCTAAATTATTTTCAATACAATTCAATTGTATTCCACTGTAGTAACATCTGTAACATGCTTTTTATTCTAGATAGGATCCTTGAAGATTATGGAGGTTGCAATTTTTTTAAGACTTCACACTATAACTCCATATTAGGAGGACCTCTTAGCTATTCGATATCCTTCGTCCTTAAAAATAGCCGGAGCATGCATCCCATAGCCGAGAGAATTACTTTTTGCTCTATTGCATGTCCCGAATATTTTTCATTTCTATACGATACAGATATTTTAAATATTTGTACTTTAAAGTACCATGGCCATAAAGTGTAAGTGACACTTTCTATGTCCAAATAGCCTCGTATGTTAGGGCACGACTATTATGATAATTTTTCCCATTACGAAATTAATTCAGTTTAACATTATTTTGTAATTAAAAAATATACGATTGCAAACTTTCGCTTTTTAGTTTTCATTACGAAGATAAAGAAATTTCAATTTACTTACAACAAATTTTCGTTTTTAATGTTTGTCTTAGTCAAATTTATTCAAATTAACCGTCGGCATCATAATCGTATCATCTTATAAAAAACTTACTGCAATTAAACTTCACTTGAGGATTATTCCTTCGTTTTTTTCGAATCCGAAAACAGGATATTCACTTATTTTTTATTTTCTAAAAATCCAATATAGAATTTTATTTTGCACAAAAAAAATCTTTTTGGCCGTTAGGACAAATAATATTCTATAACATTAACAATTTTATTTGAAAATATTCCTTTTGTCCTGTTAAGCTGCTGTTGTTTATTTGTAGATGAAGCGCTAAAGCTTTGCGTTGGGTTGTTGTTCACAGGTCAAATGTCGCTTAACTTTTGCGAAATAACTGTTGACATCCGTTGCTCTTATATGGACGACGCATTAAATAAACGTTCTTTCGCTTCCTTTGCCTACTCTGTTGGCTGTTGACAATGGCTGTGGCAGCAGTAACTGAAGGCGCTACTGCAGCTGAAAGTGTTGTTCTTGCTGTTCTTTGCATATGAAAATATAAAATGTTGTAAAACTGTTGCTGTTATTTTATTTTTTTTCTCACTAACACCCACAACAAAAACTAAAAAAGAACAACATTAACGAATAAAAACATCATCATAAACTGTATCATCGTCATCGTTATCAGATTTGGTTGTATGCGTAGTTATTTTTTTTTCTTTTCCTGTCAGCATTTTTCTAAGCAACAAGTAGGAACAGTTACAAACTACTTTTCGTTTGCACCGTTAGAAAACTAGCGGCATTAGTGCGAACACGACATTCGACGTTTATGAAAAGCCACCCTCTATGCACGACACAATACACTCACACGTGTTCGCTTTTACGAACATTGTCGGATTTCCATAAACGCACATATTCACACACATACAGCAACACACAAGTAGATTTATTGGAAGGACCATTTAGTGTGAGTTGAATTTCTTTTTTACAAGTGGGAACACTTACATTTTGTTTAGAGGTGAATATAAACAAAGTATTTCACTGCTGGGAAGAGAAATTCCGGCAGCATGTTGTTACAATGAGTTTAACTGAAATGATTAAAGGATAATTTTTAGCCATATTTACCCAGCGGGAAATTTGTATTAATTGTTCCCACGAGTTGAGAAAATATTCTCAGTGTACGATTGTGTAGGAAAGTACGTAACGTGATCGTGTGACTTTAAACCTGTCACTTAACTGGTGAAAATATTTTTAAAATGTGTAAACAATCAAAAATTATTGTTATTTTTACTTTTGGGTTAATGAATACACAAACAAATATTTATATGCGACTTAAAAGCTTGTGATTGGTTCCAACCGTAGCAAAAATACCATGTAAATTTAGTTTGAAACTTCTGTTGCGGTAAAAAAAGTTAAGAATTTAAGAATCAAATATTATGATTAAGTCATATGGTTGCAGTCATATTAAGTTCTCGGCAATAATAAAATCGTTAGTTAAATCAATATTATATTATCGCATAAACAAAATAAATTGTAAAATTTAGTGATATTTCCCATCAAACTTCAAGCTTTAATTTGAAGTGTAATACGTACATATATTTATAGAGATATTTGCAGTTAAAAATATTTTGAAACTGTCAACTTAAAGTAGATTTAAAGAAGTTCTGTGTTTGTTTTTAAGTTCAAAAAAATTTAATACGTTATTACTTAACAAATGCATATTAAATTAATTTAATTTTTATTTTTGGCGTAGGAGCGTTAGTAAGAATTAGATATTTGTTCATTTATATTAATAAATTTTTATAACAATAAGTTTCAACACAAAGCGCTCCTTGCTCAAATGACGTCTTAACTCTAAGAAACTAGTTTTACAGTAAACGATATCAAAGTTTTTAATTTAAACACAACCTAATGGAAAAATAAAATAATTCTTTTTAACACACCATAATGAACGATATGACGACTAATTATGCATTATTATATGTTGGGTAATAAATATACATAAAAATGTTTTCAAAGTATTTTTGGTTTTAGTTCTAAAGAAATTTGTTACCTCTTCGCTTAAAGCTTATGCTTTGTGATTCTTATTTTATTTAAAACAATCGGCATCCTGTTTGCTGAATACCGCTTAGGCCCTGTTTCCTGCTTAAGGTATCATATAACATCAGGCCAAATAGAACTTACCTAAAATAAATGAAAGCATAGAAAAACATATAAAAAATTTTATTTAATAAATTTAACTTATATATTTTTCTTTTATTTATAGGATTATATTTGCAATATACAATATTCCTTCCTCTTTTTATATAGTTTTTTCAGAGAAAGTTAGAAAAAAAAATTAAAAAATATTATAACAAAAACGGAAACATATTAATGACAAAATTTCCATAAATAAAGAGTAGTCCAACCATAATGCACGATCTTAATTTCTCGCGCAAAAGAGAGCCATTGCCTCGTTGGCTGTGTGGCAAGTGGCACCATCTTGTTGGAACACATATCGCCCAGATCCATATTCCCAATTTCTGGCCACAAGAAGTCCGTTATCATCTCGCGATAGCAAACACCATTCACGGTAACTGCTTGGCCGACCTCATTTTTGCACATGTACGGCTCGATGACCCCGCCAGCCCATAAATCGCACCAAAGAGTCACTCTTTGTGGATGCATCGGCTTTTTAACAATCACTCGTATATTCTTTTTTGCCCAAATCCGAAAATTCTGCTTATTGACGAATCTACTGAGGTGAAAGTGTCGCTGATCACGAAGTCCACAAAATGCACTTTAACTTGAACGCCCATTTTTTGTAAAAGGCTTCAACAATATTAACGCGCTGCTCAATTGCGTATCTCTCCATTGTTAAGTTTGTCAAAAATTAAAACAAAGAAATGATAAATTAAGTTGGGCAAAAAACTTGACGTTAATGTGTGACTCACAATTAACATCGTGCATTATGGTTGAACCAGCCTTTATATTTGATTGATGTTCGTTTCTGTACTAAAAGTTTAGCATATATCGAGTATTCCTATAAACACTTCAGAAATTTGACTGTTGACAGTGGCCATATTATTGAAGCTACATCTGTCAAATTGGTTGCTATTTATTCAGTCTGATTTGCCAAATAACCCTGGACGGACATAATTGCTTAACAAGTGTTTTATCAAAATGGGTATATCATTCAGGCAACGTTTCGAGCTTCGCACATTTTATAGCGTTGTAGTGCTGAAGGTCAACGACCATAGGCAACGACATATGTTCGCTGAATGGTCTATAGAGCAGTTTTAAACGGACCCCGATTTTCCTCCTAAAATCATCTTCAGCGATGAAGCCCATTTCTGGATGAATGGGCACGTCAACAAACAAAATTTTCGAATATGGGACGATAAAAATCTCCATGAGATCGGAGAGCGTTCAAAGTCGCCTGACTATTGCAACACAAAATTCTTTATGCACGAGCAATCTTGCCTTAACCTGTGCAAGTAGTTACTTACAAGTAGAGCATACGTATTGACAACGAAAATGTGGAAGAAATGTTCGAATTTTCTTCAAGTTGCATGAATATTTTCACAGCCGAGTAAAAATTTATTTTCATAATTTTGTCGATGTGAAAACTTGCAGCAAAAATTTCCTTTAAAAATAAAAAATAGCAAACTGTTGTGCATGTACCACAAAATTAAATAGGAGCGATATAAATCTATTTTTGTGGTCTTATTTTGGACCCATTTTTATGGATGGAAGTTTTATAACTTGACATTAACAAGAATATCTCACGTATAAATTGTTTTATTTATTATTGCATTCTCAGTGAGACAATTGGTGTCATTTTAGAACCTTATAAAATGACACCAAGTGTCTTCTTCGTGTCTATTTCAAATAAAAATGAATTAATTTCATTCCGAATATTTATAAAAAAGATTAAAATTTAATTATTATTTATAATGATCTGATAAGTTTGTATAAAACATTATATTAGGGAACGCTAATTATTAATTGTAATTAATTAATTAACAAACACAAACTGCGATGCTACTTTGCTTATCTGCAGAGACACCAAGAGTCTGCGACAGGAGTTGAACCTGCGACCTTCGGACTACCAGTCTTAGTACACTAGTTACTAGTCTACACAGACACTCGTAGACTAGTTATTTCCCTTGCTGTAAGTGCCAAAAATCACTGTCCTCTAGAACCTCTTGCAAGTTGAGCTGCAAGTAAGGAAAGTTTTAATATGTCAGTACAAAAGTGGAGAGGACAATATTGAGTTATTGAAACTTGCTGGTGTAAATGCTGGTTAAATGCGCGCGAATTTAAGAAAGGGCTACAAAACAGAACTCCAGCATTGTGGTAGCGACGGAAAGAGATTGACGGCTGGTATTAGAATTATACAAAAATAAAATGCTACAAATTTTTCGTTTGCCTAAAATTTTTCTAAGCTTTTTTTTAATTTTATTTACTTATTTACTTTAAAATGATTTAAATGATATTCGAATGTGCAGTTTATTCCTACAAACGCCACTAAAAAACCTCAGTAAACAAATAAATACACGTACTATCGCTTTGGTTTAAATATTAAAATCTATATGAAAAATTATTAATATTGTAGTGGTCACTTTGTTTGAAAGCACTTGTGTATTCTAAGAAATTTAGCATCTAGTACATCCAATACATCCAGATAATCTGCCATTGAGTCCCGCATACATATTATTAAAAACTAAGTTTTTCAATAACAAAAAAGAAATTGTCAGTACTAAATCATCTAACTATTTAATGTATGTATGAATATAAGTATGTATGTATGTATGTATACATATGTGTATATTAATGTATGCTAATAAGGGTTTCAATACGAATATCTTCTGCACATTAACACCAACAATGACAATGACGATGATGATGGTGATGACGACCATGTTTTATTTCAGTCACGCAATTTGTTTTATTTATTCAGTTTCTTTTTTTTTCTAAAAATGCAATGTGTAACACACATTCATTTGCACAAAAGTTTGTTCATTCTAATTTCCATATACAGTGCGAGTAGGAATACGAGTTGTAATATGTCACTTGTTGCATATTTGTATAAGTTGAGAGGGAAAAAAATTATGATTATTTGCTTGAGATGCTGTAGGTAACAAGGTGACCAAAGGATGGGTAATAATTTGTGTAGTTAATCAATAAGTTGTTGGTCAAGAAGATCGATCAGCTTACAAAATAATACTCTTACCACAATAAACTCGATCTGCTAAACTCCCTGAAGAAATCCTATACCTCTAGTGGGTTTCAGCTTGAGAAAGATGGATTTGTTTCCATTTTTTATTTAGGCTTCTTAAATTATTTAGAAACAAGAAGCAAGATGTTTTCAAATGAGAAATATTTCCTTAAAAAAGTTGAACGTAATCAATTAAAAAAGACTCGAAGTACCATAAGACCAACTAGACGTTTTTGGAAAAATTTATAATATCCATAGCAGTCGTCCTAAAAGGGAATTTTTTTTTTAATTCATGTGAAACACCCGAAAATAATTACAGCTCCTGTGCCTTCAGCACAAGCAAATTTTGGACAATGATGTTTACAGAATCCTGCAGCGACAGAAAAGGAGCCTTTAAAAAAGAAGCCATGAAAATGCAAATACTGTGATCGAGAAATAATGCGAATTCGAATCAATTTATTATTGCAGGATGATCTCTTTTTTTGATGCTCATTCAGCGAAGTGGAAGCTTTTTTATTTTCTTAAGAAAAATTCATATTGATTTTATATGCAGAAAGTGCATTGCAATCAAAAGCCGTTTTTTTCCTCGAGTTATAAATTTATAGAAAATATTGTTTTCATGTAAATTTTAAGAAATATGTACTTTGTTTAATAAAAAAGAATATATTTCGAAAAATAGAATAAATTTCCAAAGATTTGTAGAAGTAATCAGGGTCTTCAATCCAAAATTGGTGAAATCGAAGTATGCAAGCGCATTTATTTAATCTCTAACTCTAATCTAACGTCATCATGCAGGTCAGGATTCGAAGGCATCTTGAGCATCGAAACAACTAGCGATGGTGCAAGAGCAAGGTCGTACATAAACCAAGTGAACTCATACAGGAATATTTGTATTCCTTTGATTGGATTATCAAATGAAGTTAAGGAATGGTGGCACTCGGAAATGTACCTGTAGAATATCGAAAAATCTTCACATCTCATTAAAAAGCGATAGAAATAAAAAGCTGCTAACACCTGGGAGAGTGGCACTGGTACTATTTGTTGGCAGCATTAAAGAGCACTGTCCGATTAGTCGTATGTAGGAATATCTAGAGTCCCCTACGGTAAGCAATCCTGGAGCTACCCCGGCAAAAAGGATGTAGAGAGTCAGTTGAACTCTTTCTATGCGACCGCCTGTCTCTGCAGGAACTTAGGATCAGACATTTTGGCAGTTGATTTCTTTAGAATGTGGATTGTCTTGGCGAGGTGCAGAAAAGCATAAAAGGTTCCACTTCTTTTCTCGCATTTAAGAATTTCTTGGGTATATGTAGGGTTTTTCTATTCCTCTAGGTATCACAATGAGCCTTACGAAAGCTATAGGCATCCCAACCGAGTGAGTAGATAAAATAGCTGTTCGCTAACAGTCGATCGTAAGCTCAACCATATCACCATTTCAAAGGGGTGTTTGGCGGTGTTACGGCGCAATCCAAACGTGTTTTTGTACTCTTTTGCAATAAAATATGGATCCATCACAACACACCAGAAATCAAAGAACAAACAGTGGTTGCTTTGGGTAAACATTTACCAAACAAGGCTAACGCTTGTTTTTTTCGATTCACGCGTTGTCATTCACATCGATTACCGGCCGCTAAAATGTTTACCAGCAAATATTATTCACAGCTTTCGGACGGATCCAATATTAAATTGAAGCAAAAACCGAATTCATCTAGCAATGCTGTTCCATCAGAAAAATGCACGAGTTCACTCGTATGAAGTCACTATTGAAAAATTCCATGAATCCATATTCCATTTAGCACTTTTTTCTAAGGTTTAGCCGCCAAACGACTATTTCCTGTTTCGAAATTTTAAAGAAATGGTGCAACACTTGGTTCAAACATAACGGTCATTATTGAAACAATGAGAAATATTTTTATTTGAAGGGCATAAAAATAAAATACAAAAATGCTGGACTAAATGTGTCGAGCTTGACGGAGACTATGTACAGAAATAAAATGCTTTTTTTTTCGAAAAAATATCCTTTATGGAATTGAATTGATATAATTTTATGGTATTTGCTTTTGTTTAAAAAATGTATCATTTAAAAGATTTAAAAACTTTCTAAAGGAGAACCTCAAACTGATTTTTTTGGTCAATTGAAAATAAAAATGTTGCATTTTTCTTTTAGGAAATATAACGTCGTTAATTAAACTTCATATTTCTTACACCAGTTTTAAATTTTATACCACTGTGCTTTGGCTTGCACATGAATGAGCTCCTTTTTTTCTGTAACAACTTTGGGTCACCTTAATTTCTTTCACGCACACAAATATCCCGACAATTGAATGCAACAAAACGGTTACAAAGAAATATTTCTCAAAGTCAAATGTTATCATGAAATTTCTCTGTATTTTTTATTTTAATTTATGTATTTTTTTATATGTATGTTAACTTGTTATTTCTATTGTATCATTTTTCAAAAGTGTCAACCCAGGACGTGGAAGAAATGATACTAGAAATACTTAAGGCCGGCATATAATGAACCTTCTTCTTTCAGAAGAACTTATTTTTATGTAAATACGAACAAACATTTCTTAAAGCATTTAAATGCGTGCAATAATCCTTGTATTCAAGTATGTTTTATTTGTAAAAAGTCCTTTATCAGTTCTTGGCTGCACACGTTTTTAGTGGGAGTATATAGAGAAGACTGCGTTTCTTATAAGTTTTATTTTCCACATCCTTTGAATTTTTTTATAACTGTCAAATATCCATACTCAGTGGTAGTTGTTTGATGCCACAATGAAATTACAAACAAATAGCGATTATTTGTAAAAATCGTAAGGTCCTTGGACAACCAAAAATGTTATAGTCTTATAGACAATAGTTTTGCAGTTGAGAGGTGGTATCAAGAATAACTTTTCACTCAAATCATGTACGTTCACGTACAAAAAAAAAATATCATAAGCAGACTGGTGACTTTTCTTTTGAATTCATATTATTAACTCAGCTGAGTGGAAGGAAAACTTCAGCACGATCGTTAAATCTTGCGGTCCCGGACAGTACACGGAAAAACTACTTACATTTAAAAACATTTTACGTATTAATAAAAAAGTTTTGGCGAATAAGGCCACATTTCAGTTTTGATTTCGGATTATTTTTTATTAGTTTTTCTTGGGTATTTTATACTACCATGCAAAATTTTCTAGTTACGAAAAAAACACGATCATGTATAGTCTTTCATTTAATGTGTATGAAGATAAATTTAAGTAGTAGAGACAAAAACCAATATCTTTAACTTGGGACATTTTTCGGTTAACAGAGCACTGTTAACCACTTAACAGTCATAGTGAATTCCAGAAAATCAAGAAAATCTAGGAACTGTTCCCACTTTCACTGCAGATAGGCCTCTATGGAGCACATTAAGTGGTATTTCTGAAATAATTTTGCAATTTCAGAAAAACGAATTTGGAAGAAGTCATATTTTTGCAAAATTTCTCCTAGTATTACTTTTTCATTACCTTATTTTGGAATTTTATACTACCAATCGATATTTGCTGCTCACAAAAAACCTTCATGCAGTAGTCTCGTATTTATGGGAAAAATTTCTTATGGTCGTACATGGTTCATGCCAATTACGTCAGTAGGGGGTTTTCTTTAGAGGAAACATATGGCGTTTTCTTATCTGAAAAGTGGGGCACATGTCTCGCAAAGTTATGCCGTTGTTAAAATAACAATAGAACAAAACAGTTGATTGATGTTACATTTCACTTTAATATGAACATAACTTATTGAAATTGTTCGAGATAATCTCGCAATTAATAATACAAATTTTTTTTGTTATAAATAAAAAGACTCAGTCGTCGAGTCTTACTTGCTTATTGTGATGTCTGCATAGGAGTTTTCTAAACCATTTTGGTTATTTTCAGATATGATTCAATTTCTAAAAATTCTCATTTTGTATTTGGAAGTTTTTATATAATAAATAGGAGGCTAATTGCTTTGCAAAAAGGTTGAAGTGTATTGCACCCCAAAAATTTCGGGAATATAAACATCTAGCCCACAACAAATAAAAAAACCAATTAATTAACGTATATATTTATAAAATAAAAATAAGCTTAAGCGGTTTTATTTGTTGCCAACATCCTCATAAAGCGATGTCCTTTTTAAACTCACAATAGAAGAACATCTGTTGCTTGATATGTGTCCATACATATTGTATAAAAATTCATTCATTCTTTGTCAAATGTTCACACATAATCATATATGTAAATGATAATAAAACGAAACAGAGCCTTTATCTGCATAAACAAAGCTGAAAAAGGGTAGTTTTTCACCCTGAAATAAAGCGGAGTGCAAAACATGTTACAAGTACATACGAGTATTTGCATGTTTCATTTGCAACATATTACAAATAGACTTTTTTCGCACTTATAAAAAAATAGAAACCAAACATGTGGGAGATGCAAAATATGTTCAACATTTTTGTCAGAAATGAACTTGACATATAACGGGTTATTCATTAAGCGCTTCCTACCTTCTTTCTGATACTACCAGGACTCCACCAGTTCTGTTTAATTACTTAAGCCGACTTTAAAGAACAACTATACACATTTAATTTATTGAATTCCAACAGAAATTGCAAAATGCATATTCATACATCTATTATGTCATAGTTTTTTTATGTGGATTGCTGACCAGCCTTTTTACGTAAATTAAAAAAAAACTTCCCCTTATATGAGCAATAATAATTTCCTAATTGCCATTCGGTGGCTGCTATGATGATGGAAATGGTAATTAAATCACAATCAATAAACATAAACTTGCCAACTTGCAACTTGGACAAGTTGAGGGAAGGTCCTGCTGTGAAAGCTAATCCTGCAGCAATTTGGAATTTTCTAAATGTATTGATGACATCAATTCATTTATGTCGAAACTAATTTGTAAAATGTTGCAATTTGTTTTTATTATGAAAGCAAATACTACAGGTTGCAACAACATATATCATTTGTTGCAGGTTATAAGTTAGTCTACATGACTTTATATAATTTTGACAACCTGCTAGACGGCCTATTTAAAAAATTAAATAAAACAAACATGTCAATGAAATTAAAAATCATATGTTTATTTGGGTCAAAAATTTTATAATCACCCAATAGAAGTAACATTTTGGACCGCACCCCTTCAGATTTTGATAAAAGTTGGCAAAAATTTGTCATATAAAACATGTTGTGGATGAACAGCTGTGTTTGTCACAAGTTGTAAATACGGTCTTAGTGATGCAGTGATTTAATTTTATAAGCCTTAGAAATACAATTTATACAATTACTTATAACAAACTTAGTTAATGGGTAATATGTACTCAGATATAGGTCCAAGAGCCTGAGAAAACTTGGTAGTATAAAATTTAATTAAGATTTTCAGCAAAGACGCAATTCAAAACGGAACTATTTATTTTTTAATGGCTATTCATTTAATTTTTTTACATATACTGTGTATTATAAAAAAAAAATTTTCAGTAACCAAATTCTTTGAATCAGTAAATATTTTGTGTGAATGTGGATATACAAAACATTTATCAAGTTCTGATAACGATTTTGTAAAAATTTGTTTTTTTAATTTTTAAGCTTAAGGTCTTTTATTTTTTAAACAATTTAATTAAAAAATAACAATCAATATTTCGATACTCATTGAGTATCATCTTCAGGACAATTCTCTTTTTTATAAAAAA
This sequence comes from Germaria angustata, assembly GCA_963681545.1. Classification (NCBI taxonomy): domain Eukaryota; kingdom Metazoa; phylum Arthropoda; class Insecta; order Diptera; family Tachinidae; genus Germaria; species Germaria angustata. Next base: position 13,212,309 of record OY812998.1, on the reverse strand, counting down.
TTATAAAAAATATTGATTGTTATTTTTTAATTAAATTGTTTAAAAAATAAAAGACCTTAAGCTCAAAAATTAAAAAAACAAATTATTATAAAAAAAGGTCAAAAAATATAGATACATTATTAAAAAAAGATTTTGTAAAAATTTAATTGGAAAGAAATTTAAAAAAAAGTTTTTATTTGTATTCTAAAAACCGCAAGTAACAATTAACAGGGGAGTAAAAAATGTTTGACTGAAAATATATTTAAATTTTGAAAATTTTCGGGAAATAGTTTTTTCTGTGTGAGCCAAACAGATCGAAGGAAGCAATACGCTTGGGAAAATATTCGAAGCAATAATGATCTAATTTGGCAAATCACCTGCGCATACACAAATATATAAAAAATACGAGGGCGGGTACATAAGTTGGTGTATATTTCAATTTTTCGAAAAGGCAACACTGTCTCTATCAGTTGACTCCTGTCAAAATTTAAACGAAGAGGTTACAGCGTGATTTGAGGACAAAATGGAAAAAAATTGCATTTCATGTGCTCATTAAGCATGACTCAAACCAGGTCTAAGCTTATGGCAACTTTGCACCATCAATTTGAATGGTAAAAATGTGATTTACTAAATTTTGTAAACCACTCCCATGCTTGTTGCCGCACGAGCACGGAAGATGCCGAAAGTTCAGGACTCCCAGTTGAGTTCTCTACACCCGAAACAATTGAACAAATTCATATTAAATTCGTGTCAACCACTGGGCATATCACATGGCCTAGTGGTTTAAATTTTTAATGATCAGTTGGGTATGAGAAAGCTTTCCGGAAGAAGGGTGACACATTTGCTCACAATCGGCCACAAATGCAATCGTGTGACAACTTCGCAGGAGTGTTTGGCGTTGTTGAACCGCAATATGCATGAATTTTTCAGCCGTTCTGTAATCGTAGAGGGAACGTGGATCCACCACGACACACATGAAACTAAACAGCAGCCAACATAATATGTTTCTCGAGTGAATCAAGGCCAAGGTGAGCTTGTCAGTCAATAAAGTCATGGAGAACCTTCTTTGGAATGCATGTAGTATTATCCACAATAACTATCTTCGAAATTGTGCAATAATCAACGGCGATTATTATGCCTACTTTTTGGCTCGATTTAATGAGGATTTGAAGAACAACGATCGCATTTGGCCAAGAAAAACTGTTATTTTCCACCAGTATAATGTTAGGGTGCACACATGTGGAGTTTCAATGTCGCTCATCCAACCTATTCTACGGATTTAGCCTCGAGTGACTATTTCTTGTTTCGAAATCTTAAGAAATCGCTCGACCGAAAGAGATTTGACTCCAACGATAAAATCATCTTACAATCAAATACTTATTTTAATGACCTCGACAAATCTCTTTTTAAGGGATAAACAAATTGGAGAAACGTTAGACAGAGAGTATAGGGCACCGAAGAGTCTATGTTGAAAAATAAAATAATTTTTTATTTAAAAAACTGTTTTTCATTAAAAAAAATCATGGACTTATTGACCGACCTTCGTACCATAGACTACATTTACTACAAATTTTTTATTAGTAAATGTCGTCATGGGTTATAGATACATAATAAATTAATAAATATTTATTTTGCGAAATCGTTTAGCATGAGAGAATTGTAAAGAAATATTATCTAGAATATTGGCAACGATGTTATAAATTATACTTCAGTGAACAATAGAGAAGATAAGGATAAATAAAACAAGTACAAAAGTTCTGTGTGAATATCCATCATCTCCTAACAATCTGCAAATCATGACATTTGAAATGTCAAACTAAAATACACCTAATACTATAAATTAAATACTGACGGTGTAGTGTGTTAACAAGTCGTTATGGATCACTTCTGTCAATAAATAAAAGCCTCAATAAATGACACCGTTAAAATTTAATTGCTGTTTGTACGACAGCGGCTAATGTGATTGTGGCTAGATGATGCTTTTTTTGTTGCTTTTATTTTATTTCAATAAGCGACAAATTAGAAGAAAAATGACGTCAACTAAATAAAAAGCAATGCTCTCAATTTTGATATTTATGGAAAATTTTATTTGAATTTTCATTTATTACTCACAATATGCCCTTTAATCCTCACATTATTCGGTGGGCACTTTTTACCATACGTTATCGTTTTGCACTAAAGCTTATTTTCTTAAATGACGCACAATGAGCTGGATTTTTTCTCATGACTTTAAAATAATTCTTATTTTATCATAGGAAACATTGCTAATAATTAGCATCCAAATTGCTAGAAATAGCATAATCAGTGGACATTTCTCGTTCATTGGCATGTCCAGGAATGATCGATTATAACGTACCAAGTGCTATCGGGCAATTTAGTTCATTTTAACCAGACTAAATATTTATACGAATATTTTTCTAATTAAGAAAAGCAACCAAAATTTAAATGTATTAACGGCCGTATGCGAAAAAAAATATTTTAGTTTTGCCTTAAAGATCACATTAGTTAACAAACAATTTAAAGCATAGATGTTAGTAAGATGTTGATAAGATGGCTTTCAAAGAAGCCATGAAAATATGGAGGTAGAAGGCCGGCTATATGTTGAACGCGGGTAAACATTTTTCGATGAAAATTATTCGAATAAAAATTTAACGAATAAAAATCTGTCTAATAAATTTGTGTCGAATAAAATTTTTCGAATTAAAACCTCTAAATTATATAAATTAAAATAGTTTAAATTAATTAATCGTTTTTTAATTTTTTCCTAACTCTTACTCACTGAATAAAGGGTAGTCCAACCATAATATCGTGCATTAATTGTGAGTCATACCTTAACGTCAAGTTTTTTGCCCAACTTAATTTAACATTTCTTTGTTTCAGTGTTTGACAAATTTAACCATGAAGTGGTACACAATTGAGCAGCGCGTTAAGATTGTTGAAACCTTTTAGGAAAATGGGCATTCAAATCAAAATACAATTCGTAGACTTCGTGATCAGTGACGAGGCACACTTTTACCTTAGTAGATTCGTCAATAAGCAGAATTGCAGCATTTGAGTGATTGTTAAAAAGCCGATAAATCCATAAAGGGTGACTGCTTGGTGTGGTTTATGGGCTGGCGGCGTCATCGGGCCATACTTCTTCGAAAATGTAGTCAGCGAAGTAGTTACCGTGAATGGTGTTCGCTATCGCGAGATGATAACGGACTTATTGTGGCCAGAAATTTAGGATATGGATCTGGACAATATGTAGTTCCAACATAATGGTACAATTTGCCACACAGCCAACGAAACAATGCCTCTTTTGCGCGATAAATTCAATGGCCGTATTATCTCACGTCATGGCGAAGTTAATTGGGCGTCACGATCATGTGATTCGACAACGTTGGACTTCTCTCTTTGGAGATATTCAATAAAAGAGCTAAAGGATGAGATAAATCGATACACTAACTACATTGAACCTCAAGTATGTATGGGAGTCATTGAAAATATGGACCATCCGAAAGAGGTTTACCAACAAAGCCGTGCCGAACATTTGACCGATCTTTTGTTTCGTAGATCTTTCTATCATAATAAGAAATATTAAGATAATTCTCTGATAATTCTCTGTTTTATTAATAATTAACCTCATGCTTTTCGGTTGGACCACAATTATGATTGTTCAGAAAAGTATTACTTTTATATTTCTTGCAGAGAGTCCCTTCTCATATTATATTAATTAATTTATTACCTATTTGTTATTATGGCTCAATTTTTTTAAATTTATATATTTATATTTTTCGACTTTCGAAAATTATTTCAAACATAAAAAATCCTTTATGAAAGTATATATTTTAGGTTTTCCATAACAATCCTTTGACATTTTTAGATAATTTCCTCGTAAGAAAAACTCAATATATTTTTATTTCTATTAGAAGTCATTATCAAATTATAATTACTGAATAAAAAGTGGGATTGCTTAAGCGGTCCATGGCAAATATCCTTGTAATTAATACTTAAATATTATTATATAAACTAAACCTAATTATGTGATTATACCTCCAGACTATTATTCACATTTGTTTAATTGCCTTTTTGTGTGTATGTCTGTCTATCTTTTCAGTATTCAAATGATACGATTATATTATACTATTCGATTTCTTCATGCCACCAAATCGATCATAAATCTCATCAACTCTGACACATTTATGTTAATGAGAACATGCGTTAATGTTTGTAACAGAAATAGAAAATAAAACACTTGTACGAGTGTTAATAAATAGAAAGCAGAGTCTTCAATGAATTAATTCACCTAAACATAAAAATAGCTTCTTAATAACAGACTTATTATGACAAATATGAAGTAAATAAAGAATTCTCGCGGCAAACTGACAGATAAAACCATTCAGTAGTCCCTTCATACACAAAATATGAAGTAGTAGTGTATAATAAATAACACCCACCGATCTTAGGGAAAAAACTGGGTACATATTTTTTCCTATAGAATGGCTATACAGATGGCCTCCATGAACACTAAACTTTCTAAGTTTGTTTAATGAAGCTTGCAATATCCGTACGAGATTTTATTGGAATTGCAATATATTATTACGAGTGCTTTGTTTCCTCTTTTTAAGTATAAGTGCTGCTAAATTAAGCACAGAGTAACAATACAAATTTTACAAAAAATCCTAAATATATTTTGCAATAACTTTAAGAATAATTACAATTTTCTGTTCTCAATACAAGAATTTCGAATAATTTTAATTCGAATAGTTTTATTCGATTAAATTTTTTAATAAGTTTTTTCGAATAACATCATTCAAATAATTTTTATTCTTCTAACTCTTAACGAGTATCAAAGATTTTTATTTTAAGTAAATTAATGAATGCTATGAAAAATTAAAAATCGAAAAATATATTTCTTGGGATTTTTGGCGCGAGGCATGAGGCGTGTCCAAACTTAATATAATTTTTAATACCAGGTTTCATAATTCATGACTATATCGAGAATTTAATACAAAAAAAAAACCTGAATAAAAAATACTAATTTTACGGGAGAAACTGTTTTATTGACTGTATTTGCCCCACTGTAAACTTGATTATGCTATAAGTCTCTGATTTCACTTTTAATAGTTGAAAAACTTTTAAAATTAATTTGAATGATTTTGACTAGATTGCGATAAAAAAGTGAAAATTGAAACTTATGTCAATTATGTTTTTATGGCGGTACGGGTGATGACCCTTTTGACCAAATCAGCATCATCATTAGCGTCATTCAAGAGCTCTTCATATTATTGAATCAGAAGCGATCTTATTCCGACTATTCCTTGTTCTAGTAAAACTTAAACAAAAAATTGCACAGCACACAAAATATTTATAATCTTTATAATAAATATATGAGGCTATTAATGAAGAAGGCTTTGTACTTAAAACTGTTAGCATATATTCAGGACGAGTGTAAAAGTATAAGATGAAAACGGAAGAAATTTACTTTTTGACTAACAGAACAGGCCCAGGAGGAATAGCTGCTGTTGAGGTGGCTTAAAACTTAAAAATATTAATATTTCATTCTAGGGACTAGTATAATTCAGCCGTAACAGAGTAATCAAGAAGGAATTCATTAAAAAACTGGCTTTTTAGCAATTATTTTCATTGAACAGAAAACTATTTCCCGTTTATGCATAATTTGAGATAAAATTTTTTTCTACTTCCCATTTTGATAAAATATATGAATCAGAATATATATGTAGTTTATTAAGTTCTCTGTTTAAATATAAATATATTGCCCCTGGAATATATATATGTATGTATATCGCGTAAAATATTTATTTATCACACCTTGACACCTAAACTGTTTCACAGTTTTTTCAAGGATATGATTCTTTAGGACCATAGACAAACATTTTTTTGAACGTATGTATGTGGTTTGTCATAAATAAAAAATTGCAATTTCTCTTTTATCTACACGTGATTTCCGTCATAGTTTTCTTTATAACAAAAATCATATAGTTTGATAAAAAAAAAACAAAATATTGTAAATTATTGTTGGATTTTATAACACTTTAGAGTAACACTGGTGAACAAAAAGAATTCGATATCTACGATTTCGAAGTGTTGAAAATATTATATTTGGCTTGACAGTCCTTGTGGGATAAGTAACGAGTGGAATGGTAGTGGATATTCTGTGAATATTAATTTTGCTATATTGAGAATGACAGACAAAGTTTTTTAGCTGCGTACGAACTCAAAGTCTAAAAATTTCTTATTGAAGCTACTCGGTCGCTTGAAGGAGAGAGCAAAAGCAAAATATAAAATGTGTGTGAAGATAAATTTAAAATTAAATAGTACAGACAAAAACCATATATTTTTTGCAAAGCCAATTTTACAGTTAACGGAGCTCTGTTAACCAGTTAATAGAAATCTCAAAATGGACTAGGGTCATTTAGAATTCGAAATATCGGAACTGCGACAAGGATCAAAACACTACGTATATAGCAGGATATATGCTCTAGGAATTTCTTAACGAAACTGTGACAATACGAAGGCAAAATACATGTTAGACCAACAATATATGTAGTTCTTTTAAACAAATGTAATTCCTTGAGAAAACTAGTGGTCATATTTAAAAAATGGAGAGGGCTGGTACTACAAACTGTATGGAGATGGTGTTCCAGGGAGTGCTTAAATGGAATATAATAATAAAGAAAGATAACATTTTCTGTTTCAAATCGCATTTATTAAGCTTCCAAGATTATTTCACATATCAAAAAATATTATTATTATTCTGTGTTTTTCTTTTTATTTATTATTATTTTTATTTATTTATTTATTATTATTATTATTTTTTTTTTTAGAAAATGAAAATAGAAGTGCTTCTTGTTCTTGATGTTGTTTAAGCTTTTTTTTTACTAAATAATCACACCAATATTACTAAGATTTATCAAAAGCTGTGAATAAGCAGCAATAGAAATAAAACAAAAGTTTACATAAAAATATTGCAAAATATTGTATGTAATAAATTTTTCGTTTATTCAAACATGTCTTTTTGCATGTTAACAAAATACCACAACAATACAAATCACGACCAATGAACAACATACATTTTTAATGACATACGAGTATATATTTGCAAATAGCACAAAAAAAACATCAGCCAATCTTTTCTAATACAACAAATTTATAATTGCTTTGAAACGTATTAAGATAATAGCATCTACAACAACATAAATACCCTTGGGAAAATTTCTAGACAAATTTATAACAATAAGTCTGGTCACACTGAGCAAATTCTCGACGAATAAAATGGAGCCACTATTGTTTTAATATATTCACTCGAAATTCCATGCCACTTAAAAAGAAAAAATTGAACTATACAGCCACAATGAACACTCTGCATGACCCATTTTAGGTAAAGCTTATATCTCGCGGAGTTGCGGTATAGTTTCGTCATCAACTTTGTGCATTTTGACTTCGCTGGTTTCGGGACGCTGCTAATAGTAGTAACCAGCGGATCCTCCTAAAGTAAGTATCATCTAGGCCAACGCTTGTGTTAAGCCAGTTCAAATATTCGACTAATATGACTACATTAAAATAAACCAAATCAACATGTACTTAATAATATAAGTCATAGACGTACAAAACTAAACAACAGAAAAAATAAAGATATTAATAGTAACAATACTGGCAATAATACAAGCAGATCTCATTACTTATACCCCAATATACATACATATAAGCAGGTACTGCTCACGGACATATGTCAAATATAAAATATTCGTTCCTAATCGTGCCTGTGTATGTTCTCATATGCTACAAAACTGAATGAATGATTTTAAAACTCCAAAAAATATTCCACAAATATTAAACCCACAACAACATATATGTATATGTATGTAAGTATGTAAGTATGTATGCAAGCCTATTTGTTGAAGCAACACAATATGTGGGAGAAACTGCCAAAATTTATTTGATTGGGATCATGATCGTGCCAAAAACCACAATATACGAAAGGTTTTTAAAGAAAGAAAAATAGATCAGTGATATTTATTTTGTAAAATGAACTTTTTATCAACGGTATTTAGTACGTACGGTATTTGCAAAAAGGTACCTTATGTCAAGGCTACTTCCTGTAAGGGGTACTATTCGTGAAAGGTCCTTTTTATAAAAGGTGTTTCCATAAAAGTTACTTTTTACAATAGGTAATTTTTATAAAAGCTACTTTATATAAAATGTACTTTTCACAAATTATACTTTTTATAAAAGGCATTTTTTAATTTATTGTAATTTTTACAATATGTAATTTTTATAAAATGTATTTTGCATAATATATAATTCTTATAAAAGGTACTTTATATAAAATGTACTTTTCACAAATGACACTTTTTATAAAAGGCATTTTTTAATTTATTGTAATTTTTATAAAATGTACTTTGCACAATAAATATTTTTTATAAAAGGTACTTTATATAAAATGTACTTTTCACAAATGATACTTTTTATAAAAGCTATTTTTTATAAAATTAACTTTTCACAAATCATACTTTTTATAAAAGCTATTTTTTATAAAATTAACTTTTCACAAATCATACTTTTTATAAACAGAATTTATAAAAAAAATTTTATTTTATAGCACCTACTTTTTACAAAAGGTGCTTTTTATGAAAGGCACTTTTTTATAAAAGTTACACTTCTGTGCAAGGTACTTTTATGAAATGTACTTTCTGTGAAAGACACTTTTATTAATAAAAGGAATATTTTAGAAACGGTGTCGTTTTTTATAAGGGGTACTTTCAATAGACGGTACTTTTAACAAAACTTTCCTCACATAAAAGGTATTTTTTAGTCATAATCTTTTTTTAAATATGTCTTTTTTTTTAAATGGTACTAATAAAAGTTATATTTTGTAAATTGTACTTTTTATAAAACGTACTTTTTAACTTTTAACAAAAGGTACTTTTTTTACAAGTACGTTTTGCAAAAACTACTTTTTTACAAAGTAAGTTTTGCAAAAAGGTACTTTATATACAACATAAATTTTTTAAAGTTACTTTTAATAAAAGGTACTTTTCATACAACGTAATTTTTAGAGAAGCTACTTTTCATAAAAAGTACTTTTATTTTAGTCAAGGGAACTTTTTGTAAAATTTACTTTCTCTTAAGTATATGATTGGTACCTTTTGTAAGACATACATTATATAAAATATTTTTTTAAAAGGTTTCAAAGATACTTCTTTATGAAATGTATTTTTTATTATGTACTTATTTTAGCAAACTGTTAATAAAATTTACTTTTTTGAAAAAATATTATTCATGTTCTTGCAGGTACCTAGCCATATGTAAATATCTACACACGATCTGAAATGCAACAAGTGCTCTCTGTTTCATACACAGTTCGTAGACCCCTCTAAAATATCAGCTGGGATTTTTTTCATTTCGCAGGCGTGTTTTTTATGTATTTAAACGATTGAAGCCCAGAACTTGAACGAAGAACCAACAACTACAATAACTTTTATAAGTCACGATAAAGTTTAATTTTCGAATAATATTTGAGAAAAAATCTCAAACACATCGTCTGTGGCAGATCAAACAAATGCGAATATAGAGTAATAGACATGAGTGCATGTATATACAGGTATCCCTCGCATAAAGTGGAGACTGCATTTAGAAAACTGTATAATAGAAGATTCAGAAGTGATATAAAATTTTTTTTTTGACGTCAAGCATTATTATTTTATATTAATTATGGTAATATTAACATAGTTGTTTTTTAATGTGGGTATTAATCTCTTTATAACCCTAAGTTTATAAAAATAATTCGAGCATATTTCATTATTTATGTTAATAGCGGTTTATGCGCCTTAAAATATGCAGACCTTTTAAGACAAAACTCTTGAAAGCCAAAAATGGAAATATGTGTGTCTGAGTCTTGCTTCATATTAAATTTTTTTAAATAAATTTGAATCTGAAGAAGATAACATAGATATTTTTCCAATATTATAATTACTTAAGTTCATGTCAGACATAATAATATTTTTCCATTGAAAATTCTGCAACGCCCGTTAGTTGCGGTGGTCGCATCTGGTTTTGATAGGTGTACTGTAACATTGCGTTTGCGAGAATGTAACTCTCTGTTTCGTAAATCATAAGGTATATACCTGCTATGACTATACGGAGATTTCATGTTAAATACAAATCTCTTGCCTCGTTTGAAAAAGTCGCAGCAATTAATAAATTTTTCCATGAAAAATTCCTTTTTTACATTTACCAGAAACATGAGGAGCTAAAAAAATCATTCAGAAAGTAAGAAAGCGTTAATTCCTGACACATTTCTTAAGACCGTTTACATAAGATATCACATAAAATAAAATACAGCGCATTATACGAGGGATATCTCCACACACATGTAGAATGTAGGGTGGCCAGATGAGACCGATAAGGTGGCTCAAGGCCAGTACTATACTTGCCTATCAATACGGAGGTTGTGGGTTAGATTTCCATCTAAGACGAACGAAACTTCTTGTTACTATGTTTGTTAGACCATAAGTAATAAAATTATTTGTAATTGTATTCAAAATATTTGAATAAATAGATAAAAATAACGTTATAAAACGAAGTTTAAATGAAATAACAATAGTGTCAAATATGAAATTAACTGTTGCTTTATTTTGAAACTAGAATTATATCATTATATATGGACTGTATGCATACCTTTCAAGCTTCCGTATCAATCAGTCCATATTTTTCTAACTCGGTTCCAATACGTGCGATGCTGTTACGGCAATAGATTCTGGAATGTTGGCCACAGTTCGCTGAAAGTGGTTGTTAGCGTAGACTAGGGACTTAATATAGCCCTAGAAAAAATTAGTGGTATGTAAAGTTAAGAGGCCACAATGCGCAATTGATGAACGCTCAGCGCAAAGTAATCTTGTAGAGAAGTTTTTCCTTCAAAGCTTCAACAGTTGCGCCTCCTGTAACATCATCTTTTTAAATCAAGAGCTGAGATATATAATTTTGTTAATCTCTAGCTGCTGAAATATGGTTAATATCGTCCATCGACGCTAAGGATCTCTTTTTGTCAATAATACAAAGGGAATTAAGCCCATGCTCTGAGCATGTGTGGGTGCTATATGCTTAATAATCCTCTTGTGGCAAGGCTACCAAATCCAAAATAGGACCTGACGAGAAAATAGAATTTTAAACAAAATACGGACCTACTGTCAACATCTCCAGTGCCCAATAGGAGATCACTTATAGTACTCTAATAACTTGCAGCAGCAATTCTTGTCTCAGCGCAATCTTATCTACTCGTAATTGCAAAATAAGCCAACTGTAGCGAAGGCGCTAGAGATTTCCCACGGTACGATCATTAGCCTTACAGCTGAAGTCATGATAACGATCAATCTCATTAGTAACAATATCGTACAGAAGTTTCGTATGTGGAGTACCTCCCTGTAGAGATCTTCCTTCGCATTTGCAGCATGGAGAGTTTCAAATTGAGTATTTTCCTACTTACGACATAAAATATTATTTTATTATTTTTTTACTTTTGTTGCAAAGAAAAATAAATTACAGTTTCGCTTTTTGACCTATTTCACACACATCAAGATTTCTTGCTCAAATCTTAGATCAGTTGGGGGAGAGAAAGAGTAAGAAATAAATAGTCTCAATATGAAACGCTGTATGGTGAAATAAGAAAATGTACTGAATATTTCGACAGGTGGATGGCATTTGCGACTTTGACATATTCCAAAATATGCTTATTGGAAAATCTATTAATACCATCTGGTCACCCTGTACATACACGTACTCACTTAATAAAAAATTTTAATAAAATAGTATTTGCCCTCAAGTGGTTCTAAGTCATGTTTGGATGTCAGTTGGCTTGACACACTTTTTGTATGAATATAAAAAGCTGTCTTGTGTTTGGGTTTTTATTTTTATTTTTTGTTTTTCAATTCTTTCGAGATACTTTGCACATATTTTTTAGTCGGTACAATTATGCCGCAGCACAAAATAAATAAAAAACAAATGAAAATTGTTATTTTCAGATATTGTGTTGCCAGGTCAAAGAAAATTGTATTAGAAAATTGGGTATTAATAATTTTGAATAAACATGGTATATATTAACTGAACTCCAGTTCAAGAGAATGAAACATTGTTATTTGTTTTTTTTTCTTTTTATAATAATGCCATTACGATAAGTGGGATAATGCAATCAGACATTTCACTATCAGTCGAGAAGTTATTAATTTATAATGAAACTAAAATTTATTTATGAAAAGTTTCATTTATATTTTTTAATATGTCTTTTAAATAAAGCAAACATTTTACAGAAAGATAAAGATAAAAAAATAATAAAATAAATAAAAATAATTTTGCTGTTATTTCAACCAGCAGATTTGAAAGACTTTCAATCCTGAGTACTTATATAAAAACCCTCAAAGAGAAAATGGTAGAAAGCTTACGAGTACAAAGCAGCACAATAGATAACTTTTACAAGTTGTACATACTGCAATGTGTGTATTTTTGTAATTCTCATATGTTTGGTGAGAGTTTTTTCATATAAGCATAGACAGTTGAATTATTTTCAAATATGATAACTGAAGTCTACTGATGACTTGGAATTAGCCCTTATGAAATACACATTCAAAGTTATGAGGTCTATTGTTTAGCAACATCTTCTAGAGCAGGAGAGCTCAGCAGGCCACCTATTTCGCTGGCCAAAACGGCCTGCCTTTAATCAACAAACTTCTTTCCACGTGATCGCCGAAGTACCAGCATAAGACAAGTCCTAGGGCTACTGGTGAGATGTCATTTAAGAACCCCCAAAAATTTATTTAGGGAATCTAGCTCCCCCAATTGGTGGCACATCATACCCAGACGAGTGATCGTTACATGTTTTTAGTATACAACTCTTAGGAATTAGGGAAATCCGAATAACCGCTATACACCAGAATCCAAAATTATCTACTAGGGATCTCAATATCAATATGTATAGCTTAAAATTTTTTCGTCTCTTAGTCATATATATATATATATATATATATATATATATATATATATATATATATATATATACACATATATATATATATATATATATATATATATATATATATATATATATATATGTATACATATATATATATATATATATATATATATATATATATATATATATATATATATATATATATATACATATATATATATATATATATATATATATATTTATATATATATATATATATATATATATATATATATATATATATATATATATATGTATACATATATATATATATATATATATATATATATATATATATATATATATATATATACATATATATATATATATATATATATATATATACACACATATATATATATATATATATATATATATATATATATATACAAACCGAGCCAGCTGTTATCCTCTCAATGTTGCAGACTTTACCAACAAAATAATCGGCAACGGCAAATGACCCCAATGGTTCCAATTGACTAAGCGCAACGTACTAAAACTGAAGTTTGGTTAATTGACGCAAAATCAAAAGAAACCATAATATCTAATGATATGATGTTGCAAGATTTTATAGAATAGACGGAGCGTGTGTCGTACGACCATACCCAGGAAGTTGACGAACACCAAGAGAAAAAATCATCATTCCACATAAAGACAGAGAGGGTAATCGTCAATAAAGAATTAATATTTTTCTTTAAAAATTTACGGATTTTCCACCGTGTTCCCTTTGATTAAAAAAAAAATCAATCTTATTTCATTAACATGGTAACACTTTTTGGTCACACTGCCAGACGTTAGACCAGTTCATTTGTAATAATATAAAATTAATTATAGTACTTTATTTGCAAAAGAACAAAGGCAAGTCAAGAAATCACACACTTTTTTGAGAGAATAAAAAAACGAAAAAAGTTTAATCAACACATAAATCGTATGGCCGGAGTGCAACTCCACGTAAATATGTATGTTTTGTATTTTGAAAATAAATGGCCTTTTTATGAAAGAAGTTACAAGTTTTATTAGCCATTAAACTCGTTTCTTTAAGAACGCTCCTACCAAATGTAATAACCAGTGCAAATCAAAAAAAAAAAAAAAAAAAAAAAAACAATATGTATATCGTGCAATCTAATTAATTTTGTGAGAAGTTTCGCATTCATTCTGAAAAAAAATGTTGCTAGTGATGGATATTACTCACGTATTTGCTAAGAATTATAAATGAATAAGGGTGATTACGCATGATTGCAAGTGACATGTAAAAATACAATTGCAATTTGCGAGTAAATGTTTATAATTTTAAATTACAACTTTTTATTGAAAAGAATATTCGATAAATGCTTGTGAAGAATCAATTATAAAATAAAAATACTTTTGGTGGACACGAGTTCAAAACTAATCAGGTTTCATTTGTCATGATTAGAAGAGACAAAAAAACTAAATTTGACAACTAGCTGGGGGAATATGCCTACGATCTCGGTGCCGCTACAGACCTCATCATCAGCCGACTCTAACCACTTGGGTAGATAGATTTTGCTCAAATCTCATGACTGTTTAAAATAAAGTTCACTAAAAGAAGAATACGAGAATTTCAATATTTATTGCGAGTTGCAATCTCAAATTTGAAGCCTTGTAAGAGTTTTGGAATATATTCTTATCTTATGATTTTTCTCTACATTTGGATAATTAACTTCATTTTATATGCAATTATCCCACCTAAAAAGAAGTAAAATAAAATAAATAAATACACATGGCTTCCGAAAACAACGTTACTTTTAAGTCTAGTTTATTTCTTTCCCAATTGTGCAATAATAAGACTATTTTTTATTTGTTTATTTCGTACAATTATTTAAACTTAAATAAAAAATAGTATTTATTATACGCTGCCCCACCACGGGCTCTTAACGTGAATGTTTAGAGATTAACATGCTTATTATTTTGATATAATGTTAAGAAAAGAAAAATCTTAATATTGGAATTTATAATTTCGGGATTATATACAATACTGAATTCTCATATTGTATTTGATTCTTTTGGTATAAACATACGAGGTTGAATGTTTTTAAACTCCTTAAAGTTCACTGACGATTTGGTTTAGCGACCGAGAAAAGGTAGGCATATGAACAACTAAAGACACAACACACAAAATATTTTGAATAGAAAAATCTTCTGAAACTTTGCTTTTATATCCCGAGAGGTAGTCCTCAAAGTTTAAAAATGGGTGGCAAATTTATTAAGCCACCAAAAGTTTTTTATATCTAGAAAGAAAAAAAGCTGGTATCATATCTAAGGCTATCAACTGTAAGTAGGTTATCATATACTTACACATCGCCTATAAATGATATTAAATATAGGAATGCCAATTTGTTTTGAATGTGACCTTTGTTATAGAGGTATAAGAAGGCCTCAGGTGGTAGGCATAGTTCTTTCAATATATTCATCGGTAATATAATATGGTACAATAATCGAGCTTTTATCTTGTACATTAAGATGCATCCTTATGTGATGCCTTATTAAAGTGAGCATGAAATTGCAAATTCTGGAAAGTTTCGCTTGTTATGGAGCTTAATTTATATAACCAATCTATTCAAGCAGTACTGAAAAAAAGATTCCAAATGTTTCCATTTATGTTAAGATGGGTGGACCGAAGGACTACTACATAATTAGTTTTACATTGGGAAACATTGTATATTTGGGGGCTGCCTTGCTGCTTTGCTGCCTTTTGTAATTTGTATGTTAATATGGCTATTGATATATACAAATTTATCTAAATGAACTGCTCGCACCGTCTCTTTATTTGAAATATTTATATGTATCGTTATGAGATTTAATACCGAAGGCTTTCGAGCTCCTTTCCACAAGGCGTCAAATTTCATGTCATATTTCAATAGGCAATCAGCGTTAAACTCCTTTTTACATTCTCATAAATTTGTTCGATATCATTATCTGCGTGATAATTTCATGAGCAAAACCGATAATATTGTGTATTTGATTTAAAAGATCATGAATAAACAAATTAAAAGAAGGTGGGCAGTTCACAGTGCTTCGTCTTAAGCCATTGACATTACCCTATTACAACTAGTAAAGATCCCTAGAGGAACCAACACACACAGAAAAATATTTGAACAAGTGCATTTATTTTTAAGTCAGTGGAAAAAACAACTAAAATAACGCCATTTAAATGATCACATTTAAATTTTTTCATGAATTGAGAAAAATGCACCTGGTAAATCTGCAAACAGATGAAACTTAAATAATGGCCAATATCAGGAGGTTCTAAAATTGGTATAAGCACATAAAGGTTTATTTATTATTGTGTGTGTGTGAAGCACAGCAATCATTTGAAAGCTTCAACAAATAAAACATTAAAAAAGCACAAATGAAATTACAAAAAAAAAATCAAAACATCATGCCATCAAATTGGAATTTTTCCCAAACAAATAAAACGTTGTTTAGACAAAATACACGTTACAACAAGTGTTTTGATCAGCGCTCCAACAACAACACACAAAAAAGAATTTCGTTTTTCTTTGAGGCAACAACAACAACAACAACATGCCAAAACAAAACGGCAAGTTACGAATTTAAACAAGTTGTATTTCTTACACCCAATTTTCACGATGATTTTTTAAGACATGTCTTTTTTTTATTTTCTTTTAAAGTTGCTTCCAAAATCATGTCATATTTTCATGATGATTTTTAAAACATGTCTTTTTCTTCACTGTTGTTGTAACAAAATATGTAAAATATGTATGTATGTATGTGTAATAGCAAAACTGCGAATGAGAGCAAAAAGAAGAGATGTATTTTTCTTCATTGTTGTTGTTAAAAAATCACGAAAACAGAAACCATGACTTTTTTGCTACCCCCCTTGCTTATCTACCTAATATGCCAACAAACAAAAAAGACATGTTTTAAAGACAAGTAAAAAAATCATCGTGAAAATTGGGTGTTAGACACTACTTCGTCAACGAGGGCATCGCCAATCCACACAAACATCCATATATATTTTTCATACACACACACACACACATACATACTTATATATGTACATAAGTATATGCCCATAATACAAGTATGGATGTTTAGTCACTGTGGCAGAAAACCAAAAAATTTCATTTTCACCGAAACAACCTACAAACCAACAAACGAACCGACGGACAAACAGACTAACAGACAGACACAGTGGCATATACTCTTCAATACAATCGTAAAGATTTAGTTACTATATCTTACAATACGGCAAACACTTTTGCAGTAGCAGCATATGCATAAATACTACTTACGACTCGTAAAATAATACCACCAAACACTGCAACATCAACAGCAACAGAAATAGCAACAGCAACAGCAAATAAAAGAAATATTAAATAAACTACTGAGATACAGTTAAAGTATTTTTGATTACAAACGCCAACCTACGAAGTTTTTATTACAAAAAAATAGATGACTGGACAAGAAAATATCAGCGTCAAATCTCACTGGTTTTCTCTTTTACATACTCACTCTCTCATTCGTCTTTAGAAAACTTCTTTTGGTTAATGTTGCCAGTTCCGTGTCTTGGATTTAGCAATTTTTTGGGTATTCGCACGCTACTCATACTTTCTCTTTTTATAGAAAAATCCGTCTCTGCCATCAGGTTTTTGCATTTTTAAGGTAAATAAATTCCATTAGAAATTCAAAGTATCTTCGAAAAATTTAATAATTTTTCAAAATTATAATTATAAAATTTTAAAATATAAATTGATGTTATTATTCGATCTTTTTTATTTTAAATTAATTGAATTATTTCATTGAGTTTGAGGTCTTCTTTTTTATATAAAAAAAAAGTTTCAAATTTATAAAATTTGAAACTTTTTTCTTTGTTTTTTTTTCAAATTTTATAAAATATTTTGTTCCTGAAGAACACACCCACAGGGTGTTGAAATATTAAAAATTCAAAATCGAATAAATATATAAAAAAGAAGACCTCAATCTCAATAAAATAATTCAATTAATTTTAAAATATATAAATTACAATTTTTTTTTTCAAAAAAGGGAAAAAATCGTCCATCAAAGTAAATAACACATATGGAAAAGAAAAGCAAAAATTTAAACAACTTCTAAAATTCATTGATACAATATAAGTGTTGGTAAATATGAAATTTCTAGCTAAAAATTCGAATTATTCCAGTATATATTATCTTAAAGATATTTAGATTTTGCAGAAAAAAAATTTACCACACAAATCGAAAATATACAAAGTTTCAAAATTCATAGGAACCAATCAGACGCCAAAAGAAATCGAAAATTCATCGATAAGAATGAAATATGCTGTAGATAATAATATTTTTAAAAATTTATCTTATTAAAAAATTTATATAATACCAACAATTGATATTGGCCCAAAAAAAAAAACAAATTTTATATAAAAAAGGTTGGATTTATCAAAATTATATTCACATAGTTTCTTATGATTTCATTCTGTACTAACTAACTGAGTGGACTAAGGATCGCATCGCGAGATTAAGCACGAGATTTCTTTCAATAAGTAAATATTTATGAAAAGTATTCTGGATATACTCTTAATAATTTCTTTCAAAACTCTTGCTATTTATTCAACTTTTAGCTGTTTATGTATCTGATACTACGATGGTGCTAAACAACATATCAGTAGACTGCAACCTTCATGTTTGCAACTTCGTATGCTTGTGTGAATACTCATACAAGCATTTATTATTTCAACTGAAAAATTATTATTTTTTTAACTTTTAAGGGCAAATTATTCCTTACTTCCGAGTATGCAATGTTGTTTTATGTATGTAAGAAAAAATATTTAATCAAACTTTGTATTTTTTTAAATTATTATCAATTATTGCCATTAAAATTATTTCACAGGTTGAAAAAATTTCGCTTGAATGTTGCCAAATACATTTCATTTGTTTCTCAAAACATGAGCCTAGTTCTCCTTTCGCAACAATATTTTGTAGCTATTGCATACGAAATTTTTTATATGGATTTTGACAGCTTTTCACAAGAATTTCTGGGCAGAATACCGATATACTCGTCTGCTTCAAAAGTACTCAAATAATTGGCTTAGAAAACTTCTACAATAAACAACTTATTTTCAATAAAAATAATTGAGTGCTTTCCACATGTGACCGTTGAAGTCTGCTAATGAGTTGGTTGGCAGAAACGGAGTGTCAGACTTGTAAAAGTGACAAATAGGTGGCTAGTCTCACAATAAATATCTTTTTAATAAAATAATAATAATAAAATTTTAATATATGCAAATAACAAAATCGTAAGGTGACTTTGGAAGTATATGAAAAGTGCTCTTAAAGGATGATTTTTTAGCAACTTTCTTTTTGGCAACATTGTTTTTGGCAACTCAGCTGTTTTCACGTAACATGTTACTATTAAACGTGTTCAGTTTGGTCGATAATTTAACGATGAATTAACTTAAAAACGAACAACTTTTGCAGATTATTGAATTTTAATATCAAAATTCATGCTCGGTTATCGGTCCACTTTTTTATTGGAAAATTGTGTTCAGCGACGAAGCTCATTTATGGTTAAATGGATAAGTGAACAAGCGAAATTGCAGTATTTGGTGTCAACAGCAGCCAGAAGCTTGCATCCCAAAAATTCACCTATTTTATAGATTATAGGCCGGTGGCATCACTGGACCGTACCTTTTCAAAGACGGCGAAGGCAGGAACGTTACTGTTAATGGCGAGCGTTACCGTGAGATGATTATAAATTTTTTTTTGCCCAAAATAAGAGTTAGATTTGGCTGACATGTGGTTTCAACAAGACAGAGCAATATACCACACAGCAGGCGAAACAATAGTTCAATTAAGAGGCGAGTGCGGTGAACAATTTATTTCACTTTTGGCGCCGGTCAATTGGGCGCCGAGTTCATGCGATATAACGCCTTTATGCTATTTTTTGTGAAGGCTAGTACCTATAAAGACAATCCCGCAAAGGTTGACGGACTGAAAGCCAAAATTGAAGAATTTATTCATGAGATTCCGGCCGATATGTCAGAGAGATTATGCCAAAATTGGACCCATCTTGGAATCATCTTCAATGTTTAGAATTATATAGATCGTTCTATCGACTGAAATGAAGATTTCATACATTTCTTAAAATCGTATGTGTTTTCTTAAATTAAATCTAAAAACTCTTAAAAAATCACCCTATATATTATACAGGTAGAATGTAGATTTCAACTAATTATTATTTTTTTTAGTGTATGGACACCTAAGCGTATACGTTGTATACAATTTTACAAAACTCTGTGGCACGTATACGTAGGGGTTCACATACCAAATACAATAATTCACAAGATCTAGGAGTATTTCCAAGTTAATTTACTTGCTATTTAATACGGAGTTTAAAGACATTTTTAATAATAATGTGTCTTTCATTCCTAAAAAAGAGAATTAATTTTATTTCTAACTGATTTTAAAAGCGCAAGAAATCTTATATATTTTTCTCTTTTGGATGCGTCATTTGTTGACCGATTATGAAAATCCTTGCATTATATGAAAGGCCATAATACAAAGACAGTGCTATTTTAACCAATATATAATAGTAGTAAGAAGAAGGATACCTTCCATACCAATTAATATTCATTTATTTTAATTGTTTATTGCTGACTATAATAGTGATAGTATTCAAATTCGGTGTGAGTTTTTTTATATTCACCAATGATGCCCTTCTTTGGATGAATGTGTACATCAACAAACAGTATTGTCAATAACGACATAAGTTAGGTCGACGTTAGCGTTGCAAGTCGTTGAGCATCAACTTCTTTTAGTCTGAATTGGATGATATGGTTTCAACTGGACGGCGCCACGTGCCACACAGCTCACATTGGACCATATGCACGATCGATTTGACAGTATGATCACCTCACATGGAGGTAATTTGGACTGAATATTTAGATCGCAGGTCGTTGCGAATAAGCCATAAGCCACAGCGGCCCTCAAAGCTGACATAAGCAATCCCATCGGTCAAATTTAGCCCGACTTATGCGCCAGTCATTTAAAATTTAAACTTTTGGAATGTGCACCGTCCAGCAAAGTCCCGGTAGATATATTAATCTTAAACACACTTTGTTTCAATTACATTTATAGATAGAAAGCGCTTATTGAAAAACTCTTTATTAATATGGCATCATTTACAATTCGCTTCTTCATTATGAATAATGAGGGATTTTTTTTTTGATCTTACGCCCTCAAGATTTTGGTAATTCTGGGTATTTGTTAAGACTTTTTATTGGCAACACCTTTTTTTCCTTCAACGTGGAGAACTTTTCATTACACTGCTGGCCAATGATCATTACACTAATGTTTTAATTTTACTCTATCAAAAAGAGAGAGGGAGAGAGTGTGAAAGTTTTACAAATGATGTAGAATTTCAAAAAGTTACACACACAAAAAAATTCCATCAAAGTGGTGGTGAATGAACAAAAAACACAGAGCGAACTTTTTTTCATTTTCAGCCAGCAGAGAGCAAACTTTTTAATCAGAGAAAAAGAAAAAAACAAAAAAATTAAGTTTATTTCATTTTATTTATTTTTTTTTTTGGTACGTTGGTGGTGATCAATCGAAATTAAAAAAATAAAAAAACTTTATACAAACATTAGTTGATTGTGGATCAGTTTTACGTAAAAATTTCACTGAAACGGTTTGCTTAAGTTCAAACTACGGATAAATAAAGAAACATATGAAAAGAAAAGAAAAATTACAAATAAAACATCTGTTGTTAACATTTAAGTGGAATTCTAATATATTTTTTCTAATGCAAAGAAGGCAAATATAAGTATATGTAGCAAGACTTAAACGAAGAGAACCCCACAGTCGGCAAAATTTATACGCGAAATTGAGAAAATTTTATTGAAAATTTTTTTTTACTAAGCAAAAGATTAAACCAGTGGATTTTTTATATATTTGTGGAAAAAAAAAGAAATTCCTAAGCAAAATATTTCTTTTTAAATAATTGCTAACAAATAAAAAAGTAATAAAAGCAGAATGTCTCATCAATGCAGTTGCGGTCGCGACCTCAACAACAATTATGTTGGCTATACAAGTGCTTATGCAAATGCCAACACCAAGTTGGATCGTGAGTCCAGTGGCTCCTCTTCCAAAAACTCAACGGGCTCACAGGCCCAATTTACAGCTAAGCTTATAGTGGGCACAGTGGGCGCTATAAAAGAGCTAAGGGAAAAGGAAAAGTCACGTCAAACAATGACGCGTGCCGGGGATCGTAGAAATTGATTCACTTTCATTGACCAACAAGAACAGGATTAGTTGCTTGCCATTTTAAATCGGTGAGGTGCCTACAAGAGGCATACAGACGAGCTTAAAAGCTGTTCATATAATGTGTGTTTGAAGGTGTCAGAAATGGAAAGAGTGATTGTTGCTCTAAGAGTGATTTTTATTTGAAAACAAAGAAATGCAAAGAAAGATGTGTGTGTGTGTGTATAGTTAAGGATGTCCTTTGTCCCCCCTGTGTATGTATATTTAGAAGAAAAATATATTTTGTATATACGAAATAATTGAAATTATTATTTTAATTTTTTATTTTTAAGAAGAGAGTCTAATTAGTACCATTCTTAGTTTAGTTTAAAAAAAGAGATGTAAATTTCTTTAAAATGTTATTTTATTGTTAAAACGATTTGAAATGCAGTAAATTGATGTTAAAGTATTATATATTATATAAACTAAAACATTTGGAAAAATATAAGAGTAGCACAATTTATTAAATTTTTTTTATTCATTTATTTATTTATATTTTAGAATACACATCCTGATATATAAATTGGCAGGCCTGTATCGGGTCTGAACTTTTGGTTAGTGTAATTGTATTTTTTAAATGCTTTAGCAACTTAAAGAAAATAAGAGATTTTTATTTAATAATTATTTTTCATATTCACTTTATTTGAGTGTTTTTTATTGGCCTATATCTTCTTTTTTTAGACCATGTCTGCCAATTGTTGATGATGAATAATTAAACGAAACAATATTTTTTCCAATTCTGGGGCGCATCAAGTTTTTAGATTATGTGAAACATTTTAAGTTATTTTAACAAATTTTAAGAAAAGATCTTTATCAAAAAAACAAAACCTTATTCCACTCGGTTGTAATGATCTCTTTATGGCGTGATCTTATCTGAAAAAAGTGTAACATAAATTTCTAGTTTCATAATTTTCTTGCTTCACTTTAAAAAAGTCTTATTCTCGAAAATTTGCACCTTTTAGAAAACATTTAATTTTCCTTTCTTTCTCTAAGAAAGAGTAAGAAAAGCCTATGTTTTCTAGAAAAATTAAAACCTTTTCTTTAAC
This sequence comes from Germaria angustata, assembly GCA_963681545.1. Lineage (NCBI taxonomy): Eukaryota > Metazoa > Arthropoda > Insecta > Diptera > Tachinidae > Germaria > Germaria angustata. Next base: position 13,189,000 of record OY812998.1, on the reverse strand, counting down.
AATTTATTCTTTAGAAATCTAATATTTCTCTATAATAATTCCCCTTAAATAAAGGACTTGAGTTAATAAAAGACATATAACTCTAAATTTTAAATATAAAAATAGGGATCGAAAAAGTAATGAAATTAAAATTTAACAAATAAAATAGTTTAACGGCGTGTATTATTCTAAATAGTTTTTTGATTTCAAAAAAGTAAAACTATTTTTTATTTCTTTTCGCGCTTTTCAATTGAACTTTTTAAGACTACAGTTTTTTTAAATACTGAACAAACATTACGTCCTTGAATTTCTAAGGCTTTTTTTAAATTTATGAAATTTTAAATATATAAAAAAAAAATTTACCAAAAATTTTACATCCTTGTAACAACTTATTAGGTTTTCTTCTGAATGGTATTTTTTTATTTTTTGCTTATTTCCTAATGTTTTCAAATGTTTTACAAGCATTAGAAGCTAATTTATTTTAAACAACTTTTAAGATGTATCAGACATCCCACACTTTAAAATGTTCATAAAAGAACTAAAAAAATTTAAAAATACATTTAATGTAATAAAAAAATAATTAGTGAAGCTATCGGTCTCGACTCCAACTGCGATAGTTTATAGCCGATTAAAGAGATCGCATCGAAGATTGGTCCAAAATAATTATCCTTTTATACAATATTTACACAAGATATAAAACTAATAATTTTAGCGTTTCTGTCAACATGCACCTGGTAATAAATTATTCAAGTTATATTGGTGTAACTTATAAAACTTGAATTTACTTACAATATTTTGCTACTCTATTTTTTAGTTTTTGATTATGTTTTCAATATATAAAATAAAATAAAAAATGTTAATATAATCCCAAAGTATAAAATACAATTTTAGTATGAAAAGTTTGTGTTATGAATAAATCCAAGTACGGACTTCGAACTAAATTTCACATTCCGATAAGAATTTTGTTTAAATTTTTTAAGCAATTTTCCGTTTGCACATCTGTCGAAGAGATTCAGATTAAAATTTTGTCAGTGGATCTTTGTCAATGAAAATATCATTCCTTGCGAAAGATTTCTATTGTTTTCGTGGTTAGTAAAGCACAGTTCTTTGGCTTGAAGAAAATTTCTATTAAAAATATTATAGTTTGCTTTTACCACAATATGTTTCATTAAGTGAAATGTATTGGAGCCATAAGAAAACATTTTTTTTCACTGTTGGCGTAAACAGTCCAGCCCAGTAAAGTGGTGATGGCGAATTTCACTGGCAATCTTTGGAGAATGTAATTCCTTTTCCACATGTGCTTGGAATTTGTTGATATAGTTGACAATGAAAACGTTAAGATAAGCCAATTATAATTTAAACTACCAACGCTTTTAGACCACCAATAAGACCAAATTGCTTGTAACTGAATCGTACCTTAACCGAAAAAAAGGCTAAGGGATAAACACAAAATTTTACGGGAGAAGTATTGGAGAGAAAAAAAGGACATTCAAACCTCTAAAATATAAATAATCAAAAGTTAATAAGTGAATAATTTATTGATTACTCGCAAATAAATAGAAAATAAAAATCGAAATTATCTCTTTTTCTTATTGTATTATTACACTTGAAATTTTTTGTTTTTAAAAAACAAACTAAAATGTTCTATTATTTATAAATTGCACAGTAGTAAAGTTGGCGTGACAGAAGAAAACAAAAAAGGATAATAAAACTAAACTGAAACTTTTAGAATTTTGGAATCAAGAACACAAATAAAATCCTGCTAAGCATACTTTTAGGAGAACAAAACAAAAGTAATATATAAATTTCTTGTTTTTATACTTTGATATACTAATTTCTTCGATTGAATGCTTTCAGAAAAAAATTTAAAAGCTGAAGTACAGAAATTTAAATTCTGTGAATTAAAAAAATACAACTTTCGTCGGTTTCCAATAATTTCGGTAACATATGGTAACATTGGGATTTTAATTCTTTTAAAAATTCCATCAATGGGCATGATAATATAAAATGCATTTTTTTTTTAATTTACAAAAATATCGAACGAATCGAATATGAGAAAGTGTTCTGTTTCTTCAAGGAACAGAAAAAAAACATCAATATTTCTTAAACGTAGCAAAGTGGACTAAGCCTTAAAAATTCTAAAGCTCCATTCGAGGCGAAAGTATCATTTCTGAGAATAGTTTTGTCGGAGAATAAATAATGTTTCAACACGAAATTAGTTTCAATTTTTCAAATATGCAACCTTTTTATAAGGACCATCATTACATATAAAAAATTGCATAGATTTAGGTACAAAGTAAAAATATTCAAACTAGAAGTTATCCGCTTTAAGCTAATCCATTTAAGAAGTTCTATTTAAATCAGAAATGCTTTTCATTTTCTAAAATAGTATAAAATACTTTTTTCTTTAGAATAAAACTACTCTGTTTATGCAGCCAAATTAAATAGGCTTTTTTATTAGGATAAATTCAATTATAATATATCACTCGTGCATACTTTTAGGAATGCAGACAAATATTTATTGAATAGCCATTGCGGAATCCTAAAAATATATGCCTTAAAGTATGAAAAGTATTTCATTTATCTGCTGTAAATAATAACGAAAAATAATCGGCGCTAAAACGGATTAAAAAACGTTGATAGTTAGAAACACATTATAAGAATATTCTTATATTCTCTTATATAACAATGTTGCAAGAATATTTTGAATATAGTTATTTTTATAAATTAGAAAACATCATGGAAATATTGTGTGCATACTTTAAGGGGCCATCAATACATATGACCTTCATTAGACTTTCTTACTAAACAAATTATTAAAGATTTTGTGTCCTGAAAATTTCAAAACTTGAGAGATAAAAATCAATTGTGACAAGTTAAGAAATACGAATATTTCTTTTATTTTTCGATATTAAAATTTTTATATTTCCCAAAATCTTTACTAATTATTGACAAATGTTTTTTCCAAATGTTTTCGTTTTTATTCTAAGAAAAATATGATATAATTCTCTACTGCATTTATTTTAAATGTTTCCTTAAGAAAATGTCCTTAAAAAATAAACGAATTTCTTATATTTTACATTTTTAAGTTATTTTAATTTAATAGTTTATGTTTTTATTTTCAGTTAAATTTTATAACATTTTGTTTATTAACTTTATATTATTGTTGTATTTATTTTTTATTCACATAATATTTTATTATTGGATTTTTAAACAAATAAAATATAACTGATAGTTTTTGTTCTTTTTTGAAGCCAATAAATGTAAAAGGTTACGGGTTTGAATTTAAGAACAATAAAATTTAAAAATTTTTTAGCAAAATATTTATTAAATTTTAATTAGCAATGAGAATATTAAGACAGTTAAGGATGTATATACATGCTTTTAGGAAACGTAGTGCGTCTTTTAAATAAATTAAATAAATTTTTTACGAAATTTTAAAGAAAAAGAATTGAAGAAGTGCAATATTCTTAGACATTGCTTATAACGAAAACCTATTAAAATATTTTAATGTCAAATTAGTTCATTGATTCATTAAATACAACACAATAATGCGAACTAATTGTTGTTGAATTTTAAATCTATTTTTAATTAAAATCAATGTCAATTATACAAAAGTGCATTAAACTCGCAACAAGTTTTTTTAATAGACTAAAGTGAATTAAATAAACTAAACTGATTAAATATTTAAAGTTTTAAATTAAAGTTAAAAAGCTTAGTTATCAATTTACACGAAGCTTTTGTTTAGTGCGTTGGAATATTCGATGGATTGAAGGAAACCATTGATTCATATTACATTTGATTTAGAACTTTTCTCATACATTTTTGAAGCATTCATGCCCAAATATTAAATAAAACAATTTAATTTTAAATGCTTCACATGTATTTCTGCATATGGTGAGCAATAAGTAACAAAATACTAAAAATAGAACAAAATAATCTAATATTCATGAAATGGGACTTGATTGTTTATTTTTAGAATTTATTTAAAAAAAAAACTGCAAAATTATATAAATGTTGTTGTTGTTATTTTTAGCAGAAACCATTAAACGTTTAAAAAAATAAGTTTGTTCCAACAAGTATTTAAATTTATGTTCTTGATTAATGACTTCATTCTAATTTTGACCGCTAAAAACCATGATTGATAAATTAAAATATTGAATAAAATTTAATTATACTAATTTCATTTTAATATAAAAACTATTTGATTTAGTTTTTTTTAATAACATAATATATATATATATATATATATATATATATATATATATATATATATATATATATATATATATATATATATATATATATATATATATGTATGTATATATATATATATATATATATATATACATATATATATACATATTATATATATATATATATATATATATATATATATATATATATATATATATATATATATATATATATATATAACTTTTTATCCTGAATTTGTGGCTTCCATTTTTAATACATTCGAATTAACACGCTAGATTTATTTTTCAAAAATATTGTAGCTTTGATTAAACAAATATATCAATTAAATCAACGAGCTTGATTAAATATTTACTATATTTTATTTAAGAAAATTTCATTTCAAAATACTTTTTTATGGATCCGAATTTTACGTACTAGATATATTTTTAGACCAAATAAAGTCTTTAAATCCATATCAAAAAAATTTGAAACGAATATATTTAATTAATCATAACTTTGATTAAATAAATTCATCAATTAAATCAATGGGGTTGATTAGATATTTACTTTATTTTATTTAAGAAAATCTCATTTTAAAATACCCACAAATGATAGACCACATTCATATACATAATTAAGAAATATTTCAGCGGTAGACGCTTATTTCTTCAAATATCTGTGCAATCTGACCGTATCTCTTAAAACAAAGAAAATCTTATAAAATTATAAACAACTCATGTGAAAAATTTCTTGAAAATAAAATTAAAAATTATTTTAAATAATATATTTAACTAAAAAGTTTTTTTTTATTAAATATTAAAGAATTTTTCAATTATTTTTAGCTACAATTTATTAAAGCTCTCATATACAGAGCTTATTTATATTTATTTTTATTTTATTATTATAACCACAATATCGTTTAAGCAAACGTAATAATTTTTAAAATAAAAAACCATACTCATATTATTTATATTTTTGTTGTTGTTCAAATATTTAAAAGCTAAGGAGTACTGGGGGCAAATTACGGCATTCGATATCGATCGAAATTTCAAACAAAATTTTCTTGAATTGTATTGAAATTTCGATCGATATCGAATGCCGTAATTTGCCCCCTGATCCCTTAATTTTTTTTTCCTTTTTTTGCATCTAAAAATTTTTCATGTGTTATGTGATTTTTAAGTTGTAAGTGCAGTTTAATGTAAAATCTTTATTTAAAAAGCCTTAGTTTGTAAGCATTGAAAAATTTAAATTGATGAAATAAATTTAAAAAATAAATTTAAAAAATAAAGATGTTTAATATTTAAAGAAAAATATATATGTATATACATATTTAACAAAAACTGGAGTTTTATTTCTGAAATTTAATTTATATAATTTACAAAATATGAGAAGAAAGTATATGTAGTGGAGAAGTGAAGAAGGTAAGCAATGCAACTGATATGTTATTTAAACAAATTAAGATAATTGTGATTTCGTTGGTTATCTACGCCCCTGATTATGTTCTAGAAAATGCCAATATATTTGACATATTAAGCTCGAATTAAGAACCATTTTCGAAGCAATTGCAAAAAAATCACTTCAAAAATTTTTTATATCTCTCCCACTAGTCAATCGACTTAGATAACATTTATGGCACTCGAACAAATATGCCCATTTTTGCGTTCACCAAGTTTGGAAAAATATCCGAATTTATATACAATTTGGCAAAAATTTTCGTAGCTATAAAACTTTTTCAAAAACTGTCTGCAAATATAACCCTAAACAAACCAATCGATATTATATTTTGGCTTAGTTATATTTTAAGTCTAATCGAAGCGCTGCTCTAATATTAATTAATTAATTTACTATTTTATTGTTTGTTGTCGGCTTAGCTGAGTACATGGGGAAAGGGTACTGTTGATTTGGTTAGCACCAATGAAATGCAGGCACATACACAGCTAAGCCAACAGCAAACAATAAAATATTAAATTGTTATTTTGGAAAATATTCAATTTTTTAAATTTATCTTCGAAAAATCCTCGAATTTATTGCACGAAATAAATTAATATTCTTAGATGGTTTAAAATTTATGAAAAGAAGCTAAAAATTTTTCTCAGCTGTTCAGAAGTTATGACAGGTTTGCATATATGTACATACAGACACATGCCCATACTTACTAGAGAATGACAACGAATGCTCTCTTGGGGACACCTGACACAAAATGCAACATTTCTATATACATAAAGCAATTATGTATGACATTTTTATGTGTGAAACTCGATCGAAGAAGAAACGTATTATCACCATTTTTCTTGTTTTTATCTAAATTGTAAGTTTGTTTCACTAAATCATAAAATGATGAAACTTTATCAAAATTGTCATAGCTGGTAAGTATAAGTAACTTGTACTGGATAAGTAACCACAAAAACCTGAAAATGAGAAACGGTAATGCGCCAGCCCGATTTCTCCCAATCTGACAACGCTTATCTAAAGTAACACATATTCTTTTTAAAAGTGTGCGGTTTCGACTAAGTCATAGGCTGTGCACTTATTGCAAAAATACATTTTTCTAACCACACAGCCCCCAAAAGGGTGACAGACCACATATAAAATTTTCTAGCTATATCGGTAGGCTAAGTAAACAGGAAAAGGCGTAAGTAAAACCTGTAAGCAATGCTTTTTCACCTGATACAGTCATCATAATATTATATATAGCCCTAACCGAATCCGTAAGTTAAACAAAGATACATTTTTGCGAATATTTTACTTGATATTGAATACTTTGTGAATTAAGGAAACAATTACCCTTCTAAGTAATACGGAAATAATGGCAAAAATAGTCGGAACAGTTTCCTATGACGCCAAAGCATATTATGAAAATTCTTAAATCGGTGTGATATCATCGGCAAGTTTAAATACGCCTACAGCAAACGTGAGCTATATTGAATACGGTGGAACGAAACACGTTATTATCTCCTCTAGAAAACAAACATGCATATATAATGAATTTTCACTGTCGATTTCACTCCGAAATAATAAATTATTATCATGGCTAGAAAGTTTAAAGATCAAAAGTTTAATAGAAAATAAGATCCGCTTTTTTTAGGAAAAATATACGTTGGGAGAAATTATTGAAATTGATTTAGTATCTTAGGAGTTATAATTAAGAGTTATAATTAAATTAAAATACAAACAGATAAACATGCTGGTTGGTTTTTAAAAATATTTTATTAGAAGTAATTTAAGATCCATAAATACCTATAGAGTTAATTTATAAGTTGCAAATTACTCGTTGCATATACATTCATGATTTGCAAACATTTCTTTAAAATTGTAAACAAGATCTGAATTTTTTAATTTGTTAAAACTGTTAAGGCAAATATTGGGAAGAAATCACGAAAACTCGCGAAAGTTTAAAGCAATAACTAAAATTTATTTAAACTAAATAGACAACTAAAAAAAATTGGGAAGATCTGAAATTGCAAAAAGTGGTCAAATTTCGGGCACTACCTATATTTACTTATTAATTCATATGAAATTACCCATATGTTAAACACTTCCGTATGACTAAAATTAAAAACAGCAACAATAAAATGCAAATGAAAACAACAACAAACACAACGCTTTTATAAAGCTCCGGTGTGAAAGTTAAAAAAGAATGAAACACATTTAAGTAAAGACAAGAATATACATACAAAAAGAAAAAAAAGAAACGTTTACAAAAGAAGAAAATACTTTTCAAACAACAAAAAAAAAAACCAGAACGCTTTTGCTTTCACAAACTCAGAAGTTTTAAAGAAATCGGGCAACAAACAGGAACCGAAAAAATGTCTTGTACGAAAGCAAAATTTTAATGGATGTATGAACGTACGTACATGTGTGCGTGTGTGTATGTATAAAAAGAAAGAAAAATTTACTTGCAACAAACACACAACCACAGGCTTATATACACGTACATACAAATATGTATGTATGTACCTCAGGCCAAATATTGTTGCTTTTGCTTTTTTGTTTTATTTTTCTTTTTAATCTGTCGTGCAAGAAGCCAGAAAGTATCATCAAATGCTGCAACAACAACTCTAATAAGACAGCATATAAAAAATTGTAACCGGTTGTCGTAAGTTCTACATACGAACAGAGTCGTTTGCAAACGAACACAAAATTTCATACTAATTGCAGCCGAATAGTCAACTTCATGGGAGCTTCTAATTTACAAAAACAGCGATCAATACAACCAATCACACTACATACATACATACACACATTCACCTTTAAATAAAACAATTTTGTCTTGAAGTTCTTTATTGTAGTTGCTCTGGTTAGTGGGACTGATGTTGATGAGAACGACAATAACGATGGCTGCGAGTAACAGTGACCCAGTCTCTCCTGTTTATTTATTTTTTTAAATCGTTTTTTGCTGATTGTTTATTTCGTTCTCATTTTCAAATATTCGTATACAGTGTTGCCATTACAAACATTTTTTAGATTACACAACATGGTCTAAAAAATTACACAACTAAAGGAAACGTTAAATTGCTGCAAAAACTTCTTCATTCAAATCCCCGATCATTTAGTCAAAAATTCATTCTTCATATTGTGTGAAAATATCATACGAATATCTCATGTACTTATATCTTGAAGAGGAAAGTTTATTTCAGTTTTCCATTAAATTCTTTGTTAATAGAAAACTTATTATTATTATGACTATTATTATTATTATTGTTATTATTATTATTATTATTATTATTATTATTATTATTATTATTATTATTATTATTATTATTATTATTATTATTATTATTATTATTATTATTATTATTATTATTATTATTATTAATGATAATATTATTATTGTTATCATTATTATTATTTTTATTATCATTATTATTATTTTTATTATCATTATTATTATTATACTTATCCAAGTTTCTGGGTGGAACATAACGCCGCAACAAAATTTGTCCAATCATTTCTTCTTAACGCAAACAATTTTGTTTCATTCCACGTTATATGGGCGTTCCTTAGTCCGTCTTGAACTTGTCGCCTCTATGTTTAAAGGGGTCTGCCTCTATCTCGGCTACCTTGTAAATTCCATTCAAGAGAATCTTTGACAGTATTTATTTCAGGGTTCCGCAATGTAACTTAACGCATAATATTAAAAATTATATTTTGAAAGAATAGGAAAACGTTGACCCTACATGAATATTATTACTTTTCCTTACTTTGTTTAGCTGGAAATATTTGCTTTGAAATTTCACATAACACTCTGCAATTTTTCTGAGAGTGGAAAGACGTGTGGTAAGAGGTGCACTGCCTCACGTACTTGCTATTCTCTTCTGTTGACAAATCACACTTTAAACACAACGAAGTTTTTATATTAAAAACCCAAAGTTGTTGAAAACGGAATTTCTTTGCGTTCCTGAATTATCTTTTCCTGAATACGATGTCTCATTTCTGCAACATACATAGTCCCGAAAATAGTTAGAAAATGCTTCTTAAAGCATCAAAATATCTGGATCTTATAAAAATTTTATAACGGGGATTCGGGATTAAGCCCGTTTCTTGATTAAGAACTTTCGAAATATAAAAAATTTAATACATTATTATATGACGTAGAATACTCGGATTGGGTAACACTGATGCTTTTCTTGGGTGTTGCATTGATCGTAACATGGTTGTTGTTATTGTTGTTGTTAATGCTTTCTCTAGTGAGACTGAGTCTAAAATTACAAACTTTTATTGATGCAATTTTTCTTTTAGCTTCTTTAAAGTTGTATTTACGTTTACACTCCTCAATACTAGTTGTTGTTGTTATTCTTCTTCTTCATAGAGCTTCAAAATTTTTTTTTGTATATGTGTGAATATGTACGAATGAGAGAACAAAACGAAATGAACGTACATGAATATTTGTATTCGTTTATCTTCATCTTGCCTCCCTTGCCCAGAATCTGACAAGTGCAATTCGTGCTATAGATGCATATACAAAAGCCTCATATAAGGGGAAGCATCATAAAAGAAAAGATTTGATGGATTGTTAAGACTAGTCGGGCTCGCGGTTGTATTTCTATTATTTGCTTCAACTTCTGTTTGGACTTTAGTAATACAATTGCGATTTATGATGGTGTACTTGCCACTGCTACGAATTTTATTTGTAGCTATTTGTTTCATTCTGAAATTTACTCATGCATGTATGTAATGTAATGTAATGGGGGTTTGGCCCAGGATGGCCCTTTACAGTGCGACCATTGTTGATCTATTGTGCTTCCCCTGTCCCTAGCAGTCCAATACGTTCACAAATAGGATCAGCTCCTTCAATTAGAGCAGTAGCAGATCCTCTTCACTGAGCGTATATGCATGTAGAGTCCTGTGTCTTCTGTGGCACAATGCCCCACAATTTGCTATTAAGTGGGAATTTCTTGGAGTGACATAATCCATTGATGTCATTCCAATGTTGTGCAATCCTGGACGATGTCCATTTCGAAATCTTCCCCTTAAGGAGACTTTTGCTGAACCCAAAAGATTACATTACATTACTCATGCATGTCTTGTTGGAGAACTGTGCGGCGGAGAAGGCTTATAAAAAGCCGGGGCGTAGTCAGCGTTTTCATGAACGATTTTTGCTCCAGCAATTTTTCTATTCCTCTTTTCAAATCACATTTACGTTTACACTAAAAAATTTTTATTACACTGGTATTAAACACATCATGAGTTCTTTCGGTTAATAAGTAACTTTATCTTCAAGTTATGCGTCGCGTGCGAGAAGTAATATGAAAAAAAAACGTACGGAATACCGTAATCATGCCTCAGTCATCGTATTCACCAGATTTGATCCCATGCGACTTTTTCCTGTTCCCAAAATTGAAGGGTACCATTAAAAAAGACGGCGTTTCGTGACTTTCGAAGAGATAAAAACCGAATCGCTGAGAGAGATCAAAGCCATACCAAAAATTTAATATCAGATAGGATTGGAAGAAACGCTGGCGCAAGTGTATTATATCTAAGGAGGAATACTTTGAAGGGACAAAATAGAAATTGATGAATAAATAAATAGTTTTTGGCAAAAACGAAAATTAACTTTTTCTATTGAACAGACCTCGTATATGAAATAAATCACTTAAACACTGCAAATATTATTTCTAAATAATGCACAATTTCTCTAAATATACAATAGACCCACGAAAATCGAATACCGGACAAGTGAGCGCATCTGGAATTTGAATACTTCTTTTTTTAGATTGACAACTCAAAAACATGAACACCGTCTCTAATAACAATATTTTTTTAATTTCCGGTATTCTTTTTGATTTGATTAATTCAAAGAAAAATCAAGCCATAGACAATAAAATCAAAGCAAAGGAATATCAATAGTGCGCTAAATGTAGATTATATTCAACCTAGCACGCAACGCTTGACTCAAGAACGGATTGAAGAATGACTTGGAGGAAAAACAAAAACTAAACATCAGAAAAATGTACTTAGTTCATTTAAGGCATATATGGATATGGCTTCTAATCTAAGCGATCGATACCTAACATACGAGTATGGGATGAGTTTTTCTATTTCAAACCTGGAAATGATTGATTTAACAATTTTTGTAACTTGCATTTTTATATACCTTCTTTTATTTATTAATAATTTAGTATTATAATTTTTTTTTATATCGGCTCATGAGCACAGGCCTTCGTATTCATCGCATGTTCATAAACAACAACCGAAGATTAAAACGGTCACAACAACATCGCGAAGTTTATTACAGATTTAAGAACATCTTTCATCTTAATTTGATTTAAAGCCTGTACTTATAATTTTTTCTTCTTATAGGCAAAAAATCTTTCTGTTCATTTACTGATGCCAGCAGTAACATTTAGTCCTTTGATGTAGTTAATAGTTCTATTGCTAATATTTAAAAATCTATGTTCTTAAGGCCTCTAAATGTTACTGTGTGCTTTTGCACTGTTATCGTAGGAAATGCAAATGAGATCATGATTTGAAAACACAGAGGCAGATCAAACAAGATCATTCTCGAAATAAGTTTGTGGATTTTTTGGATTAACTTTTTATTGTCCATTGAGAGAATCACCCTGGGACTCTACGGCTAGGCCAGTCATTTCACTCTTGTCTTAGTTATTTCAAAGTCAATACTCATATTTAAGCAAATATATATTTAAAAAATGAATTAGAAAAATTGGTCATATAAATTGACTGCAAGTACTAAGTACGTGTGTGTGTGTGTGTTTATAAATATTTCTGTGTTTATATATAAATACCGTGAATAATCATTAGTATCATTAGTCAGATATACAAAAATAGAGACAGATACTTGAAAGAGTGCAAATGCATAGAAACGATGATGAAAATTCATTTCAATTATGATTTTCATTACTAAACTTAAGTAATTTTTTAAGCTTAAGGTCTTCAGGATATTTGTTTATTTTATACAAATATCCTGAAGATGGTATTCGATGAGTACCGAAATATCAATAAAAATTAAAATAAAACTTAAAAGACCTTAAGCTTAAAAAATAAATAAAAGTTAATTAATTAAAATAAAATGGTAAAAAAACTACAACGTATATGATTTTTATTACGATAAATTTCAAAATGGAAAAAACGTTCTATTAAAAGTAAGGAGCATATTATCGATACCCAGACAAAGTGATGCCTTTTTGAAGTTCACAATAGAACACTTATAGTGCGGCTTGATGATCTAGTTGAAAAAAATTATAATATCTTAACTTGAAATTAATTTCAGGGCAACACTTGTTATAATATATTATATTGAAAACATTTTTGTGCAACATGTTTAGAAAAGAACATATTATTGTTTTACACTGTGCATATATTTTTGAAAAGAATACAAACATACAGGGGGCAAATCACGGCATTCGATATCGATCGAAATTTCAATACAATTTTGTTTGAAATTTCGATCGATATCGAATGCCGTGATTTGCCCCCAGGAGTATTTTCATCATAAAAAGGACCACCATAACAGAATGCTGTTAATATGCTAACATTTCTCTGTTAAGCATTAAACATTTATAATGGCTCTTACAGTTGCTTACAGATCACATAGCAGCAGTTGAATTTTGAAAGACTTGTTACAAAACTTTCTAGTTTCAACTTAGTGATTCTAAGTTAGTTTAGTTTGCTACATAGTTACATTATATGTTACTTTCCCATTCTGTCACTGTAAACGCGTTAGCAGTCACTGTCATTGTAACCACATACAATAATGCCAAATCGTTTTTAATTTCGATTCCATATAGATATTTCAATATGCCATCGAATATTTCGTTCAACAATTATGGCCTAAAGACCGAAATCTACATACCCCTATGAAGTACACAGGAACACATGGAAAAATTTCGTTTCGAAACAGTTAAAACAATTAATTAATCAGTTAAGCACTTTAACTAATTTTGTAATTAGAAGTTTAATTGATTTCATTAATACATTTATCAGTTAGAACATTAGATTATTTTTTATTTGCTTGCCTTTCTCAGAACCATATACGTGTATGTTTAAGTTTGCAACACTTAAAAAATGCGTAAGCAGAAAAATTAGACCGAAATTCTCATTTTGTATGTGTTCGTTTTTGTATAAGTATATGAGTTTGAATACTTTTCAAAGAATCTCACTCTGGTTTGGTTAATTAAGTAATTTTAGTAATTGAATTAAAAGAATTAAATGTCATGTATCAATATTTTAATTGTTACTAACATTTTTCCTTAATTAACTCAAGTATAAAATTTAATTTGCTTACTGGTGTAATTTTAAATAAATTTTTAATTGATACCACAAATTTCTTAATTAAAACTATTTTGGATTTTTTCTGTATACTGTGTACTGTGCTCGAAATAATTTTAGTTACAGATATCTAATAAAAATAATGCTGGCAAAAAAAACCAAATTACAAATGCGAAGCAATAATGGGTTATTTGAAACCCAACATAATCGATTTCTAATTTAAATTTTACTCCCAGGAAAAATTTATAACTTCTGAAATAAAAAAACTAACAATGGGTACATAAATTGCGGAGTTATGTTCTAATCATTATTTCGGGCTGCCAATTGCCAATTGTCCCATTTCCACTTAAATTTCTGTGGCACCAAAATGCCATCTATACTTTCAAATAAAATTTTCTTCAAAAATCGGTCCATATATGTGGAAGTCATGCCTTAATCAATAACTACAGGGGGAAGTTAAGATGCCTGAAAAATTTGTCCATAATTGGAGTAGTTATGCCGAAGTCAATTTTTCAGGTAGGCAAATCAACCGGCCGATTTTGGGAGAAAATATTTTACGACTAATCTGCAAGGAACTCCTTCCAAACAAAAATAAATTCATAACCGGTTTTGCGTATATAAATTTCAAAAAATTATAAAAAATACATGAATTGATATCCTCCTACTTTTTTGAAGTCGGTAAAAAATATTAAATTTGGCAAAATTTTAATTTCAAAGGCATTAAAAATCCAGGGATCTATATCTATCAGATCTACATTGTCAATGAAGCATTAAGAAGATGGCATTCATGTTTTACTACATACAAAATTCGTTGTACATTGAAAATTACAATTTCGGAAAACTCAATACAGACACACTTTTCTACTAACATAATCTCACTTAAGGCCAGAAATATATTTTTACATCCAATTTTGTGAGGGCATTGTTGACAATTTGTATGTTAAAAACGAAACTGAAAAATCTTCCGAGACTACGTGATAAAAATTGTTTAAGATGAATTCGTTACACTTGCAAAAAAAATGTGAAGAATTATTATTCCTAGAATGAAATCATTTCACTTATTTACCACAAACGTTCAGCGGCCACAAATACACGATATATTCTTTTGTTATATATATTTGCGATGCGTAAGCTAGTTCGATGCGTTTGATATTTTGTTAGTGCAAGATATTTTGTTTTAACGAACGATTTTGATATACGCTTTCGTATTATAGAGTGCACTGATGCCACATTTACAAAAGTGAAAAAATTAGATGCGAAAGGAAAATGCGTAAACGCAATATAGGGTACCAATTATCCGATTAGCTACCATTTTTCTTACGCATCGCAATAGAGAGTAACCCCCTGTTTTCCCTGCGTAGGTATTTATGTACGTTATATCGGTAATATGTATGTACCAAGTTCTTTTTGTGAATGACCAGCCCTACTGTCGCACTAGACTTGAATACAGGCACTACATGTGGCTTTTTCAAAATAATATTATATTAATAACTTGTACTTATTTTCATTTGTCAATTTTTTTTTGTCTATTTGCGAGTATAGTTGCAAAAGATTCATTACATACGAGAATGTAAATAAGCAAATTGCGTTCTACTGTTCATTATCTCGTGCTTGTGGTCATTGGGGTCAATCTAATTTTATCATCACAACTCGTTGATGTTAATTTAATTGTAATCATGTCTACTACTTCTATTATTCTATTAGTCTATAGTTCGTATTAACTAAGTGACATATCAAGGGTAGTATATAAGTATATATATTATGTTTTTACATCTGTGATGTATTTATCGTCATCACTATGATAGACACAATCCAAAATTCAAGAATTCTAGAAATGACAAATTATTGAAATCGCTAAGTTGCAAATCTTACACAAACTTTACCCTGCTGCATATTTATTGTCTGCCATAAAGAAAACTTAAACAGTAATGAAAAATATATGCATTAATTTATAAACATGTTGCACATAAAACATGTACAATACAACGACCAATGAAATAATTCCCAATGAATTTGAACCTCAAAAATGATTTAAGTCCCAAAGGAAATAATTCCCTAATCTGAAGTCATGAAAATGCATTAACTTTTAACATCGGCTTTTTATTAGAAAAAACTCTTTTGCCAGCAGGAAAGATTTAAATACCTTTTGAAAAGAAGCTTTTTTTCAACATCGAGAAGCTATGCGATAATAATTATTTCAGAGGGAAGGGGTACAAATTGCGCGTCCGGTTCGCCCAT
This sequence comes from Germaria angustata, assembly GCA_963681545.1. Lineage (NCBI taxonomy): Eukaryota > Metazoa > Arthropoda > Insecta > Diptera > Tachinidae > Germaria > Germaria angustata. Next base: position 13,172,857 of record OY812998.1, on the reverse strand, counting down.
TCCGTACCAAACTACAAAAAAACCTCTACAATTTGTTCTTTGATAACTGTCACATGTAATTTGGCTTATAAAATACAATTGAACTAACTAGCCTATTAAAATTTAATAAAAAAATCACAAACAATAAAAATGTTCGAAAATAAAGAGAAATCTTAAACCTAAAATATAAATTAACAAAGCTAATGGCTTATAGCAAAAAAATTAATATACATACTTATAGTAACAAACCAAACAAGTTTGTCATAAGTTAAAAACAAAATAAGCAAATTAAAACACATGTGTATAGTTGGTAAAGAATAAATAACAATGGCAACACTGTTGTAAGTTAGTGAGGTGTAATTTGGGCTTTCCATTACAAAAAAAAGTTTTCACAAATTGTAATACGATGAATCAAAAAAATTCACGTATTCTATTTACAGTGAAAAAGTTTGTATAAATAGCTGAAATATACATCAACTGACACCACAGAAGTGGACCAAACACAAGAACGCTGATGATGAAAGTGTAGCGGCTTTCGAAAACAGCATGTTGTTCCGTTCTGCTAGTGTTTGTCAGAATGATTTACACATGTGTCTTTGGTGTAATTTGTTCTTTGATAACTGTCACATGTAATTTGGCTTATAAAATACAATTGAACTAACTAGCCTATTAAAATTTAATAAAAAAATCTCTACAAATAAAATTTCTCTTTGCAAATCGGTCCACACGTGGAAGAGTTATGTTTTAAGAAAAACACACACCAATTTATGACCCCTTCCTGTTTCTTGAAGTCGGATAAAATGGAAAAAGTTTATTAAGAAAATGATTTCATATTAAACAACAAATACCATATTTACTACTAGTAATGAATTGATAAATACTCTCCAATAGTCATAATTTGATTTTTCTTATTTTAAGTAATAGTTTCAGTAAAAATTAAAAAAAATAATAAAATTGTGCTCATGTAAATCTATAGAGATGGCTATTTCTTAATTTAATTAAGATTATCTCAACATTTTCATTTCAATTGTATGATATACATGACATTATGTATGATGTACATATGATAGTGTATATGAAAAAACCACACCCGCACATTAAAGACTATAGGCATTTGCTTTTCTAAAAAAAGTGTAACATTTTTTGCTCTTTCAAAGTGCAATTTCGTCTCCTGTAAGGACCGCAATTTCCTTATTAGTTAAAACAGATGAATCATGTATTAGATCTGCCATATAGAAAATAAAAGTTTCATAAATAGTGTACTAATCCTATTGGAGTTTAAAACAAATGAAATGTAATGTAATTTTATGTTTCAGTTGTCAGATTTACTAAATATTGGAAAATAAATTGTAAATAAGAGAAAATAAAAAAAAAATATATATATAAAAATATATCTTGCAAGGAAGCTGAATTTTTTTGAGTACGAGTAATAAGAGTTATATAAAGTGTAAAATAAAATCCTGTTGGTGTTTTAAAGAAGATATTTTACCTGATATTTTCGTTTATATGAAAAATAACAAAGACTAAGAGTTTAGATTTTAAACTTCAATTTGGGGTTCATTATTATGGAAAAAGCACTCCCTGCCACCATCTTCATTTTTCCAATATGACCACTAATCTACTCAAGATATTACATTGGTTTAAACGAACTATATTGCTGCTCTAACATGTATTTTGCCTTCCGTATTGTCACAGTTTCATTAAGAATTTCCTGGAAATTGTCATTACTAAAAATATGGTTTTTGTCTGTACTAGTTAATTTTAAATTATCGCACACATTTAAATTTTAATGATCCTCAGGCCTCTCATGCAACAACTAATACTTCATGAAGTCGAATTTAATCCTGCAGTTGATGCGTCTATAATAATATTCTTGAAATACACTTTTTCTTATAGTTGTTTTCAGTTTTCATTTTAATATGATCATTGGTCTATGATCATTTAAGATATTGAAATGTGTGCTCATTATACTTCTGCTCCTTTTAAAAAAAATTGCTTAGTTCTATATACAAGACATTAGTTTATTCTCAGCATCTTGTGATTTTGTGAAAATATATAAAAATGTGTATATTTGCATGAATAAAAGGAAAATTTGTAAATGAAATAAAAATTAACAAATTATGATTTAGTGTAGAGCAAAGAAGTGTCGTTTCGAACTTAGAAAATTAGCATTATCTTATCATGTTCTAACATTTTTATGTTGTATTTGTATAATAAATTGAAATGGTCATGACATTGAATTATAAAAATATAAATGTATACGAAAAATTGGTTGTATTCTTTTTAACGGGTCTTCCAATAGAGAAGACCCGTGGCAGTCATCTATTCAATTTGTTTTGCCAACTCACCATGGGCAGCGTTCAATAACACGTGCAAATGATTAAAATTATTTCTGTTTGGGGAATCTACTGCGCGTTTCGCACATTTAACGGTCATTATAGTCTTCTTGCCAATAGGAAGATAAATATGATGCCATTGTTTCAGTTAAAATTGAACCAACAACTGTGCGACGACGAAATGTAAGTTCTGCGAAAATATCGCCGCTGTTCGTGAGAGTTTGCAGGAGAATCCGAGGGAGTCGATTACGCGACGCATAAAAGAATTCGCTCTTTCACAGACGACAAATTAAAGAATTTCGCGTCGTGACTTGAGTTAGAACACGTAAAAAATTCAACAGAGACCGGACATGAAGGTGAACGACCATAGACAACGACGTGTGTTCGTTGAATGGGCCCTGGAGAGCAGCTGGAAACTAACCCTAATTTTCATAAAAAAAAAACTCTTTAGCGATGAGGCCTATTTCTATATTAATGGACACGTCGAATTTGGGAGAGTATCAATCCACATGAGATACAAGAGTGTCAAATGCATCCCAAAAGAGTTACTGTTTCGTATGGGTTTCGTTCTGGCGACGTCGTCGGTCCATATTTCTTTGAGAATGACATTGGCCATTGATTACCAACTTCTTTTGACTTGAATTAGATAATAAGGACACCAACGACAGGTGGTTTCGACAGGATGGTGCTATATGTCACATATCTCATGTCATTTCGGACATTCTGCACGAGTGATTTGAGGGCACGGTCATCTCAAGTTGAGGTGATGTGTGCTAGCATGCAACTTGATTCGGATTTACGCCACCCAGCAAGTTCCCGGCAGATATTTGCACAAATTCGACACAAAATGTTATTAATAGGCCTTTTAAATGAGTAAAAAACATTTACTGATACTTCACACACATCTTGTTTTATTTTAATTTAAAGAAATAATGGGCTTAATGAAAAACACGTTAGTATAAACACGTTGCAGTCGTGATATTCCTTTCTCTACTCCCACACGCTTAAGCAGCAGAAATTGAACGATTTATCAGATGTTCTTTTGACATAATAAAATATATTATTTGGTTAGATTTTTTTCATTATTAAGGACTGAATGAAATTTGGTCTTACGAATACGAAAGCGAATGTGACTTCTAATAATGACATTTAAAAGCCGCATTCGAATAAAATTTCACATTTTGAAATATCAAGAGTGTTAAATTTCTCTGTTTTCCCAAATAACGTTTTGAAATAAATCCCAAAAGATCTCGTAATAGATAATCCCAGTCCGCATCCATATCAATAACAGTCATAAAAAGCAATAAAACTTTAATAACGATACAAATTCAATTTGTTAAGGAGATTCGCCTAAGAAATATTAAAAAGAGAAAAGGCCACTTAATAGAAATATGTGGCTATTGTAAAGATTCATAAGGGATCAAAATATACAACAATAGTTTTAAGAACCCCTGTAGTGAAAGAGCTTCCAAAAGAGCCACGAAAATGCTGAGATTATGATACAGGAGAGTATTACCAATTCGGATTATTTCCAAAGATTTTAACAAACTCTTGTTATAGGAGGATGTTCTCTTATCTGATTCTTCTTCACCGATTTAAAAGCTATTCTCAATATGTTGAGAAAAGTAAATTGTATGGGTTTTTGTTTATAAAAAACTGGTTTAACATAAATTTGCGATAAACTTTTTACAGCTGAGAACTGATTTAACATCTAAAGAGGGTACCAGCTCAGCAGTATTCATGATTTCTTTTTTCTTTTTTTAATAATTAACTTTAAAAAAGCTCTTATATGCATTTATTTAAAGAAATAATTTGCTTTTCTAAAATAAAATCTATGATATATCTATATTTTTTGACCTTTTTATAACAATTTTGATTAAAATATAATTTAAGCTCAAGGTATTATTTAGTGGTTAAACAATTTTATTTGAAAGTATCGATATATCGGTACTTATTGAGTATCATATTCAGAAAAATTCTGTTTGTTTAACGAGCTGTACTCAATGAGTATCGAAATATCGATAATTTCAAATAAAATTGTTTAACCACTAAGTAAGATCTTGAGCTTAAATAATATTTTAATAAAAAAGTATTCTCAAAACTAAAAATAAATTGAAAGAATTGCAGAAGTAATTCATACTTTTAATCAAAATTTTGTCAATGAAAATATTGTTCCTTAAAAATGACTTTCATCATTTTTGAAGACTTTAACCCAATTTCGGATGAATTGTCAATGGCCAAAAGTCTAGTTATCCGCTTTATAGAATCACTTCGCACAGTGTGTATGAAGCGGTTGAAAGGATTTAAGCCATTTTTCTCACGAATTTTAAAAATTCTGGGATAGAAACAAAAAATAAATATTGGATAAGGCCTAAACAGCAAATGACCAGAATTTTTTTTTTAACTATAGCAGCAATGTGATAAAACCGTGATTAAAGTGCTTAAAGGATTTTAGTTAATTTTTTCAAGAATTTCAAAAATAGTGGGAGAGGGTAAAAAATACAAATTTGTTAGAGACCTTAGGCCGATTTCGGATGAATATTTAATTATGCGCTTTGCTTATACATTATAGCAGCTATTCGAGAAAACCATAATTGAAGCTGTTGCGCGTATTTCGTCCTTTTTTTTAAATTTTTAAAATAGTTGGAGCTCGACGAAAAATAAACTCGTCTTTTTTTAATTATTCCGAAAATAGAGCTGATGGTAACTGAAATTCATAGGAAGGCTTTCAACGTCATCCATTTTTTTTCGTGCATTTTAGTGGAACTGTGATGCTCAAATCTTCTCGGGCTCCATTAGAGAAGGATGCTTTTGTTGTTTTGCTACTTGTGAAACAGGAATATAAAGGAAGCTTTATCAGACTATACAAACTTCATTTATAATTAAAAGTATGGCTGATGCAGAATAAAAATTTTTCGCATTCTTTTTGTGAATGTTAGATTATATAAGTAATAAAAATGTTTGAACAAAATCGGCAGCCCTAAAAACGTGGGCATATTCCTCCTGTTTTCTTTTTTTCTAATCATGAAGCACATTAAAAACAAAATAAGCATAATTATCTAATGGAGTTTGATGAAATTTCGAGCTCCACTTCATCCAGAATTTTTTTTACTTTTATTAAAAATACTATAAGAAAAGTTCTTTTTGAGCCGAAAAGTTCAGCAGCAAGCTCTTTACAGAGGTTTCCCTCCACTGTCATATATTACTAATTTGAAAACAGTTCATTAAGCAATTAGAGAGGACTATTGTCTATTTAAAAATATTTTTCAAAGATCTTTATTCGATAAAATATAACTGTTTTTCTTTTACACTACCTTTTATATCCATACTTTTGTGTCAACTATCACAAAAAGATTGATCATTTGGAATTTTTCCCTTCGCTATTTACAAAAACTTTCATAATCACATCCGACTTTCGTCATGTTTCAGACACATGCAGACACAAATACATACATATACATATATTTGAGTTCATTCACCCAATTTGTGTTAAAAACAGTTATGGACCGTCACTATAAAATTACACCTTAAACATCAATCGATCATTATATTCACAAATTTAAGTGAAAGGCCATGAAATTATTTGGACATTCCCACTCTAATTCCACTCGAGCTGTATTCAATGTAATAACCAAACAAAACCATTAAATATCTATTTTCAAAAGCCATATACTATATACTCGTAAATCCAAAACAATAATATCAACAACAACAACAACAACAAAAAAGAAAGTAAATTATCCAGAACGGAAACATCAAATTAAAAGCGTTTTAATTTTTAAAAAGTGAAACTGCTCACTAAGATATTCTCCAAACTGCCAAAAAAAACTAAATTATGTTATAAAGCAACAACAATAACAATAGATACAGATGACAGAATAGATAAATCAACCAGCCACACTTTACGCCATTAGCCTTTGAATAAAAAAGATATACAAAATAAATATCAGTACATTAACTATTCTAAGCAAAAATGTAAAATAAAGAAATAAAAAAATGAGGGAAAACTAAATAAATCTAATCTATGATCTACAAATAAATATTGCTGATCGTTTCATCTGTGTGTGTTTGTTGTATATACTTAAAAAAATTAACAACAACTATCTATAATTGTGTATGTATACATACATACATACATATATATATTTTTCAGTAAAGAAAGAACTTTCTCCAGCCACTCTAAAATAAAAATAACAAATCAAAACATATGGTCGCTGATTACACAGCCGGTTGGTTGTTTGGTTCGGTCCAAAGTTATATTTTTGTTGCATAGACGGATGGTTGGATAAATTGATGCTGGATGTTTGCTTTATAGTATAGGAGTTATTTCATTTATTTGCACAGTGGGCTAGAAAAGCGTGTTTTTTGGGGACATTTTCCATCCGGAAATTAAAATCGTTCAAATATACATTTAAAATAAAATGAAGATTAAAATTATATATAATGATCAGTAAACGTAAGCTATCATGTTCCAAAAACGTTCGAACTTATGTATATGCTCATACTAAAACTCTTAAATATAATATGATAATTGCTAGAATTCAACAAAAACTAGCCCGCTGATAGCAAAAGAATTTGTCAAGTATTAATTTAATTTTTTTCTAATTTTCTAAAAAGTATTATTTCATTTTAGCAAAGTTTTAATTCTTGGGGAATATCCCACATAATTTTAATGAAATTTACTCAATTCGTTTTTAATACAATTCAGCAGAAAATTTCCTCACTGTCAGCAAAGAACTTTTTATGAAATATTAATTTGAAAAAATTCATCACATTCTATAAAATTTTATTTCATATTAGGAAACTTTATAATGATTCTTTTTTTAGTTTTTAAAAATTTATAAAGTTTTATTAATTACAACTAAAAATCGCATAATATTTTCCAATAAATTCACTTAATTTTCTTAAAGGCAATAATTTTTTCATTGGTTGAATAAAGAATGCAACAGAGGACAGTATTTACGAAAAAATGTTGCAAATTGTTGAATTGAACCCACAATCTTATGTGAAATTATTTCGAATCAAGTAAAAGTTCTTAAAATCCAGTAGGCCATCAACGAAGAAATTTCTTTTACAAATTTTTCCTCAATTCTAGAGACAGTCGCATACAGCTATGGTTTGGAGAACAACTTTCACGTCATAGTAATTATTTTTCCAGTGAGGTAAAGCTTGTGACTGGTACTACTAACTTTATCAAGCTACTTTTTTCGTAGAAATTTCATTGACGGGTGCATCTAGTTTCTAAGGAGTGAAGATATACTGCAGGAGATCATTAATACTCTGGGAGCGGAGATCCTTCGCAATTCAATGCAATGTCATCTCCAAACTAATTTTAGAACATAAAAAAACTAGGGAACTTATTTTAAGATTCAGAAAAGTTTGGGCTTAAATTGAAGACAGACATCCAAAATTATTAAATACATAAAATTTTATGAACGATTGGCAGGTACTCGTGTATTATTTTCTAAACATACTTTCTTTTAATGAAATAAAAATTTATTTTTCTTGTAACGTCGCTTAATCATGGTTAATAAATATTTACTGAATTTTAGAATATATATTTTATTAAAATTAAAACTTAATTTATTAAATCCCGTCAGCAAGTGAAATTTATTCGCACAACGAACACAAAAAAATTCATAAAAATTTCTTACTTTAACCACATAAATGGCAGCAAGCCACCGACCACAATCTGTCAAAAACAATGAAGACGATTATTGCAACGTCACCAGACCTACACGGTTACGCGAACACCGCTATCGGTAATATCTATTTTTAACTTGGGCTAATATCAGTATATTATGGAATGAACAGATCTACTGCAGCCAATGTAACAAAATATATGAAATAAATTTTACCTCAAACTCATTTTATTTTATTTAACAGAAAATAACATCATCAAGAGATTTTAAGCAAACGAATTATTATTTTTTTTTAATTTTACATGATATAAATATATTTTGAATAAGTAATTTTTATACAAGTGGAATATTTGAAAGTTTGTCTATCGAAATATGTTTTTCTTATTTTTCACACAGCTTTCAATTGCATAGTTGATAATCATCGATCGCCCTTGATGGTGATGGCAATATGGACCGATAACGCCGCCACCACAAAATCCACACCAAAAAGTGGATTTTTTGAGATGCATTGGACACTTTTAGAACTCATGTGGATTTTAATTGTCCAAAATTCAATTATATTGTTTACTGACGAACCAATTCATTGCTGGAATTGATTTTATTAGCTCAGTAGAATTCTATACCGGTGCAAGCACTAGCCACGATAAGAAATTTGTAATAGTCTTCGAAAAGTGGAGTTTTTGTGAAAAATGTGAGATCGGCTGCCACGGATTCTCTTGCATACTCTCGAGGACATCGGCGATGTTTTCAGCAAATCGTACGTTTTGCGTTGTACGGAAGTTGGCTCCTTGTTTACCTCGTGGTAGGACGATTGTAGCGACAATTTTTTTTTGCAAATTTCTCATTCTACAAACCACTGTGCTTTGCTTGTCGTAAGCTTTCTTTCAAATCGACTACTACTTTGTAAGTGTTGCTAACAAATGTTTGAATGTGTATCTTAGTATTTTATTGGAAATTTTTATCCAGCCTACAGCAATTTTATGCCATTTAAAACAAGATATTTGTGGTATGTATGTAAATTAAAATAAAAAAGGCAACATAAAGAAAAAAGAGATTAATTTTTTATTGCACGCTTGATAAAGATGTGAATACAATAATTATTAATGCAAAATATGACTTCTGCAGATTCACACGCCTTGCACTTGCACTCTGCATGAAAGTTTCAACAAAAAATAAAAGAAGTTAAATACAACATAAACTTTACAACAATGTCGCCGAATGACTCTCTTATCACTGCTCAAGTGAAAAGAAAGAAAACTTTAATGAAAACAAAACAGAACCGGATTCTCAAAGGCGCAGTCAGACGATGCAAATGCGTATATGATAATTTCAATTATACATAAGTATGTGGCAAGTTCAAATTATATCTCACGTAATATGATTAAGAAGTTATGAAAGTTAATACTCGTGTACTAAAATTAGAAAGTTCCTATGGGAAAAAGGGGTTACTCGGATTTTGTAAATTTTTAAGTCCGTGTAACCGCCTCTTAAGATACAGTTCAAGTTTTGTAATTGAGTTTAGCTGATGCCTAACAGCTGACCACCTAACGAGCATCGGATTGAAATAGCCAACAACAGCAATCAAAAACTGCTACAGCAAGAAGATTTTTCTCTAGCCAACAACGCAACGATCAACAACAAATCTAAACCATTAATTAACAACAAATAGCAATTCGTATTTTATCAATATAGTACAGGAGATTTCCTTAAAAGCATGTAGGCTTATTTTTTATCTCATATATAGAACAACGCTGAATCTAATTGTAATTACATTTAAAACTTTATCTGAAACATACAAATGGGCAAATAAAAAATTTAAGAAAACGACAATTAATTGGTTTCTTCAAATACTAATGAAGTTGTTCTGATAAAGAATACATATCATTTTGTGGTTCAATTTACGGAAAAAAATCTATTTATCGCTTCAATTTCAAAATTGTAAGTCGCTTAGAGGACTGCTGTTTATTTCTAATAAGTTTGGGCTCACGAGTATCAGAGACACCTATTTTTTTGCTATTTCTTATAAATGAAAACACCATAAGAATTAATAAAATTATAATTTAATGAATAATGTTTTGTTTGTTGTGGCTTTAGCTGTTCATATGAAGACATTGGTCACTAAACCAAAACGTCAGAGAATTTTAACCTGTTTGAACAGTTTGGAGATGCTTTGTGGAAGCCAAATGATCCCAAAAGGGGTAATGGAGGAAAAAAAATATAATAGAGAATTCACATATTGTATTTGTTTGTTTGGCATAAGTATACGAGGTTGAATGTTTTTAAACTGCTTAAAGTTCACTGAAGATTTGGTTTAGCGACCAATGAAATATCGGCATATGAAAAGCTAAGGTCACAACGAAAATAAAATATTTTGTAAAAACCTTAATTGTTTTTAACAATTAGTTGGGGAGAATATCCCGAAATAATAAATTTCATTATTAAGTATTTAATAAATATAAAATATGTAATTCTTCATGCCGCTTGAAAGTGTTAATTTTTAAAGGAAATTTTTTTTATAGAACTCAAATAAATAAAAATGCAGAAAAAAGGTACAAGTAGTTCGCGTAACAAGAATTATGATTGTGGACTTAAAATCGTAAATATTATATCGATCTGTTATTACAAAAATTATATATTATTAACCATTTGCTGACTCAAAATTTAAAAATGCACATTTCAATACTAAATATAAGAGTAATATAATAAAAAACATAAGTTTAAAATTTTTTAAAAGTAATTTTTCATTTTTTAATGAAAATATATTCCAGCTTAAACCAGTTATTGTCATATTGTTAACGGGTTCACATATAATGGATGATACCACATCAAATTTGCTAATATTTGTGTGAATTTCATAAAATTATCCCAAATTTTATAATTTTAAGGCAATTTTGACAAGTCTTCTTGCTTGCTTCTATTATTTCGCAAAATAAATTTGAAATTACAAACCAAAACTTAAAAAAAATTGGTTCATACAAATTAGTTGCGCCCTAATAATTTCCAATTTGCTTTTGGTTTAGGGAAGGGTAAAGCCTACGAAAAATTTTTCGATTTTATAAAAGTGTAATTGAATGTTTTTAAGCTATTTATCGTTTTTGATTACAAAACTGGTTTACAAATCATTTATAAATTTTTTAGAATTATGGCTGTAAGTTTATAAAAATTTTCTAAAATAATTTCCTGAAAAAGATATCCACCTTAGTATAGAAAAAAGCTAAAAATATTGAAATTTGCGATTAGTCCCAACTAATCATTTGATTCATTAGCTTTTGTTTGCTGTTACTAAACTCAGTAAATTAAGTTACTGTGCAATATATATAAAATATTATGCTAATCCTCGAATTCTCCAGTATTAAAGTAAAAAGAAATCAAAAATAAATTATATCTATATAATTGCTAGATTTATGAGTGGACGGATTTATAACAATTCCTGTTGCGAAAGCTTCGCTAAGTTCTTGAAACAACCGCCTGTCCGTTAATACCAATTCTCTTGCTCCTAAGCATATTGTAGGCACTGTACATACAGGGGTATCGTGGTAGAGCAAGCAAACTACAAGATAACAACTTCACCCAAAACTTTTTTACAAAAACGAAGAGAAAGAAAAAAGAAATGAAAAAATAAAATAAACAGCAGCTTATTTCTGCTTCTTTCATTAATAAGAGCATTCTACGATCTTCTTTGACTTCTAATGAAAATCAAAAACTGAGAATCACTTCAGTATAGTTTATGGTCAACTAAGAAACAAACGCAAAAATCTCGGTTAAATTTAAATAGTCAAACCAAATACGAAAGATTTCGAAATAATTAAAAAGAAAATATATAATAAATAAATTTTGAGAAGAGGATTTATTTAATACAATAAAATAACTAAATTTTTAAAAAACATTGTTGTGAAAATTGAACTAAATATAGGTGAAAAACATGCAAATAATTAATTCATAAAAATACTAAATCTTTTAACTATTGTATACAAATTTAACAAAATTCCATTTGCCGATTTTGCATAATTTTTGAACAAAGCTGTATTTATAGTTTAATATATTTTTAACTCGCTTCTTAAAGTTTTTAAAATGCTAAAACCAACATTAATTATTCAAGCGTATTATTTTATGATCATAAGGTTTGGGGATCGGTATTGGTAGTACTCGGGTGATCTAATGAAAAGCAAATTGATTGCACGCAGGTGGAAGCCAAAAGATTTCTACGATTACGAATACATTGTCTGTTAATAAACGCAATGTAACTTGTGCTCCAGCAAAAGCTGGTGTTATAATAAATTTTATACTCATAGAAAAATATTAATAAAAAACTACAATTTGCAACTGCCCATGCTGACTCTATTTAATGTTACAAAATCTGTTACAAAGACTATATATGTCAGTACATACTTTACTAGCATTAAAAAATAGTCCTTTCTACTCTCAGGTTGCACTAGATGCCTAAAGCACGTTAGAGTACCAGACGTAGCCAACCCTGACCTTGTACTTGTAAGTGCTGCATAGTGAACTGACAGTGCCGGTAATATCAGCAAACTTAATTCAGCTCGAAGTGAATCACTAATAGAAAAGCATGAGTATATATTTTCTTCTGTGCACGATCCTTAATGAAACTCAAGCAAACAGCTGCTTTCATAAGTTCTGCTGAAACATAGGTACGTGTATGCGTTAGTACAGTTTTGCTAAGCCGAATTCGCAGCAAAGTAGCCATAAGGCAGCTTAGGAAATTAGGCAGCATTAACGCTACACTTGTAGTTGTAGTTAGAGCATCGTGCACACTATCAATTGTCAGGTTTGATTGCATCGTCTAAACGCTAGCAAGTATAATCGTAATTGAAGCACCATAAGAAAGCTACACTTGACAGTTGCCCTTGTTATCTCTACATTGTAGCTATAGAGCGGAGCTTGAGGACTTTGAATATCCAGAAGAAGTAGAAATACATTTTCTATGATGACGCATGTTTCGCTAGCATTCCCCCCTAAACATTGTCTTACAGTCCGATTATAATAGATTTTTAACGGAAGCCACATTGGATTTCTAATTGTTATTTTCATTTAATCATTAAGCAACGCATGACCAACCCCAGTGTGATCTCGCTATTTAATGCATCACCAATGATTCCATATTATAATTCGACCTGCACAAGTCCATTTTCAAGGACTCAGAGTTATCTAATGTCTATAGAAATATGAAAATAAAATGGATTAATTTCGATTTTTAATTAAAACTTATTTTGAGAACTGAGATTTTAGTGGCTGTATTTAATACGTACACAATTAACTGACACTACGACTACATGGGTTTTCGTCAGCTTTAAATAAATAATTTCTTTCTCTTAAGCGATATAAGGGAGCGCACAACAAGCCTTCACTGGCTTAAGTGTATGTCGTATGACATGGGCTATCACACCCCTCCAATCAACCTAAACTAACCTAAGCGTTATTTGTTTCATATATAATCACACTCATTTACAAACAAAATATGTTTCTTCTAAATGGATTTTCTTTTAAGCGAAGCAAAGAGCTTTGAAATAAACCAAAAACAAAATTTAAGAGTTTTGGTTTTCTTATAAGCAATTTTTTTCTTCTAAGAGGCGTTCACTTATTCTAGTTCGACTTGTTTTTAACTTTTTAGAGACTATTGTTTAAGGACAAAGTTTGTACACTCTATATATTATATCCAGTTATCACGTCTACACAGTCAGTTTTACTAGAGACTAGGTATGTACCTTGGCTATAGAATAGCCCAAACCAATTTTAAACACTGTTACTATTACAGTCACCAAGACAATATAAATAAAATAATTAAGTATTAATTTGTTTCTCCTGCTCCTGGCAAACCTTTCCTTATAGAAAAAATAATTTTTAAAACTTGTCCACTGATGACGTAAAAATCGCTGGGCAGCAAAAGAAAACCTGCAGACATATAATCTGTTTTTTTATCGTTTAATAAATATTTGAATATTTGTTATGTATATGTTCACGTATTCTAAAATATCTATAATTGGTAAATATACAGAAATATAAAAATCTAGTTTCTTAACAGTGTTCAAAAGAACATAATTAGATGATTAATTAAGCATTTCTTGTAACTCTAATGAACATATTAAAATGTTTGGGAGTATCATTTATAAAAAAACATTAATGATAACTTGCCATTGTGATTGTAGCAATTAATCATAATTTTTCTCAGCGTGTAAAGCTTTATTTCCAAAGTTGAATAGATAAACTGCACTTTGATGTTGCGTCAAAAGTGATTGAAAATCAATGCATGCAAGTTTCCACATTTTAATTGTATTCTATTAAACGAAAGCCGTTGCCTTTGTAGTCTTGTGAAAGACAGTCATTAGATGTATCAGAAAATGTTCTGAAAATATGAGATGTTAAAGACGATAAACCTAACGTTTCCATCAACATATAGAATGTATGTTGCCAAGTACTCGTATGTATATAGATACGAGTATGTATGCAACACCACAAATCTTATTTATATTATCATTAATTTTTGGGTGCATATAACAAGGTGGCGCAAGATTAATGTCATAATTTCTATAAATGAAAAAACAAAACAATTTTAATAAAAAGTTTATTTATACATTAATTGAACAAAAAAATCATATCGCCAGTTGATGCTCATTTTACGGCATTTTGAATTGTTGATCGCAAATCATCTGGCTTCAAATTTAAATAGCGATATTACTTCTCCGCCACCTGGTAAAAAATATTGTTCAACATTTTTTTGTTATGTTGCCAGGAATTATATTTCTTAGCTATTAAAACTTAAAATAATTAAAAATTATGACTAATAATTTAACCATAAAAACACACACACAAACCAACTTTATACTCTATATGTAATTTTTTGGATAAAAGTTATTTCTTATTATTAAATATTTTTCTTATTATTTTGCTTTTAATTACAACGACGCATAATGCGGCAATGCTCTACACTTTTTTGTTGTTGCACTGATGTAATAACAAACCAACCACCGATCGATCAGCCAACCAGCCAACCGATCAATCGGACGACCCGTCATGTTAACAATAACATTAAACAAATGAAAAAATATTGTTTATAATGAAAAAAAAACAAACCATAAATATTGATGAGTTGTTGATGAAGTAGTTTTTATTATAGATTTTCTATTTTTATCACTTTTGTTTTTTAATAAAATCCAAGCACGGACTCAGTCAAATGTGGACAAAAAATTTTTAAACAATTAATTTCATATTTAAAAATTATTTTTACATTTCATATGCAAACCGAATAAAAATATGCATTAATCATTCAATATTTGCAGTTTAACACCTTAAATTAATATGAAGTGACATATTGCATTGTTAATTTTATTTGATTTCAATTTGATTTTAATTAATAAAATAATTATAAAACTTCGATGTAACTTATATATATATATATATATATATATATATATATATATATATATATATATATATATATATATATATATATATATATATATATATATATATATATATATATATATATATATATATATTTATATATATGTATATATATATATATATATATATATATATATATATATATATATAATATCTATATATATATATATATATATATATATATATGTATATATATATATATATATATATATATATATATATATATATATATATATAAGTATATAACTTATATAGTCTAATGGTGTTCTCTGTGGAATATTGCTTGCCATTTTTAAGAGTAATAGGGGAATATGGTGCTCTTTAATAATAGCAAACTTGTTAAGAAAGATTTTGCAATCCTATAAGGAGGTTAAGCGTTTTAATTTAGAATCAAAAATTTATGTTTTCTGTTTATTAACAAAATGCTACATTTCATAAGAGACTCTCTAACGAATGAGTTCTAATGAAAGCAGGAAGGTTTTTCCGAAACTCGTTTTTTATTAAGAGCACATCCATTTGTGGTTGATTTGAACCCAAAAAAAATTACTCTTTAGCCTTCAAAGTAGATTGTATAATAAACTCCCTGAAAAGGGCTTTCCTGTCACTTTCAATATGGGAAAAATCAAAATCGAATGTCCACAGACACTGTTCTCTCTATTCTCCTCCCTATAAATTATTCTTTCAGTTTCAGCACAATGCACTGCACTACTGAATTTCTGAGCCTCTGCTCGGTAAAATAAAGAGTTTTAATAAAATTAATGAAAATGCTGCAATTATGATTCGAAAGTAGTTTGAATTCAGATCATCTCCAATGATTATAACACACAATTGTCATTGCAGAATGTTACCTTTTACGAATCCAATTCACCGATTTTGAAGCTATCTTTATTAAGCTCAGAAAAGTAAACTTTGCAAAGAAAATAACTGTATATTAAATTGCGATTGGTTATTTACTAATGCGGATAAGCTTTACATTTGTGCGGTAGTAGTGGTTATTTTTATCTATATTAACAGAACTTTTATCAGTTTTTAATTGAAGAAAAAGCATTTCCAAATCAAGTTTGCATAGAGTTGTAGGAGTAATTAATATTATTAATAAAAATTTTGTTAACAGGACATCCAAGAAGGCCAAAAAAAATGTACAATTGGATTTTAGAAAGCAATAAAATTTTTATTCTTGGGAATGACTTCCATTTGTTTGTTTACATTGGATGGGAATATAAATGTTGCATTGATTTTTCCTTCCGAGGAGTTTTTTCAATAAGTATAAAAGCATCGGAAGCTTGTTTAAGATTTATATTTAGAGCAAAATTGTGTCTTGAAAAAAATTAAATTAAATTGAAGATAAATTTTTTAATTGTATTTAATTTCTTTTAATGCAAACAAAATGCATATCTCTTCTACTCCTCGATATTGCTGACTCAAGCGCAATCGTTTACGGAAGTTTACCCCAGACGAATTTGAAATTGAAATACTTTTTCAACGACTTAAAGCAAAAGAAATTTAGGCCTAATTTTGTAAATCGCGTCACCAAGTGAAATTTGTGTATATGATACGTATATAGAGAACAAAAACAAAATATTAAAAACTTGCTCTTGCTGCTCATAGAAATTGTTTAATTTAACAAAAGTTTTAGAAATTTGTGCGAGAAACGTAAGCGATTTTTATAATTAATTTTTGCATTTTTTGTTTTTTTTTGTTTCCCACATAAATTTAAATTTGGTATGCTTTCTATGGCTTTAAGTCATTGATAAAATAATTTACATATCAAATCAATTCATTGTTCTTAGATGAAATGAATGAAAATAACCAACAAATTTTAGTGTATAATAAATTAATTGAAATTTTAATTAAACTTTATTTTTTATAAAATGAATGCATCCAAAACAAAATTTTTTTTATCATAAATTTATTCAAATATGTAGTTCATTTTCTTTACAATGTAAATGCACTAAGGACTAAAAAATTCATTATGAATGCAATCACATTTTCATTCAGTTCGTTCTTTGTTCAAAATTAACTACTTAATGGGCAAATAATATAATATCCTTATTCAAGAAGTTATATTTCTATCAAACTACTATTCAATCCCACTTTTAAAAAAACGCATCCAAGTAAGTCGTGAAAGTATTTGGACCATTTCCAATGAGTTTCAAATAGGCTTTTCGGCTATTTTCAATATATTGGAAAAAATTATTTTTTTTATTATTTTTTCGGGAAGAAAATAATTTTATATTGGATAAAAATTGGAATTGGCACTGTTTTTTATGAAAATAATTCATTCAATTATGGAAGAAAAAACTGTTTTAATATTATCTTAAACTGAAAAAAAATGTTTTCAAAATCGATATAACAATAGATATCAATTAAAAGATATCAATAAAAAAACTGGATTCAAAGAGGATCCAGAAGTATTGCGTATTCAAATCATTTCCAATGATTTTAGCATGGGGTTGACATTGTAGGATGTTATCTTTTTTGATTTATATTCAGCGATTCAGAAGTTATCGCCAATATGTTCAGAAAATCAAAATTTTTATGGCGTTTTTTATTTTGTATTAATCTAGGATTGATTACTTACCTCTCGGTAAAGACTTCACATCTGGATTGTTTACAAATTACAAACGTAATGTCATCATTTATTGATTAAATAAAAGTAATATTTTCAGGAAGGTATAAGGCGGTCTGGAATATTCTCATGTTCCGGACCCGCTTCCTTTAATATTGTCTATCGTCGTGAGACGAAAAAAACTGCAGTTTAGTTGATATAAAAATAGACATAAGGATATTTTTAAGTAGTTTCAAATTTGTGGCTGCATTTTATAAAGGGTAATTTTTTAGCAACTTTCTATTTGGCAGCCCAGCAGATTATTGAATTTATGCTCGTCCACTTTTTTACCGGAAAATTGTGTTCAGCGACGAAGCTCATTTTTGGTTGAATGGATACGTTAACAAGCGAAATTGCCGTATTTGGTGTGAAGAGCACTTAAAGCGTTGCATCCCGAGAAATGCACTGTTTGGTGTGGCTTATGAGCCGTTGGTATCATTGGACCGTACTTTTTCAAAGACGATGAAGACAGGAACGTTACTGTGAATATATTGAGCTCTAACGTGAGATGATTACAAAAAAGAGTTGGACTTGTCTGACATATGGTTCTAATAAGACGGACCCACATGCCACACAGCACGCGAAACAATGGCTGTGATAGAAGAGTTCGGTGAACAGTTTATTTCACGTTTGGGGCCAGTCAATTGGCCACCTATATCGTGCCATTTAACGCACTTAGACAATTTTTTGTGGAGCTGTGTTAAGGCTCTAGAGGGACAAACATGCAACGGAAGAATTTATTCGTGACATACCGGCCGATATGTTGTCGAGCTTATGCCAAAATTGGACCCAGCGTATGAACCATTTGAGGCGTAGCAAGGGTCAACATAATCTTTAAACCTTATATTATATAGATCGTTTTATGTGTTTTTTAAATCAAACCCAAACGCTCTTAAAAATCACCCTTTATTTTTCTATAATTTTTTGGTCAAGTTGGCTTTCGAGGAGTTAAATAAATGCGTTATTGGATTGTTGGGTTTTTGGAAGCAATGAAAATGTTATTTATAGAAATTGACTTCAGTTTTTTAAGTGGCATATAACTTAGTTTTTCGAGTTATGACGTTGTGGCAACTTTACTTTTAACCAAAAAAAAAAAAAACTCCAATTACAGATGACATGTTTTTGTATAAAAGAATATTGTTTACCTTTCTCATACTTTACGAAATACTATGGCCTGTAAGTGGCCAAGAATATCTTAAAGATTTAAAACCCAAAGAATTCAAATTCATCAGCGTTGATGAACTGCCTCCAGTAGAATTGCCGCGGCCTATGATACCAGAAAGAGCCTCTAGAGAGGTAAACGATGAACAATCAGAGGAGGAATTACCAATACACGAGAGTCGTGCGCAAAAATCTCAAAGACCTTCACTTATGGATGTTGTACTGGAGGCCTCAGTAAGAGAAGGCTTAAATGCCATGAGACATCTCTATATGGAAGTGGAACCGAATATGGTAAAAAATGGTAGGTAAGCGCTTAGTTTTTTATCTCAAATGTAACTTAATCAAGAATTCTATTTAATTTTTGTTTAATTTTTTTTAATTTGTCATTGTAGGTCAGTTGTTGCAGGACAATCATCCAGCTGCCTTGTTGTCTAAATTTAGTGCTCCCGTTGTGGAGACAACAAAACGGGAAATGGCGGCCTATGCCACTTTGGCAGCTGCCAAAGCTTTTCGTAAAAGGTATGTACGATATTTTTTTTATTCCTTTTTTATAGTACGAAAAAATTTAAAGGAATAAAGTTGTGGCAACAAGATTTTTGTAATTTTGCCACAGAAAAAGATCATGATTTAAATAAATAGTTTTGTTGGTGCTTTTCTGCAATCATTGCTCTCTGCATTAATAATTCACATAAAAGCCAACTTTCACTTTGACATTGAAACTATTGTGGTAATTTCAATTTTAGTTTTAATTTGAGTCGATTTAGTTGCTTTTGTTTTCATTTTGTCTCGTTGTTTTTCTTACAACGACTGCTTGGCTTAATCCCATGACGTTGGGAGTGGAGTTTGCTTGTGTCTTTAAGCTATTTAAAGTGTCAAATGAATGTGGATAGTGATTGTAAAAGTTGAATACACGCTGGGGTACGATTGTGATAAGGAGGCAGCGTAATTAAAGGGGCAAAGAAAGCGTGTAGTTATTTTTATTTTAATCAAGCTTTATGCATAATTTTAGTATTCACTTGAAGCAATAATTATAAAGAATATTATGATTCTATATTTAAATACATATATCAAATATGGCGCCAGTGTTGCCAATTTAGTATAACATATGCTAAACATAAAATTTTTTTAGAACTTTTTTTTTCAAATTGCTTAGATTTTTAACTTACATATGTTGTATGAAGTTTTGCTATATTTTGCAGTTTTTTAGTGCAAAAAATAACATAATTGCTCATGCATTTACTTATCTTAAGCAAACAATGATACGTCATCACTCTTACCGTGAATAAAGGACGAACATAATGTTCATGCGAACTATTTCGCATGAATAAAAAATGGTAAAAAGAGCCAAAAAGTAATACACAACTATAGTAACCATACGAAATGACCGATAGAATTTTAGGAAAACTAGATAGACATTCAATAGCCGATATGACAAAATAAACGCTTTAAAGAAAAAGCATGAAGGCATATATGACTGGAGTTTCTGATGGTGTAAATATTAAAATTAAAATTACATTTATATTAACATATTTTCCCACCAAAAAAAGCTCTCAAGCTCTCGTATCTCAGTACGAACACACAATTTTAAAGGAGAAG
Source organism: Germaria angustata (assembly GCA_963681545.1). Taxonomy (NCBI): domain Eukaryota; kingdom Metazoa; phylum Arthropoda; class Insecta; order Diptera; family Tachinidae; genus Germaria; species Germaria angustata. The sequence goes on along the minus strand of OY812998.1, from coordinate 13,152,113 downwards.
AAGTTTTATTAACTTCCCTTGCACTAAGTTGTATTGCTACTCTAAAATTGATTTTTCTCTATATTTGTGATGCTACTTCTAACGATGACGACTATCACTTTTCCATCGCGTTCGACTTTCCGCTGAAAGGAGATGATATGATTGTACATTAGCAAAAATATATAATAGTATATGTGTCTTTAATACAGATCCTTTTAAAATTTTTAAGAATCGATTTTGAGTTGTGTACTTTTTATTTATTTTTTTGTTCTATGTTCCCTAAGAAATATAATTGAAAATGTAATGAGATTTATTATTTTGTAAAATGTTTATGTTTCATTTGCAGACATCGCAAATGAAACACTGCGCATGTGTAAAAATACCTTTGCAAACATTCAGTTTTAGCGTAGCGATAATATCTTGTGCTGATAAATGTAAAAGAAAAATCAAGATCGATTAAAAAAATAGCGCATAAGAATTTTTTCATAAAATAAATTTCAAGAAATATTGGCTAAATTATTTAATATAAACGCAATAAAATTTGAGACACGACCATATTGAGCACAATATGATCCTGCAAAGGGAACGGGAAAGATCATGTGGGTATCGACCGACTACATGATTTTTTTCATGGACTTTCACAAGTTCTTCCCTGTCGAGATTACCAGCAAGGATCACTGTAACAATGGTACTGTGGCTCGGAGTAACGTAATAACGATCTTTATGGACGGCTCCAAAAACAAACACTAGTACTGGGTCGGGTATATACCCTAAGGGCCCTGATTTTTCGGAATCTCAGGTAATTCGATACCTCCACCATATTCCACGTAGAAATATCTGCCGTAATTGAAGCCACGCGAAGAATTAGGAATTTCGGGTCAGAGGTCAGCTTGATGGACATTTTTATAAGTAGATAGTTTGATTGCTATATAAAGGTAGTTAAATCGAGGTAGAATATATTCAATCTCATGCCATGCCAGAACAATACGGGGACAGAAGACATCCAAATCAACGAGAAGGCCGAGGAGAGTTCGAGAGATATATGTATCCAATATGTCCCAGCATCTAGGATTCTCTTATAATGGCCAATGAAAGAGCTGCTTCGACACAGAGGAGGAGGGTCGGTACAACATTTTCTATGCGAGTGCACTGTTCTGCAGAAGCGCAGAGATATCGCTTCTTTCGGAACATGTTTCAGCGAAGTGCCACTGAGGGATTTATTAGGCTTTGTAGGAAATTCTGGTTGGTTCTCATGAGCTCAAAATCCGGAATTACGTAGGATAACGTAGGGTGTTGTTTAGTCCTTTGGGCGTCACATGGCCCTCAAGGCCTCAGAGTATACTCCCAACACTACAACTATGCATTTATGCATTTTTCTGATTCTGATGACTGCTTATTAAAAAAATTAAATCAATTAATTTATTAATTAATTAATTAATATTGACGCAAGTTTTTATACAAATTTCTCATTGAAAATTACCAACAACAAGAACACTTTAGTAATACAATTATATTTACAGTCAATATAATAATGCCAGTGGTTCGCAAATAATAATAATAATAGTAATAATAATAATCAGCATGGAATTTGGCATTGAAAAATGCAAACTTGTTCGCTTATGTCGTGGAAAAACTATGACATCGCCTAATTGATACCCTATAAATGAGAATCAAGTCATCGAAGAGCTAGCTGATGGTGAAGGGTACAAGTACTTGGAGATGCTGCAGTTGAAAGGTCTATGCTCTACAAGAATAAAAGAAAGTCTAAAACAAGAGTTAAACAACAGGTTAAAAAGATTTCTGAAGACTGAGCTCAACGCTGGCAATAAAATTATGGTAATAAATACGTGGGCAGTTCCAGTTCTAACATACTCTTTTGGGGTGATAACATGGTTGGATACTGACCTGGATCATATAACCACGTCAGTCAGAACATAGTTCTCCAGAGCCCAATCACATCACCCAAAAAGATCTGTTGAGCGCATGATATTACCACGGAAACAAGGTGGGCGAAGTTTAGTCGATATAATTGCATCACATCATCAGCAAAAGATAAGCCTCAGGAACTATTTTACAACGACGCCCGAAGAACTGATGAAAGTTGTTATATATACCATATATACCATTGAAATCGAGCGCAAATAACCTCTCTGTACAAGAAAATGTCAGAAATACAACACAACATATAGATGCTTGGAGATCAAAAGCTTTACATGGAATACACCCAAAGGACCTAAAACAGACTCATATTGATGCGGAGAGCTCAAATCTGTGGTTACAAAAAGGATTGCTATACTCTGAAACTGAAGGATTTGCTATTGCCATCCAGGATAGGGTAATTCCGACAAGGAATTATAGAAGGCATATTCTAGGGGAAAACATTCCTAGTGATGAGCGTAGGCTATGTGGTTCCATGAGAGAAACTACTGAGCATATCATAGCTGGCTGTACCACCCTGACAAGCTATGATTATACAAACAGACACAACAGTGTTGGCAAAATTTTTTGAAAAGAGCTTGCGATGCGTTTTAAGCTTCTTACAAAGAAGGCGGCATACTATAAATATCAGCCCCCACCCGTACTGGAAAATTCATCCGCTGTAATTTACAGGGATAGGGAAATAATTACAGATGGGACTATAGTGGCAAACAGGCCTGATATTGTTGTGTTTTGTAAGGAACAAAATAAAATAGAAGTATATGACATTACGATCCCTCTGAACCAGAACATCCAAGCCACAATAAGTACAAAAATTAACAAGTACATGGATTTGGAAAAAAGAACTGCAAGAAATGTACAGGTCACGATCAACCCAATTGTTATTTCGGCAACAGGTTTAGTGCCAAAGACACTTGTCGGAAGCCTGAAAAAGTGGAAAACGAAGCACATTTTGGAACCTATGCAAAGAGCAGTTATACTAGCGACTTGCAACATTGTGAGACGTTTTATGCAATAATTGGTATTTACATTTGTAATATTTACGTTATGAAAACGACAGACAACAAGTAAAATAAAAGCATCAGAGCCTAATGCCTTGACACAGCCCGGGATAGGAATTTTCCAACCTCATAGAGGTTGAGAAATTCAGAAACTCAAACATAATAACAATAATATTAATAATCGAAATAATAATTATAATCATAATAATAATAATAATCATAATTCATTAGTTTCGAAATCACCCTCCTACTTCAGTTCATCAAAGTCCTAACTAAAGCCTTTCAAACACTAAATTAAGCCTATTATCGAAATTATAAATTACATTTGAACAAATTACGACAAACAAATTTTATCATCGCATAAAATTTTTGTAATTAAATTTTTTATTGTAGTCCATTATTAGTAAATAATAGTTTGCAAGCTTCTTCTGCATTTCATAGTTGACTGGCAGAACTTTCTCTTGCCAACAGCAGCATTTGGATGTTGAAAACATTTGGATGCGGGGGAACGGCGGCAACAAGTGGAGGTTGGGAGCTGTCATTTAATTCATTCAGCTGCACAGCCGCAAGAGTTCATTGAATTTTTGCTCAAAAACGTGTTTTACTGTCATTTTTCATTTTGTTAATTCATTATTTGTTTTGTATTTATTTTGTTACGTTTTCATTTATTTGTTGGACACAAAATTAAAAAAAAAAAACAGAAAAACAACGACTTAACAAATATGTAAAAGTTGCGTAAAGTTATTGATAAGATAAGTAGGGGTACGGAATTGATTAAACAAAAAAAAAAACAATTGTAAATAGTGGTGATTGGATTTAGGCAGTGAGGCCAGAGCACATACCTGAAGTATAAATTTAAAAAATTCCATTTGGTAAAAAATTTATATTATGTAATTCGAATATGTATATGACATGTAGCCACTGACAAAATGAGGGTTTCTTCTCTAAAGAGAAAGCGTAGCATTTCTTTGAGCAATTTTTAAAAAACAAACTATTTTATATAAAAAATTGTATTCCATTATGGGACTTCATGCTCTTTCCTGATAAGCTTCCACTTATTAAGGAGTTCATCTTTCCGTTGCTAGAGGGTAAAAAGCTTTATACTTTTTTTGGAACAGAATACTCGAAGAGGCATTCTTAATTAGGAAATTTTTCCTTTTTCTTAACTTTCCAGGAAGTTAATAAAAATTGTATATTACAATTCATATTAACTATACCAAGCTGAGCGATTCTCCTCTAATTTTTAAAAAACTAGTCTTATTAAAAATTACTTATTTCCTGGAATTTACATGAAAACAATATTTTCTTGAAATACAGTGTGACGGAGACTATTAATTTCATATAAAAAAACAAAGTGTGGCTATTGACAAGTCTCTACACGTTCCAGGAGTCGATTCCGAGTAGTGAAGAGATTATCGGAAATGCATACAAAATTATTACATATGCAAAAAAGACATCATAAGTTAAATTTTTGAAAATGTTAAAGATTTCTTGCAATTCATTGGATAGGTATCAATAAAGAGAACTTGCAATGACAGACCTAAGCTAAAAATATTCAAGATTATTGGAGTTTGATCTAATGTCAAACCATAGTTCCTCCATTTTCATGGCTTTCCTGGAAACTCTTTGTTTAGCTGAGTCTCCACCAAAAACTTTCACTCTCAGATTTATACTAAAAGCAAATTTATGCTCAGAATTTGTGACTCGGAAGTAATGCAAATTTATATAATTTCATGCATGGCAACATACATATATTAAAAAAATGGGTGAAAATAAAAAACGTGCGCATATATGGACCAGTAGGGTCCAAAGCCACATTATTTTTAATTTCAGAACTATATACTCGTAGACTTTGGTACGAACATAACTTTTGAGAAATCCACCTTACGGATATTTACTTGAAGATTTGTTAGTATTCAAAAACTGGGTAAAAATCAAAAAGATATGCGTATATGAATTAGTACGATCAAAAGCCATAGCAATAAGTAATCGAAATCGAGGAGAGTTATGTATATATACGGCCTAGTAGGGATTTGTAGATTTTAGAATTGTATAGACTATATTCGGCATCAGTATAGCTTTTGAGCAATCGTACATTAAATTTCTTTTTTTACAAAAACGCAATATAAATTATATTGCAACTATTTTTTTAAATATTTTAAATCTTTTTTTATACACTTACATAAATATTTATGTTCATTTTCGATATCGCTAACCTTTACTTTATTTAAATTTTATACAAAAAAAATTTTGACATTATAATCACAGTTCCTAAAAGAGGTTTTTTTTCTCTTAAATATGGAAATTATAAGCCCAAAATTTAAGAAAACCAACAACGCGAAATATTCAAAATTACTTTTTTAAGGTAAATATCTCTCAAGCCACGGGAGATAATACTTTAAAACGTCATGTTTTTTGCAAAAAACTTACAAGGGATGGAAGAGTTTATTAATCCAAAGTGGTCTAATTAGACCCATCGTAGAGCTGTCTCTGCTCACGATACATGGCTCCACAGACAATATTCTGAAAGTTTAGTTCCTCTTCCATAATAATTTTACTACGATTCTGATCAATGGCTTAGACGTTGCGGACCTATTACCATCTATTTTTCAAAACGCCCTACTCCGACCTGTAGAAATATTAAAATATCAATAAAAAAAAAATATGCATTATGTCATAAAATGCTCAAATATAATGAATTACTAATGGAGATGTAGGGTACCAAAATCTCTGACTAAACTGACCCCACCGAACATGTTTCTTGTTTTATTTGTTACGAGCATTTTAAACTATTATTTTATTTCTATTATATGTATGTATATTTTGTTTAACTTTTTTTATCATATTCATAATTGGTTACATCAACTTTTGTTACTTTCGATTTCTTCACATCCACATTTACAACAAAAAAAAAGGCAGCCAACAACAAACTGAAACTGATACTCATAAAAATCCGTTTATATGACTTTTTTCTAAAAAAAACACTTGTGTAAATATTTAAGTCAGTCGGTGTCAGTAATGTTTGGATTAACGTTTTTCCAAAAGTTCATTGACCGCTCTGTCGGTCGGGGTCTTGTCGTTGATTGTTGGTAATAGACCTCGTGTGTTAAGTGAACGTGAATTTCTTCCCATCTTGATATTTTTTTCTTTTTTGAATCACTATTGAAAGGAATGCCTTTTATTATTTAATGCATTTTTGGATTCGTATATAATTATTTTTTTATGATTTTATATTGTTATAAGATTTCATTTCATTTATATATGTGCATACATACATATATACTTATACAGTATATATTTTTTATTAACATCTACCCTTTAAATGGCTTTTAATTGTTTTTTGTTTACAAACTGATTTTGATCACATTATTATGCATTATATGCAATTTATTATAATTAGTTTATTTAAATTATTTTGCCATAAATAAGTGAAAAAAAATATTAAAAAAAATAATACTTATTTGTAGTTACTTATCTTTGCTTAATGACGTGAGGTTTTAATTATTTCATGTTGAGTTTGTCTTCTTAAAATAATTGCAAAAAAAAAAAAAAAATTAAAAAAAAAAAAATATATATATATATATATATATATATATATATATATATATATATATATATATTCGTATATGATTTCGTACCTACTACTCATAAAGTAATTAAAGGATCTATTTCGGTAGTCATTAAAAAATTAAAAAATAAAAACATTAACTACAGTTTGAAAAAATAAAATAAAAACAATATGATACTTAGATTTCCTCCTGTATAACTGCATGAAGCAACTATTTCACAAGGATCGAAACTTCTTTAAAAATTATGTTGCAACAATAAAAAAGTACCTGGTTGACCGAGCTTTAATTGAATTTTTTTACTTCCGCCATTTTGGTGCGTTCGCCATTCTTTGTTAAGAGTGATTTCGCTTTATGTTAATCTCTCTTCACAGAAATTACTTTCATTTGATACCCACATCATTGGGACACTTAAAATATAATAATCCTGCGATATGGGCCACCCGTCACTTTAAATTTAAAATGATTTTATTTAGTTTTGTCGTCTTTTTTTCTTTTTTCTTTTGAAATATATATGTATATATATATATATATATATATATATATATATATATATATATATATATATATATATATATATATATATATATATATATATATATATATATATATATATATATATATATATATATATATATATAATTAATGAAATCTGGAAATTTTGTTACGGAAGTAGTGCAAGTCCATTTCTAATAAATTTAGCATTAGTTTGTCTTTGAAATATATTCTCTTTTTTGATTCCTATTCATTGTATTTGAAGTCATATTCACAGTGTTATGAAAAACGATTTCATGGAAGTTCTGTTAATGTTATTTATTTATATTATTATACATTGTAAGGCATATGAAAAGCTTTCCTAATTTAAGCTTTTAGACTTAGATATTAAGCACAAACTAAATTTTCTTTATTAATATTTTTATTGAATGGCAGGAGTTAAGACCGATATGGGGAGTTCTATTTTCTCATCAAATGTTTAAGAGTCCAAATGTCAAATAGCAACTTTTATGACTACATAATACTACTGAGTGTGAGGGCGCCACATTTTGTGGAACGAAACGAAAATTAATTTCGATCATTTATATGGAAAACAAAAACAAATTTGAGCCTTTGCTGTTGACCTCAATACAAATAAGCGAAACGAATTTCAATTAAGGGCATATTCGGAAATGCATCAATGCATCTGATGCTCAGATCGTTCAGATATGCATAAGCTGGCAAGTCTACAAATATCATTAGTTCAAAAATTATAATAGAAATATTCATATAATGCGCAAAAAACATAGCATGCAGTTTTTAACAATAAATTTCTTTACTACACTAAAAAAAATTTAATGCAAATAATTGGAGGCATAACAGATAAAGCAGAAGTCGTATCTAGCTGCAACCTAATGGATTCGTCAGAGATAAATATAATGGAACTTAAACTTTGACAATACAAGCAAAGATATAAGGCATATTTTACCGGGAGCGGCTCCTATAATTACAACAGAACTTGTGTTTCCTTGGGAACGCATATTTATGCAAAAAAACTGGTATTTTATCTGATAAGACAAGATTTTAGGAGCAGATCGCAAAGCAACTCCGATAATAATAATTCGCTGATAAAATGAGTTTTTAAGAATTTTTGTAGAAAAACTAGTATTTCAATTTAAGTTTTCAATTATATTTCTCTGAAGAAAATAAATAAAGTCGTGTAGAAAATTTTTATAAAAATCATTTTAAGATAATTGTGCTTTTCATATAAATTTTTGAGATGAATTTACAGTTTTTGTTATGTAACCCGCATATAAATAAAGGATGGTCCAAGTACAACTTTAACCAATTCCTCCTGGTACATTATGACTCTATTAGTAATAGCAAATATTCCTATTAATTGTTGAACATGATTTCATTCATGTGACTGTCGCGGCTGGATTCCCTGTCAGTCCAATTTTTCAAGACTTTGTTTCTGGATCTATATCACAAATGGCTCGGATGATATTAGCCTTGATATTAGCGACCAATTGGCATTGCCAAGATGGCTGATAAAAACGATTGCCAGCCTTAGTGCGACATGGTGCACCATTCTGCTGAAACCAAAGATTATCTAAGTTCATATCTCCGTTGACTAAAATGACGTTTCCAGCAGCATTGGACCAATGATGCCAACCCTACTACACACATAACTATCACCGTTTGTTATCATAGACGAGGAGATGAAAATGCTCCTCGTCAGAATATATGATTTTTTGCCCAAACTCGATGTCCGATTAGAGCTTCCGTCAGGATTAAGCTGAAAAGGCGTAGTAAAGAGTATGGTCATGTGTCTTCAATTACGAAGCCAATTGGACCTTGTAAACAAATATTCCGAGCAAAAGTCTCATCATGCCGGTGCGTGAAATGATGAGTTGAGGTTCTTGGATGGAGTTGCACCCTTTCGGCTTCAAAGCCACATTTCCGTCGATACGCGGACCTTAAATGTTACACACTAGCCGGCCAGTCTCTTGAAATTCTTTCACAAACTTGCGTACATTACTCGCGTTGGTTGTTTAATTTTGGCCAAAAATTCCCTTTAACAAACGCAAAGTTTATACGACACGGCATTCACTTTAAAAATATATTTGCCATATTTGCTAACGCTGTTTAAGCGCAAACAATATTTCGGACAGCAGAAATCTAACATCTAAGAGTCAAAATAACTAGGAAGTCAAAGTTGTCAAAGTTTTAAAATTAAAAATCTAAAATATTTTCACGAATCTATGAAAATATGGTCTCGATTTATACATTTAAAAAATATTTTTATGCAATGAATAATATATAATTGAAACAATTGGTTTGTGGCAATTAGCGAGAAAGAAATCGTGTATCGTTTCCAAATTTAAAGTCTATACTCAATGGTAAATGACCAATTGTAATTTAGTATAAAATTATTTTCTTTCTAAAAATTCAGATTTTTTAAAACATTGAAAATCGAAATTTGTTGAATAAACATCAAGGGAGAGAACATCCCGCAATAAATATGTTAAAATCATTGAAAATTATCCTAAGTAGCTTTATTTCTGGATCATAATTTCAGCATTTTCATTACTTCCTTAGAAGCTGTTTTACTAGTAACGTGTACTCTTATGTCTGGCTCTCCATCCATTGAATATTTATCAAAAAAAAAAAGAACATTTTGCAATATCAAAATGATGAGGATTACTATGACTTCCGGTTCACAAGCACTGTATCTTGGGATGCCCAATTTTTGCTGACACTATTATATAACAATCGTATTTTATATGAAAATAGAAACTCGTCAACTAATTATACTTTAAACAAAAGCTTTTAGCATGACTAAATATAAAAATTAAATTAATTATATAACGAAAACTATTTACAAATGACTTCCCTACTTCTGAAAACCAAAAAATAATCAGTTGCAAAATCACTAATAAAACCTTGTTCCTCGTTAATTAATAAAATATTTTAATACTCTTAAACGAAGTAAAGAGCATGTGGAACACAATGCAGGTAATTAATGAAAATAAAAAAGAAATTCATCTGAATGCGTTTAGCGAATTTTTACTAACTTTATTACTTTTTCCATTTGATTGTTTAAAAAATAAATCAAACAACAAAACTTTATTCATGCAACACTCGGCCAAACATTTATTTGTTGTTATTGTCAGCGGCACAAAAAGGTGGTTAACTGTTGTAAGATTAACCAACAATTTGGTTAAAAGAAGCAACTTGTTTGAACATACTCGCCCGTTCAAATTGAACACGTGTGTTAAAATTTTGTGTTGTGAGTATTTTGAGCAGCAGTTGTTGCATAAATACTAAACGAATTCACATTTAAATTTCATTTGTAAGCGAACTCTGTGTTGAGAAATGTCGCCCTTGCTAAGCAAAATGTGTTCGCTGAATCTTCAAAGAAAACAAATATAAAAAACCATTAAAAAATGTTGTGTACTTAATTCTAGTTATGATCTGAACAGCGATTTGGCACGCCAAGCTCACAGTCCAAAGGTGTCTTTGCGTCGCACTGCTTTGGAGAGCCTGTGCCCGCCGCGAGATCCTCCCACCTGTATGCCAGCCTCTGAGAGATATCGCACTCACGATGGTACATGCAACAATAAGAAACGACCGCGTTGGGGTGCAGCTCAAATGCCTTTTAATCGTTTCCTGCCACCGGAGTATGGAGATGGTGTGGACACCACTAGGAAAGCAGCAGATGGCGCAGCTTTGTCTTCTTCCAGGTTTGTTAGTTTATTGGTACATGGAGCTAAGGACGGTGAAGCTCCCTTGACTCTTATGCTGGCCCAGTGGGGACAATTGCTAGACCATGATATGACTTCCACAGCCCAACCAAGGTAGCATTTTTATTTAAGCCGTACAAGTAAGTGATTTATAATTTTTTTTCTATTGCCGTAGGTCTATTAATGGCTCTGTGCCTAGTTGTTGTGGCAGAGTAGATTTCCATCCTTCATGTTTTCCCATTAAAGTGCCCCTTGATGATCCATGGCTATCGCAATTAAAAATTCGTTGCTTGGAATTTCTACGTTCTGCTCCGGCTCAACGCAGGGACTGTGTGTTATCTTGGCGTGAACAGACTAATCAGGCTACTTCCTATATCGATGCCTCTCCCATCTATTCAAGCAGTGTTAAGTCATCCGATAATGCGCGTGTGTTCCGTAAAGGCTTATTGATCTTTGGACGGGGTAGTCCATCGGATGATGTGTGTCAGCATGGTGCCATTGCTACTCATTGCATAAGATCCGGTGATGGCCGAAGTAGTGAACAACCGGGTCTCTTGGCTTTGCATCATGTCTGGGTTCATGAGCATAATCATATAGCCATGAAGCTGAGTGAAATGAATCTACACTGGAGTGATGAAAAGATTTACCAGGAAACAAGACGCATCATTGGAGCCATGTTTCAGCATATAACCTACAGAGAATTTTTGCCTATTGTTTTGGGTCGTGAAGTGGTAAGGCTGTTTGAATTAGAACTGCTAACCACCGGCTATTTTGATGGATATGATCCTAAAATTAACCCGACAGTGGCCAATGCTTTTGCTGCAGCCGCATTTCGTTTTGGTCACTCGCTGGTGCAGAACTCCTACTTGAGATGTGACCGCTTTCACAATGTATTAAGTAACAGTAAGTACTGGCCTCCAATTTCTAAAAATGTTTGCAGATATAAAAAAACAAATCATTCCTAGATGTTAGTCTGCACGAAGAGTTTCAAATAGGTGATATAGGGTCAGTGGGCTCCTTGCATCGTCTAATAAGAGGTATGGCTACGCAAAAAGCTTTGAAGAGAGATGAGTTTATAACACCAGAACTTACCAATCATTTGTTCCAAACCCCAGGTAGTTTTGTATGTCTACTTATTGGAGTAAGAAAATTCTTCACGACTTTATATCCTAAAGGTTTTCCCTTTGGTCTGGATTTGGCTGCCATTAACATACAACGTGGCCGCGATCACGGTTTACCTCCTTACACAAGTTGGCGTGTGCCTTGTGGCTTGTCGCCTATAAATACCTGGGAGGAGTTCGTTGTGGTTGTGGGTCCCGATTCTGCACAACGCATAAGCCACGCCTATCACAGCGTGCATGATATTGATTTATTTGTGGGAGGTATAGCTGAAAGGCCAGTTGTTGGCGGACTAGTGGGGCCTACATTCGCTTGTATTATAGCCCAACAGTTTAGCAATTCTCGTAAAGGAGATCGATTTTGGTATGAAAATGATGGTTTTGAAAGTTCTTTTACCCCTGCCCAACTTCATTCCATACGGAGAGTATCATTAGCTTCGGTTCTATGCCGAGCGGTGGGGGGTGGAACTTTCCAGCCACATATTTTTCTACCACCACATTTATCTAACAACGAGCGTTTACCCTGCGGTGTGGCTCCATTAGATGATTTCGATATAGGGCCCTGGCTGGAACAAGATCCTTTTGCTTCACTTGACAGCACTCATACAGAAGTACAACAATCCATTACACCCACTTTTCAACTACACACGGTACAAACAACTTTTAAACCACAAACTCTAACTGACCGTATATTTAATGTTGTGCCAATAGAGACGAAAATACCTGAAAATACGAACTCTCATCTCAGTAACATAAAAGTAGGCTTCTCTAACCGCAATCCAGCCGTAACAGCAATCAATGACTTTATACCAAATGCCTCTAGCGACCTTTTTACCAAAATCAGTGACAAGCTTGACCTAAAGCACAAAGTTAGCCAGGGACATATCACTAAACAGAAACCAGTTCCTGGTGTTAGTAACAAACTGGACAGGAAAAATCATAAGGGAGGCAATAGACATGGTGTACTACCGAACCCTACTCGTAGAACGGTTATAGTCAATAACATACCGATAGAATTACGGAATGCAGGACAAGATAAAGGTAAAAAAATACCTACAAACAAGGAAGGTGTAGCAGAACCAAGAATAGGGAGTGCAAATATTATGGCGGATACAGAAGATACTGAATGCAGTCAGAGCAAGACTGAAGCAGAAGTTCTTAATGTAGAAGAGCAAATGAAAAATGGAACAAGTGACCTAAAAACAATAACGGAAATTACGAAAACTGAACTTGAAAATGATCTTAAGATAAATGAAGACCAGGACGTAAACGAAGATAATCTCTTACCATATAGGGGACTAGTTGAACAAGATACGGAAATTATCCCCAACATGCAGGACGAATTGAATAACACAGAATCCTTAAGCACAGCTAATGATAACTTGACAAGTTTAGTGATGGAAACAAAGAAATTAAATTCGAATGAATTAAGAACCGATTTACACAAAAATATTAGCAGCATTTTAAACGACAAAATAAATTTTAAATTACACAATAAGAGCGAGCAAAAAGACTTAAAGGAAGTCATGAACTCAGAAATGCTTTCCACTGAGTTTCATAAGCAAACTGAAAACGTAAACAAAATTACAAGGACTAATAATAACGTACCGGACTATGAACTTAAGAACGTGACTTCAACGCTTTACTCTACTAAGGATCTTGACGACTCGGACATTGATCCCATGTTTCAAACAACACCCATCGAACACAAAAGAGTACAACGCAAACTAGTGCGATCTACCAGTACGGACCAAATTAAAGGCAACTTAAAACTTAAGCTTATTCACAATGAATTCACTAGAAATACCACCCGCATTTTAGCCAATAACAACCGAACAGCGACAACAAAATCTCCCAAAATAAGTCGTACGACATTGCGAACTGTTGAGCTTAGACAATACCAGGGCCGGCCCCCGTTTACAAGAACGCCTCAAAAGGTTATAGTAGACACGGTGAATGGCAATAACCAGTACGAAATTGAAATTAATATACGACAGACAAACAGAAATCCCAAACCACAACCAAGTACATCGCACATTGTCGACTACACGAATGCTTACAAACCCAATCATATTGACCGTTACACGAGCATTTATCAAACCACACCCATTTACGCCTACTATCAACCGGCTCCCACCCAAATTTCTAGCGTAATAAACAACCACAGAACCAAACCACCCACCATAATATTTGTAAATGAACATGATGAACAGAAGACTACAAATCTGCCGGGTTTCCTACAAGGCATTGTGGGCTGGAGCTTGAGCACCAAAAGACCTTTGCCTGCGTCCATAGGTTTCAACGACAAGCCCGATCATGAAACCATAATAGGAAGTCCACATAGTACAGCTCCTGTACAGCCGGCTTATCAAAAGCCACCCTCTCATTTGGCCCTACCAGCCATTTCTTCTAGCTTTAGCCAATCCCAACTGAATACAGCCGGTATAGCGCAGGCTTCAAGCGCTTCCGTAAGTAATGGCAATTTTGGTAGCATAGCAGGATTCGCTAGTGCTAATGGGGCCGACAGTACATTCAGTTTTAACATACGACCCAAGCCGGTAAAGTCTCAGCAAAGTAGTATTGCAGGAAACTATGGACTAGGGCAACCACAACGTAATCCGTGGAATGAAGCACATCCTCCAACTGGACAGCACATTTCTACTTACGAACTACCATACAGAGATAATATTTACAGTCCATTTTCTACCTACAATTCACAAAAGTACTACACAGCCAACAAGAAAAGACCACAACGAAAAGAGAGCTTGACCTTGACACCAGCAGGGGACTTTACAGACTTTGACTACGCAGAACGAACTTTAAGCAACGTGACATCGGACGAAGAAACTGTTGATATAGACGAAGACTATGAATACGATGAAGATTATGGCACATTGCCCTTTATAAGAAATTTAAATCAGGGCGACCACCTTAGACCTGGAAATGAAACAGACACGACAATGGACTCTTTAAATTTGACTACAACTAAGAATCAGACCATGGACGACAATTATGTTTTACCAGCTTTAAATATTACAACAAATTTACTGCACAACTTGCCGACAAACGTGCCACAGTCAACAAGTATCAACTTTTCGACAGACTTCCCCGATGCACTGGCAAGACATTTACAAAAGGACATATTAGCTGAGGACGATGACAACACAACTAAAACAAGTCCCACCAATAATCAGGAGAGAGTTAGTGACACCATCAGCCAAGTAAAGGCTGATGTCTTACGACACCTTCAACGCAAAAGGAAAATAAATAGAAACAAAAATAATAAAAGAAATCATGAGAAGATAGCATTTGCTCCCATCAATATCCTTACAAAGCCAGAAAGGTAAGAAATGGCCACAAATAAATGTGAAACACATTTCTTTTTATATGTGTAAATATATTTCTTTTTTTCAGACCTGACAATTGGGTAATCTTTGATTCCCCTCACCAGCTAAAAGGGGAAGCTTCTCTACCACAAACACCCGAACTTGTTATGGATCTTGTACCCTCTGATGAGATTCCGAAACCTTTGAAAGAAAATATTTGGCTTGACTTATCAAAGATTAAGAAAAAATTAGGTTTCAATTCTCAGGAACTTGTAAGACATGTAGACCCAGAAACGGACTTTACAATTACCAAGCACATGAACCTTAAGAAACAGGACATTAAAAATCAAGACTCACTAAAACATACGACAACTACCGAGTTATTATTAGATTCCAAAAAATCGAAGTCTAACTTCACTAGCGAAACGGTTACCGATACAAACGCAAAAGATCTTGAAACTTTGACAGCAACAAGTTCAACTTTGACTTAATGAAGGTTTTATTATTATTTTTTTTCATACATACATATGTATGTACATATGTATACGCATATATTATTATAAAAAGAATTTATTTGTTTTAAATTATTGAATATTTATTTAAAAGTTTTAATAAAACATTGTTTATAAAATATCTAGAATCACTTTTTTCTTCATTATAAATCGAAGCGCCTCTAACAAATTATTCTCTTCAATATGATTATCGAAAAATTTCTTTTCGCAGTCATTCTAAGCGACAGACAGCTGATTTGTGTTTCAGCAACAATTTTCAGAATGACAAGTCGAAAGAAAATCAATACAAACGGAAACGCAAACATTTCTACACAAATTTCCATTCCACTATTCTCCTTCAAACGAACGCATTTATGAAAAGCATTCACTTGCGATATATATGTAATAACTCAATATTCTGTTAATTTACATGTAAATAATTCTGGCAAACAACCGACTTCAATACAAAGAGCCAATCGAACAGTTTACAAAACCGAAGTAGTTAGTTCAAAACCCGATATAATCCACTTCTAGTTTATATTTCATTCCGAGGAAAGATTGGAATATCCTTTAAAAAATCTGCAAAACTGAGAGGAATTATGCGATGATTTGGGAGGGGAAAATTATCCATCTAATCTTCGAAAAAAAATTATTGGACCAATGTGCAGGCAAACCGTTCCAAACAAAATTTTTTTTCGAAAATCGATTCACAAATTATAGAATTATGGGTGTACAATCTCCTCCTTTTTTGTCGGTAAAAAAATAGAATATATAAATACATACATATGTATGCACATTCATTTAAAAGTTTAATTTTAAATCACCAAATTATTGATTTCGGGTTTTCTTTCTATTTATTAGGTCTCTAACGAGAGAGTAACAACTAGTATCATCTAGTAAAATATTTTGGTAAATGAACAGACCTACTGTTACTTTTGTTTTTTTGTTCTCATTTCCTTTTCATTTTGTCTTTCCATATGAAACGGGGAATTGAAGACCTGTAATAAGAATAAACTTATTAGGAAATTGCACTGAATCCTATAAATAACGTTTTATAACGTTTTATTTTAGAGCGATAAATATTCATATTTTTTATAAATTGATCTATAAAATGTTGTACTTTTTCGACTTAAATATTTTATTGTATTCCCTCTTAATGCTATTGTTTTATTTTCATTTTGAATTTAATTTAACGTCAACATTTTTTTATATGTTGTCTGTTGTTTTTAATATTGAGTAAAGATAGAGAGGGAGTGAGAGAGAGTTGTATTTGATGCACTGTTAAATTTATGAATTCGCCTTGTTTGAGATAATATTAATGACATTTAGTACGAAATTTATATGAAGAGCTTCATAAGCTTAAGGTGTAAAATATGAGCACAATACTATATTGCGACGCTAAAAATTTATTTATTTTTCCATTTTAATTCAAATATTATTTAAGCTCAATATCTTATTAAATTGTTAAAAAGTTGTATTTGTTAGTATTACAATATTGTGTTTGTTTTCCTGAAGATGATACTCAATTAGTATCGAACTATCGATAATAACAAATAAAATTTTTTAACAATTTAATCTTATTAAATTAAGCTTTAATAATATTTTAATCAAAATAATTATAAAAAGTTTAAAAAATATAGATATTTTATTTTTCCTTATAGAATAATAAAGGAAATTTTTTAAATTTAAATTTTCTTCAATGTTCAAGTGTTAACGTTCATTTTTTTTAAATACAACCCTAACGATTAAGGACTATGCGAACAACCCTGTTTTAATGAATGCACTATCAATTAAACTGCAACGCTGTACCGGTTCAAAAATCTTCCCAATGCTTCTAAAACTATTGTTTGTCAAAATTGTTTTTGTTGCTTTTTTCTCCGGTTGGTGCTTTTTGTAAAGGGTGCAGAAGCATTAGACTCTGCAGGAAAAAAAAATAGTTGTAACTTTTATTAAATAAAAAAATTTTTAGGAGAAGAGTGTGTGAAATTGTAAATTAAAAAATGGATTAACAAAATTTCGGAGAAAACCATAAAATTACTATATTTTTATGGCCCAAAACTGCAATAGAAATATGCAAGACTGAAAGGGAAAAATTTTTTGCACATTGACAACTACGTACAAATACACAGCAATAAAAAGGCAAGAATGGAGCCCAATAATCGTAATCATGGCTACATTGATTTATCGTCATCTGAGGATGACGAGGAAGAAGAATTTTCTTTACCAGAAACTTCTGAAACAGAGGAAGAGGACGAACATTTGCGCAGAGGTCCTATAAGACAAGGTCATACCAGCTGGTGGGGAGATGAGGCTCAGAAACATGCAATACAAGAAAATTTGGCCAGTAGGCTAATGAAAAGAGAAGTAATTAAATGACTTATAGCTTTTTTGAATAGCTTTGCAAATAATCGCATCCGTTTTAGTATATGGGCAATGGTAGGGGTAAAAAATCATTTTATAATAATGTGCCAACTCGATTGTGCTTTTGTCTTAAGGATATAATACCAGCGAACGGTATACAAGGGTAAGTTTTTAATTTTTCTATTATTCAGTTTCTAGAGCAGTTTATAACAGAATCATTATCGTACACGTTCCTTGTGCAATAGACAAGTGTTTATGGGTCTTTCAGCTTGTGGCCAATTCTTGTTGAGTTACAAATTCTGTTGCAATGATAATGCTTCCGTTAGCCATTACTCTTTCAGCATGGGATTTAAGTATACGTAAGTATATATTACATATTATTTAAAATCGCAATATAAAGACAGGTCTACTTCTAGTTTGTTTTTCTGGATATATCAGCCCTTCAAACCTGTACGTAATTTCTATAAATGCTGCCTCTTCGATGATCACGGTGTTGACAATATGAAGAAAGTCAGTATGGTTCAATGGAAAAATTGTGATCCTCGCATTTTAATTGTTCATGGTGCTTCCGAGGATGAAAATGAAGACTCATATATAACTTATGTTAAAGTTCCTAAATTGGGCTGTTTAGATTGTAAAAAACTACAAGAATTTGAAGAGGAAGATGGATGTAAGTAAAATTTTATAATAAATTGCTTATCTCAAATTTTTTAATATATTATTAGCCTTCTTTTTATAATTTTTCATGTCCTAAATTTGTTTAGTGATAGTTAAGAAACTTAATATGGGAATCAAGTTCGATTTTTTAATTTATTATGAACTAAATGTTTACCATAAAAAGAAATTTTATAGATCGTCACTGTAAATACAATTTTGGGATCTATAGAGATAAGCAAGATTATTGGGTTTTTACGCAGACCATAGTAAAATTTTATTTAAGTTTTCGTCTTAGGTGCCGTCTAGCTTGTTTCATTTTGAAGACGAATCTACTTCATAGTCTCGAACTTATTCTGGAAGAACAAGAAAAAACAGTCGAGAACTTACAAAGTTTTCTTTAATTAATTCTCATAAATTCTAGGAGAATAATATTTTGCAACACTTGAGCTTTTTCATGATGTCCTTAATATATGTATGTAGCCGAGATTATGTATCTGAGCTCCATGAAAATTAGCCCTAAACCAAATGCCTTCAAAATGACAGAATGCCGTTTAGGCAAGGAATCTGTATAAAGCATTGCGTAGCACAAATTGCCATAGAGGAAAAGATTTTCTTCTCTCCTGCCTTTGGCTCCATACCTGGTCTTCGTATGTTTCCAAAAGCAGGCGAAATCGTTCCAATTAAAAATGACCACAAACAATACGAAGTCTCCCCAAAATTTTGTTATCGTTTTAATAGAAAATTTTGGTGTCATTTTTCATTTATATTTCTTCAAGATAATTTAACCAATGAAAAATTGTCCCAAAACTTGTATTGAAAAAAGACAACAAAATTTGTTGGTGTCATTTTACATTTTTCCGGTCATTCATTTTCGAATTTGGGGCCATTTGTAATTTTAAGTTGGTGCCACTTTTCTTGGCTGCTCTTAATGATTTAGTATATCATTACAATTTACTTTTATTTTATAAAATAATTAAAAATGGATTACATTTTCTTATCACCTGCCCCATTTTTTTGTGCATCATAATTAATTTTGTATTACATTGTACGTAATTAAAGGAATAAAATACTGATGATAATGCGTGATCAGAGAAAAAAAGAAAAATCCATGAGTAAATCTTATTTGCACATCTTTAGCATCTTTTATAAAGCGCCCTTAAAGGCGAAATGACATAATCTTCGTCTCTTCTTTATTTCACCAAATTATCTAAAAATTTTATAAATCCTGACATTATTACAATTAAAAAAAATTATTATAAAAAGAACAATAATAAAAGTTCCTTCCTGCAAATTTGGCTTTTGTGTATTTGAGTTCTTTTGGAGGTTAATGGCTGATATAAATTGCAGCTCCGTCCTAATCGTTTTTATATTTTCATGTTTTCTTCTTTAACAGATTTTCGTCGTCAAATGCTCTGCCTTAAATGTAATTTAACTGTGCATACGAAATATTCAACGACTGATTCGGATCGTAAATTCGATCCCAATTTACATCTTATTTGTCCTGAACGCATTTTAATAATTTCAAATGGATTTTTTCACATGTTGCACATGCGTCTGGAACAACCCCCTAAAGATCAGCAGAAACAACAGCAACAACAATCACAGTTGCAAAGTCAGCAACAACAACAACACCAACTAAGTACAATAAATCAACACATACTAAACCCATCAATTTTAATGCTCAAATCAACTCATAATGCGGAAAATAGTAACAATTATAATAACAACAATTGTCCTGTGTTAATATCGCCTCTCTTTAATCAAGATGTGCCAGAAAGACGTACTCCTATACAGTTCAATGGAATACCAGACTTAACCGATCAATTTAGTATAGATAGTCAATCAACAAATTCACAAAATAATGTGGTCGCTCGAATAATTGAAGACTTTGCGGATGTGGAAACTGATTCAACACACTCTGGCAGTGGCGTTGTAACCATTTCCCAATTGACTTCGAATGGTCTAAGATCACCTGCATCCAGTCAAAACGATTCTGCCATATCAGTGTCACGCAAGTCGTGCGAGGAATTGATATTTAATTGCAATACGAATGGTACTAGTCGCTTAAATGCCATGTCACCAGCAACTATAAATAATACAAATGCAACATCATCTACAATTAGTGTTAATACGGTAACTAGTAACGGCGTGGGTGGAACTGGTGGTAGTGGGGCCGTGGGCGGAGTAAATGTTAATAAAAATAGTTCCCCTTTAATGCAGAAAGGGCCCCGCCAAAGACATCGTATAGTAACAAAATCTTTTCGCAAAGGAGTTTCCATATTTTTTTCATCAACTGGTATGAAAGCCAATATTACAGCCGTGAACACATCATCTTCAACAAATCTTAATACAAACAGCAATAATAATAATGATCGAGCAGCTGCTTACGAATTTTCCGAAGAAAATGAAAAGTGCGAGAAAATATCGATATTGCGCAAAAGACGTCTAGCTGAACGCAAATATGAGTTCTCTGAAGATAATTCAGAGAACATTATACCCTTTACAAAGACTCGTACTTCCAGTACATATAGTTCCTTCTTAAGCAACACAAACGCCGGCAATCACTCACCCAGACACAATATAACGCATTTTCATAGTATTTCACCCTATGCCTCACCCTCATCATCACCTCACACACATCATTCGGTGACAGTGGCTGCGCTCTCTCCTTTACATCGGTCATGTACTTCACCATTGGGTTTTAGATCTCCCCCCTCAACCTCGGGCTTGGTAACACAATCGGGCATAGGTGGTGGTGTTAATGGCAGTAGTGGCAATGTAATGCGTTCTCCTAGCCGCCACTTCGTCGCCAACCATTTCTATAACAATCAAAAATCTCCGCCACAAAATTTCGGCCACACCCTTTCACCTGCAACGCAATACATGTTGAGCTTTAAGCCGCACGGTACTCTTTCCCCTCTGCAGCTGTCCATGACAAAACGCTCCCATATGGAGGTAAATGGATCTCTATCGCCGAATCATCACGTATCGGTGTTTCTCTCGCCGCGCAGGGACGAATATCGCTCAGTAGTTGAGGTGCCGCTGCAGGGAGGCGCCATGCCAGAGAAACCTGTTTGTACTAAGAAGTTCTTAAGGCGGTTTGTGGAAGAAGATGATGCCGCCTCGGTTATAACGAGTGAAGAAGGTTCATAATTTTTCAGGTGACATCTATATAAAACGTCTTATAATTTCTCCCACTTTTAGACGACTGTATATCACCTGGATACCACATTCTTTTACCCATGGAGGTACATGGATCTTGTTATTCAGAAATGCAAATGATTTCGAAGGCTTCTTACCAACAGCTGCGCTGTTCTAGTGTGGTCATAGAACAGCATTCATTTGATATGGAAACCTTTACTTACTATGCCATCAGTACTTTGTGCCAGAAAAATCAGAAAACCTACGACTTCTTTTATGATTGGGCCTATGAATTGATAAATGTAAGTGATTCGAAAAAAGAAATCAAAGCGAAATTATAGATGAATTTCTTTCCAGGTATGTCCCACATCACTCACAGTATTTTGCATTTTATTGGCACATTTTTCGGCACGTGAGGAAGTCTCCTCCTGCTCGAATTGCTCGCGTAAACTTAATTGTGCTTTTCATAGGCGCGAATACGAATGTCGCGTTTTATTTACCTGGAATATGATGACAGGGGAGTGGGATATTTTGGATTTTGGCGAACTCCATGACTACAATCATTACAAATACAGTCCGAAAAACAAATTCACTTCCAATGTATCATTGCAGCAGCGAGCAAAAAAGTTGGCACGAGAAATGGCCCAGACTCTGCAAAAGTTACCAGATTACACTAGTAATTTAAGAATTCTAGACTCGAATGTTAAAAAAACTAAGAAATCTTTAACTGATATTGATAACATGATTGAGTTCACCTTGAAAAAAAGATCGCATTCAATAGATTAAATCATACAATCAAGCTTTACTCAACTCAAAAAATTCAAAGTCTAAAAAAAACTTAATGATATTTTTTAACGCAACAAATATATTAGAAATACATGCTAAGGTGTATTTTTAATGATTAACTGCTATACTCTTAAAGCTTCTTGTATTTGATGATGTTGGTTTAATTATGTGCGCTAAACGGAAGCTAAATACTATTATATACTTTTCTATTTTAAAATCTTTTGTTTTTAAATTAAAAACATTTAATTCTATATAGTGTTTTATGTAATTGAACAAATTTGTATTTTGTTTTAAATTTTATGCTTTAAAAGCCTTACAGACCTGTCCCATGATGTCGGAATTTGGAACAAAAACAAGATATACGTCCCTCGAATAAACTGTTTTATGGATTTATTTATGCATTTAACGACTAAATAAATAAATAAATTCATAAAGCGGACCATTAAAATGATGCTAATCAGTTTATGTCCAGCGAACGATAACGCACGATATCCCGGGATAGGCTGTCTGTCAATTTGTGATTTGTTTTATATCTGAGCAAATCAGAAAAAATTTAATTTTTGTTTTATTTTAATATGTGAAAATAATCTATTCAATATATACATACAACGAGTGAGATAATACTATAATTTAATATTAAATATGTTTTATTTTTGAAGGGAAATGGCTGCTAATAAAACCAGAAATGATTTCTAGGAGCTAACATTTTTAAGCCTGTTTAATTATATTTGTTTAAAGCACAATTATTTTAAACAAAATGTCCACATTTTTATTTATATTATTTCATTATTCGTGGAAGTACTTATGTAGTGTAAGTTTTGTCATATAATGAAAATATGTGGGAGCAATACAAATTCTGCGGATTAAAAAAACATTACAACAGATGTATGTACATCTGCGACTACCAGACAAATAATCTAAACAACATTTACGAGATATTTATATCTGGAATATTTTAAAGAGTTCGTCGTGAATTTCATTTATTAGAATCACCACGATCTCATTAGTTGTTTCTTTACGAAAATGTTTTACAACAAGCATAAATCAAAATGCATTGAAGCATTTAAGAGGGATGTATTCATCATATAGTATGAATATTAACGAAACATATAGATGTACCATATGATGGAAATCAAAACGAACATTTTGGCAGATCCTTTATATAAGTTTTGTGGACTTCACACATTTGCGTATCTGTTGTCGATAGCAATTGCCTGCTACTAAAAGCCATTTGCCATATTCTATGCCTTAAGGAATGGTTAAGGCCTTTCAGCAGCAGTTAGTTGTTATATACCAGCAAGGAATATGGAACTGCCTATTTTTCAAGCTACTTATACATATTATTTTGTTATAGTATATATTCCAAATTCTACAACTTATTCATTTACCTTTAAAATTTAATATTTCCAAACCGCTGCTCCGTGTAATCGCACAATCTATTGGCACTAATATATCATTGACGTTGCAACAACTGCCTTAAATTTTTTTTAATTTTAACACTCTCTCTGAAATTGAACTTTTACATTGACTTTGGACCGTTGCTGCCTCTAATAGAAAGCCTGCACTTTTTCAAGAAACACATACACAAACTAAAGAAACAAATTGATTTTAACTAAGTGCAGCAATTCGGAAGTGATTTTTTAACTTTCTGCAGCAACTAGTAACTACTTGTGGCAGACACTAATAATTTTATATTTCACTCGTATAACAACGATTTCAAATCATTTGAAACTATACACTTTTATTTAGACTATTTCAACACTTTCATAATAATATATGTAAATGAATTTAAAGTATATTTCATGAAAATACTTAGAGAAACCGAGAAAACAATTTAATCCGGCGGAAATTGCGCTCAAACTAGAATGTATTTCGCTACTTGGCAGAGTTGCATTGTTCATGTCTAAGCGAAGGGAAATTTTTTGTAGAGTTGCATTTTTATAAATTCAACTTATTTGAAATGATGGATGTAAAGGACTGATATTAATTAAAAATACTAATAAGAAAATAAATATATAAGAAAAGGCCAACAATGAACATAAGCAATATGCAACTGTACAAACTTGTTGGAAAAAACGTAAATTAGCCTTAAATATCGGGATGGTAAAAAAATTTAATTTTTTTATTGATCAATCCATATCAAAAATTGCTTATAGTTTGTGTACAATTTTACATAATTTTTTTTACCACATTTTATGTATGGGAAATAATTCACGTGAAAAATTCGTTCGTCTTTTAATCACGAGAAGGATGATTATCCTCAAATCATGTTCCTTCCAATATTTTGTTTGTTATTTTTACGGAATAAATAGAAAAGTAATTTATTCTGTTTATTTTTATACATACAAAATTATTTCAAATCGATTTTTTCTACTGCAAATAATTATATTAGCACCAAAACTAAAATTACATGAAGAATGTTTCTAAGAAATTTGTTACATGAAACATTTCCTATTTACAATAAGAAATCGAAATCTCAAACAGCTTAAAAGAATGTGATACAAATTTTTTAAAATTTGGCATCTGTCCTTTTTGTCCCATCTTTCCTTTTCACAAAGAAATAACACCTTAAGTAAGTAGTAGGCATTAATTGAATGAGTAAAACTTCTCTTAAAAAATAAATAAATATTATACATAAATTTATTATTAATATCTCCATATTTTTTGATTTAAATATTATTTAAGCTCAAGGTCTTATTTAGTTGTTAAACTATTTAATTTGAAGTTATCGATGTCGATGCTCATTGAGCATCATATTCAGGAAAATTCTGAAGATGATACTCAATGAGTATCGAAATACCGATAATTTCAAATTAAATTGTTTTACCACTAAATAATAAAAACTTAAATTTATTACACTCCCTCAGCCTAATTCGTGTGTATGTTATATTAATGAAAAGTTTTAAACTATGATCTCTACAGATTTTATTAAGTGTTACAAACTATAAGTACAGCTTATTAAGAATGATTTGTTTTTCGAAAGGTAATGTTCAACTTGGATATTTAAAAGATAATACTCCAGATTTTAAGACTTAAAAATTATAGGAATGAAATTTGTTTAAAGGATGTCATCTGACATGATCATGTGATTCATAAAAATACGCAATATTTCGAATAATGTTCTTCGTAACAGTTGTTTTACAAGTGGTACAAGCTTTTAAAAGATGACGGTCGTCCTGGAAGCACCATCACATCAAAAACCGCTAAAAATGTTGAAAAAGCGAGGCAAATTGTTATGGAGAATCATCGAATCACTATTAGAGAAGTTGCAGAAAATGTCGCCATATCAGTTGTCTCATACCGTAAAATTTTTTCGCAAATTTCGGACATGAAGAGCGTGGCAGCAAAGCTTGTTCCAGAATCGCTGAATTTTGAACAAAAAAAAACCGTCGCATAGGAATCGCTCAGAAGTGTTAAATGACGTTAACGACGATCGAGATTTGCTTAAAAGGGTCATAACTGCTGACGAACCATATGGTTATGCCATCGAAACCAAAGTTCAATTGTCCCAATTAAAGAGCCAAGACCAAAAAGCCCGTCAAGTTCAATCAAGGTTTTGCTCACTGTTTTCTTCGATTACCATGGTTTAGTGCATCAGGAGTTCTTGCCACATGATCACACGGTTAATAAGAAGTATTATTTTGAAACAAACTGACAAACATATGTTCGAAACAAGTGTGTCAACATAAAAAGAAATCGCTAACTGAATGAACTTAGCCCGAGAAATATTAAAATACACCTTTTATATATGCTTATATTAAGAATAGTATAATAGTCTTTGAGAAATATTATTGATAGTATGATTGATTTAAAAAGAAAAGACTATAGAATTTAAGAATATTTAAAGCACCAGTCTTAAAGAGATCTAATAGTTCTTTAATTAAATTGCAGTATGTAATTCTTCGTCACTTATATTTATAAATTTTGGTTACACAATTAGTTTTCATCATATTGCTTACTTTCCTGATCGTGGTGTAGTTGTTTATTTTTTTCTAGAACTTTTAAACACACTTCATGGGTTAATAAACACAAGTCTGTATTCGAAGATAAATTTCCCACAGAACAGCGCTGAGTTGTTGGTTTCAGTCTTCGGGAAATTTCCGCCGGATAAAGAAGTGTTCTGAGTTCAGTTGCTAAATTATAATAAAATAATTCATTAAATGATAGTTGCTCCATAAAAATTTTAATATTAAAGTGTAATTTAAATGTGAAGTAATTAAATTTACTTACTGTGGTGTGTCATTTAAAATATTAATGAATAAGAAATAGAATTGCCACAGATTGTGCAACGTCATTGCAAAAGAATAAAAGTTCGTATGTTTATTTGCATGTGTATATGTGTGTGTGTGTGGATGTGTACATGAAAGATCTTTTATCGTTAAAATAAGTTGTTCGTTTAGTAAAGACGAGCTTATTGTTATTTAATATGCATCTTTGGGGTAAATTATTGCCAATTTTTCATTTAGTTTCCTTCTGCGGACAAAGATAAATTATTATGCGAAAAAAAATTACTTTCGGTAAGTGTTCTATCGCATATTTATTTAACTTCTAATTAAAAAATTATATAAAAAGAACTAAGTTTTACTTATAATAATATGTAGATATCGATAACGTATAGAAAACATATCGCTCCTTTAAGGGAACATAGTCATATCTGAACAAAATCAAGCGTGGCAAAATGTGGCTTACGTTTTTAAAATCAATAAAAGTAAAGTGACTTAAAAATTTTGTTTTTTTTTTTTTTCAATATATGTATATATGTTGCACTAAAGGAACGATATGATATTCTTATGGCCTCTAAATATTTATAAAAAACTTGAAGAAATTTCACTGAATTTTTTGCAACATGAAAATATTTGTTGAAAGTCGATATTTGAATTGAAGATTTGATGATTTATATCCTAGATTAGGAAATTTTCTAAAAGAGCCGTTTATATATATTTTTACTCGCGTTATTCAACTACTTATTGATTTAAAAAAAAAGTTATTTTAATGTTATGATTAGGAAATTTAGCTTAACAAACTCCATAGTATTCTTTTATAGTTTTTCCTCTAGAAATAGTTCACCACTCATAACATTCATATTTTGATTTTTAACAAAAACTTGATGAAATATTTTTAATTTTTCAATAAATTTAAGTTTTTGGGGATTCTTTGGGAAATATTGGACATTTTATGACCCATACGCATTGAAATTAAATTTAAATAACTTTTACAAGCCATTATCAACTGTACCAGGACCAAAAAATTTTCAAGATCTTGTTTCATCTTGCAATATCTAAGATCAAAAGCCGAAATTAGTTACAATCAGTGCCAGAGTTTGTATTTGATTCGTATGGCATAAAAATCCGAGGCTGAATGCTTTCAAACTGCTTAAACTTCACTGACAATTTGGTTTAGCGACCAATGAAATGTCGGCATATGAAGAGCTAAAGCCACAACAAACAATGCATTTTGCAAAAGCTTTAATTGTATAAATTTAAAACAAATAAAAAAATTGCGGAGGGTTTATAAACAAGTGTTAATGACCAATTTAAAATTTACTCCTTGATCATAAACACTTCTTCATAAACAAAAAATAGTTCGAAAATAATAATCTTATAGCTCGACGACACAATTCACAAGTTACTTAGTTTTCACTTCTATGGCAGTGACTGCCCCGCCGCAATAATTTTTTTACCTAAAGCTTAAAAAATAAATTAAAATTTATTGTTTGTTATGGCTGTACCTGTTCAAATGCCGACATTTCATTGGTCGCTAAACCAAATCGTCAGTGAACTTTAAGCAGTTTGTCGAAAAATATATATTTATTAAGAATTAAAAATGTAAAGCACTAGTATTAATTTTGTTATTTTGTAAACAAAAGATTCACTGGCTGAAACATGTATACATTTTTAAAGCAACTGCATCAAATGGTGTCTGGCTTGAATTTAATTCAATATTGTGTCTGGCTGATTTGGTAAACAAATGCTTTCAAAGTATAAAGGTTTTAGACACCGCTAAAATATTTGTTTAACACGTAAACATTTTGAGAGCACCTGCATCAAACGTGCGTGACTTGGATATAGCTGAAAGCAATTGTTATTATTGAACAGAGCTTTCTAAAGTATGAGGGTTTCGGAGGAGTGCTTGGGTACAATATAAAAACATTATTCTTAAAAACTCTCCAACTGACTGAATTAATTTTAACTTTTTAATCAAAACGACTTTTTACAATACGACAAAACCAAATCTCTACGTGAAATAGTTGCAAGGAATATATAAATAGTTCTTCTGTATATCGCAGGTTATTTGCTCTATATGTGTACCGAGTGACTTGAATTTTTTGCTTCAATCATTATTTTGTTTTTAAAAGATCAGCGAATGTTGCATCACTGTGCTCTCTGTTACGGTCCTATCGATTTTAATCAGGATTTGTTGGTTTAATCTCGATTATACCAATGATTTCCTAATTTTCCTTTTATTCTGCAATATAAGTAAATTATTATTTGAAAGGTTTGGACGGTTTTCACAAATTTTAGGCCTCTTTTTCTACTTCAACCAAGTGAAACTTTGCGTTATTTTAATACAATTATATTTGTTTTTTGTTACAAACAACAACAATTTACAATGAAATAATGCAATGCCTCCCCACCTGGGTACCATAAACGGTGCCACTCGCCTATTTTGTCTTCAAGAAAGCCAACTCTCATCATTAGAGGAAGAAAGAAAATTATTTTCCGAGGAGAGTTTATCACATTTTCTTTTCTGAAAAATGTGTAACATTTTGTTGATACATTTTTTTTCTCTGAAAGGGAAAAAATTTTACGCTTTTTTAGAATAGAACATGCCATAAAGTCTTCGACGACACTTTCATGGTGAAATAAATGCACAAGGTGATATCAATACGCCTGCATATTATATGTTGCTTTATTTCTTTCAGTTCACTAAGCTGTCAAAAATCTATGCATTTGTGTGTACGTGTGTGTATGTGTGTGGTGGTACATGGCAATATTCTTATTATGTGTGAGTTTTTTTGCTACATTTCTTGTTGTTTTTTTTCCTTGACAAACAAAAATAACTGTTTTTGTTTTATTGTTATATGTACAAGGTGGCGGGAAAGTAATGTCATAATTTTAACTGACTGCCATTTTATTATAAATGAAAATAAATAAAGTTTATTTCAAAGTGTAAAATTCATGACATTAATTGAAAAAAAATACTTATATATCGCTCAAATGGCCAGCCCCTGAGTTGAAGCATAATAGCGCTCGTTTTTTTGGAACAAAGCGAATTCATAACTCAACAAATAAGCACCAGAATAAAAGTAGAAAGCAAAGGATAATATTCCAAAGTAATAAAAATAAATAAGCAAATAATCAAAACAAATGAACAATTTGTGTCAATGTCACGGAAAGTCCTTGCCTTTTTTTGGAGAAAGCTCATGTTAGTGGCTTATACATAGATTTTCGTAAGAAAAATAACTTACCTTTGCATTGAATCGAATATCCTTAAAAAAATATAAAAGTTATTATTTTTTTTTTTTTTTCATTGAAAGATGAAATTTTTCATTTATTTTCTTTCCTTCTCTGTTTTATATGTAAGTTTCTTTGTTTATCGCCTATTTTTTAATTTGTTAATTTGAAAATAAAAATAAGTTCAACTTCCTTAAGCCCAGTTCTTTAAATTTAAATTTTATACACAAAAAACCTGCGGTTGCTTCTTTTCTTTCTTAAAGTCGTTACAATAGTAGTTGCTTGTTTTGTGGGATTTGCTTCTTGGTAGATCGATTTTTTTATCAGATTTAACCGGATGTAGGCGATTTGCCATTTTGTTTAATTTTTTATTTAATTTTTAATTTGTTTTCTTTTTTCTTTGCATACAAAATCTGTACACCTATTGACCTATTACAACTTACTGACTACTATTTATATATAACTTTAATTTATACTAATATTTTAATAGTATTATAGTATAATAAACTTAAAAATAAATACAATTCTCCTTTAAAGTTGTTTATAATATATTTGGGTTCTGTTTTTCTGCTCTATTATTGTGTTATTCTCCCTTATTCTAATTGTCGTCATCGTTTTTCGTTGTGTTTTATTGACGTGACGTCGGTGTCGACATATGGATTAAGGGGGACTATTTTTATTTTTGTAATTTCGAAGCAATTTTCAGTTATTTTTCAAATAATTTCAATAATTTACTCAAATACTTTTAAATATTTATTTATCAATAATAAATTAATAATTTATGATTTTTAAACATTTTCGAATCGTTTTCTCTGACTGAAGCGTTTTTGTTTGGATTTTTTTTAATTTTATTATATAAATATTACCATAATCGAAATATTGTTGCATTATTATTAATTGTATGGGGTTTTTTGTTTAATAATTTAATTATGAAATTTTTGTTTATTTCTTAGAAAATTACGAAACTTAATTGATTTAATTAAATAATTTCCTG
The DNA here is from genome assembly GCA_963681545.1 of Germaria angustata. Taxonomy (NCBI): domain Eukaryota; kingdom Metazoa; phylum Arthropoda; class Insecta; order Diptera; family Tachinidae; genus Germaria; species Germaria angustata. The sequence goes on along the minus strand of OY812998.1, from coordinate 13,121,081 downwards.
CAATTAAAGAATTCATATCACGCTGAATGTCAAACTCCATAAAAGGTATACAACTACCAATTTTTTTTTTAATATTTAGTATGATGTTCATGTTTATATAAATTCTTTAGATGAGGACAACAGGCAATTTTCAATGGTATTTATTGGCTTTCCAAAGATCGGTTTTATTTATTTAAAACAGTTTTATCTTTAACATTAATTATATGGGTTTTTAATCTATAATATTATTCTCGACAATTTTATTTTTACAAAATTAGTTAAAATTTTTGTTTTTGTTTTGTTAAGCCTACATTTTTAATTTACATAATACATATACATACACACAAATATCTGTTACCTTATGAACTTATAAGACTGGCTTAGGTATTTTTCTTTAATTTTAATTACTGAAAATTTTTAAAGAAAATTACTTTTTTCTATGGTAATTCATTACCAGTTGCAGTTCCTTTTTCAAAATTTACTGTTTCCAAAAAACATTTTTAAACGTAACTTTTTCAAAGGTACATTTTTAAAAAGTACTTTTTTCAAAATATATTTATTTCAAAAGTCCTTTTTCAAAATGTGATTTTTCTAAGGCACTTATATCTAGAAATGCTGTTTTCAAAAGGTACATTCTTCTAGAGGTAATTTTTTAAAGAGAACTTTTTTCAAAAGGAACTTCTTTAAACTATTTCTCCAAAGGATTTATTAGAAAGGGAATTTTTTCAAAAGTACTTTTTTCAAATGGTGACTCAAAATGTACCTTTTTAAAAAGATTTTTATTTCAAACCGTGCATTTTTAAAAGATACTCTTTTCGTAAGATCTTTTTTAAAAGTATATTTCTTGAAAGGAACTTTTTCGCATTTATTCTTCTAAAAGGTACCTCGTTGACGAAGCACTTTTTTCAAAAGGTACTTTTTCAAATAGTGTTTTTTCAAACGGTGCTTTTTCAGAAGGCAATTCTCTCAAAAGATCTTTGTTTTGGAATGTACTTTCTTAAAGCGCACTTTTTCAAAAGGTACTATTTGGTAAAGGTACTTTTTCAAAAGGTTCTCTTTTAAAGAAAACTAGGTTAAGTTGGAACTTTTTTCATAAGCTCCTTTTCTTAAATGGAGCTTTAAAAAGTATGTTTTTGCATATGCAATTTTTATTTTAAAAGGTACTATCGTCGAAAGGTACTTATTCAAAATATACTTTATTCGCAAAGTATTCTGTGAAAGTGGAGCTCTTTCTAAAAGGTATTTATTTAAAAGAGAATTTTCAGAAGGTACTTTTTGAAGAGGTACTTTTTTAAAAGGTACTTTTTTGAAAGGTACTTTTTAAAAGGTACTTTCTTAAAAGGTACTTTTTTGAAAGGTGCCTTTTTAAAAGGTACTTTTTTGAAAGGTACCTTTTTAAAAGGTACTTTTTTGAAAGGTACTTTTTTTAAAATGTACTTTTTTAAAAGGTACTTTTTTAAAAGATCTTTTCACAGCGCTCGTTTAAAAAATTTTCAGTTTTCTCCTTCTCTAATACTTCTTTAAAAATGTACTTTTTAAAGGTTTTCATTCGGAAGGTTCTTTATTGAAACCGTATTTTTTCAAAAGGTTTCTTTTTCGAAAGATACCTTTTCCAAAGATATTTGTTCAAAAAACTAATTTTTACAGAAAGGCACCTTTTTTAGGAAAAATTTCTTAAAAGGTGGATTTGAAACTTTAAAGGTAGTTTTTTGTTTATTCTAGTTCCAAATTGTGCTTTTTTAAGAATTTTTTTTTTTGAAAACGCAGTTTGAAGGATACCTTTTGCATAGTGTACAATATACTTTCATCACGTTGATCCTTACCAAAGGAAAATTTGTTAACTTCTTCTAAAAGGCAATATTTTTTTAAAGGATGATTTTTTAATGCATTTCTTAAAGTTTTCGCTGGCAATGTCACATTTTTCTAAGGATTGTTGTCCAATATCTTGTTCTTTAAAAGCTGTGGCTTGAAATATTTAAAACACAACTTGGATTTTATTTTTGAAAATGTTCGATTTTATTTTTCAAAATGTCATTTTCTTTTTTGAGAAATGATGGTAAAAAAATGTGTGAAAAAAAGAATTTTTTATATTAAGGACATTAATGAACAAGAGGTCTAATGTAAATCGTTAAACTTAAAAAGGAATTGATTTAAAAAGTTGTTAGGAATCTAGAGTAGTCTTTCAAGCTACAGGAAAAATTATAAGAAAATAGTTTCCATCGCATATATTTATACTTTTTTTGTTTACTTTTGTTAAATAATTTCCCAAGCCAGTCGAAGCCGTATATACATACATATTTGTATGTATTTGTATTTTATATAATTTTTACAATAAAATTTTTTTTATAACTATAAACCTTCTACTGCTGTCATCCATTAATTTGTACAAATAAAGCAATTTTTTTATATTATTTTTCGATAAAAAGCTAATTTTTTTTGTAGAAAATTTAACAAAAAACTAACTTTATATGTGTATATTTGTATAACATTATATTAGATGAAACTTAAAAATTATAAAATATAATGTTCCCCCCCAGAAAATAAAAGAAAACCAAAAAACAAAAAAAAAAAAAAAAACAAATAATCAAAGACGACATGTTGGAAAAAAGATAAATGTGGAACTATTATTACAAAACCATTTACAAAAGATCGTTATATAAGACTTACTTTTAAGAAATACATCACAAACGTTTTATTTCCTTTTTGTATATTATTTCCTAAACTTTGAATACAACTCTGTTATTATTATCTCATACGTAATTTACAAAATAAGATTGACTTAATGGCAACAGCTCAGCAGTAATCAATCTCTTGGTTTAAATTTCTTTATTAAAATTATTACGAAATTTGTCTAAACGAAAAAAGAGTAGAGTAGAGTTTGTTAGAAGAAAACTAGTTTTCCAATTTAATTTTAGGTGTTCAATTTCTGCTTGTGTATTTTACGCTGTTTCGTTGTTTTGGGTTTGTATTATTTAACTTTCCTTTGCGTCAAATCGCTGTGACCGTTGGCGGCTCCATTGGCCAATACGGCGCCATTCCTATACGCGCTGCCGCCGTTCATTAAACCATTCGCACTGGTGTTATTGCCACCATTTGCTGTTATCGCTGTCGTTGTCATGCCATTTGTGAGGCCGTTGATCTTACCATTAACAACACTACCATTCATATGTTTGCTGCTGCCCACGTTGGCATCGTTGGTTGCCGCCCCGTTACCACTGGCATGGCCATTGTTTAAGGGTTTATGGTTCTTTTCGGAACGCTGCAAAAAGAACATTAATAGGTTCTTATATTGCTACAAATTTGCATTAAATTTCGAACATATTTTTTAAATAAGAAATTATAAATACGTATAGTCAAATAACAATTGCCACACGAATTGTTTGGTTTGAGCCAAATTGTTCATTATTATTTAAGCACGTTTAATGGTTGTTTGGTTTTTTTTTTCGGGGGTTATTCAAAAATGACGTTATTGCAATATGTTGATTTGTTTTTATATACATGGAGTTTGTACGTGGCACCAGGCAGAGGATTAGGTCACAAATGGAAGTACATAAAAAAGGAAAATTGATTGTTTGTTTAGTTTGGATTCGTTTGAAAATGCGAAAAATGTGAAATGCTCATATCATATTCAGTATATTTGCATTATTACGAATAATTATTAATATAAAAGTTAACTAAAAGCAAAATTTTAATGATATACTAGTAATGGTTGAGTTTTATGTGTAACATTTGTTTAAGTGTAATGTTTCCTACTTTAAGCGGAAATATTGAAAAGTATTGCCTGCCATTGGGCGGCTGCAACTACAGTAGCCGGCCAAACTACAAATAGTAAATAAAAACTTCAGCTGAGAACTGTAAAGCACCTAAAAATGTAAATTTTAGGATATCAGATTTCTACTCCTATAACGCACATACCGTGGAGAGTCGCTTTGTAATTCAAATATGTAGAAGGAAAATGTCTTTGAATTTAATTTACATAAATATCAAACATTTTTATTTTGAAATGGAATTTCGAATTGAATAACGTACGATTGTGCAGTTCTTCCTTTTAACATCCCACATCAAAATATTTCAAGTTACTGACTTCAACCCTGCTTCGTATGTATGTGTGTATGTATGTATGCATGTATGTATATTAGTGTATAGGTATGTATGTGTGTCTCTCTCTCTCTTTCTCCCTGTCTATATGTGTATATGCCTTCTAGAGGGCCTCTACAATCCTTTTTTATGTGCATTTTTATTCCCTGCTTTTTTCCACACGTTGTGATAGCGAGGGACACGACTTCCATTCTTTGTTCTTCTGGAAAAGTGTAAAAGGCTTTTAATTAACACTTTGAGCCCCACGTGCCCCACCGACTTCTAGCAAAAAGACAGAAGTCTGCAACGCGCTGACGCGCTGACGCGTGTTATGTACCTCCACCTTAATGGAAGGGAAGTAGGAATATGTATCGCTACTTTTAGAATGAGGAGCAATTTAAAGCTTTAGCCTTCTTGGAAGTTACGGAAAAATTATAATCACATGAAAAAAGTATTTTTTTTTGTGAACGTGTGGTAAATTTCAAAATATTTCGAAAATAATTTTTTCGAAAAAATTGATTTTTTTTAAATTAATTTTGAGCTAGTGGTCCGATCGAAGACTGAATGTAATCAATTATGGATCTAAGGAAAGAATGGCGAAATTTTCTATTAAAAACCATCAATTCGTTTTAAAAACATCGTTGTCGAAAATTTTCAAAAACTCTTTAAAATTCTTGTCAAAAGCGTTGCTTGAAAAACTGCTTCGAGTGAGGCAAATACGATCAGAATGTGTTAATTCAATGGAGTGATATCGTTATCGAAAATTTTCGTCAACAGAGTTTTTTTTTACATAACGTCTAAGTTCCATTGCACGTTTTGGACTTTTTGAAATTCGATCAAATATTCTAAATTTTAGCTCGGAAAATATTTTTATCGAAAAATTTTGAAAAATGCGATTTTTTTTATTAATCTGAAAATTCTTCTCAAGGTCCAAAATATGGCAGCCTTCAATGGCTGCCATATTTTTTAAATTTTAATATCCTTTCTTTTGACTTATATATAAGTGTATGTATGTATGCATGTGTATGCGATTGATCTGAATCTACCGATTTGCGATTGATCTGAATCTACCATTGTTCGTGGTCGCTTTTCATTTGCTTTGGTGTATTTTCGTAGCATTTGTTGTTGAATATTTATCCATGATTTCGTTTCAACTTAACTTTCACTTGTTTCTATTGCTTAATGCGAATTCAATTTCAAAGAGTGGGCGACAAAAAATTTTTTTTTCTTTAATGCCCAGACTAAAGTTACCTATGTTTATTTATTTATTATAATGTTCAAAACTTGGTCACTGTGTAATCGATGGGTGTCTCTTTGTCTGCATTTAAAATGAGCATGCGCGACATTGCAAAATATGTTAATATACTCGTATATGTATGCATGTATGTATGTATGTACATTAATTAATACACATGTACATACCTGGATGCATGTGCTCACATGTATGGATATAAATAAAAAAATCTTGCAATGTATACTTAGCGAAATTATATTAAAGGGGCTCATTTTAACAAAAAAGGCAGATAGAATCCTGTCTTTTAAGTTCGACCCAACATTATCAAGTGACAATGAATTATTGAGATTCTGCAGAGTTTTAGCGGAATTAGGGCGTTCGCAAGTAAGAGTCTGACGAGCTAGTGTGGGACACAAGTATTTTTGAATGGTCCTTTTTACTTTCTATGGGATTTTAAATTTTTGAAAATATTTTTTTCTGAAAATGTACTTTTTTGAAAAATGGGTTTTTAAAAATTGAACATTTATTTTTTTTAAATGCTTTTTTATAATATAGCTTTTAAGAAAAATATGGTTCAATTAGAATACATATATTTGCCTAAGGAGGTACTTATGTAAAAAGCTTTCTTTGAAAAGTATTTCGTAAAGTCCTTCATTAAAAAAATCAATTTTTTTAAAAGATGCTCTTTTATAAAGAAGTACTTATTTTGAAAAGGTACTTTGCTTAAAAGGTACTTCTAAAAACGTATTTGTTTAAAAAGGTATTTTTCAAAAGGGACTTTTTCAAAAGGCACATATTTAATAAGGTACTTATCCAAAAAGCTATGTTTTTAAAGATGTACTCTTTTAAAAAAGTTACTTTTTAAAATGTGCTTATTCAAAAAGTAATTTAAAAAATATACTTTTCCATAAAGGCAGTTATTTAAAATGGCCTTCTTTATAAAAGGTTTTTTTTTTCAAAAAGATACCCCATCTAAGGGTTCTTTTTTAAAAAGGTAATCTTCTATAAAGGTACTTTTTGTAAAAAGAAAGATTTTGAAATGCACTCTTTTAAAAAGGTAAATTTTTAAAATAATTAGTTTTGAAAAAATTCTTTTTAAAGGGTTATTTTTACAGACACTTTCTGAAACAGTTACTTTTTTGAAAATGCTCTTACTCGAAATGGTACTTTTTTGAAAGCGTATTTGTTAAAAGTGCCTGTTATACACTTTTTTAAAGGACTCTTTTCAAAATTTTAATTTTAGAATAGCTATAGTTTTTATAAAACATACTTTTTGAAAAGGTAAATTCTTAAAAAAGGTACTTATTGAAACTGTAAATTCTTGAAAAGGTACTTTTTGAAACGGTAAATTCTTAGAGATTCTTTTAAAAAATTAAAAATGTATTTAAAAAAACGGTTCTCTTAAAAATCTTTAAAAAAAGAAATGTTGAAAAGGATTCTTTAAAAAAATCTTGAAAAGGATTCTTTTAAAAAAAGTTAAAAAAGGAAATTTTGAAATGAGTTCTTTTTAAAAAAGTTAAAAAGAAAATTTCAATATGGATCCATTTTAAAAAAGTTAAAAAAGGAAATTTTAGAAAGGGTTCTTTTTAAAAGAGATTTTTCTAATGAAGCAGTTTTCAAAACGCGTTAAAGTTGTGTTAAGGAGGGTATTTTTCGATAGTACATTTTAGACTTAATAAAGAACATTTTGACAAATGTTTATTTGAAACATTTAAGTATCAACACATTTTAAATATTTTTTTTTGTTAAATTTATGCTTTAAAATTTTTTATTTAATTTATATTACAATTCCGATTTTATTGAATTTTCATGAACTGTTTAAACTGGGTCTTTGAGTTATTTTTGCACAATTATCAATGAAAGTATATGCATGCGTCCGTTGGGGCATAATAAGGTGGTAACGAATTTTAATTTTGCGAATGCATATACAATTTTATATTTTGATATTTTTATATTTCCTTAAAAACCGTCCATTATTTTGCTTGCACTTTTTCACACAAAAAAAGAAAGAAAAATTGTTCTCGACTTTTTCGTAATATTGGACTAATGTATTTAGATTGACGTTCCTTCTCATCAAGTTAAATATTTTGTCATGTTGCTATATTCGAGATATATGAATGTAAGCCCATTTTTATAACCGTTTTCTAGTAACGTTAATACCGGCATGATAAAAGTATTACTGTTTCGGTATTAAAACAGCACATCTCTTTAATTAAAAGACGTTTTGTTTTGAATTTTATTTTTTTTTTAAATTTCGCCAGATTACGACTGGCGTTGTCAGGAAAATTTTTATTTCAATTATTTTATATTAATCAATTAAATTTTATTTTAATTTAATTAAAATAAAAACTTTCCTGACAATACCATTCGAATTTCTGCTGAAATATTGAAACATGAAATTAAAAACTATTTCTTTTAATTAAGGAGACCTGCTGCCGGTATAAACACACGAGTTTTTACACATACGGCTGTAATCTTTTTCATTAAATGAATTATTTTATTTACTTTATTTCTTTTTATTAATATTAATGATATTTTTAATCTCTTAATGCATATATTTAAAATTTATTATTCCATTTGTGTGCCTAATATTTGGGTTTTGTTGAAATACATAAAACAATATGAATATTTGACTATTTTATTCCTTTTATTAAACTTCTTATTTCGTGTCGTTAATTTAATTATAATACCGATCTAATCTGGTTATAAAAGTTTCAGTAGCGGCATATTTATACCGATATAATTACCGATATCAATAACGAAATGACAAGTAGTTTAATACCGGTATCTTTATCGAAACAGAAATTCGTTTCGGTTGCCAACCTTGGAAACAAACGGTTGAATTAATTCCGCACCGTTTAACATATGCAAAGCGCCATAAAGTCTCTCCAACAATATTATTTTTTATAAAACCATCCATATTTTAAATGGACCATTTTTATTTAGCAAAACATTAACTTTTGTGGGCAACATGACTGAGTTTATAATTTTTTTCAATGCATTAATCATACATATACAATACACAATTTAATTTAACATTTTTCTTTTGAACTTCGTTTGGATTTCTAAGATTTTTTTTGCGTTTCACAACGTTCTTGGGTTGCAAGTGGACCAGTTTCACTGTAAGCCACTGTATGTTTAAACATCAATTCATTATTGCAATTTAACGAGACGTAAGAACGTAAGATTTTTGGCGTTTTTGTTTTTGTAAGAAGTTGAAAAATTGATCAAATTATATAAATTAATTTCAATTGAGAGATCAAATGCAATATGGCATCAAAGGTAAACGTAATCGTACAAAAAATAAAAACCAATTGAATGCCGATATTGAAAATAAACAAATAATTCGCATATGTGACCGTGGGTTACTGCCCTATTATATTTCTAATAAAATGATCATGCCAATAATTACAACAACAATACTAAAAACGTGCGAGAAGATATTTATGTATATATGGGTGTTGAAAATGTCTTCAATGTCAATGAGCTCGTAAAACTTTTACGTACTCGTATGTATCCATAGACAAAACAACAAATAAAGTTTACAAACAAACATTTTCCATATGATCACAAATTAAAGGAAGGTAACAACAAAAAATAAACGGAAAAAGCACGAAAAGCAACAAAGAAAAAGAAGGTGCAGCACTTTTAAATGAAAGTCTAACCGCGTATCGCTCTTGGCAAGAGTTTTAGCCAAAGCAAATATTATCTAACTTTGCCGAATGAGTGCTCGCAAATCTACAACTACAATAAGACATAGAAATGATTGAGAAACGTAGTTTCTTTATGTTATGTGTACATACATACATCTATCCCTTGATTTACATGATAGATAGATTAAGAACTGAGATAATTGCTTTTCGAAATTTGTATACAAAAAGCCACACGATATTAAATATAAAAAATTATATTTAAGAAATGAAGATGGTAGGATGATATGCTATGCGATCTTTTTTCAATTTAATAGGTCCCTAAAAAGTCTTAAAGTTTGAGGTTTTATTCTTTATGAATTTTTTGAAGGACTGATTCGAAGAATCTGCAGTTACAAATACTGCCTCACCGATATTCATGAAGGATATATTTTTTGTATTTATTCGGAGCCCTTTAGCCTTCCAATTGTTACAACGTTATTGTGCTCATTTTCATTATTTCAAAAGGCTTTTTCAAAGCTTGCACAAGTTGAGAAACTATAAGGCAGATAAAATATGGAATGTTTTAAAAAATAAACGTTTCATATGAAGTTCCATGGCGTTTTGTTTTCTAAAAAAGCATAAATTTTTTTTATCTTTTCAAGGAAAGAAGGGAAATTTAAAGTTCTTTAATAAACACAAACGTTTTAGAAACATCCTGTAAAGGAGCTAAATTTTTTAATTTGTTTATAAATTGTTGAACGATATGTTACATTTTTTTCAGAAAAGAAAACGTGTTAAAAATGTGTAGTTTTCTGAATCAATTTCATAAACAAAAAAAATCTATCGCATTAACAAAAAATTTAATTCCACATTCCTTACAGATATATGTATGTATATGCGCTTATTGAAGATCAAATAAAATTGTTTTCTTTTTGAAAGGGCAAACAATTTTAAATTTTTTTAAGAAAAGAAAACGCCATATATAAATTGATTATTGTCAAACGGTTAAAGATTTCCTTTCAAATCTTAACGAAGTGGTTTGTAATCGCAATAGTTATTAAAATAAACCATTTCATAGAAAAAAGTCCTGGAAACAACACAACAACACAATTGTATAGGAAGTCGCCCGCAAGCTGACGTATAGGTGTATAAGCAAATATGCATGTGAATACCAAAAATTTGTGGTACAATGTAAACATTGTCTTTGGCAGCAGAAAGGCAAATAGGGATATAGAGAAATGCCGCTAGCCCTTGGGAGGCACTTTGCTTTTAACATGCCTTTCGGTCTATTTGCCTGTGCAAAGTAATTGCTTCTGCCTGCTGTAAATTTTAGCCATATTTGGATGTTAAGTTCGTTAACAAGGTTGCGCAGTCAACTACATATTTCATTTTTACACTCTTATTTTTTATATTGTCATTGACCGAATTTTCATTGGTTGATGTTGTAAAAAACGTGGCCACGTTATTGACGATGACATTGTAAGACTTTTGTCCGACTGAGACGAGTCACGATTAAGGAATGTAACCGATTTTTTAATTTTAAATTTGTTAAAATTGTTAGAGGAGTAGTCTTTGAAAGGGAATTCTACGAGTGTATGCATTAGAGGTAAGCAAATGTTAAAGAATTAGAGATTTAAGTTAAAGCCACTGGTTTATTTTGTTACGTTTGAGCTGATAAAATGTGTGCGTGTGGTTTTTTTTTATAGTATAACGAAATGTTGAGTGCGGGAATAAGTAATTTCGTATCCCCTTTTTCGTAAGAAAACAAAAGAGAAATTATTTTCACTATTTGCTTTTATATACAACGGAAGAATATCACAAAAACAACGGAAGACTTCATTCGAAGCGTTGATCTTGCAAGTATTGATTTCAGTTTTCGATTGCTTTAGCTCTAGTCTCTTCATCACGAATTGACACATCATAATAAATTTGCAAGTTTATTTGAAAATATATTTATTTGTATATATTATTTTTATTAATCAAAGACAATGTCCTGATTTATAATTATGTAGAATTAAGTGAAAATTTCAACTATTTAATAAAAAGTCCTTGTGCAGGGATAGTATAGAAATTGGAAACTCGAAATATCTTTCTTCAGTTTATTTATTGTATAATTTTAATATCATGTGTTCCGGCATCCCTGTATTATTTAATAGTATTGGGTGCGTGTCTCTCAAACTGTAGGAGTATGTGTGTTTGTGTGTGTGTGTGTGACTGTGTGTGCGTGAGGGAAATTGTATTATTTAGCTTTTTAGTTTCAAAACAAATTACATATTTAGTTGCATGATGTATGATGTGCGTGCTGCACTTTACGACATTTCTAATGGTGTTTTCTTTTCTGGAAATAGTGTAACATTTTGTTGATCAATCTAGCAGAAAAAAATCTAATTGAATCTTAGGATATATTGCAATACCTCTTAAGAGAACTGCAACCTACACTTTTAAATAAATTTTTTTCCAAAACCGGTACATAAATGGAGGAAATAGGCGATAGTAACAAACAAATATTGGACCAAACTGTCAGCAAACCCTTTCAGCAAAAAAAAAAAAAAAATTATTTTGAAAATCGGCCCATAAATGGGGAATGGGATAATAAAGTTTTTGGGGAACCGATATTCGAAAAAAATATGAGACCAAACTACATGCACAACCTTTTGAACAAAAAAAAAAAAAAAAAAAAAAAATTATGGTAGTCGGTCTATAAATAGGGAAGTTATGTGGTAGTACATTTTTCGGTAGGGCGAATGACACTTCCAATTTTAGATTTCCATGGGAAGCAAACACTTTCAAACAAACAAATAATTTTGATAAAGTAAAAAAATACATGCGAATTAATACACTGCTCTTCTTTGGAAGTCGTTTAAAGGAAATTTATTTTTCAATTACATTTTACAAATTTAACTCCAAAAATGTTACACTTTTTTTGAAAAGAACACGCCATAAGGTTTTTGAAAATAGTAAATTAAGGCATCACATGGTTTTCAAGACTACAATAAATATATGTATATTGAATGAATTTATGGACATATTACAAAACTACTTTTTACTAAAATTCTTTGAATACTTTTATGAAAAGAAGCAAAGTTTTTGAGATTTTTGAGAGCAAATAATGCAAATATATTATAAAAAAAATAGATGGAAACATGATGCTTAATTATTATTATTTCATGGAAAATTTACTTACCGACTTGCGGCTCTTGTAGGCCTGTTTGTAGAATTCATTGAATAGGAAAAAGAACAAGACGGCATGCATGCCAATCCACCAAGCAAATGCTTTAGGATAATTGCAGTCGATGAAGAGTAATTGGAAGGCATGCACCATTATGGCAATAAATTGGACCTTAAATCAAAAAAGACAAGAGAAATATTTTTCTCTTTAATAATGAAATAAGATCTTTGAAATTATTAAAAAAAAGTTATTGTTTCTTATGGGCTTTGTCGAGTATATGCCAGTATTTCAATTTCAATCATCTGTACTTTTTATCAGTATCATGTTTTGAAAGCACTCAAACCCACATACTTACATATATAAAATTCAACAAATATTATATGAGAATTCTATGGAATGCCATGAGACACAGGCACATACTCAGCTAAGCCAACAACAAATAATAAAAAATTATTTTGTGAAATAACTCATATAAAAAATTTAATAGATCTTTGCAATTGTATAAATAAATTAGAAATTTAAGATATCCCTTACCATTTGGAGTGTTGTTAAATATTTTTTCCACCACAAATACTTTTGGTATTGTGGACCCATAGCCGAAAACATATAGTAGCTATACATAACAATATGCACAAAAGTATTGAGCAAACCGAAGAAAGTACTATGACCGCCGGGTGTGAATTTTACGCCGAACCAAACAGACATGGGCATACAGCCATGATGTATGACGTGGAGCGTTGTAATTTGACTTTGTTTTTTGCGTAAAACAAAGAATATCTAAGGAGATGTTCGAAAGAGATTTCAGTCAACTAAACGGAAACCATTAAATTTTAACTTACCGTGTCCATGAACTCAGTGAATTTTGAGAAATAATACCACCAGCAAGCATGAACCATCTTTGTTTTGTTTTTTTTTTTTTTTTTGTGAAGAAATTATAAAATAATTTTATAAATATTTTAGAAATTTAAAAAGAGTAAAAGTTATTTGCAACGTAGCAACGTAGTACTAACTGTTGTACCGGTTAGACGTGGTAAGATCTTGCACGGCTTAGTACACTTTTGCTAAAAATCTTACATAAAAACAATTATCCGTGACAAAGTAGCAACAACTATTACCACATACTAATGATACAACCGCTTTAGTACACTTTTGCGAATACCTTTACATTATGGTATCATCTTTTAATGACGAAGTAAAAATTAAGCACTAATTATTTAAGTAAACTTTTATATACAAAAAAAAAAAAAAAAACAAATATACAACCAGTTTTGATATTCTGTAGAACGAAATTTTTGAAATTTTTTTATTATTCTCAATTTTTTACTTTTAAAAGTCACTACACTTTCATTTTAGCCATAATGTCGAGTAGCAATTAATTACTTTTGCTTAATTTTTACTCATCATTAACATTTTTTGATTTATTGATTTCGTTTTGTAATTATTAAAAACAAATTCATGCGAATAATTTTTTTCCATAAACAGAAATTTTAAAGAAAATAAAATAATATAAAAACACTTTTATAAAAATTAATAACAAATATTCTCGTTTGTATTAAAACACTCATAAAAATTAGAATTGACAAAATAAATAAATAACAAAATTTTTTTTTTGAACTTTAGCTCTCTCGAAATATATGAATTTATCGAAATTATGAGTAAAATATAAATTTTTGATCAATTTTCGATGTTAGTAATTTTTTTCCAATCGCAAAAGAAAACCAATAATTTAATAAGAATTAGTAATAAACATTATTACAATAACTACGTGAAATTAGAATGACATAAAATAATATATGTACATAAATAGGTATATGAAAATCAGAGCCAAATGCATAAAAATATGAACACAGAATAAGCTAGGACTAGGATTTGGGAAATAAGAAATAAAAACGCTGCCAAATTAAACAGAAACTTAAAGCAAGTAAGTATTTTCCAACGAACATAAAACATTCAACTGTTTAGTATTAATAATTGTGCATTTTTTTGTGTGTTTATGTTGGTTAACACATACCCTTATTGTTCTAGGGTTATTATTATACTCAACTGGCTGACACCGGAAGCTATAGTGTCCTGTCAGCCAACCGGATACAGAAATCTGAAAATGTAAGAATTGAAAGAGAATATGTAATACATAGAACATACAAGCAGACGAGAAGACGACAAGACATATTGCAGCTTTTTGTTAATGTGACCTCGAATGTTGTTCAGCAGAATAGGCGGCCGCCCGCGTAACATTTATATATAAGTATGTATTTTTCCTTCAGTTTCAACACACCACTTTCAGTCAATTCTTTTAATAAACTTTCCTCTTAATTGTATACAAACTGTTTCCTCAAGTACACGTACATGCCGCGAAAAGGTATAGTTGCAGTGAGCTCACGGCTATTATATTCTAATTATTGCAACAATACATGATGGTGGCAAACTCTTGTCCATGGTAAGCAAGTTCCTGTTATCATTTCAACAAGAAGCATTCAGAATAGTTGAAGTTTTTAGCACAGCTGATAACATTTTTAAAAAATTTTTCATTAATGAATGCACAATTTTTTTTTTATTTTTCTCATTATTTGCTTATTTGTTTTGACCGATATTTCTGAATATTTGCCTTTACTTTCTACCTTTATTCTGCTATTTTTAGCATTGTCCATTGAGAGAGTTTACCAGCATTTGATTATTGTGTGCTTGACAACAACAAAATTTTTATCGCTATAAAAAAATAGTATAAAATTCATGATTCATGATATCATTTATAAGAATGATACTACAGTTTTCTACTGGTATGCTGGCATAAACACGAGTGAAATCCGGATGTATAAACTATCCTTGAAACCCACAAAAACAAATAGAATATGAAATGGACCAAAGTGCGAGTCTGGTTGTACGCGAGGGGTACAGTAAACACTACAGATAGAAATATGTATGAGTATAAAATTATTTATATATTTTAATTACGAAATTAGAAAATTTAAGCAATTAAGATCGTAATTGAGCTCAATTTACTATATAAGAGCGTTATTAGTAAATTCAGTAATTTGTATTTAATTTATTGATTAAACTTGATTGCTAATGTCTGGGGGAACTTGCGCATGTTTTCAGTGTCGCCACATAAATCAACAGCCTCTGAGTCTACCACTTGTACAAGCTTTGTCCGAGTATTATAATTATTTCATCTAAGATTCATTGGAAAAAGAAAACGAGAAATTTCTTTTCTTCATTATTCACATTTTTATGATATAAACGAAGTTATTGTACTATATCAGAGCTTTTTGTACTTATTGAAATATTTCTTTATTTCTATTTGCTTCACTGCTCAGGTATTTAATTTCTATTAAACTCCGTTTTATTCATGTCAGTTTTATTTATGTCAAACCCCGCATGATCTTTAGCTATTGATTATATTTTTTAAACTCATAGGCGTATCTAAAGGAACACCTGAGAATAAATCTAGGAGGCTACAGGACAAACAAATAGAAAAAATATGTTATTTATAAGATATTTCACAGAGAAAAAATTCTGGGGGTTGTTAAATTTCTAGCCTACCTAGACACCCCTATCTATGCCCATGGTTGAATTGTATGCATTACTAGACCAATGAACATAATGTTTCTCTGTGGGCTTGAACTTAGATCCATTAGAGAATGATATTCATTAATATTTTAAATGTGTTTCAATGGTAGAAATAATAGAACAAATTTAATTTGAAATTCTTATACCCAATATGATCAGATAAATTTTTTTGAATTATTGAGAGAAAGTTTATTAGTTAAAATATTTTCAACTATCAAATGTTAATTGGTTAAGCTAAATTTACAATGTGTCGATAATACAATTTAAAACTTAATTGCCTCAATTAAGGCGCATGTGTGAACGCAGTAAACATCCTAAAGAAGCTATAAATGTCTTGGACTTTAACATCAATATAACATTGCTGTGAGAGACTACTTTATTTTTAACTCTCTCTCTCTCTCTCTCATTTATTTTTAGTATTTGGTGTCGTAAGAGCTATTAGGGACCATATTTGGTAAAAGTTTTAGGTCTGTCTCTATTTATGATAAGCGGGCATTCACACAAACGGATGGAAGGACGGCCCTTTTTTATTTTATTTATTTATTTATTTATTGGTTTACTTCCTGTACAACAAGAATTGATCTAATATTTATAGTACAGGAACGGAATGCGTTATACATAAAAGCGTTTGCAATAATTAAAAAGGTACTAAAAAATATACTTATATGTATAGTACATAGAAAATTGCACATAATGTAAAAGAATTAACTACAAAATTTTATTTAAAAGAGTTCACTACAAATTTTTTGAAATTATTAGCATTGCTGTTTAGTTGCTGACATAGTGGAAGATTATTCCAAAGTCTAGCAGAATGTACATAAAATCGCCATTCAGAGACTAGGCATTGGTGTCGAGGTATAATAATGTTTCGGTTTCGTGGCGATTGGAAAAAACGTATATTTTTTGGAGTTTATATGTATTTGGGAGTTTGAGTATGTATTATTTTATGCAAAAAAATCAGAGTGCGGATTTTTAATAGATTATCGAAACTTACTCCATAAAGTTTTTTAGATACGGAGGAAACATGATCGGAACTTCTCAATCCGTACACATACCGTACAGTATTGTTAAATAAAACATTTAGTTTATTTCGACTAACAGAATCACAGTTAGAAAATAATTCACACCCATACAATAAGGAAGGAACCAAGTAAGTCTTCGCAAGTAGGATTCTAATTCTGTAGGGTGTGAAGTATTGTGTATACCAAAGCGCTCGTAATTTAAAATACATTTGGCCAACCAGTGAGTTTACATGATCTGTCCAAGTCAAATGATTATTAAAAATTATGCCTAGATTTTTCGCTCTATTAACGATTTCAATTTTTTCCCCATTTAAAACGATATCCCCAGAAATAAAAGGAGTCATACTTTTTTTGCAGATTACAATACATTTTGATTTTTTAGGGTTCAAACAGAGTCCATTTGCACTAGCCCAGAGATAAATTTGTTTTAATTCATTATTTAACTGTGAGACACCTGTGGCAATGTTTTCAACTGCGGTATTTAAAGTAAGTTGTATGTCATCTGCATAAAGATGGATGTGACACTTTGAAAGCATCCTTGGCAAGTCATTTGCATATATTGAAAATAGAAGCGGGCCTAATATGGAGCCCTGAGGCACTCCTCTTTTAAGGGTCAGTTTATCAGACCAAACATTGTTTATAAAAACCGATTGTGTTCTATTTGAAAGGTATGATGAAATAAGGTTAATTGATGTACTCGAGAATCTGAAAAAATATTTTAATTTGTTAATTAATGTGGCATGGTCTACTGTGTCAAATGCTTTGGAGTGGTCAAGAAGTACTAAGAAATTTATGTTCCCATTCTCCAATCCCTGCCGTATGTGTTCACTTACTTCCACAAGAGCCGTAACGCAGCTATGATTCTCGCGGAAACCAGATTGTTTGCTATAAAGCATGTTGTTAATATTTATATGTGAAATCATTTGCTTATACAATATTTTTTCCAATATTTTCGAAAGAAAACACAATATGGCTATTGATCTATATTCACCATTACCTTTGGGTAATGGAACGATTTTTGCATGTTTCCAATTCGAAGGAAACGTAGAAGACATAATAATATTGTTTAAAAGGTAAGTGACGTATGGGAGAATTAAAGGCATAAGTATTCTAATATTTGGGTACGGATCAGTACAAAATATTTTATATTAAGAAAAATTACAAAAAGTATGAAGAAAACAAAATGCTGTTCGTACAAGGAGGCACATTATTGGCGGGTTGTTGGCAAAAGTTTAGCGAAGGTTTGGTTAGTGTTTTATAAATAAACTTCTTAAAGTTCGTATCAACTTTTTATTGTGATTAGGACTGTTCACCTTTAGTTTAAGATGAATGTTTGAATTATTTTATTATATGTAAAAGGGAACATGATATGATTACTAGATAATTTTTCTAGACGAGGCTATAACAATTTACCGAAGAAGGCCATTATATATGTATATTGATAAAATTCATTTTTTTCTATCATATGATCACGTGTGACTATATTGTGGCTTAGCCGCCACAAAAGCTTAAGGTCCATACACAAAATATACCAGTAGAAGTGCTTTTATTAACTGCTTTGCACTGGCTTATGATTTTATTTAAGATTTTATTTTAGTGAACGTAAATTATCGATTACGGTATAAAAAGTGAAAATCAAAAATTATGCTACTTAAGCATTTTTCGCAGTAAGGGCTCGATATGTTCTCTATTATGAATTATAATAAGACAATCCTTTACAATGTTATTCGGTACTAGTACTTGTACTTAATATGAATTATATAACAATATGGTTTTATGTTGCAACACTACAATGTCTCTACTTTAATAACAAGTAACAATAGACTATACTACTCGTATGTTTTGTTTTTACTATGTTAGTCTACATACTTATGATACTAGACCAATTTCACTACACACACACACACACGCATACATTAGTAACTCTTAATCACGCCTGGGAATTCTATGTACTCGTAAGTGCATGTTTAATTTAAGACCTCGAACTATTATACATCTCCGCATAAAGTTTGTTGTATTCACAAATTGCTGATTATTGATTATTGATTTCTTCTACAAATATTTTATGAATTGTCTGCTTATTTTTGTTAGCGAATCAAATTTTAAGTTACGTTCCAAATGACGGACGTAGTCGCAACTAGAATTCAAATTTTATCTACCTTTTTTATGTAAAAAATAGATATTTTAGATAAAAAATATAGATTTTGATTATGGATTTTTAATAAGTTTTCTATAAACTATTGTGTCGTTAGTTCTCACACAAAAAGTATTTTTTAATGAACCCATGGAAAAGATTTCTTTCCCGTTAAAAGCCTCATTTTATTAATTATTAAAAAAATAAATTCTTTCATCCAAATTAAAAAAATTTCATTTACAGGATATTTGTCTTTGAAATTTTGGCTTTCACTCCAAAAGCTTGGGTTTTTTTAAAGCTTTCTCTCAACAAAGATTTTTCGAAAATTTATAAAACTTTTTTTACTGCTAGATTTTAAACGAAAACTTTGTTCAATTATTTGTATTGAAAACAATATTAAAAATAAGTAAAAATATTTATCAAATTTGTTATTCGATATATTCTCCAAAATAACTATTTTAATATTTTATTGTTTGTTGTTGGCTTTGCTGAGTATATGCCTGCATTTCATTGGCGCTAACCAAATCATCAGAACCCTTTTCGCCAAATCATGATTAATTAAAAAACATTAATTAACATTGTTATTATAAATTTTGTGTTTTTCATTTTGCTTACAAATACTTTCATTATCACAAAAAGGGCGATTAATTGTTTAAAGGCGTAAAAAGAAAAACAAAAAGACGCAAGTCAATTATAATTGTTTGTTGTGTTGTGATTGTACAAAAGCTTTCTAAAGCTATTGTGCTTTTGTCTTTTTTGTTGATTACAAATTGAAAAACAAGATTGAGTTCTGTTTGAATTCTCATATAGTATTTGTAGTCTGTGGCATAAGTATACGAGTTTGAATGTTTTTTAATCATGATTTGGCTAGCGCCAATGAAATGCAGGCATATACATACCTAGCTAAGCCAACAACAAACAATAAAATATTAAAAATAAGTAAAGTTTATATTTGTTTCCAATAAAAATATTTGAGCGAACTTTTCATTGACATATACAAAATCAGACAGATACTCGTGCTAAAGGCATTTTTCGAGTTTTCCACAAATGTTTTTTATCCAGAATAATTTTATCAAAAATTTTTGTATTTGAAATGGTTTCATATTAATTTTTTTGAAGTTTTTATATTGGAAAACATTTACAAAAATAATTTTCTAAGGTTATAGCTTTTAAAGCTTAAAGTTTTTCAAATATTTTTCAAACGGCAATTAAGACTTGTTTTATGCAAAATTTCAAAGTTGTTTTCTTTTTTCTAAAATAAAATAGAAATAAAAATAGATTTTTTCTAAAGTTTTATTTTAAACGAAAGCTATCACGAATATACCAGTTGCCTAGTTACAGCTCTTTTATTTATTTGTAAAGTGTTCTCTTTAAAAAAAAAATCTTCTTCCCAAGAACGATTTTCTTTGAGCTTTTATTGAAATGAGGGCACAATTTTAAATTATATTTTGTTAAATTTTTAAAAACTAAATATAATTTATATTAAGCTCTTTCTTAAAACTTTTCGCCAGCTGTCTAAAAGCTGACTTTTGGCCGAACTTTTACTTTAATTTATTTTTATTGGGAAGCTTTTTTACTGCAGTATTTAGTATTTGCTTGCTTTATGCAAAAGTTTAATTAGAATTTTAAGTTTTAATTTTGCTTCAGTATATAGTAGTATGACCATTCAATGTAAAAAGCAATTAATAGTTGTTAAGAAGTGAAGTAAAGCAATAGGTGAAAATATTTGAAAATATGGAATACAAAATTAGACATAGAATATATAGAAAAAATAAATATTTATGTATATATATATGTACAATTTATGCTGCAAGAAAAACAATTTTGTTAATTTATTTTTAATTTACCCCAATTAAGGCGCTACAGTGGTTAAGAGCTTAAAAAGCTTATGAGTAAAAACCTGCCAAGTTTGTAAATTAAACAAAACTACTTGGAGAGTTTCAGCATTTGTTTGTTATTTTGTTCAAAGCGTTTCGTGTTTCTTTGAATTGATTTTTATTTTCGAGAGTGCTAACTAAGACTTGAGATTTTGTTTCTTTTTATTTGTTTGGTTGTTTCTTAAGCAACACTTAAATAAAATGTTTAATTATTTGATTGTTTTTTTTTATGTATTAACTTTCTGCTTGGAGAGATTTTCAACTGCTAAACTTACTCGTATGGTACGAGGATTATCGTCATATTCCACGGGCTGGCATCTAAAGCTGTAATGACCCCACCAGCCTCCAACTAAACACTAGAAAAATATTACAACTTAAACTTTTAAAAAATGAAAAGCAAATTGAAGCAAATATTTGATCTTAAAATAGTGGCTACAAAAATATTAAATTCAAATGGTTGTAATGGAATACTGCAAAAAAATGATTATCCTAGATAATGAAATTAAAAAATGAAAATATTCATTCAATATTCAGAAGCTAAAAGTAATGTTTCAACTTATTATAATCCTGCTTAAAATCAGACCCATTTGGCTAGAAACTTTTTCAACATATATTTTGTTACATATTTTATTAAGTTTAGAAAGATCAGTTTTATAGAGGACCAAAACATACCTCGTAAAATATCCAGGTGCTAAATATCACTTGAAATGCATTGTATAGAATTAGTAGGTTTTGTAATTGGAATGGTTTGCGATTTTCCATTAATCGTGGTCCGAGAACCTAAAAGAAAAAATTAAAAAAAAGGTTTTTTTTGGTTTTTTTTCTATTAAATTATTTTTGTAAAATTCCATTTAATTTACACTTAAGTGGAACGTTTAGTTTTCAAGCAACTGAACATCTCATGTTCGAATCAAACCTTGTTTCGAACTCTTTTAATTTGCACTGATGTTTTCGCTTTGAATTGTATTCAACAGCTCATTTTAGCTCAAATAAGAACAAGCCTGGTATCTACAAATTATCTTTTGAATGTCACCCACCGACGGCCTGACACGATGATATGAATCTGCCACATAGATCTGGCTGAATGTAAGCTTATGCTTTTTATTATTTTGTTTGATATTATGATCATTAAATTAACCAATGGGCTTTAGACACATTTGGGACTTTATTAAATTTCATAATAAACAGATTAGCAAACTGATTAGACAAATTGCAAGATCATGGCCATCAATTTACGGGCCCTCCGCTTTGGCTACAGATGCATGCATGGATGCATGGATGCAAATGGAACTTTAGTTGAGTTGCATGTTGTTGATGTCAACTGGCAAACACAACTTGTAATTTTAATGCTTTTCTGGCAACTAGGAACCTTTTGTTCCCGATCAACAATCCAATCCACTGAAAAAGAGCTACGAAGAAGTTAGCAAGATCCACAACTTTTGATCCGGAAGATAGTGAAAATTCAAATAACGTCCAGTGACTACAATGTAGGCTTGTAATAGTGTGATTTTCTCTTTCTTAAATCCTGTTCACTGGATCACAAGTTATTTTTAAAAGAGTATGGAAAACAATTTCTTGGAAGTACTTCCATTGTTATTCGTACCACATTGTAATTTTCAAGGAAAACATCCTTATTACATATGATTTCTATTCACGTAACCATGTTTGACAGTCGACGCTTCAGTCACATGAGAATATAAAACAAAAATGGCACAATGGAAGAGACATACTAAAAAAAGAGCTGCCAAAGAAGTCAATTTTTAATGCAGAATAAAAGCATATTTAGCTCAGTTGCAAATGATTTTACTAAAGGCTTGTTACTACGAAATTCTCTTTTTCAATGCCACTAATATTATGACTCTTGCGATAGCTTGTTTTTGTAGCATCTAACGAATAAGTAGAAAGATTTTTCGGTTCCGTTTGTACACTTTCATCGACGCCAATATTGTCAGCCGAATACGATATTCTTTTTCGTAAGCTGTCATTTTGATTTGACATTAATGACTGAATAACATGGGAAAGAAACAATACCGCCGCAGTCTTTCCACTGCGGTTCTGCTTTTATTTTAAAACCATTTTGTTTGCCACCAAATTTGTTTGAATGCTCTTAGTCTGCCTTATAGAAGCTCCATTAATACAATATAAGCAACGGCAAATTCTTAGGGGATCCAACCGTACGTCAAACTTTTTAGAAAAAGTTTGGCAAAAAAATTTATGTATATGGAGTTTGACGTTTGACTTCACTATCAGCTGGGCTATTGCGTAAACCTAGTTAATGGACATTGATCTTGCAAATATTCAAATGTTTAATTTAATTTTCAGTTGATAGCGCTTATGTGTACTTTTATATAATACACTATTAGGCGCATATGGCCTCATGGGCTTATATATACATAAATTTTAAAATTTAAAATTTTTCAAAACAAATAATTTAAAGAAAATATAAATTATTGAATTCATTTTATACCTTGACTATGTAAACATATGTGAGGCATACAGCTAATGTGGGGAAAGGTGATGACATCATAGGCCAGTCCTTCGTCCGGGGATCTGCAAAATGAATAATAAAATATCAGGTATACAGCAAAAGAAATTTCAATTCATTAAATGGACTTCTTTCTTTAGCTAAATTTAAGCTGCACAAAATCACGAGCCTTTGGCCAAAGTCGAATTGGAAGCCACATTACTGAATGAGAGAAGAAGTGAATAAGACTTTGGCTAATTTAGATTTTAGTTTTTAGATTTTTTAAGCCCTTCGTAAAAAAATATATCTAATATTTACAACGATTTATTTACTTCACTAAGTGTGTCTTAACATAAGGTGTTTTATTTTAAATATTTTTGGTAAACTTAGATACAAAAATTTATTGCTCCCTTGCAGGATTGCGAGCTGATTCCTAATAAATTTTCGCTTATTAAAGAATATACAATTTCTGTGTTTTTCCTTTATATCCTTTTAGAAAAGAAAGCGCCAGGAGAGTCTTTGCGTTGTAATTTGTTTACTGCAATTTTCGATATTTCTTATACTATATTGTGCCTTGTGATGATGGGCTTAATTCTATCCAACAATAAAAAATAGCTTCCAAAGAAGTCACTAAGATGCAAAATTTATGAACGCATACATATTATATGAACTGCTTAACCGGATTTTTATCTAAAGCCAAATTCAAATTTTCGAATAGTTCGAATCCCGGAATAAATTTCAATATTAATTATTGAAAGTTATTTTTTACATGATGGTTTGAATTAGTTATCTGTTACAACAATACATGAAAGGGGAATTATGACATAATTTAGATAATTCGTTCATTACCATATAATGCGTATATTACTGGGCTCCGCTTCCTTCCCACATTCCGACCATAAATAATCACTAAACAGTATATTAATTTAAGCTGCTTGCCGTGAAATGTATAATTAAGCAATACGAGTGAATTTAAATTTTATTAAAAATTTCATCAAACAGGCAGCACCAGCAGCAGCAGCACGTGAATAAAATTTATAAAATGTGGCAAGACAAATTTCTTTGACTTAAAACACCTACTTATTTAAAGTCTGTTTTGAACTCTTCTTCGTAAATGAAACGGCGAACAAATTTCAAAATAAATGGTCCAATTTCAAGTGCATGTGTAGGTGTAGGTGTGTGTTAATCAAATCCACCTGCGTGTCCAATTTTGAACTTAGATATTTTTCAATCATGGCACATACATGCACACATACGGGCAGTATATTACCAATATTAGTTGTCTGTTAGATTTTGTGTGGGTCAAACAATTAGTGATTATGTGTTAAAATTTACAAAATAAGTATGTGAACTTCTTATAAACAAAGAGTGATGAAACAAACATTCAAGCAAATTCGTTTTGAAACCAGTAAAAAAATAATAAATAACAAATAACGAAACGTTTAGTTTTTCAAGGTTTATTCTTTTCGGACGCACATATTTTTATTTATTTATTATTATTATTATATATTTTTTTTTTTTTGCTAAACGCCATTCATACATAATAAATGACGAGTGTACATTTCATTTTTTTCGATTATTGGTCTTAAGACTTTTACAGTATTTGTTTGTAAAATAAATCAAATGAATATTAAATAAGATTTATTAATGGATTGAATACCATGTGATAATACTGCTGGAAGATTTATGAGGTAATAAATAAAGAAATACAAAAACTAAACGATTTCTAGAGGAGTTTTAGAATTAACACAATTTTAGGATCATATTTATATAGAGATCAGGGGATTGAAAATAATGATAATTTTTTTTTATTTTCAAAGAAAACGAGCATACGCAGTAATATATCGAAGAATCAAGTCGATCATACCGTTTTGATAATTTCAAACTACCTTTTTATGCTATCAAATCCTTTTAAAAGTTTTCTTTTCATTTTTTTTACGGAAATAATTATTTTAGATTATTTTTTATATCATTACTTTTTGGCTAGAAATAGTGATGTTTTAGGATTTAACATTTTTTTCTTGGCATTAATAATTATTTTTTAATTTTTGTTAATTATTATTATATATTACTATTATTATTTACTTAAATTATTATTATTGTATTTATCGTTATTATTACTAGTTAATTTTTTTTGAATTATTTGAATAATTCACTTTTCAAATTTGTTTGCTGTGGCCTCAGCTGTTCATATGCCGACTCTTCGAAACGAGAAACAAAATCTTTATTGTAAATAATATTGAAATTTATCGGTACTGTACCAAAACATAACATTTTAATAATTTAGTTTTAAAGTTTAATTACTTTAAAAAAATAATTTTCGAAAAATTTTAACTGAATTTGGTTTTAACCCATTTAGACGTTCAAATTTAAGTTGTCACATACACGCACACATATGCAAACACATAGAAGTGCATACATACACGCAACCAAAACGCATTTATTTTTTAAGGGTTTGAAGTTAGTCTATACGTCTTGTTTCACTGGTGCTCCTTATGCCTGCTCACCAGAGGTCTTTAACTGTATTTTTTCAAGATATACGAGTCCATTTCTAATTTTAACAATAGGAATCTTGGAAGGCTATTCAGAATCATTGGATAAAAACGGTTGTAGTATTAAGGCATAGAAAAAAATTCGGTTTCTAAATTTCTTTTGTTATATGTTCAAAATATTTGTATAAACATGGAACTTCTTGAACTATTATTAATATAGATCTTAGTTTATTTATGGGATGGCTTAAGCTCCAACTACAGAAATCTACTCTATATAGACAAAACAATAACCTCATGGCATTGAGGTTATATCATGATAATGGTGTAAATGTGATGATGACATTTTTAATTTTCAATAGCAACATTTTGATTTGGAAAAAGAAAGGTGGGCTTTTTACATTTATCTCAACAATTTTTAAAATTTTTCTCCTTATAGGAACCTTCCTCAGACTTTAAAAAATATTAAAAAAAAATTACATAAACAAGGCCAGCCGTTCTCTAGTTTTGTGCTTAGCAACATATTGCATTTAATTTTTATTCATAATTTTTTATTTAGCTGCCTTTTCACTTAACTGCGCAAAATTCCCATTTGGTAAGGATACCAAAATCTCATATAATTTTATTTTTAAGTGCACATTTAAGATAAATGCCCTGAATTTGTGGTATTTTCGGGCAACTTTCAAAGAAAACATCAATGTTAGCTGCATTCTGACTTGGCTGCTTCGTACACGTATACCTGCACAATTAAAAAATGATGTGAAGTTCACATCACTTTATAGCTTTTTTAACTTTGATAATTTAATTAATTTTTTTTTAAATTGTCTTAAAATTTTTGACATGATGAATTAATAAGGAAATTTGAGTCGTTCTATCACAACTCTGAAATATAAGGTTTCAGATAATAAAAGCTTGCCTATAGCCACAATGTTTTTTCTTTTGTTAAAAATATAGCACAAATGGATCTATGAGTAATTAAGTACTTTGTTTTAAAATCTATATTTACTAAATTTAAATTAAAAATTAAGTAGATTAATAACACAGTGCAACATATAAACTTCCTGGGAATAATTCTGAACACCGTTTAGGTAGCGCTTAGGTAGCCGCAAAAGTGAAAAAAGTGACGCGCTACCTAAACGGTGTTCAGAATTATTCCCAGGAAGTTTATATGTTGTAGAAATTTGTTTATTGAGATCTTAGGTAAATTTTTGTAGTTGATTGTTTCCTTGAATTTTGAACGGTTTACTACCTGAACAAGAGAAAAAGGTAAAAAAAAAATCGAATTTTTATCTGGAAGGTAAAGTTTTTTTGATTTTATATGTTCGCAATTTTTGTTCTTCATGACAAGAGCTACAAGTTTGCCTCAGAGAGTAAATCGAAATTCGGAACGGTTTGCAAGATATGAGCCCGAGAAAATGATCACTTTTTTGCGAAAATGATACCGAGGCCCCAAATCTTTGGCGGCCCATAAAAAAAAGTGCATGACTTTGGGAAAAATTGGGAGACACGGTCTTTTTTTAAGTCTTTTATCACGTAGTGGTGTCCGTATATGGTTATTTTGCCACGACTTAAAAAATTAAACACAGTGTAATTTTTTGCATGAAAAATTGAAACAAGCATATCGGTCACGAAAAAAGCTTGCAATGCAGCTTTAAAGCTTTGCAATAGGGACGATTGTAATAAGCATTGATCTAACTAAAATAAAATAAATAAAAAATAATATAAAATCAGATACTAAGGCCAAAAAAGTTACATAAATGAACTAAATAAAATAATTGTTTTGATCTTTATGAAAAAATATTTAATTGGTGCCGCGTATGTGCTCGTAAATATCACAATTTTAATGCAACATAGTTCATATGTCAAAAATGAAAATTTTTAAATTATTGAAGAACGAGTGTTCTTCAGAATTCAGAATTAAAAATCAGAATTAAATTAAGATTAAAAAAAGGTTTAATCTCCTTTTGCCAATCTCGATCTTTTTGAGATATGACTATGTTGCACTAAAGGAGGCTTGAATTGTAGAGGGACGGGGATTAGTTTTGAAATTTATTGCTTTTAATCAAGAGCAAAAGTCGTGAGCCGATCCTGCACTTCCCTAGTTCCATTTATTTTGCATTGATTTGTTTTTGTAAAAATAAGGGAAAACGTAAACTATTTGACTACTTACCGCCATTTGTGTCCATAAATCTGTGCATGTTGTCAATGTATTTCATAATTAAGGCCATTATATAATTTTGTTTTTTGCAGGGAGGGGTTTCAGGATATATTCGGCGTCTTCTTTGAGATAACTGCTGCCGTTGATTAGAGTGATTCAAATGAAAAACTAATATCTAAAATTTTTGATCTATGTGAAAGTTGAAATCCTTAACTATTGCTGTTTTTTATTTCTTGAATCTGTAAAGAAAACAAAAATATATGTATATAAAATTAATAAAATTCAAAATTATGGTTAAATGACTAGTTTTGTGATTTGTTTTTCAATAAAAGCTCAAATCACTGCGCAGTTTTAAGCTTTCGCCGTGTTTTAAATGTAAGACACAATTTATTTTTAGGAAAACAAAACTACTATTTAATAATAATACAAATATATTGTTTTAAATAAATATTTGTTAAAATATATTTTTAGTATTTGTCAGTTTTTTCTGAGGAAAGGTACACTAGTCAACCATTATGGCAACTTGCTGTTAGACAACCTGTTTTGTTTGCTAGTACTCGTATACGAGGTCCAATGTTGCCGCAAGCTCACTGCTTCTTACTACACTTGACAAAGAGCCATAGCACAGTTTCAGCACGCTTTCGTATAGCCAATCCAGCCATCACGCAAATGGACAAATTCAAAATATATTGATATCTCAGACGCCACTTCCTGCCACAAAAATTTCAATAAACAAAAACGCTGCTTAAATATTGCCTACATCTGGTGAATTTGTATCATGGCAAATGTCAAAATCCATATTTAAAATATAATATAAAATTCGTGTTCAGTTTTTCAAACTGCGATTGGCATTCATAATGATATAAATCATCAGGTGTGGACACTATATTTCGGTACAGCATTGATTACTTCAGCGGCTGCCTCGTGTATGTTAAGCAGAAAATATATGACGTTAGTTTTTTTATTTTTTAGTGACTAAATATTTAATTTACAATTTGCTTTCTGGTTTAAACACACACACCCACTCACACACACATTTTTGTTTGTTTGTTATTAATGCACAGACAATGTCAAATAGACAAGTGCCTTAATATAAGTATAAACATATACCTTTTTAAGTTCTAGGAAACATTTCAGGAGAATGAGTTCACTTTAATTACACATCTCGATTACAATTGCAAAGAACAATTCCGTAATTTTCTGCCAATAACACTAATTTTCTTGTAATTTTCTTAACAATTGGTAGTATGGACCCGTAGGTATAAAATAACATTTTCTTTCAAAAACATAAAACTTTTTTTATTATTTTTGCACGTATATGCTTTGACAAATACAAGTTAAATTTTTAAAGATTTTCAATAAACGTCACAAAAGTCAAAGAAGCATCGATTGTATAATTTATTTCAAAATGAAATGAATTTTTAAATTTTTTCGCAAAGTACATTTATTTCCTTTTCAAAATTAACCAATTCCCATTAACAAGGTCTATGCAAGACGAATTAGGAAAAGGTTGGAGGAAAAATTGTTCAATGTTTTTACATACGAGGGCGAGTCAATAATTTAGTGAGTTTTCAAATAATAAATTATTTTATGTTTTTACATGGTCTCCTTTGAGCGTCCAGCGTTTCTCACGCTTTTTTTATCTTTTCCAAAAAATAAAATTTGTCAAGGTTTTCAAAATATGTATTTGTGTGAGTCAAATATCTTTGCATCGAGTCATTTCTTCAGGTTTGGAAAGCATAAATAATGATTCGGAGTTATATCTGAGGAATAGAACTGATGAGGGAACGATTTGTAGCCTATTTAATAGAATTTTGCCATGGAAACTCTACATGTGTGCACATTTTCATTGTCCTGTTGGAAAAGCATTTTTTTCTTTGCCAAATGCAGTCGCCTTTTTTCAAGTCCTCACTAAATAAACCCAATAAATTGGCTAAAATTTGCCATTGATTATTTTACCCTTGTGATGGTAAATGTAGATTATAATGCGTGCATAAAAAAACAAACGGTCACCAATGCTGACAAAACCACCTTGACCTTCGTTGGCGCTGGTTCACCCCGGAGAAATCCACTAGTGTGTTGTTGCGGATCAACGTTTCGTCCACGATTACAAAACGATGCAGAAACTCTTGGATTGCGTTTGTGGCCGATTGTAAGCAAATGTCGTACCCATCTTGTGGAAATATTTCTCACATCCAAGTGATTATTCAATTGTTTCAGGTGGGGAGATCTAAACGTTCTGGACTTTCCCATCTTCTCTGCTTGTACGGATCAACAAAATTCAGTAAACCCCCTTTTTACCACTGAAATTATTGGTTCTCATAGCATTTATCAAGCTCAAGCTTTTTTTCAGTGATTCGTTTTTTCCAAAAAAATATAATGCTTAATGAGCACCTAAAATTCAATTTGTTTTTTTTTTAATTTTCTCCTCAAATAATGCGCATTTTAAAATTTTCACAGGACTCAACTGACAGATTCCTCTTGATAGGAACAGTGTTTTTCTTTCAGTTAAGAAGTGAAAAATTCAAAAAGTCCCGGAATTATTGGCCTGGCCTCGTATAGAATTTGACAGTCATCTTACCTATCACCTGGGCTAGCACATAGTCCTTATTAATGGGCCCTGGTATTAGCTTTACAAGGTGGCCGCAACAAACACAACCCCATACAACAGAACTGAGGCGAATTCATACCAGGTTAACTCAACAGTACAACAAATACAACTATATTTCTTAACTCAAAATGTCAAAAACAGCAGATTAAAATGAGAAAACGAAGGGCAATAATCAAAGCAATCAAAACAGGAGAATAATAAAAATAAATTAAAAAATGTTGACATTGAGCAACAATAAAATCTAGAGAAAAAAGTTATCAGTTGTATTGTCATTTCCATCAACCGCGCTCTCAGCGAGTGAGAACGTTTTGTTTAGAACAAAATTAAATAAGACGAACTGATTACAACAAAGTCAAAAAGCTCCCTGTAATTTTCATATAGTTTTACGATCATCTTACTTAATGGGTGGAACGACGTACTGAAAATTTTCCATGTGTCGTAAATATAAAAAAAAGAAATACAAACAATACACAATTTTTGTGACCCTATTGTTTCTTCCAACATTGTATATATTATGCAGTTTGTAAGCAATATTTGGCATTTACTCCAGTATCTCAGCTGTTTTTGTCATCTTGTGTTTGTTGTAGAACCGTCTCATAAATGCCCTACATAATAAAAAAAGCTTCCAATAAAGTTATGAAGGTGGTAAGGTCATAATTCAGAAGTATTTCGAATTTGCATCAATTCAAATGATTTTCACACAGACTTTTTTCGATGCTTATCCATCGATTTAGAAGCTCTCATACTTTATTTTAAAGTCGGCATGGGAGGTATACGTCCCTTGTATTCACACATGGGACAAAAGATGATCACCTCTAGATTATGTCAACTTTGAACACTCCCACTGTTATAGCCAACCAGATATACGATAATTCCGTATTAATTTGTATGTGAGGTATATGCCATTGACCTTGCTCCTATCGGCGGCCAGTCAGTTTTAAAAATAACTGACTGGCCGCAGAGTATTCCACGCCAATTTTTAACAGTCTCACTATTATATTAAGCAAGATAAAGGATTGTTAAATTTTACTTTACATAGAAGGTCCTGTCCTATCACATAATAGTTAAAAGAGGACAACCTCTGGAGCATACCATTTCATGCAACCAAAAAAAAAAAAAGAGAATTTTCAAAATTGATTCCTAAATGAGGAAGAAATTGTTGTACAGCAAAAACAAAAACTAATGAATTTTAAGTCATTTAAAAAATGAAAACAGAGTTTCATAGATCTGCCCAAGTTATACAGAGTTCTCATCAATTTGTTTTTTTATATGACTGCCTACGAGTTTGAACAAATACCTTCAAATGAAAATGTCATTCCTTAAGAACGTTTTTCGAATTTTCGATGGGTACATTTGTGTCTGGGTAAAGTAACTACATGATGCCTGTGCCATTTCCTTTTTCTCTTTTTGGGTCTATCCGTAGGACTTAGTAAGCTGCCACCAAACTGTTATCAATTCATGTTGACGCCCTCCTAAGTGTTAATAACTGGCTTTAGTTTAAATATTTTATTTCAAAATACAAAGTACTCGTATATTTATATTAATTTGTTTTTAGTATTTTATAAAAATGAACGCAAACATAAATTATATAGGAAGATTACGTTTTAGATATACATAAATATATTTATACTTGTTTTTTTAATAAAGAAAAAACAAAAATCGCAACAAGAAAAATTAATAAAGATGTCGCAATTTGTTTAGTATCAATAAATCGGTTGATTATATATTTAATTAATATTACAATATTATAAATAAAAATCGGGAGCTTAAAGTTCTCATTATTGGTATTTTTTTTTTTGAGTTAATAAATAGTCGATACATTCATATTTTAGTTTTAATAATTAAAAGTTTCATGTATAAATAGTTTTATATAAATAAAGTCTGAACGTATTAAAACAAAATTGCTACTCAAGATAATTGCGTTATAAGTATAAACAAGATTTGTAAATATGTTTTTTAATTCATTGTCTGAACGCAGTTCTTTACAAAAAATTAAATCAATAAAAATATGAATACATTAACAATGAATTAACAGTTATTGAATGCATTCATTTTACAAGACATGTGAATTGTAATGAAATTTAAGTGAATTGTTGGTGACTTAAACTTTTTTGATTTGATTGCCTTCATTATAAAAAAAAATTAATTTGTATTAAGCTTTGAATTCATTCTTGATACTCCAAAATTCTTTTAAAGCGAAAACAACATTTATATATGTTTATGCTTATCATATACCATAATTATTTTCTATCATATTCATTATTCGAGATATTCTCCAAAATAACCATTTTAATATTCTATTGTTTGTTGTTGGCTTAGCTAGGTATATGAAAAAACAAAAAGACGCAAGTCAATTATAATTGTTTGTTGTGTTGTGATTGTACAAAAGCTTTCTAAAGTTATTTATACTTTTGTGTTTTTGTTGATTACAAATAGAAAAATATGATTGAGTTCTGTTTGAATTCGCATATAGTGTTTGTAGTCTGTGGCATAAGTATACGAGCTTTGAATGCTTTCAATCATGATTTGGCTAAAAGGGTACTGATGATTTGGTTAGTGCCAATGAAATGCAGGCATATACTCAGCAAAGCAAACAACAAACAATAGAATATTATAATTAATTTCTACTATAAAACAAGCATATAGAAATTCAGGCTTTGTTTCATCTATCGACGTTTTCAGAATCTGCAAGGAAACAAAAACAAATTTTTAAATATTGCAATTTTCAATTAAAATTTTAATTTAATTTATACATTTTGAAAAAGAATGATTTGAAAAATTTTACTACATTAAAGTTTTTAATTCAATTCGTTTTTTTGGAAAACGAATTCATCAACAAAATTTCGTTTATTATAAATACATTGATATTTTAATTCAATAATATTTTTTGTGGAAAAAAGAAGCATTCAAAATGTTACAATTCATTGCTTGAATAATTTACTGTTTTATTAAAAAAAGAAACAATTCAATACGTTCGTTTACAGCTCTGATATTAACAAAATTTGATTCGTACTACAATATAAACAATGTAAATAAAAATATCAAACTTTATTTCTTGGTACCAAATTATATCATTCTAAACAAAATTGCATCAAAAAAATATATTCCGCAGTTTTGCAAGGGTTATTGCCAAAGCCTAGCAAATTTGCTACAACAACTAGTTTTTGTTATGTTCCAAACAGTTGGTATATATTTTTTTTTGAAAGGTGGAAAGTTGATATATTAATTCGGTGCATCACCAATTATTCAATTTCTATTTTAGTTATTTTATTATCTTTTGGGTCTTTCCTTAATAATTATTATATTTATTACTATTAAATTTATTATTTCAATTTATTGTTATTATTATATTAGTTGACTTCAACCATCATGCTTAAAAAGTTCACGTTTCAGGATTATATACGAATTCTCAAATATAATAAGAGAATTACAAAAATATAATCAAAGAAGGCCAAGAAAACTTTAATGCAAACAACACAAACAATTTTTAAACATTTTTCTAAATAATCGTTTGGCAGAGTCTACAAATAATTTTGAACAAAATTTGTCAATTCAATTTCCTAAAAAGTTGGGAAAAATTCTATTGGTTCAATGAAAATGTTGATTTATAAGAAAAAAATTTTCTCACAGTCGGTATGTATTGAAAAATGTTTTATTTGTTTGACATGTTTTTAAATGTTTTATTTGTTTATATTAACAATAAACTTCAAAATTCACGGCAAATCGTTCTAACGATGTTTTTTAACCTGGTTTACTCTCTTAAAACGTTTTCGCCCTGACTAGTTTTTTCCGTCTCCATTAATGTTCATTCACTTTCAAGAATATTGGAGCCAGTTGGCATGAGGCGCTCA
Organism: Germaria angustata; assembly: GCA_963681545.1. Classification (NCBI taxonomy): domain Eukaryota; kingdom Metazoa; phylum Arthropoda; class Insecta; order Diptera; family Tachinidae; genus Germaria; species Germaria angustata. The sequence goes on along the minus strand of OY812998.1, from coordinate 13,086,817 downwards.
GCAAAATGGTCAATTGCTCGAGCACATGGAACACAATGACGAAAAAACGACGACGAAATTCATACACAACAGACTAACGGTAACAGTAATTCCATGTTCTTGAGCTGTGTATCGCTCTATGGCTTATTGGCCAGTAATTCTCTAAATATCTACATCATAAATGTCAAAGCACAGTGACATTTGGCAACAGCTGCGAAAATGGCATATATAACTATAACTAAATATTTTGACATAAGGCAAATAGAAATCGTGAAAATTACCAACCTTTACCCTTTCCAGATGCAAAACTTATTCCCATTGATATATATTGGCAATCCTAATTTAATATGAGACTATTTTCTTTACAAAACAAAAAAGGTAAAATACACTTTTACTAACACATTGAGAACAGCTTCCAAATCAGTAAATAAGAATCAAAAAAGAGAATATATTGCAAGTCATTGGAAATGAACCGAATTTGCAACATTTTTATATCATAGTCCGATCACTTTTTTGGAAGCTGTTTTTTTTACTGGAATTATCAATATAATTTTTTATACAAATTTCGATCTATGTATATCGAATGCTTTAGAACTTTCACATGAGATTCAATAAATTCCTCAGGAATCAAATTCTATTATTATCGTTAAAATCTAGAATTTGTCTTAATGGCCTAAAACCATTAATATATTTTCATTAATTGTTTTGTTACACTTGCTTCAGTTCTTTGATCTTAATTTACTTTATGCTCGTATAATTTATTATTCAAACATTATATTTTAATTTATTTAATTTTTTTCTTGCAAATTATATAACCAAAAATCTATTAATATACTAAACCTGATTTTGATTTTTTTTTATTTTTTTATTTTTTTTTTTTATTTTAATCACCGGTTAAATTTCAACGAGCATTAGAATTGGTCAATGATCTTAAAATTCTGTTAAAACTACTAAAATCAATAAAATTGAACTATTTTTATTTTTCAGAAAAAATATCATAAATTAATATATAATCTGATTCCCTACAACAATACTTTAATATTAATCAAAGACTATTTTAATACGTAACAAAAGAAAACAGCAAGAGAGATCTGATATGATTGACTTCATTTACAATTTAGATTAGGTTTTACCACACTCTAGTTTAATTTTAAGTTTACAAATGCCCGCTACTTTTCGTACAGTCAATGATAATTATCAGGTGTCAAATGTTTTCATTAATATTCAATCGATGGTATCAAATTACTATGACTATACTTTATTGGAAAAATAAAAATTTAAAACTATAGCAAAGTTTTTGAAGTTTTCAAATAAAAATTAGAGTTGCTATAAATTGGCCGGACTACAGTAACAACTACAATAATAAATACATTTTTTTTGCTAACGATGCCATTAGAAGTTCTGGAGAAATATTGAAGAGAATTAAATATAAATAAATAAAGAAAATAAAAATCATGCTTTAAATTAAAAAAACTTCTGTACATTTTTTATAAAAATAAAAAGGGTCGAACAAAATTGCATTGCATCGAAAACTTCTGCTTGTTTTATTGAAAAAAAACCTTCTCTTAAAAAAATTTCAATTAAAAGTTGGTGTATTTTTTCCCCAGCAAATTAGTTCAATTATTACTTTTTGTTTGTCGGAAAAATTGCAAATAAGAATTTTGTACAGAAAATGATAACCCTGTGTTGCCACTACCAAAAAAAAGTATTTTTAATCAAAATTAAAAATTAATATCCATTATATATTATTCTTTATTTGTTAAGTCTACTATGGAGTGCAACCTGAATTTCACATTTCTATAAGAATTGTTTGTAAAAAAAACTTACGGCAATTTCCCGTTTGCTGGTACACAGTTCACTGAATTTTCAATAAAGTTTTGAATTAATTCATTGAATTCATAGACGCGAAAACATTTTTATTATAAAAACAAAATTGTAATATTAAAATATTTAATTTTGTTTCTGAAAACATTTATAGACAAAATAAAGCCCATATTTCTACACGTTTGTTTGATTAAAAAAATTAAAAAAAAATATATAAATTTTTATATAAATTTTTAAAGACTACAATTTTATTGACTGTTTTTTGGCTAGAAGTTGTTCAAAAATCTGCCGAGTGCATTCTATTATACCCCGCCTGGCAACCTGCTTAAATATTATCTCAAACTTTCCAATGAAGTCATATGCAAATGTATGCAGTCCTTCTTGACAGATTTTTTTACATGGAATGGCCACTTAGAAATGTTTTGTATTTAAACCAATTGACACTTGCGACCATCAATGGTGAACTGCAATTGGTTGAAGAAATAACGTGTGAGTGTATGTTAACAATAGTAGAAGTCTAAGGAAGCAACATGTGAATCATTTTACTGCTCCGAATTTAATAACATCAGGGACTTTCAGTCGATATGTTGGCCAGTAGTAAAATCCATTTTGGAAATTTTATCAAACCAAACACAGACTCTCATTAAAGTTAGTCGAGATCCTCAGAACATATGTATGTTTAGCATTGTACTAGCCAGCTACCAGGAAACGTGGAATAGTGATTTATAAAAAGTGCTGCAATCGAAAGTCTAGGAGGGCAACAAAGGGATGAAATCAAAAGATTTTAGTGGAAATTTTCAATGCATATATATATTTGTTGCATGAGAATTATCTTCACAAAGGTCTCCCATGAAATAATGTTACTATTTGGCAAAGAAACGCTTCTTTTGAATGTAGTGAGCTTTTCGCTTTGAAACAGATCAAACAACAATTTATACTTTTTTGAAAAGTTTTTCTAATAAGCATGTAATAATTGTTCAACAGAGTTTTTTTTTGTGTGCATAGCTCTTCTTCTTAAAAAGGTAGATATTTAACATATTTTGCCCCAATTCACATCTAAAGGTCAAGGACAAACACACGTCCACACATAAATACATCATAGTCAAATGAACATTTATACTCGAATGCATTCATAGTACAAAGTACACACTTGAATAATGACAACAATAAAGAGCAGGTATAATAATAAGCAAATTATCACATCATTAGTTTATTTATAAAATTGTTTAATGTTTCGTTGTGCGGACACAAAAGAAATTACATATTCTCTAAATTTACTTTTTACTCACTTCTCATTTCCCATCCTGCCTTTAAAACATTTTATATGCATTAGAAAACAAATGCAGATTCACTCACACTCTAAAATTGCATGTGAACTTTTCACAAACGAAAAACTCATAATGTTAAGGGAAAAATATACTCACAGTAATCATTTGAAAATTTTTGATATTTTGTTTTTGTTGTTATTATTTAAACAAGTGCAACAGCTGTCCTATAAATTTTCATTGGGGCCCGCAGTTTGTACTCTTCTCATATTTTCGACATAACATTAATTAAGTGAGAGATGAAAAGAAAACAGAGAGAACCATAAATATTATCTTTTTAATATCGCAGATTAATTTTGAAGGTAAATAATTTTGGGAGAGGAGCGATATTAAACGTATTCCTTGGAAAGTATTTTTAAAAGCCAGTTGCTGAAAGTTTTCTTTTTTAACGTAGTTTTTCTTAAAATTTTTTTAAAGGTGCTTCCCTTAACAGCTAATTTTTTCTTAAGGTACATTTTACATTAAGTTTTCAAAAAGTTACTTTTTAAAAGATATTTTTATACATTTTTAAAGAGTTCAATAAAAATACCTTTTAACGAGTACTTTTATCGAAAACGAACTCTTTGTAAAGGTACTTTATTAGAACAGTAATTTTTTTCAAATGCCTTTTGCAAAAAGTACACCTTTCGAAAGATATTTTCTCGAAAGATAATTTTAAAATGTTCTTTCTAAAAGGGAACTTTGATAAGAAGTACTTTTTAATATAAGGTACTTTCTAAAAGAGCACTTTAATGAGGGTACTTTTGAAAGGCTCATTGTCAAAGAGCACCTTTTTTTAAACGCGTTGTCTTTAAAAATTTCTTTCCAAAGGTACTTTTTTAAAAGTACTTTTAAAGTGGTAATTTATTTTAAAGGTACTCTTGTTTTAAAAGTTACTTTTTAAGGGTACTTTTTTAGAAGGTGCCTTCTTTAATATGTACTTTTTAGAAGATAACTTTTATAATATGTACTTTATTTAAAGGCTACTTTTTTAAAAAGGATCTTTTTTGACAAGTACTTTTTTTAAGCAATCTTTATAAAATGTACTTTTTCAATGTCCTTTTTTTAAAGGTAACTTTTTCAAAATGTGCTTATTGTAAGAAGTACATGTTTTAAAAGCTACTTACTTGCAAAGGTACTTTTTTAGGTACTTATTTCAAAAGGTGCTTTTTAAAATAAAATTACTTTTGTTAAGAGTATTTTTTAATTTTTGCATTTGGAACAATTTTCCATCATCCTGCGACCCGAGTTCGGCTATGTGCCATCTTCAGATTTCTTTTTTTTATTTTTTGGAAAAAAAAACTCTTTGAAAAGTGTACTTTTTCAAAGATACTTGTTGTAAACGTGCTTTTTTAATAGGTGCCTTTTGTAAAAGGTACTTTACTAGAATGTGTGCTTTCAAAACGTGCTATTTAGAGTAGTACTTTAAAAGAACGTTTGCACTTACTAAAAGTCGACGTATGTAATTGACATTTTTAAAACAATTTAACAATTTTAATGTTTTCATATCAGAGATCACATAATTTAAAATTAAAACAATGCAAATAAAGAAATTTTTGATTTTAACCAAATTAAATTCAAAGCGTATATACGCTTTGATACATTTAAGTTAAAAAAATACGAATAAAAACAATTTTGTAAAAGTTTTAGAGGCAATATTGTATATATCATATTATTAATTTTTTTTTTTTTTAATTTAGAACTGACGGACTTATTTCCGTTTTTAACATATTTAATATTCAAACTATTGAATTCGAATTAAATTTCGAATGCACTAAATTACCCGATATACAAAACACCAATTTGTCTATTATTCGTTGTTGGAAGTCACTTTAAAAAACGAGCCGATTTACAGAACCCCGCTAAATATTTTAGCATCAGAAGCAGCAATTTAATTTTATTTAAAGAGTTGATAATTGATTCTTTATATTTTCTATAAAATGAAAAGCATTTAAGCAATAAAATATTACAAAATTGCTTTAAATTTCAGCATATTTTTTGCTTCTGTCCTTTTCGTAACAGGCTTTTCCGTGAACATTTTATTAAATTTTTATACATATATTTTTGTTATTCTTGAGATTCAGATTTCAAATTTACTCACTTTTATAGAATTTATAATTTTTAAAAGGTTTCACTAATTCCTATTATTAATTCAAATACAGTTACTTGACGTTAGAATTCATTTGTCACACTGACTTTCTGTTGAGCCCAGCAACGGTCTTTTATACTTGTACCTTATCCTATAGTAAATACCGTGATTTTGATCTGTCATTGTTGTAAACTAATTTTTTGTCATGAATAAATATAAACTAAGCTTTCTGAATTAGAATTTTAATTTCAGTTTTTTTTGTTTCTATTTTTGTTTCACTAATTAGTAATTTTCGATATCTTATTCTTAATTCGCATTTACATTTTAACGTTCAAATGTTACGAGTGGAATTATTCGCAAATACAAAAACTTACCCGTACCTACATAAATTACACATTTGTGTTTTGTTTTTAGCATATTTTGACAAATTAATTAACATGTATGTACATATATACATACATGAGTATGTACGATTTATAATTTGTAATTTATATTAAATGAATTGGTAATTGTGAAGCAAAATATATACTCGTATGTGTAAATTATTTACTTTCGGCATTAACAAGATCAATAAAAGGGATATTTGTACTACATTTAGCAGTCAAATGAAAAAAAAGTTAATCGCGAATTCAAAACGAAACGAAATTATTGATCTATTATCATGCTTTTCCAGTCTAGGAAAAACTAAAAAGGGGGAAACTTGTTTTTTAATAGTCAATTAATTTGCTTTACGAAGTTCAATAGGTTGAACACTTTATAAGCCCAGCGTTAATATATTTGATGTTTATACTCGTACACAGAAAGAAAATTTTCATTCTGAATTTAAGTTTTCTCTTCTTACTCTTAGTAAAACAAGTACTAAAAGTTTCAGTTATGGATATCGATATTTTAAATGTTGTTGTAGCTGTGGTAGTGAAGGGTCTTGCTTACGAACGTTTGCGGTGAATGGGGAGGCCTGAGTTCAAACACAGAAATTTTAAATTGAAATATAGAGTAAAAGAGAGAGACATAAAAATATATATAACTGTTTCGGTATTGATATAAAGGGTCTTTTATTAAGCGTTTGCCTTATTTAAATTTTAATAAAACAAAGTGAAAAGTTTGAAAGGCCTATCAATGTCATTATGTAAAAATATAACACTGTGCAAATGTCCAACGCGGCTTCCCTGGATGGCATGCATCCAAAATGTCAAATTTTTCATGACTCTGCCACATAGATCTAACAGAAAATTACCGACATGACCGGCATGAGTTGCGTTCGCTTAAAAGGCCGCTGTGGCTTGTTCCTTGTTTGCATAGACTACCGAATTATGAAAAAGTCTAACAGGGTAAGCCCTCACGATCTCATTACCATCACATGAGATGAGTATAATATTATATCACTCGTGCATATTGTCTAATGTGGCCTGAACTGTGTGGCACGTAAAGCCGTTCTATTAAAACCAAATGCAGGTGGCTTCTATATCATTCAGTTCAAGAGGAAAGAAATTGATAATCATCGGCCTATAGCGCTCGCTAATGGCCCGGGCAACATCGTTCTCACAAAAAAGACCGACAGATGATGCCGCTAGCACAAAATCCACACCAAACAGTGACTTTTTCGGGTTTCATTAGACGCTGTTGGATCTTATATAATTGGTATCATGCCGAATTCGACAATTTTGTTTATTGACGTATCCATTAATCTAGAAATGGGCTTATTTACCTTCAGCTCCTGGTACAGTTGAATTTCGTATGGTTGCAGGCCCAAGTCAGGACGCAAAATTCTGCGAAAGGCCCAGTTATTATGTGCGACGCGAATTCGACTGCTTTACTTAACTGACGCCGCGTTGGCTAGACTTAAGTACGAATGACTTGCTTTTTGTTTCGAGTGTACATTTATATCTATAACTGGAGCTATCGCATTAATTTTTAGTACTGCCGTCGTGATATACTAATTACAGAGTTGGGAAACTACTTACGTATTGTTTATCCTTAAAGTGTTGTGTGTCTCGTTGGTGGGGGATTTTTTCTATTAAACACGTGTTTAAATTATTAATCAAGCATTTCATGAATTAACTAGCAAATGTGAATAAATTGGTTAACATATCAATCTAAGGTCTTAAAAAACAAAATAGCAAAAATAAGCGAACAATATCAAAAAATAAAATATTTTTTTTAATATTTCTACATAATTACTTTAATTTGTTTATGTATAAATTTCCGTGTAATATTGTATTAAGTTCTGCCAATATTTATTATTTTATCAGTTTATCTCTCTAAAAAGTCAAAAATATAGACCGACAGGAATTTTTGAAGCAATCAAAATGTCATACCTCAAGAGCATCTTCCATGTTTACTTCTATTTGTTTAAACTAAAAAACTAACAACTGCATGCTTTTTCTGACGATAAGATATTAATGTTGCAACACTTTTAAGGACACTTGAATATCGAATTTTAGCACATATTTTAATTTTTTAATCCCTGCAGCAAAGGACCAGGAATGAACCATGAATTTATACAATGAATTGTGGTGGAACCAGGCAAATAATTTATGGAAAGGAGATTAGAGGGAGTTGTTTGTGAATATTTTATTTGAATTTTCCACATTGAACGTGAGAACAAGGGAGAATAATAAACATCCCATTTACTGGATGTGGTGTTAACAGACATTCCCCCTTCATATTTTGTTACAGACGAATTTGGAATCATTCTTAAATTTTTTTAACCTTCCTTTACGTGAAAATCATTTTGTTTAAACAAAGACAGCACTTAAAAAAATTGTTCTATGTAGGACAGATAGAAAACAAGTCATTACAGAAAAAAGGAGATGTCTGCTGAATTTCAATTCAGATTCATTTTATAATTATATTTAATTTGAAATTGATGCAATGCAATAGTTGGGAATATTTGATTTCTGTTAAGTGATTTTTCCATTACACAAAGTGGGCTTATCCCAACTCGACTGTATATAAATAAAATTTTAATTATAATAAAAATGTTCACTATTTAAGTTTTATCGATATTCGGGGATTTTTTTAAAAGGACATACCCATTTTCAAACTTACGGCATTCTTAAATATTTTTCCTGTTTAAGTAATGTGTTTCAATCGTTGGCCATTTGGTATGGTATAACGATTGTGTATTCCTTGTTTTATAGTTTTAGCGATTTAAATGATTCCCCATTTAGCAATTAAAAAAATCACTATAAAATTCATTCCACTTTGCCAAATCACCACATTCGACATCGGTCGATTTGTCTGACAAAATTCTGTGATATATACTGATTTCTCGTTAGATATCGAATGCCATAATTTGAATGTTGATCTCCTTTGAAGCTATTCTAATTATTTTGATGTTGTCCCTATCCTACTATTTATATGTGTGTGTGTAGGAGTCTTCATAGCTCTTGAAAGACTGAATATTATGGCACAAAATTTATGTCATTCTAAAGATTTTAACCTCACGTGTCGTGTGAATACGAATCGATTCTAAGTGGGAAATCTGAAAATTTGTGGAAACATAATTTAATAAAAAATGTATTTTTGAAGCAAATTTTAAATTACTACTTCGATTGGAAGCAATATCATTTCAGCTATAATATAGATAAAAATCAGCTTCAAGTGGAGCAATTTTCATTACAATAGATATAGTTTTCGAAAGCAGTGTTCTTTTCTGAATATTTAATTTGCAGGCGGTTTTATAAATATTTTTTTGCTTTTTCGAATACGAAAAATGTCGAAAATAACAACATTTTGTTTAATAGTTTCAAGAAAGGCAAACTCATACCAGGTAAACTCATTAGTACAACAAATTTAGCTCTCTCTTGGCAGAATATCAAAACGAAAAAAAACATAAATTAATAAAAGGAGAAAATAGGATCAATTATTTAAAAAAAAACAAATGAAAAAAATTTTACATAGAGCAAAAAGAAAGTTAAATAAAAATTAACAGCTGGACTGTCAACTACACCTCCTATGAATTCGCCTTGGTTTCAAAAGAAAAATTGTTGTTCGAAATTCAGGGTGGTAGAAAAGATATATTTTCTTTTCAATCACTCTGAAAATTCTCCACAAATCAAGCACGATATTGACGGGAAGCTCCAGGGATGACCACTGTTATATCAACAATATTTCTTCGGTGTTTTAACGGAAGGGAAAAAATTACAACCATTAGAAATTTTAATAAACTGGTTTCTTCAGAGCAATTCTGAAGACTTTAGACTCCAATACTTTTGTGTTCAAGCTATGTGAAATATCTATATATAATTTATTGCCGGAGTATTTGATTTCACCCCACTGTGCACCTTGGGGGTAAAAAGCGAATTTAGAAAAATACCAGGAAGGAAAATTAAGAGGGTATTCAATAAAGTTTCACACTTATACATTCATAAATGCTTTTGATGATAACTTTAGGAAAAGACTAATATTTTGTTTATACTGGCAGCAACATATACACGTACTTATGTATCTTAACCGACAAAAAAGCTTAAGGGACAAATACAAAATTTTACAGGAGAAGGAGAGTTTTCATTAACTGTCTTTGTAATTATTAAGTAAATTTGAGATGCCTTTTCGATCCCGATGAAAAAGTGAAAATGAATTAATTTAACTGTGGACTAAGACAAATCAATGAGGATAATTAAGCTGCATTAATAACAATGTAAGGTTTCTACAGTATGCCGTGACAGGACTTAAAAAAACCAAACAACAATGGCTGCATTCTGGTGCGTGCTAAAATATACTTATGGAAATACATATGCATGTGTATATACATATATTTTTAAGCACCATTAACTCAAAATTAATCTTCTAATGTAGTTATATGTACATACATATGTACGAGTATGCATGTATATACGTTTGTATACACACACACATCTGTCAGTATTACAATTGAATAAATGGCCATCGATGAAACTAAAAAAAACCTTCTCTTCTTGAAGGCCTTTTTGGATATGACACTTCCTTTTCATTAGATGGGAAAAGAGAAGGGCTTGGAGTTTTTGTTGTTGTGCTTAGCCGAAGGATACAGATCCGATTATAAGAACAGGAACAAATTGAGAAACACCAGAACTCAAATAAAACCATACACTAATTTAAATTGAGTTTTGTGCTTTGAAAGATATAGGTCTTGTGTGGCATTAGAAAAATCTGGAAAACTTTTGAAAGACATTCAATTGAAACCCAAATACAATCTCTGCCAGAAGAAGCGGGACTAGAAGAACGGCGCAGCAAAGGCAACGTGCGTATAAAACAAATTAATAGAGCGAGCAGGCCTTGATCATCCAACAGAAGGCGTATAGAGGCCTTCTAGAAGGCATTCACACTCCTTCCTTTTACCCCGGGGTATGTTTGTTTGTGTGCATGCATGTAGTAAGCATATAAGCATACTTAAAATGCAATTAAAGTGTTTATTTCTTTGCTGAAATTAAAAGAAATCTCTTTTGTAGAAACAGTTGGAAATAAACAATATGCCTGCAACAAAAGGAATATAAAAAAGTAGTCACGTTTTTTAAACCCCAATTTCCACTATGTGTAACGTATTTTTATGACGATTTACAAACACAATTAAAATAATAATATGTAATAAAAACGGGAGGGGCTCGTGCTGCACTGTCTTTGCAAACGCAAACTCAATCACACATGAACACGCGCACCCAGAGAGGACTAAATAAATGCCACTGACATAAAAATTTTAAAAAGCGTCTTACTGGCGTCATTGATGGCGTGTAACACGAACTTCCCACTCCGATTAAAATACACTAAATAAAACAACAACAACAACGCGAAAAAACATGTTAACTGTTTGCCCTAGTGGTTTGCTGTTGTTGATATGATTGGTAACTTGAAAAAAAAACGTGGCTACTACTAGTTCGATCGACTACAGGCCCGTCTGTTCACCTGTCTGTCAAGTGTTTAAAATATGTTACAGCAATAGGGAATTGTAAATAGATTGTTTAATAATTTTTAAAGAAAAGGGAATGCCAAATAAAAACCAAATAACTCACGCGCCAAACACACACTTTTTGAATATTGGCTTTCACACACGCTAATACATACCATACATATCCAATGTTACCGTTGTCCTCTTGTCTATGCTTTTAGTAGCAGAGCTTTAAGTTTGGACTTCCAGTGAAGATTTAATCAACATTTCGAATATATAGAATATATTTAAACAAATCTTTATATTAATTGGGAAAATACGTATTTAATATTTTAAAAATATTTGACATTGACCGCAAAAGTCTTAATAAGTAAGTATTAAACAAGTTTTATATGGTGCTAAAACTATAAAACATGTAGCTCAGGGCTTTCCCTACATTTTTAATAACTCCAATAATATATTCAATAATATCTAATGCTTATCTCATCCTGTATAGTTTCATATGTTACGATATAGCACGTATATAGTATTTTCCTAATTAATTTGATGATGTATGTTGTGAAATAAAAAAACCATTGCTGTAAGATGTAAAAGTATATACATATTAGAAAAGTACTCGAAATTTTTATTAATGTCTATATGAATATATACATATGTATTTGTCTACATAAATACCTACCTAGCTTTTTTTAATAATAATAGTTTTTCTTATACATAAGTAGGTATATATGCGGAAATTCTTGTTATTGATGTGTTACTAGTAATTACTTTCATTTCTACCTCACATTTCTATTAATCATATCGTTATTAATTATTTAGGGCAAAAATAATATAAAACAACATATTATCTATAAAAAAACTTGACACTTTTCTCTCTCTTAAATACCATTTTTGACCTTTTTGAAATTTCTCAACGGTAACACTGTACACACCCACATGTGCTCTCTATGTTTCTCTTATTTCACTTGTTAGAAGAAAAACTGTTACAATATGTGTATTGTTGTTATTTTTTCATTCACAAATTCTCTAGTAAAACTAGAGAGAATTTTTTTTGTTATTACAAGGTTTTTCTTTTGGTGAAAAAAGAAGCCAAAGAAAATAAAAAATAAAAGTGAGCAGTCAGATGAGCAAGTAAATACAAAATTTTAGATCAGGGATGCCCAAACACGTCTGACTACAATTATGCAATATTGTTAAGTGGTTATTACAGAGCAGACATGTTGTCGGGCTTGTTGGCCGCTCGTGGGCTATTATACTGTAGAGTATGTTTAAAAAGACGCTTCCATATGACGCATGAGGTCGTAGCTGCATTGGTTATTAAGTAATGAGTGTAAACAAGAAAAACCGGAAAGAAAACGAAAAATTTGGACTAAAGAATTGCTTACTCCTCCTTTCTATTCAAAATAATTTATGAAAAGCATATTTGTATGTGTGTTCAACGAACAAGCAATTTCATAAGTTAGGTGGCGAACCAAAATATCACACATTTTTTTAAAATACGCCAGCATTCTCGACAACATAAATTTTTTCTTTATTACACGAGCGAACTGGTTGGTTCAATATATGTAAATGTTCGATAACATGTTCCATATTTTTAGAGTTTTTTTAACACATTCAAAATAAATAAACTAAAAATAATTAATATGCAAATCCAGTCTTATTGGATAAAAGACTCAAAAAAAATCATTAGCTAGAACATAGGAAAAGTTATTTTATTCAGTTCAAACTCGTTACTGTATACTATAGCCGCTTTTAATATCATTCAGGATGGCTTTTTTTACTAGGATACTAGTAAAACATTTTACTTAATATCAATAAAAAAAATTCCTTATTTTAGTAATATGTATACTTAATTTAAGGAATTTTTTTATTTTAAGAAAAATTTTTTTTAAACTTTTTCACAATTTTTTAATTAAGACCATATACTCAAAATTTACTAAATTTTATTTCATGAGTCCCCTCAATACATTTTACTTGTCTTTTAAATCCATAATATGATTAAGGGTTACTTACACATCATATTTTATATAAATTAGGTTCAAGCCATGAACGACACACATCTAAGAAATAAAGCTCTCGTTTTCATTTATAACAAAACGGTAGCCAGTTCAAACTTTACAAGTTTTAAATGTATTAAATTTTATAAACTATTTGCATGTAAACCATTTCCTAAACTAAATACCTTTCACTAAAATAAAAAAATTTATTTTGAAGGTATAAATACCTAAAGTTTAATAAACATTTCGAAAGACATTGAAAATAGGTTTTTAAAGTCAATTAATTTTTCATTAAATGTGGAACATTTCTTTTTGGGAAACTATTAACTACATTGAAGTCCAATTTTTATTTCAATTGAATATATTTTCCTTACTTTTAGGGTAATTTCACTTAAATCAAGAAAAAAAATTTACTAAATTTTTGGAAAATTTTTAGTGTAAATAAATTATGTATTTATTTATGTATGTATTTATGTATTTATTTATAAATATGTATTTCTTTTTATGAGAGAAGCTATCGACTAATTATTTAAATAAATTGGCATCGATTTGTTGCTGCACAATTTTGGATATTGTGGTGGTAAATGCATATTTTTGCATATTTTGGTAATAAACACATATTTTAGAGTTATAAATGCATATTTATATACGTATACAAAAGGCGAACAATACAACTCTATATTTTCTGATCGTTTAATTTGGAAAGTCAAAATGCAGACACAAATTTAATCTGCATATAGAAAATTAGAGATTTTTTCTATGATATTTGACGATTTCTTTAGTTGGCTGTCCATGTTCAAAATATATTTGCAACTATTCATAAGTGAAACTATTGATTTACTGCAGAGTCTTAATTCTTTTGATATACAAATAAATTCGGTTGAGGAGGTTTTTGAAAAAAAAATTTGAACAATGTGATAGAGGAAACAGATCTGCTGGCACACCTTGAACAAAATCCCCGAGACACTTATTTTGATGGAAATATTCTTATACTCTCCCATAACTTCAGCAAAAGTTGAACTCAGGTTTTCAATGTACAACAGTTCATTACGATTTAACAGTGTTGGCCTATTTTTAATAATTAAAAATATTTATTTGTATATACAAACAATAAACTGTTATAATAGGGCATTAATTTCTTGTGGAAAATTTACTGGTTTTTTGGAATATGTTTGTTTTATTTTTTGAATTGTTATGTGTGTTTTGTGTTATTTTTGTTTTTAAAAAATTAAACAGAAATTGAACATTCTTAATATTCAAAATTTAGTATTTGGAATATTCCGCCTAACTAATCATTTAAACAATTGCTTAAAGTTCATTCACGATTTAGTTAAGCGGGCAATGAAATGCCAGCATATGAACAGCTAAAAAACCACAACAAAAAATTTTTGCAAGACTAATTTTTTTTAAATTAAAAATATTTGCATATTACCTTAATTTTTTTATATATTGGTGTATATTTCGTAAGAAACTTCCTGCTTTTGCATATATTTTGAACTTTAAAGTGCATTTTTTAAGCGCTTAAATAATATTTTTAGCTGCATGAAAATCCCAGCCCTGATATTTACACAATAAAACAATCGGCATCAAATCACAAATTGCGCAGCGAAATCTTTCTGCAACGATACTTGGTTAACAACTACATATTTAGATTATGTTGAAAGTAAACAAGTCAGGTGCCGAATAGTCATAGAAATTCAGATGAAAAGTTTATAGTGTATGTGTGTCAGCATTCCGCCACCAGAATATTGTGTCCTATACCACAACCACGTGCATAGGGCATTGAGAATTTGGGCATCGCTGTGTTAGATATGAATGCTTGTATGCTCATATATATATTAATACATACATATAGTAAGTATACAATGTATGCATGTTGATGGTTAATTCATTTTAATACTTGTATATGTATGTATATGTATGCATGTATGTATATACACAGGTGTATTTATTAGAATTCTCGTTTGCTTATTATTGAAGTTATTCTGTAGGGATTTGTGGTAAAAAAAGTCACTGACAATTAAAGTTTTAATTTACGGTCACAACACGTAAAATTAAATCACGTTTAATGGTAGATAAATGCCTTTTACATATACGAGTACATAAGTACATATGTATGTATATATGTACATTGTAAATAGAAAAAAATCGTTATGTTCATATTCCAGCAAACGAAAATAAACAGCAAGGAAGCCAATAAGATTCCGAAACTGTTACCTGTAATTAGTGCATATTCTGATTATTTTAATTAAATGTTTGAATTATGTTAATTAAATGTTTGAAGAGAAATCTAACTTAATGCGTTTTCATTTCTTTCAAAAAAGTGTAATATTTCTTGCACTTTCATGAGACTTTATTGTTGCCTAGTAAACGCAAACTTATTCGAATGGAGCACAAAATCCTGGGAGCGGGTACAATTTTATGCGGAATATCAAACAGGACAGCATATGATATTTCATAATCTATTGAACAACTTACTTCATTCTACTTACTTATTTTCGTGCACCTTATATTGCAAAATATTGTTACAAAAAAATTGTAATGCATAGTGAGGCTCCAGTCTTAATGAATAATAATAATAATAATAATAATAATAATAATATTCTTGCTCCTCTAGAGGATGAATGTGAAAGATGTTTGTGGGAAATTTGTTCATAATATGAAGACCGACATGGCGACTAATTCAGCAATTATTTCTCGAAAAATCGGTTTTTGAGTTGTGACGTTTTTGTACATGTTTTCCAGTTTTGTGGACGACATAAAAAAATAATAATATAATTATATATTTTATGGAATTTCCGTAAAAGAAGGACAACCTAATCCAAATTTCGTGCCTTATTTTAGTGTCAAATTTAACAAAAATATCATCATGTATATTTATATAAGAAAACTTACAAAAATTTTGCATAGATTACAATTTACTTATTTTTTAAAGGATCCTGGAATGTCCTTGGCTTCGACAACTCATCATACCATACGTTCTGAAACGGCCAATAGATTACGCAAGAACATGACGTTAGAAATATTAACATCCAATAATGTTAAAATGAACCTGTTTAAATTATTGAGAATCATAACGTCGATTGCCCACAAGGAGGCGTTTAATTGCAATTGAACATTTAACAGTATCCACATCTCAGAACTGGTTACGGTCACAGTCTTTTATATAAGTGCCCACGTGGGAGACTCCAAGAAGTTTTAAATCTCATAGTCAAAAGGTAAATGAAAAAAAAAAATTGCAAATTACCACCGGAAAGAATGATTCTAGTGTCTCTTGCCAGGCGAAAAAAAAAACTTTGAACGTCGGCTCGATAAAATCAAATATATTGTGGTCAGCTTTTGATACGAAACTTATATAAAACAGATCAATATATCAGGGCACTTAATGTCTGCCAATGATTATTTAGTAGAAATTAAAGACTAAACGAAGAACGATAACCATCATAAGGGCAATAATGCCATCTGGTCACATGTATCTCCCGATTTGTATTTAATACGATCTTCGGAAAGAATAATGTTAAACTCGGCTAAAATGAAAACGTCAATGAAATTATTTTGTAAATCACGTCACCAAGGGATATTTATAAGTTCAAAATATAATTAAAAATTTTTGGTTTTGTTTTTTATAGAAATTTTCCAACGAACAAAAGTAGGTACAGTTTTATGTATTTATATATAAATTCAGACGTTGTGTTTTTTTATAAAGTTTCTAAAAATTTTATGAAAAATAAAACAGTAGTTTTTCTAATTTTATTTTGCTTCCCATATAAAGTCCACTTCTGTGACACGTTTCAAGAAATTAGGCCATATATGTATGTTTTGGATTCACCTTCTACTCCACTTTTTTTCTATTACGCTTTTAGTGAATTGCACTAATCTAGATGTGTTGTTGTTGTTTTTATTTTTTTTATTTATCAACTCAATTAAGGTATTTTTTGTGAAAGTAAATGCACAAAAAAGCAAAACATTCACGTGCCAATTTAAAAAAAAAAGCCTGTAATTAAAACGCCCATATCGTTTGTTGAATAGTACAAGTTTTTTTCAACATATGCCCAATGTTTTGATTAATATAAAAAATCAAAAAAAAAACAAATAGGAGTATTACATTGTTATTATTATTCATAAATTGTCACTTCTTGTTTTTTTTTTAATTCAAAAGATAATTTCATTCGCACATGAAATGGCATTTTTATTGCTTCCGAACATTTCATTGTTTCCACTTCCTAGAAAATCCAATTAAGAAAACTGTAATAAAGTTAAAAAGTACCCTTTTTAGACGTATATACGAGTACATCTAATTTTAACTAACACTACAACTTTCGCATAATGGAAAACAAATTATGCCTATAGGAAAATTTTAATCTTTGCAAGACTTTCCTTTCTAGCAGCAAATTGCTTATTCGTTAATTAATACCGAGTGAAAAAAATGTAAGGCGTTCTTAAGGAATGACATTTTTATTTTTGTTTTTATTTTTATTCCGGCTCTAGGTCATATATTAAATAAAACTCTTTTTTTGTTTTATTTAAATTTTTATTTTTTATTCCATATTTCGATCACCATCGGTTCTCTTCTTCAGGAATTTTTAAGTAAAGCAAATTACATGTGATAGTTATTAAAGAACAAATTACAACAAAGATCGAATGTGTAAATCATTCTGACAAACACTAGCAGAACGGAACAACATGCTGTTTTCGAAAGCCGCTACACTTTCATCATCAGCGTTCTTGTGTTTGGTCCACTTCTGTGGTGTCAGTTGATGTATATTTCAGCTATTCATACAAATCTTCACTGTAAATGTAATACGAGAATTGTTTTTATTCATCGTATCATAATTTGTGAAAACTTGGTAAGACTGTTGTAAGTTAGTGAGGTGTAATTTGAGATCTTCATTACAAAAAAAGTTTTCACAAATTATGATACGATGAATAAAAACAATTCTCGTATTACATTTACAGTGAAGATTTGTATGAATAGCTGAAATATACATCAACTGACACCACAGAAGTGGACCAAACACAAGAACGCTGATGATGAAAGTGTAGCGGCTTTCGAAAACAGCATGTTGTTCCGTTCTGCTAGTGTTTGTCAGAATGATTTACACATTTGATCTTTGTTGTAATTTGTTCTTTAATAACTATCACATGTAATTTGCTTTACTTAAAAATTCCTGAAGAAGAGAACCGATGGTGATCGAAATATGGAATAAAAAATAAAAATTTAAATAAAACAAAAAAAGAGTTTTATTTAATATATGACCTAGAGCCGGAATAAAAATAAAAACAAAAATTACATATCATAAGGTCGGAAAAATTAACAAATATATACTTGACATTTTTATTGCTTCCAAAGTATCCGCTAAAGCATTTTTTCCACTTCCTAGGAAGTTTAGTTGGTAAATCTTGATAAAATTTAAAAAAGTAGTTATTTATTCAGATTTACATGGAAAAAACATTTATTTTAATTGTTATATATTTCATAAATATACAAGTATAAATTTTCATGGCATTTGGATGGGGATACCAAGTAAAGGCCTGATCGGCTTGACTAATCCCAGTATCTATCTTGGTCCCGCCTTCGTCTCAAGAAGGAGTGATCTAATTTCTGCCACCAGTTAGTTCGGCATTAGGACTTAAAAACATTGGTTGGGGCGTTTGCTTGTAAAGTTCCTTCCACAACAGTTAAGGGCATCAAAAAAAGGAAATTAAGTCATGATAATCCTAGAATTAAATCATTCGCAAATGATCTAAATTTGAATTTTGTCTACAATACCAATATTCTATTTTGTTTTTATTTACTATCATTAGGAGATAATTACAAATTACAACCTAATGTATAAGGGCCCTGGCTACTTGGACTTGTGAGCCTAAACAATATCAATAAAAGATTAAATTGTCTCAACAAAAATTATACGTCTGATAAAACTTTTTTTCATGTACAGTACAATGTCAAATATAATGTGGGACAAATAGCATTTGAAATACTTCTAAAATACCGTTTTTTCTTAACATCTTGAACATGACTTCAGATCCAATGAATAGGATTAAAAAAAAATTAGAAATCCAACAATGACAAGTCTATGTTAAAATCATTATCAAATCCCAAATTCCACTACTTCTTGATCACAAGTTGCGGAATTTATTGACTTCATTGGTAGATCTTTTTTACTGGGATAGAAAACAAGAAAAAAGTTTTTCTTTTATATAAATTTTCGAACGAAATTTTCTAAAGGAAATCAAGCATTTGTTTGTTTACAAAAATCAAAAATTTTTCGGTCCGATTTAAAAAATTCAACTCCCTTACTGGCTCAGCTAGCCCTATCTAATAGGCGGAGCTTGTAGAGAAACAGTTAGTTTCCCTCTTAATTTTTGAAAGGACTAGCAATCTTACACTTTTTTGTACATCCATATAAAAAAACATTGAGATTTTGAAGTTATGCTTTTACTCTAGAGATGACTTATTTATTATACTGTTTTTTTTCTCTTAATCATAAAAAAAAAATTGTAATTAAATTAACAGACATGACTGAAAAAAGTCTAGATGTCAAAAAAGGCAAATCTCAACATATATGTTTTGCCACACAGACATACGGAGACTATTTCGAAGATAAAATTTTTTAATTAAATGGAACTTTCTTTTATTCTTTTTTTTATATATACAAGGTGGCAAATTTGACAAATTTGCAATGTCTTGTTTTATGACATTATCAAATATAACATTACTTTTGAGCCAAAAATAAGTAATAGTGGAGCTCTGAAGGACTCTTAACACGAGGGCAGTTTTAAAAAAATTAATTTAACAAACAATTTATAAATTAGGAGTTGTATAGTTCCCGATACTTGCAAATATTTATGACAAATTGGCGCAGTCGCGCCACAATATAAAACCGCGGACCATTGGCAAAGGTATATTATCATTCGTTGTCCCTAATCGTGTTTGGCGATTTTCGACTGCAAATTCGACAGTTTGTACTAGACTAAAGATACCGAGCAACATTTTTCTTTAATCTAGTACAAAACTTTGGAGTCGTAGGCGAATTTCGCCAAACACAATAAGGCCCATTATGTCATACCAGGACCGTTTTTACAAAGATGTATTTCTTTAATAATACATACATACATCACATACATAACCGACTATATTCCATTACAAGATCATTCCATACCTATAGGAAAAACCTTATAAATAAATTAATATGAATTTATGAAATTGTGTTTAATAATCATTTAATATCACGTTGATTATAAACGCACTTTTAACATTATGACGAACAAATCCGCAAAAATTTAAATTCATTCCTTTAATTAATAATTTAAAACAAAATAAAAGCTCATTCTCATACGCATACACATTATTTCCACCTCTTTAAACACACTTTAATCATAAAAGAACAGTATGCAGACAGTCTTATTACAATTAAAATGAAATAAAATAGAAAAATGAATTACTTAATTAAATTGTAAGAAAATGCCTCAAGAAAACCAACTAATGATGATACAAGCCCACAGTTATTGACCTCTTCAATTGCCTAATGT
This sequence comes from Germaria angustata, assembly GCA_963681545.1. Classification (NCBI taxonomy): domain Eukaryota; kingdom Metazoa; phylum Arthropoda; class Insecta; order Diptera; family Tachinidae; genus Germaria; species Germaria angustata. The sequence goes on along the minus strand of OY812998.1, from coordinate 13,066,225 downwards.
TTTATTTTCTTAAGAATAAATAATACTTCTTAGCAGGGATGGCAAGAGTGCTGCAATTTAATTTAGTATTTCTAATTTTATATTTCATATGCCAACGCGCATAGTACATTGTCTCTCTATAGCGAATGGGCATCAGCTCGCTTGATCACACTTTGAGGACACACATGCCAATTCCTCATAATTTTAAAAGCTTAATTGTGCCTATAACTTTAATAAAAATGAAGCGAAGTTTATGTGAGGACACACATGCTTGGTCCATATAATTTTAAAACTTAATTGTAGCCAAAATGAAGCAAAAACTTTTAAAAGTATGACTCTTAGCTTCGTAACGAATATCACTCGTTCCGCCTACTTATCATATATCCTTATATATAATTACTGTTTTTGTTTTTGCTACATTTGCCATCATATTGCTGCGTTATGATGACAAATGTAGCAAGAAAAACCTACCATATATATTCGGAATTAATAGTTTTTTAGACTCGTTTTATTCGGTGCAAGGTAGGCACGTCCTGTTTGTTATACATCTTTACATTTAGAAATTAAAATTTATTAAGATTTATTTAATATAAACATGTCCTTAAAATCTGCATTTTCTATGATGTTCACTTGACAGTCACACAAAATAAGATTAAGATGTACAATAATAGTGTCAAACTGCTTAAATTGTTTATTTTTTTTTTTACTTTGGGGTTATCGAAGGCAATTGATTGCCAGATGTGGACTATATAATTTATTTTATACCTCTTAAATTCAAGATTTTCCTTCATTCCATTCAAGAGCAGGAAATAAGTAATTACCTGAAAATAAAGAAAACACATTATTTAGCATGTAAACGGAATACAAAATTTCAGTATAATTTGAGTATGTAATATATTTTTATTAAGAACTGCAATTAATAATTATTTTATAATTTTCAAAGAGAAAAGGAACATTATTTTGAACAGAGAATAATAAAACTGCCTACGGATGTAAATTAATTTAAATCCATATTTTTGAAAAAAAATTTTTTTGTTTCACTATCAAAGAATTGGTAAAAATAAATAGTTCTCGCAAATTCCCTAATATCGCTATAATTCGTTGTCTTGTAAACATATTTACAATTTTAAAATATATTGAAAGCATAAAGTTTTCGAATTTTTTTCTCATGGCAACTTTTGTACTGAGGATAAGGATGCTTTTAAAATTTTTGGTTTTATTTTTTGGAACAAAAACAATTTATAATTTTTTTAATCTCCTACTATATATTTACTACTCGAACATTTGCATTTGAAAAAATTTTATTTTTATTTTCAATATATAAATACATATGTATATAAGCACGAAGTGAAAATTTGAAGTTTTTCTTGAGGTATGACATTTTCATTGCTTCCAGAGTATGCGCTAGTGCATTTTATCGACTTCTTAGGAAGTTAAGTTGAGAAAAATCTAAAGAAATACTTATGTACATATTTCTTAAATTTTTTATTGAAACTACGTGTTACTTTCACGTAAGAAAAAATAGACTCTGTTTTTAATATTTCCAAAGTTCGATTAATAGCAGTACTACAAATAAAATATCTATAATTAATAAAACATTATTTTCTTGCACAATATAAAGAAATAATCAGAAACCTACTCTCTTAGTAAATAATTCAGTTAAAGGCATTACAAAAGGCAATTTTGTAAAGAAAACTCTATATTAAAGTCTTTTGGATATGTACTAAAATCGTGAAGAAAACTTCATCAAAATCTCAGCATTTTCATGACTTCTTTAAAAGCTTTTTTAATGAGTCTCTCCCAAGTGCACATACTCTCACAGCCACTCTTGACTAAAAAAAAATTAATTCTGTAAATAAAAATTTAATGTAATTAGGATAGTTTTCATGTATGTACATTATAATGTATAATGAGATGAATAGCATTTGCAAAATAGTTTTTTTATAACATTTTGAACATGACTTCAAATCCGGTAAATTGGATCCAAAAAAGAATACATCATGCAATGATAAATCTATGTAGAAACCATCGGAAAATATAAGAATTTTCAGTTCTTCTAGATCTTATAGACTTCCCCGGAAGTTCAAAGGAATAATAGGCAATTGCTTTCATTTTTAAAAATAATTATTTATTTATGTCAAAAACAAATAATATTTCTATTTTTTATAATATTTTGTTTTTTATTTCTTATTTTTTTTTCAAAAATATTTTATAATTTTTGTTTTTGCAGTCACTTTTTTGGAAAACTATATTTTTTAGTTTAATGTCTTACACATGTTTTTCTTGTTTATAAATTTTTATATTTTTTATGCATTTTTATTTTTATATTTTTCAGACATAATGATTTATTTGTTTTTATTTTATGTGTATTACTTTCTATATATTTTTTATGTGTTCCCAGTAAAAAAATACCTTCCAAAGAAGTCATAAAAATGCTGAAATTGGGATCCAGAAGTAATGCAAAATTGGATAATTTCCAATGATTTTAGCATATGCTTGTCATTGCATGATTTTCTCTTTTTTGATTATTATTCTACGATCTGGAAGCTGCTGATAAAAGTAAACTTTTTATGATTTTTTTGTACAGAAGCTAAATTAATATTATATTAGGATTGTTTATTTTCCACTGGGAATAAACTACTCATCCGGAAGGCGTGCAAATTGGCCAGTATTTACAATTTCCCTTTCCTTATGTAAACGACATTTTATCACTTTTGAAAATAAAAATAAAAAAATAATAAAAATAATGTGTTCGTGAGATTTAGGGAAATTATCATTTCCTTTTTACAATAGAGAAAGTACTACTAATTCGAGTTTCACAGATTTTTAGAAGTAATTTCTATTTTTTATCATTGCTTTTTTCAATTTGCCTTATTGGATTTTTGGAAGCAATGAAAATGTCATTCCTTAATAATAACTTAATTTTTTCCACTGATATTAATTTGAAAAAAATCTATCATCAACTATAAAGAATTTAAGAGTCTGTGGAATAAGATCCTTCTCTATATTTGTATGCTCATGATCAACGATTTGATATACATTTCCCTCAGTTTTGTTTAGTTTTTTACATAATTCATTATTACTTTTCGCATAATTTAAATATGCGTCACTAATTTTCATTAAATAAATTGTTTAATTGTTACAATTTGTCATACTCATTAAAGCGTCGTTAAGCAGCGAAACCACCAACAACTATTGACCGCACAAAATAATTAGCAACATTTTATTAAATATTAATTATGAATAATCAAAAAAAATATGATTGTGGTGCCAGCGTAATGCTTTCGAAGGTTTTGTTTCAACAACTAAAACATCTCGACGCGTGCCTTTTTCGCTAAATGTTAGCGAAAACAGAAATAATCGCGGTAATAAAGAAATAAGTATTTTTCATAGATTACGCAAATAAAAACCGGAGGCATGTTTGTTATTATCTGCAACCCAAAACTTTAACTTTTAGCTGAGAATACAAAACATATTCGTATAAAATATGAGGAAAAAAAACTGTTGATATATTGAAAAAATGTGTGTTTATTTTCAAGAAACAATGTACGCAATTACGATTTTTACATTTCTGATGTATTTTTTTCCACTTTGTTGAATATGACAGCGATATTGTTGCCGCCAACAGACACTTGCAGCACATGATTTTTTCTTTCAAATTAAAAAAAAAAAATAATTTTATGAGAGTTGTTGGGGCGGTCGGAGGTTTGTAACGATTATGATGAAATTAAAAATGCAGAAGTTTGATGACTTTGAATCTCCATTACGTCAGTGCACGATAAATGACTCAAACATAAAAATCACCACAAAGTTGAACAAAAAGCATAGAGGAAATTTTGTCTCGTCTTATTTATTGTTGTTATTTGTGTTTCTTTTTATTTATTTTTAATTACAGGTGAAAATCCTTTGTGAATCAATTTGATTTATTTATACGGATGTGATTGATATATGAATTAAATGTTTTGTAATTTGCTAAGGAAATATTATTAATTAAATAAATCACTTTTCAATCGTCATGCAATTTAAGTTGGCTGACTGTATCTCGATTCACGGCTGCCCAATTTATAGCTGCTGGAGACGATCAAATACACGTAAAAACTTCAACTTCAACGTCTTGAGAGTGTGCGTGTAATTTTACTTTTTGGGCTACGAGCACGCGTTGTCGGCAATAATTGATGAAAATCAAAACATTTTGATTTTTTCAATCGACGAGTGATCATTTGATTGACAAAACCAATCTAAGTTGCTTTATGATTGTAGTGATAGACAAAGGTACCGATGAAACAAATAATGGAACGCAAAGCTGCAAATATATAGTAATTGCGAAGAGCGAAAAAAGTGGTATCAGGTATTTTTAAGTGCCTCAAGACGATAAAACAAACACGTCAAATTTGGCATATGTATAAGCGTTTTGCCTTTGATACTTAACCTTAGACATGCAAATAAAAACATCAATCACCATCACCTCGCAGCGTTTGTTTGCGGATGTTCATTCATTTCTTATACAATTATCTATTATACGCTTCTAACAATATTTCATAATAGTTTCCTCCCTTCGCGATTACTATATGCTTCCAGCTATTTGATCCATAAAATTTTTTTATCTGCACACTTGTCCATTACGATAATCATAAAGCAACTGATATTGTTTTTGTAAATCAGAATGGCAGACGATCAAATGATACCCGTCAAATGAAAAAATCAAAAAGTTTTGATTTTCATCAATTGTTGCCAAAAACGCGTGTGCGTAGTGTGTGTTTGGCCAAGCAACAACTTCTTTTCCACCCGGACAATCCAAAGAAGCACACATGTGCAGTTTCCATTAATTGGTCTACGAGTCGTAGACCTATTTTCCGGATGACTATTTCTGGTTTCCAAAACCTGAAGAAATGGCTTCAACAAGTTTTGAGCACCTCGACAAATTAATTTTTTTTTTTGGAAGAAACGTATATGTATGTTGAAAAATAAAATAATTTTTTATCCAAAAACCTGTGTTTTAATAAAAAGGCACGAGCTTATAGACTTGCCCTCGTATTATGATCAACTCACACAAGTTTTTCTTTGCCGGTTATTAGCGACTTAATGCAAACATACGTAAAGAGAGAATTAAACTTATTAAAGATATAAAAATTCTTTTTTAAGTGCTACATTTTTTATATTAAAAAAAAACAGGAACAACTATTTATTAAGCCTGGAAAATTTTTAATTAACTTAACGCTTAACTGACTCCACTATAATCTTGGTTATTTTCCAAAACAAATTCCTTTTACGTTCCTAGAATCCTCCCTTCAATTATCGTTAACAATTGAAACAGAATTTCATTAGAATTTCGCTCTATCGTTTTAATTTATGCATTTTAAAAATTTGCATGTTATTGCTGGTGATTTTCTGTTAAAGTTGAATTATTTGATTATTGTTATTATTATTAAATATTTTAATTATTTACAATATGTGTTTACATCGTTATTTTAATTATTCATACAACGTTTAGTCTACTTAATAGAGCTTTTAAAGCTGTTGTTGTTTAATTTTTATATTCCTTAATAAACGTGCAATTAGTATTACAAAATCGATTAGTGCAATCGGAATTTTTACGCTTTCAACTTTCCTATTACTGTTCCTTTGTGTTGTTGCATTTGTTCTATTACACGTATAGTAGAGAATGGCAATTTTAATGTTTGAAATAATTTTTGCATCATATGAAATCTTTATCTAACGCCACACAGCTGATTTCAAATGGTTCGCATTTGTAGTAACAAATAGAATATTTTGAATAAATAATAATTAAGTCGCCCACAAAGAAAATATATAGTGAAATTAATAAAAAGAAACCTTTCCATTAAAATCCTTTAATTTTAGGACTAGAAACGTGTTCACATGACATGGGCGTATCTATATTTGCTGCCATGGGGCGGGTTTCTGTGTCAATTTTAAGCGATTTACACATATAATTTTAATGTATAATATGAACTTTCTAAAAAGATTTTTTTATTTTTTAATCTACATAAAAAATTACCTTATTTTCATAGGTCAATTACAACAACAACAAAAATAAACTTTTTCTCCAAAACTTTGTCTTTATCTCTGAAGCAAGCACGTGGATATTCAAACTGGCTTGTTTCACCAAAATATTCTTAAAATCACCAAAAGGTAGATCATTAAAGATTTTGTTGGCGTACAGGACAAGGCAAAGAAGCTCATCGGTGACAACTCTATTGACTCACTGAAGCATCGATGTTCTGTGAAGATGTTCAAGTGGAAATATTCAAGTGGAATGTCCACAAACACTACGCTCTCTATCCCGTTCCCCCTAAGCTATTTGAAGCACAATGCTTTGTAAACGATCATTCCCTAAAGGCTGGCTGATCCAATAAAAAAATAAGAAAACTCAAATTAATATTATCTAATAATAAATTAAATGTTATCAATTAATTTTTATATAATTTTTCGAACTAAATCGGTTAGATTAAAATTTATTTGAGTGGCGTCAGTTCAATTCCAATTGGTGCATTTTTCAAATTTATTTGATCAAGTAAGAAGAATGGAATGGTTGCCACATCATCTTTAGCAGCGTTGAGATGCTAATTCTCCAACACTTTCAGTTTTAATAGGGAATATCAATAATTTAATTCGTTTTGTATGAAGAAACTAGCGGACCAGGCGAACTTCGCCTCGCCCCAATTTTGAGCCTTTAGACAAAAAAACCTTCCATAAAAACCTTTTCCTCGAAAATACGAACAACTGACAAAAAGTTTTACAGAAATCGGCCAAGCCGTTCTCATTTTGTGAGTTATTGGATTTTGCCACGCCCATCCGCCCACAGACCGAAAATAAAAAATCGGACTTCACAGTGTCACCCGCCCGATGATTCTGAAGGTTCCCTGAAAATTTCGTCAAAATCGGCTCAGCCGTTTTGGAGCCATTACGTTACATATATACACACATCCTATTTTATACATATAGAGAAGATAAGAATTGTTTCTCGAAGTAAATATTTCTCGAATGGTTTTCAATACGAAATTTCTAGGTATTTGTTATTTAAAAAACAATATTGTTCCATTCTGCTTGTGTAATAATTGTGTTCCCCTTCTTTATTAATAACTATTACTTGAAAAAATATTAATCTGGGGTCAAATTACGGCATTCGACATCGAACGAAATTTTAAACAAAATTTTTTTGAATTGTATTGCAATTTCGATCGGTATCGAATGTCGTAATTTGTCCCCAGGATCGAGCCAGACAAATAAATTTCAAATTAAATTTGTTCTTGAAAACCTTTTCGAAAATCTTTTAAACTAAAGGCAAAAACCCATTGAACTGAATATCTCTGGAACCAAAAATTAAATCTTAATTAATTGCTTTCGACAAAACTTTCTTAAAGTCTAAAAAAAACTACCAGGCAAATTAAAAATACATTTTGGTGTATTATCAAAACAAATTGGAGAGATACTCGTAGTCCTCCAGTCGTGCATGATACAACTTCCTTCATTTCATATAAATGTATGTGGCGATATATCTTGAGAACCGAATTACGTTAAAAATATAAAGTTATTGATACCCATATGCATTAAAATGAACAAAGAAGCCCCATGTCGTACACATAAAAATTCTTTGTAGTACCGTGAAATGAACAAGAATTTCTTTCAACTGAAAGCTAGAGATTCATAGTTCTTGAGTTGATTGCATAATTTTCATATTTGATTCTAAAAATAACTTAATGCCATTAGAAGAAAATATTTTGTCCTGCCAACTTTCGCAAAACTTGCACAATTTTTGTTCAGAATGAAAGTTTTAAAATTTTAATGCTAACACAAATAATAATGTAAATTTTTTTTTTGCATAATTAATTTTCATACTCAACCACGAACGGTCGTTCTAGTTAAAAAAAAAAAATTCATTGCAACATCAATTTTTTTCTTTTTTTATTTTTTCGTTTTTCATAAATTCCTTGCATATTTATGTAAATAAAGTGTTAAATGTTTTGTTATTTTATTTGTCTACCTCTATTCTCCTGCGAATAACAACCACAGTAATATAATTAAATAAAATACACACAATAAAATTTAAATAAATGTTTTCAGACAAAACGTGACCGACCGACTGATGACTGGCTGGCTGGCTCGTCTGTTTTAAAGTAAAATAATAAAAAATAAATAAATAATAAGTAAACAAATTTTTCAGCTTAATTGTTTTTTATCTTTTTAGGATGAAATCATTTAGTATTTCTACGCCGAGACCAAAAATCTTTTCCTTAATTTTGAAATCGAAATTGGTTTTATCATGAGTAAGATTTTTTGTTTAGCATCATTTTGTAAAATAAACTTGAAATAATAAATTAAATTCATTGTTCTGTTGCAAAGAACTTTTTTAACACTTTAAAGATCGAACTCAAGTCGGTGGAGAATTTTTTATATTCTCTATAGGGTTGTCAATTTCGTTTTTCACCTCCATCAACAAAAACGGCAATCGAAAATCCCAAAAAAGTCACCACAAACATTTTTTTAAGTTTTTTCAAGAGAGAAAATCGCCACAAATCACCAGATATAATTATTTGATAAATTATGTTCAATATAATTTTGACAAAAAAAACCGACTTCAATACAAACACCCAGTCGAATAGATTACAAAGCCAAAGCAACTATGCCTTAGTTCAAAACTCAATATAATAAATTTCTAGTGTATATTTTACTTCTAGGAAAATATTATTTAAAAATAAAATAATATTTTATATAATAGGTCCATTTTTTTTTTGACAAGAAGGTAAAAATCCATTACTGCATTCACAGTGGGTTGTTCCCATCTGTGATATGTCGGGCTCCCCTTATAGGTATACCGCCTAAAAAACCTCCTTTCTCCGGGAAATAATCCCCACTCCGGGACCGCGTTAGCATTACTTCGAAGTGGTTTCCCAATGGCTGGCTATGAGCCACCCTGCTTAATGTAGCCTACTTTTGGGCTGTCGTCTACATAGACTCATTTTTCAGTCATCCTGCAGCGTCTAAGAAAGGTTTCTTCGACCTTAATATTGTTTCGCAGTACTTCGCAACTGCTCGCCATTTGGTCGCATCAGATATCATATGGCCCACAATGTTCTCCACCATGAGTGCTCCTGTAACGGCTTCCAACTCTTCACGGTGTACTGTCCATCGGGAACACTTAAAAAATAGGTCCATAGATGGCAGAATTATGTTATAATAATTATTTCCGGTGGCCACTTTGTCAGTTCGATTTACACTTAAATTTGTGTGAAACCCATCTGCAAGCTACACTTTCAAAATCGGTCCATAAATGGGGGAGTTACGCAAGAATCAATATTTCGGGTCGATTGGCAAATTACCCGTCCCATTTTCGATTTGCGTATGCAACCATTAAAAAAAAAATAAAATACACAAGAACTGATTGACAACCTTCTCATTTTCTTAAGTTATTCACAAGCCTCATTCACAAACCTCAATACAAACATGTAGAAAAGAACATAAATGAAAACTGACACATATACCTTTGTATTTATGTACGTGTGAATTATAAATAGAAAAATATACATTATTTTGTGGTTCTTTTAAATAATAATAATATAAATTAACATCTAAAAAGTTATAAATCTAAGCATTGTCCGTTTCATTTTACTATTTTCAGTATCACGCACAATGTGGGAATAAATTTTGTTTTGCCATGTTTTCGACTCTTCATACTGTATCCAGTGTAGTTCGTTTTTATATAATATACTGTTTCTATACCAGCGTTTCTATTTGGAATAATTAATGTATTAAGAGCGGCCAAACGGATTTCTTTAAAATAATGTACTCGCCCCATCCCTGAAGTTATCAGCGCAAAATCAAAAATCTAGTAACTTTCTTAGTGTTTCGTCCTTAAAATAGTATTTCTTATTAATATGGCGCAACTTTGGCCATTGAAAGCTAATCACCGAGACTTTTGTGCACCAACTATAAAAGATTTGTTTTGCATTTTGTTATAAAAAATTGTTTATAAATTTGAACAAGTTTCATATTTTCTGTTAAACGAATTAACATTTTTTTTAAACCCTTCTCTCAAAATTAATATGTGATCTGACTGATTAGATCTACATTTGTTAGTTGACTTTCAATCTCAGTTCCATAATCTATTGCTTCCGCTATATCCCATTATCCTGGGACCTGCCATAGCAGACCAATCATCTACTTAGCTGGGACAACAACCAATTAACGAAACTGGAAATACCAAGGATAAAAAATATCCACAGCTGATCTTGATGTGATGAACCATATGCGTATTATACATCAATACTATGAAAGTTTCCATAATTTTTATGAAAAAATTATTGCTGTAGAGTATAATCATACGTGCATGCTTCCACGTCCATGTGATAAGACTGGAATTCCACGCTTAAATGATGCATTTGGTTAGCAATCGGTTTGCACATATAAAAAATAGCGATTGTTTTCATTATATAATTCATTGTGAATGCTTTTTGCATTATTATCATTTGCAAAGGTTGATACTAACGAAAAATATTATTTACACTCCACCCACTGGCTCAAAGCTTTTAATGGCAGTCTTATATGACAAACAACAAGTTCATTCAAAGAGAACAAACATTTCTTTCAAAAGTCTCGAAAAAAATCGGTTGTCAAAAGAACTTAAAAATCGTAATGTTTGGCCTTTTGTTGGTAAAAGAGTATGGCTATATGATACAAATATTGCTTTAAAGGAAAGAAAATGTTTATTTACCGCTGGCAAAACATCAGGCAATGCCGGCTCCTGTCAATCATATTACTTTCGGTTATTAATATCCACGTTTCCAAAATATCTCTTATTATATCTGAATGTATAACATTTATCCTTATCTATTGAAAGTTTGTCTAAGCGAAACAGATTTCTTTTATGTGAAGTCCGTTCAAATGTAAAGCAACCGCTAAAATTTTCCATTTTATTTTATCCGCATCCGACTGACTGTAAATCCTTTTTTCGTCATGAACTTTCGAGTCTTCTCTTTTCTAGTATTTAATTTTGGTGAAATTAGAAGATTTTTGCTTTCTTTTGCAATTTTCAAAGAGTTTTACTCAAATAAAATTTTTTTTAATTGACGACCACTGCACTGTCGTCATATGAAAAGTTAAAGCCACAACAAACAATAAATTTTTGAAAATCAAATTTTCTAAAAATTTCTTCGAAAATTAATTCTTTGGAAACTTTTCAATATCTGCCACATCCTATTTAAGCGAAAATTTTAAAAATATCACATATTTTGTTCCCTTTAATGATGACTTTGTTTATTTTTTATTTAATGCGTTTTTCGTTAAATACTATTTTGAAATCTACTGAATTTTGATTTCAATTAAAATATTATTTAAGCTCAAGGCCGGCCCTATTGAGCTTAAATAATACTTATTTTAACTAAAACTGTTATAAAAAAAGCTCAAAAATATAGAGATATTGTCTAATGAAACTTTTAGCATGATTTTTTTATTATGATTTTAAAAACTGCTTATTTGAGTATTTGTAAATTTTAGCACTATTCAAAAAAAGGCTTAAACGTATTACTTTCCCAGATCTGATTGCACTAATTGTGGAAAATAATTACAGGATACTTGGGAAGAAGTATTTTCTAAAGGATGTTATATAAACTAGAAGTAAAAAACTTTTTTCCTCTTAACATTATTTGGAGGACTTTAAAGCCTGTTTGGAATTTTGTGTCACTATTTGAAAAACTTTAATTTTTTCACATCACATCACACTAATTTTAGAAAAAAAAACTTTGGACCAAAAATTTTTGAAAGCTTCGAAATTGAATGTTTGACATGAATCTCTTTTCGAAGTTTCTTTTCAACATATTTTAAGCAAATTTATTTATATTTAATTTGTTTATACATATGTATATTATTTCTCTACACTGTTCCCACTTGTTTAAATATATTTTTTATTTATTAAAATTTGTCTAAATATTTAGTATCAACAACAGTTGAGTGTATTTGTTCCACATTTTTGCTGATTTTGCACAACCAAATAAATAAATGTCTTGTGCACTTTTATCATCGGGGTCATATATTTAACGTATTTTCTTTGTTGTTGTTTTTTTTTTTAAATATGCGTACTAACCTTTTCTTTAAAATATGAAATTTAATATTTCGTGTATTGTTGCGGTTTTTATTATAAAAATAAATCCTTGTTACGAAATTAGAAATTGTCCATAATATCCTTTAATTTTTGGGGAAAATTTGTACTTTTGTGTTTATCGATTCGTGTAATTTTTTGCTGCTACACTGAAAGGAATTCTTGTGCTTATTGATTATTTTATCACTATGGGTTGGTATTTTCGTTTGTTATGAGCTTCGCAATTTTTTTGAAAAGTTAAGCATTTTTATTAGTTTTATTTCTCCTCTAATTCGTAGATGTTTTGAATAATTTCTTAGATGTTTGGCTTGTGTTTAAAACTACAAAAAAATTGCAGGCACTAAAAAGAAATATATGTACATATAAACAATATTTTTATGTTTTTTTTTTTAATATGTATGGTATATTTTTAATTTTGAACTATTTTTTTTGTTAAAAAAACACTTCGTTCTTACACTTTTTTATTAAACTTTATATTTATGTTTTTAATTTAAAGGAAATTTAAAGGAAAATGAAAATCTATTTAAAATGAGAAAAACATGTGTTTGTTTTATTTTTCTTTCGATCCAGCGAGTTTAGTTTTATGATACAACAATGAGTGCCAACGTTAGGCGCACGACTAAATATCAGCTAGTTAAGCGATCTAGCTAAGCTGCTAAATCACACGTTAGTTTAACGATCATTGTCGTTGACGTTGTAAACGTTTACGACGTTGTTTAATGTGCGCTTGTTGTCGTCGTCACAACAATGTTCAATAATGTTGAAGACTTTTGTTGATGTTGATGAGGGAAACGAATAATTGAAGGCAATAAATGAGCATGAAACAAATAAATAAACAAACACACATTCTTAACACGGGAAGTTGTTAGCAGCTGAACTAAGCACTCGCTCACTCAATATTTCGCTCTCCGAATTCATGCAAACAAATATTGTTTCTTTACTTTGCCGCAAACGATTGCAGCAATAATAATAATGGTTCGCATAGTTCCGACAACATGTTCTAATGCATGAGCCAGCAAACGTTCGATCGTGAATAATTTGAAGTTGAACTTTTCACCCCGACCGAATGTTATATACATACTTGCGATTTGTAAGAGTGGAATAAAAAATTACAGAAATAAGTACAACAATATATGTTTGCAGAGAATATAATGTAGTTGCTGCAATCACATTTTTCCGCGCTAACAGACAGAAAATACCATAATATTTTTTCACTTCAAGCAAAGTAAGAAGCAAATGTTTTTATATCCTTGATCCAGACCTCGTGTGTATTCATCATTAGATGGAAATTTAACATCAAGTTGAAAATTTTCATATTCTCTTGATGTAAAAATCTCCAATGATCCAAAAATATATTTCATATTATATTAACCAGCGATTTTAAGCTAAAGCCCATATGTTTGCTGGGTATATTTCTATTGTCCCCACTGCAAGTTTAATGCAAGTTTAGATATTATTTTTATTTGTTGTTGTTTAGTTTGTATGATTGTGACTACCGTCTGCTTATCGAGACTTGTTGCATTAATAAACTCACTTTTTATGTCTAGTTTTTTACACAGATTTTTGTTTTTGTTTTAAAGATCTCCTTTTTTAGATCCAAGTATTGAGGAATAATAGCAATCATAGGTATTTTATAGATTTGCTTTTTTATTGCTAATTTTTGCTATTTTTTGCTGCAAGTTTGTTCTTTTGCGGTAACTATAAATACATATGGAACTATTTTTATATTGTATTGTTTTAAGACTTTAACAATAGAATTTATTAAATTGTATATTAATTTGCCAACAAGAGCAATTAAGGCCAGAATGGGTATCGAACCCATACACCCGCAATATGAGGTAGTATTTTTTATTACATGCCCACTGTATTTCTTTTATAAGAATACAAAAATTTAGTATGTTTTCAAATATTTAACAAATCGAAGGAAACCAAAGGAACTAGGGAATTTTTATATTGCGTGCCTATTGAATTTCATAGGAATACGAAATTTTAATATAAAAAATTAATGGAAACATGCACTTAATTCCGCTTTTAACAATTTTCATTATCGCGCACTTTGAAAGAAGAGAGACATAAAAATGGCATGGTTGGGATAAGTATATTCTAATTTTTGCTACAATGTGCCGTCATGGCCAGTGAACTAAGGCAGAATTCAAAGTTCTTTTAACATATGACCTATGCTTCTATAGTGTGGTGGACATCGATGGAATATAAATGCAACATCAAAACAATACAGAAAGTTCAGAGAACCTGCTGTCTTGGTATAAGTGGGGCCTTCCGAACGACATCAACAGGGGCGATGGAAACAATATTATCTATCCAGCCAATCGAAATTCGTATATAATACGAAGCGGCTCTTACAGCAAAACGACTAAAGGTGATGGGTGAGTGGATCGATCAGGAACACGAAGCGCATCATCAACGAATCTTTACGGCCATAGGTGAGTCCATACCGGAAAATGTCGCAAATGACCGTATACCGAAGACTAGACTAGAGCCCAACTGTGAAACATTGATCCCCGACATCCATTCCTGGTTGACCGACCCTTGGAACCAGATCCCCATGGGACTTCATTGTTACACGGATGGATCAAGGTGGAGAGGGAAAACGGGACTTGGTGTTTACATAGAAAACACCACGGAACTGGTTTTCCGCCTGCCGGACTATTGCACAATTTTGCAGGCGGAAGTTCGGGCGATAACGGAGTGTATCAGGGAACTCAATGTAATGGGGAGGTCAGGACTTGTAAATATATTTACAGATAGTCAGATGGCCATCAGAGCAATCTCAGCGGAACGCACTAAATCACGTACAGTTTGGGATTGCAAAAACGCTATTAACAGTTACTATACACATGGTGAACTGCCTATCATATGGGTGCCAGGGCACGCGGGGATAACTGGAAATGAGAGGGCAAACTCACTTGCTGTTAGGGCAATAGAGTAAGGTAATATAAGCTTAGAATGCACGAAACCTTTCGATGCAGTTAAATCCGAGCTAAAGACTTGGGCACAAAAGGCCCATTTATCTCTCCGGAATAACAGAACCATGGGAATCAATACAAAAATTCTATGGGGAGATCAAGACGAGAGAAGAACGAGGGAGCTATTAAGACTTAGCAAGTCCGAACTAGGAGGAGATGAATGTAGAGCATGTGGGGAGGAGAGCGAAACATTGGAACACTATTTATGCCAATGCCCCACCTTCTCACAAATAAGGTCCCGATATCTTGGGGGGTGACATCTTACCGGACATAAGCCGATTACGGGGAATATGTTGGAGGAAATTAAGGAACTTTGTGAGTGACACGGAGTTTCTCTAGACCTTTGTCAATATGTCATGGTTAAACCCAAGGGAGCGCACAACAAGCCTTCACTGACTTAGGTGTATGTCGTACGACATGGGCTATCGCACCCCTCCTATCAACCTAACCTAACCTAAGATAATGTGAACTAAACATGTATTGAAAAAAAAATTACATAAATTTATTTTCCGAATCAGTGAAAATATCATGAATATGAAGTATATTTTCCACTACAAATCATTGAAAGTAGTTTGCATAAATTTTATATTATTTATTAAACTCTTTTACACAAACTGTACACATAATTCATATTTTCATCAAATAGTTTTACACAAACTCAACCAATTAACAACAATTTGTATATATTTGCAACAAAAAAAATTAATAATAATAATGAAAATAAACAGAAATGTAAACAAAAACGAGTTTATTTTTCCATTAATTAATTTTACAGCAAAAAAGGCAAATTGCAGTTTGACTGCATTTCGTTTTAGAAGTTTAAATTGCATTATTGAAACGCACACTATAAAATTAAAGGAAAAACACTGAGCAACTAAAGGAATCAATGACGTTCACACTAGCGGATTCTAGTGATTACGAGTATTTCATTTATTAGTTAATAAATATTCAGGAAAGATACATAATGTTAAGCGACTTAATAGTGTCATTGAATTAATAATCTAAACATGGCTTAGAGTGTCAAAACCGTTTATAAAATGTTATAAACATTTTGACTATTATGAATATGGGATTTACACCGGTGCATTGAAATTCATTGGGGCAAAACTATATGTAACAGAATTGTATGCCTTTCTTTTGATTGGCTGTAATATAGGGATATACATTTGCTGGTCGTATTAAAGCTGAAAGATTTCGCTGGAATATAATTATACAGGATCGCATTAAAGATGGAATGATATTGAGAAATGTCGGCTTACGTATTCGTTTGTTTGATCGGATTGTTGGGTTTGTGGCTTCCGGTTTTCGGTTTCTATTTAGTTAAATTCAGTTAAATTTTTCATCGTACAAAGGTATGTGAATGGAATTTCCTCTGCGGAAGTTGCAGAGAGGTGGATAAATGTATATATGTATGTGTTCCCATATAAGGAGCATAGGGCCTCCGTTTATGTTGTTTGAGGTTTCGTTAATCATTCTATCTCGGATAAGCGAATGATTAGTGTACTGCATCCTAGTCTGATGATGGGGCTGCCTTAGATGGCCAGCGGATTGTCTAAGTGTAAAACACATTTATTTAGCGAACCGCTTAGTGTAAGAACTGAGGTCTGCTTGCAGCCATCCCAACTAGGAGAACAGACACTGCAGACGCCTTTCAAAATTCGCCGATGTTTGACGGGTGTCAAGAACATCGCCCAGGGACCACTACGTGTTGGTCTGTGAGTCGTAATTGATAAGGATCATTCTGGATTCACCAAGTAGAAACAATCAGAAGTTTTGCCTTATCATTATACCCCTGGTATATGTAACCGTTGGATATATAGTCCGACTAGTAGCCTCCATTACTCGGATAGTGTAATGGCGAAAGTTTCGGAAAGCTCCACAGGCAGATATGGGATATTGTGCTTTATAAAATTAAATTCATGGTATTTCCAAAAGCCAGTCTTAATTGTCATATTTATTTGAAACCTTATTCCAGACATTATGAGTATGTCGATTATGAGTATTTTTATTTTGTGTTATTTTTATGAACGAGGTGTAAACAATAATCATACCATTTGCATAGAAGATCAGACAATCAGACATTTTTATTCGTTATTGTCAAGTGCAGGCAATGAGTCGATTATATATGTATATTTTTTTCAAAGTTTATTTAATTTTTATACTTTTTAGTGAAATAGAAGATTGAGCTCTAAGCATCCATCATTTAAACATTTGTATAAAAAAAATTATAATAATATTTAACTATAAATTAACTATTCATACATAAATGAATATCAATGAGCGGAGCAACTTTCTAGCTTTTAATAGACCAGTTACTATGCATGAATGTGTATATTTTTACACGGTGATTTTTTTTTGTGGCGAATTGAAAAAAATATATCTCTTTTTCGCTGAATAGCCGCTCATATTCATTGACGGGCATGGAGACCACGACGGAGACAGAAATTGTCAAGCAACCATCCAACTACTACTCTAATGAGGTTACCAAGGCCTCTTTTACTGTTTTATCGATACTAACCGATTTCAGAGAAACCGTGGTACACAAGACTTATATCTCGATAATAATTGTTTTCCATGGTTGCATCATAAAATTTATTCGCTACCTGACACCTGAAAAATATTCTCAAGTGGTTGAGCTCGTGAATTTGATATGTGAACCAGTACCAAACATCAAAAAACACCCTTTGATTAACGGGAAATCTTGCTATTATCACGTGAAAAAAATACAAAAGCTGAGAAAAGAAACTGCGAAATATTTATTCATGTGCAATTGAAAGGCGGAAAAATATTCTTGTTTTTTTTTGTTAATTCTTTTACTATATTTTAATAAATCAAACTGTCTATGATTTTTAATTTACATACTTAATTATGTAACCTAAAACCATTTTCGATTTTGCCTAGTGACTGACGTCTTCGTTTCTGAATATGGTTGATCAATTTATCACTATAATTTGAAAAATTTTGCTGCTTATAGAATAATATGTACTCTTTTCTAATATTTCGATTATTAGAGTTCCAAGTTCTATTTGTTCTCTTTAGAAGGGCAAAAACTGTTGCACTTTTCTTTTTGGGAAAAGAAAACGAAATCAAATTAAAAACTTTTTGGCAGTTTTGAAAAATGGCCCATTTAGGAAAAGGTTCTATACTCGTAAAATGAATTGGAAGTGACACTTTTATTTATTTTATAATAGATAAAATAATTTGAAAAGAAAAATTGTATTTCCTTATTGTTTCGAACAGAACTGAAATATTCTGAAAATCTTTTTCACTACAAAAAATATGAATGGAAATTGATTACAAATTATTGACTCAAATATAATTAATGCCTTTTCGAAGGGAAAGAAATTTGTGGCTTAAAGTAAGTAAATAACAAAGCTTTGCAATAAAACATTCATTGCAATTTCGCAAAAATTCAGAAAAGCAAAAAGTGATTGTGAACTGATCACTCAAACAAATTACGAAAATTAGCAAGAACTTTATAAGATCCTCAAAGGAGCGCACAACAAGCCTTCACTGGCTTGGGTGTATGTCGTGTGACATGGGCTGACATACCCCTCCAATCAACCTAACCTAACCTAACCTTATAAGATCCTTATCATAAAATTGATTATATGTCGACAAAAAATTTTTAATCTGTAGAGAGTTAAAACTCGCATTATAGAGGATATATCGGGAAATTAAGAAAGTTTGAAAAAAAGGAATAGCAAAAGGCGTGAAAAGGCTTAAAGGAATGTATGAAAATCTAAAATTCGCAATTTTTTGTTAAAAGTTAAAAGTTTTGCCATATTTCTTTACTTCTATAAGGCATTTTTACGCATGGCTTATTTTTCGTATACGCAAGTTTCCAAAAAACTTATTTTCGAAAATTTCACCATATTTCCAGTTTGAGTGAATTCCAGTTTCGAAATCTTACCATAAAGTTTGGCTCCAAGAGAAATGGTCCCAATGAATGACAGCCCTAAAGTGAACAATTCAAAATGGCCCCTCTATTAAGCGAAGCCTAATAGATATGACAGAAAATCCTTCCTTCTGACCTAAGGTCATCCTTGCAGAATATCTTTATAAAGCGAAGTCGGTGTTAAAAAATACCACAGAGGAGAAAATGCTTGCGTTCTTCTCTTAATAAAAGTTTCCTGCATATAGGCCCTTCGTTCAGCCGCATTTAGGACATTCTTAATCATTCAGCTTCGAGCCATACACAGGGAAAATTGTCCCATATATAAAAAATGGCACCAAAATTTTGTTCTAAAAACAATAAATACATTTTTTTCTTCTGATTTTTAGAGAAATTTTTCATGTTTTGTTTTTCGATTCGAGGAAGTTCTCCCTGTTCTCAGGGTCATTTTTCATATTAAGGAAAGTGAAAAATGAGCTCAAAATATAGGAAAAATCACTCCAAACTTAAAAAAATAGAGAGTGAAGAACAACGCTATGAAGTAGGGAAAATGCCTTCAAAATTCGTGTTGTTGTTTTCAATATAAAAGTTTGGGGGCCAGTTTTAATTTTTGATTCAGGGCTACATTTCATTAAGGCCATTTTTCATAAAGCCATAAAACATATGTTCAGAACTTTAAAGTTATCGCCAAATGTTCGGATGTGCTTTAATCACAAATGGTCAATACTTTTTAACTATTACCAACAGCCTCGCAAGGTAATGCCAGTTTTGAGTTCACAATAGAACACGTTTACATGTATTATTGCTTTATATTTAGCGTATAAAATAGTGCACTCATCAGTGATATTCGAAGATTATGTGGTTAACAACACAGATCATTTACAATAATAATAATTTACTGATAGTTATGAAAAATTCTGGTAGGAAGTTCCTAAAATCCATATTTTAAAATGATGAATTTTCTAATAAATTTGTCACACGAAAATATACGGGTAAAAATACATGTAAACGAAAATATACATGTAAGCGAAAATATACAAAACGAAACTCTCATTTGTAAACATAAACTATGTTGATAACATGGTTGAACAAAGGGTGCATTGAGTGCACAACATGTGCAACATATTTAGACAAGAAGATATTTATTTGCCTTATTGAACTTTTTTTAGAAAAGAACACAAACATGGAGGAAGCTTCGATATATTTGTGGCATTTTTGTTAAAAAAGAAAACGCCATTGTTAATTATTATTAACAAAAAATGTCCTAAATACAGCCATTGAGCTTAATTAATATGCCAACTGAACGGACGTGGAAATAAATTGAATAAAACTGTTTGAAAATACAAATTTCTAAAGGAAGTCTTACAATTGCACAAGTACGAGTAATTTAAAAGAATTAACTAATAATATGAGATTTTAATTACCTTTGTATGCCTCTATATCTACATCTTTTCAAAACAAAAAGGGAAAATCAATACTCCTCCAACATGTCCTACGATTCCACTTCAATCAAAGCAAATTGCCAAGATTACAGTATAACAATATCAATAAAACTCTGCCTCAGCCCATAAATTATTTTTGCACTAAAAATTTCAAATGTTGTTTTCTAAAACAAGATAATTTTTTAAGCATTCAAAACAAAAATGGGGGAAAAAATTAACACAATAAACAATCTAATCGATTTTTGGCCAAGAAAAGGCACACAAAACACATCGCCAGAAAACATGACACACATTATAAAGATATTGACTTCATCTAATGGGGGGAAAAACAGCAACAACAAGAAACCACAAAATACGGGTATTAGAGTTAAGCAATGCAGCCAGTTTGAAGAAAAAGAGTCTGTCTGTTGATTCGCGAATGTAAAAAAATTAGTAAAAATGAAGAAAAATAAAATTAAGCACATAAAACGTTTCTTAACCATTTTATCTGTGTTGCAGCAGAGCCAAAACGCGGCCAACAAGAAATCAAACATTCAAAAACATTTGATTTAAAAAAAATAATAAAATTACAAAAACAACAGCTGCTGCAACAAGAAACACTCTCACACTGCCACTGTTGGACTTTTGGCTTATTTACTGCTGGCGTTCATGAGTATGTAGCAAATTAAAGAGAAGAATAAATATATTTTAAGAGTAATAAAAAAATTTGACAGCTTAAGAACTGTAAAAATTTCACAATTTCTCGAATTTTGAGAACGAGGGAAAGCAAGCGAAGTAGGGCGTAAGCAGAGGGGGTTGTTTTTAAGATAAAAACTCAAAAGAGCAGGAGAAATAGTGTAATGCGCGCGCTTTCCTGCACCGGTTAATTATACATTCGGTCTCAGTTATTTCCTCGCCTCTCACATATTACTTACAGATGTGTTTATAAAATTAGCAAAAATTAGAAACACTAATATTCAGATCAGCCCTTTTAAAAAATTAATGGGTTCTTAAGAAATCAGTCATTTAATTAAAACCACTAATTTACTGTGATAAATATTTTAAGGTTTAGAACATTTTTTCAGAATTGAGGAGTTTTTGTAAAACATGTTGGATTAAAAATCAATCAAAGATGCTTTTTATAATGCATTTAAATTATGTAACTAAATGAAATATATTTTACCGCACGTAGTGCTGGTCACAAGTAATAATAGCGGAAATCACTCTTGATTGTAAACTGCCCTTGTAAACTTGGTAAGTGTACCTAATATAGGAAATATACTACAGTTTCCTAGACCATACCAACAAAATAAATCAATTTTCGATTTCCTGCAAGGCCAAAAATCTTGTATACGTTTACAATAGCTTCCAGGGATGGAAAAATTTATACCATTATATATTTTTATAATAAGAGTTATTGCTATAGTATACTCTTCTATTAATTCCATATACTTTATAGGTTAATATTTGCCGTTGTTAGCTGACGTTTCGATACGTGTTTGGATACATAGCTTTCGAACGGTTAAGCAAAAGGATTTTGACTTTGCTCACATATCGTGTGAATATCAATTTATACGAAATGGTGGGATTTAACATTTTTCGAAACTAATATTTTCTCGAAATTATTTTTAAGCTACAGCTTCGATCGAACCTCGAGCCTAATCAGCTCTTACCCTAAAAAGCAACGAACGCAAATTTCATTTAAATTGATTTATTCGTTCGATAAATATGGCTGTCAAAAAAATTTCGAAGCAATTTCTTTTATAATAATTCCTATAATTCTCATCAAATCGAAAAGATAAGTTTTCAACACTTGGAAAACTACTCGCAATTCCGCAAAATTTTATTTAAGGGAGCACAGTTAGTTTTTTGTAACCAACTCCGAATATTCATGTCGAATCTGTTTCCAATATTTAGTGAAATTACAGATTTCAGAACTGCGCAGACTGTTAGAAAATTTGCTTAAATGAGTTAAATGAGTCGAGAATAATCGCTTTGTTATTGCTCAGAAAATTGTTCTCAAATCAAAGGTGATATTAGCGAGAGGTTTCAAAAACGACCTGTAAGGTCCACAATAATATTCCAAATTTAAATCTTAAGAAGAGGTGTTCCCATTTTTATCACAACTGGAGAACAACATGTGCAATTTGGTTATAAAATGTAAAAAATTTAAAATTTTTAAAACTACCTAATAAAAAAAGTAAATACGATCCACAACTTGCTATTCTATTCATTGGATATAAAGTCATGTTCAGTTCTGAGGAAAAAAATGATTTCATGGAAGCACTTAAAACGTATATTTACAATGTAGTGTATATGAAAATCACCTTTATTCCACATATAATTTTTGTACAAATTAATTAAGGGCAAATTGGCGGGTAGACGTTAGTGTAAAACATATGTTGACATTAATATATTTCATTAGTTTAGGTACATATGTACATCCGCTTGTACGTAATCTATACATGTAGTGTTTAAACCAAAATTATTTCCTTTGCAAAAAGTCCTACCTCCTCAAAACACTTTTTAAAAAATGTTTAAGTTCACATAAATGATCCAAATTTCATCCACTTTTATCTTAAAGTGTTCAAATTTTAATACCTTCCATGAATCCTATTTCTGTTGAGTCTCTGCATGCATGATGAAATAAAAGTTTCTAAGTCGAAGTTGCGACAAAAATATACAAAATTATTATAATAATAATAATTTAAAATATATTCATATCATCGTTATTTAGGTCAATTTATTTATAAATTATACAAATTTATTAATTGCCCACTGTTTTGATGCCCTTTTGGTATCATCTTCATGTAAAATACATAGACAACATATACAAAATTTTAATATGGATTACAAATACAAACAAGTTTTTCTTAATTCAAAATAAATTATTACAAAATAAGAAATGAAAATCTTCTTCTTTCAAATATTATTTTTATTTACAGTGAAGTTCGCTTATAACATACAGCGGCTTTAGCGATGTTTTTTGATAACTAATCACCAATTCGGTGCCGAAAGTTCTGTAAAAATAGATATTCTCATAGTTTTGCTTTAACGAATTTTAATGAATTCTTTTCATTAAATACCCAGTACAAACTTGCTGGGGAATATTTACTCATATAACGAAAAAGAAAAACCAAATCGCCAAAATTTCGAGCTTATTTTCGAAATAATTAATATAATTATGGTTCCCTTTTGCGTTAAAATACGACGTGGATTCTTACCACAAATAGCTGTTCCTCTCTGTTTTTGTGGAAGCTTGTAATGCTGCCATATTTTCATGTTATTTAAATAAGAACTTTAAGTTATAACTGATAAACTGAAATTGTATAGGAAACAACTTAAATTTTGATGGAAATTAACTATATGAGTATTTAGAAAAGAAGTCATAAGCTCAAATATAAAACACATTCACATCACTTCGTACCTCTAACGCGAACAACGCTTAAATAATATCATTTATGATTTTAATTTTGCATCGCAATCGATAATTTACGATCACTAAAATTAAATCTTAAAATTCTATAATCGTTAGAAGTGGCAAAAGAGTACAATTTATAACAAATCGACTCAAATCTGCGCTTGGGCTGACGATATATATATATATATATATATATATATATATATATATATATATATATATATATATATATTATTGCCAGAAGTAGAAACATCCCGAAAAGACACATCAAATAACACAGGTCTTATTATAAACACAGATAAAACCAAATACATAAGTATATGCATAGATCACACACACACACACACCAAAAAATATCAGGCCTCATCATTGGTAATGACAGATATACATCTGTTAATGAATTTAAATGCCTTGGAACAAATTTAAGCGAGCACGGTGATACGACTGTAGCTATACAAGCTAGATTACAATCTGCAAACACCTAAATCTAATTAGATCCTCTTTGTTATCTAAGAAACTCAAACTTCATCTCTACAGAACACTCATAAGATCAGTTTTAGGATTTCGGTGTGAAAACTGGACCCTAAAAATATCGGACATAAATCAGTTACTCCTTTTTGAAAGATTCTTCTTTCAATACAAATATTAAATTCTTGTCAGAAATAGGCAATGAATTAAATGTCGTTGACTTTGGGCTTCATTATCCGTAACTATTTTGTGAATAATTGTCATTTTTACCATATGCTGACGTTCATTTGTTTTCCATAAATCCAAAACTATAAAAAATTTTTAAATTTTCTTCCATATATAGAATTTGAAAAGTTTTACAACTTTGTTTTTTATTCAATTTGTTTACTGCTCTTGTTTGCTCATTATAGGATGCATATACAAGTCCGATACTGCTTATGATCCGAGAGTTATAACCTTCAAAATTTGGACATATCGGGCAATTTTGCTAAACCAAGTGGGCATTTTTTAAATCAAGCATGTAATTGCTTGATTTAAAATGGTTTTATAATAAAAATATACATATAAATGTACATTGTTTATTCCGTTTTTGTTGCAATGCAATTATTGAAAATAAGTCGTAAGCGAATATGCGAGTATTTTAAGAACTCGGGTTTTTAGAAGATTCATTTTTCGAATCACTGGAAAACCGGTGTCTTAATAAAGTCGCTTTTTAGCATACTCTAATATATGTTCTCATGCACATGATTGAACGGCGAGTGAGCATTTCGGTACTTTGCTTCACATTGGTACATTTAGTTTCTACATGTTTCGAGCATACGCGAGAAAACGTTGCATGTAAGACATCGTGTAATACACAAAAGCGAAAAGAACAGAGGAATTATCGCCGGCAATTGTACTCTTCTAAACTCTTTCACATTTTTCCTATCTCACTTGTCAACACGATATTCTAACGTTTACAGTTCTAATGCTCTTAAGAGCGATTTGGCACGTGCTACTTAGCTCGCCACTACTGTTGCAAGTGTATAATATTTTGAGCTTTTGTATAATTATGTCATACTTTTCAGAAGCATATAAGTGGAAAAAACTAATAACACCTTCAAACAATGCAGAGCGTAAAGGGGAGAAAGCACTTAATTCTTTTGAAAAATAAGGCACAAATCAGCAAAAGAATATATTTTTAACAAAAAACTCATACAAAATTTTAAAAAGGAAATGAGATTATTTCAGGCATAAAGTGAACAATGCGAGTATAAAGAATGCATCCTGCGATGCAACTATTGACGTGAGAAAAATAATTCCCAAGGAATTAAAGATTGTTTTCAATTACATTTTTTTATCATTCATAACGTAAAAGCAAACAAATTTGTCTATTTAATACAGCAACTAACTGCCAGTAAAGTGTATCAAGCACATGATTTTTTGTTTATTTAATATTTTATTTTTTATTACTCCAACATTTATTTGATAACGATGAAGACGTCACAACGAATTAGTTGCTCCATATAGTATTTTCTTATTATTATTTTTATTTTTTTTATAAATCCAACCCCTTTTGAAAAATACATATAAGCACACAATTGACTAGAGAAATTCACACTTTTTTCCTTAAACTTTCAATATTATGATACGGATAATTTTTTTTTTTCAATTATTACTCATGCTTTTCGCTTTGATTTCTTTATATTTTTTTTTTTTGCTTTATACTTTTTTTAAGAAACTGTGGTAAATTTTATAAATTATTTGACATACTTTACAATCTGTGTTAGCTGAAGGTGTATTTCATGATTATTATTTTTCTGTATTCAGCATAAAACTTTTTTTTATAAAAAAATATATGTATATTAATTTTTCGTTTATTATTTTATTATGTTGCTAATGGTAGCACTTTTTATAAAAATTATTTAAAAAAAATTATAATAATTAACGAAAGTTTTAACAAAATATTTCTATTTTGATACGAGTATGAGATAATTAATTCATAATTTTCTTTCAATCACTGTTGCGTTTTTTTTCTAAATTTTTAGGAAACAATTTTTGCTTATTTGTTAATTTTAAAGTTACAATATTTCAACTTGTATGCAAGTTATTGTTATTTTTTTTTAATTTTATTTTTACAATTAGGAGTCAAGTGAAGATACAATATCGAATATTTTTGTTAGCCAGACACAACCCAAAGCAAAAATTAAACTAAAGTGAAATATCTAAAGCAAGAGAATAGCAACCCAATAAATAAAAAGATACATCCATAGACAACAAAAAAAAAACAAAACAAAAAAAGACACATTCAACGAAGAAAAAGCACACCGTATGAAAAAACTAACTCATTCACATTCACCAACATTCGAGTAGTGAGTGTTGCATTGTTGTTGCTGTGGTATATTGGATTTTGCTGTGGCGGCAGAATACTCGTACAACGTCTCTCAAACTTTAACCACGTATCCCATTTTTATGTTGTTGTATTTTTCTTCTTCATTCACTGCCACAAAAAGTCGGACAGTTAAACGAAATTAACGTGTTGTGTGGAAATTTATCTGGCAGATAAAAATAACTGTTCTCTCTTGCTTTGTTGGACTGGCTGATATACGAGCACACCTCACCATTTGACAACAAACAAATGATTTAATTATCTTCAGTAAGCTCTTCCAAACAGTGGAAACATATTGGCGCTTTTTTTAAATTTAAATATTTTGTAAACATTTTGTTCTGGCTGAAAGGAAATGGCAATATATACAAGTAACCTTTTAAATCATATAT